>OX465597.1:21516015-22141015 GCA_950022295.1 Bromus sterilis | reverse complement strand
ACTTTCGTGTTCGGAATAAATTCATCCGGGTACTTTTTATCAGTACCGGAAATTATCGGCAGACAGCCCGAAGGGGGGGAATGTCGATGATCGGTGCGCTAGGGGGGTGTGGTAGACATACGGATAGCGTATTCTTATTCGTTATATTTTTCTGATCAACTTTCATGTATAAAGTTTTTTGATCCGATATACGGATTAAAAGATATTGATTTTATAAGTTTAATCAATTTTAAAACATTAAAAATCCTTTTCTATTTAATAATTCTTTTATTAATTATTAAATCAATTAATAATTCATTTTAATTAACTGACCAGTGGGTCCCACTGGTCAGTGACACAGTTAACAACTAAATTAACTAAATCTAATTATTCAGTGGGGGACCCACATGGCATAGACTAGTGGGGGGTTTATTGTCTTAACAGTTTAATTAGGGGGATTAGGGGTGGGTGGGGCCCTCCTGTCAGGGGGGTTATCCCCAATGTTAACAGGGAGAGCACTCTGCTCTCCCATGGCGCACGCACGGGAGGCCGGCGAGGGAAGTGGCACGGCCGGGGGCCTCGGCGGCCGGAGGTGCAGGGGAACGGGGGGAGCGGCTCGCGCGCGCGTGGCTGGTGGCGGAGTAGGTGGTAAACGGGGGAGGCTTGGGCGCGGCCGAGCTCGGGAGCTCGAGCCCCATTCCAATGGCGGCCGGCTCGGACTTAGCACGGCGAGGGGAGGAGGGGGATGGCAGGGCGAAGGCGAGTGGCTCACTGAGGGGTGGAGGGGAGTGGTCTGGCCCGGGAGGTTGGGGAGGCCAAGCTCGGGGCGGGGAGGACTGGCCGGAACCGAGCGGGGCGACGGCGCCGTCCTGCGCGGCGGGCTCCAGGGAGGGGAAGGCGGCACGAGGGGGATGAATGGGGGGCGGGGGTGGCGGATTAGGGTTCGGGGGAGGGGGCGCCGCACTTGTAGGCCGCCGGGGAGGGCCTCGATGGCCGGCACGGCGACGGTGCCCGCCGTGGCACCGGCCGATGCGCGCCACGGCGCCACTGCGTACGGAGGTTGGGGACGAGGGCGCTTGGGTGGGCTGGGCCCGGCCCAGTGGAGAGAGGGGGGGGGTCTCGCCCCTGAGCGTTAGATTAGGTTTTTATCTTTTTTTTTATCTTTTTCTTTTCTGTTATTACCTTTATGCAATTATTTTATATAACTAGGCAATTTTGTAAAATACGGGATGTGACCCATAATTGTTTTTATACCCTAGGCTAGTGCCACAAAAGATTTGGGGTCAAAAGAAAATCATTTAATATTTGATTTAAATATTAAATGATTAAATTGGGGTTTTTAGCTACTGTTTCGATTTGTTTGGAATTTTCTATAACTCAATAAATTCCCAAACCCATATGGATTTGGTCCAGTGATTATTTGTGATTTTATAAAAGTAGTTTCACAATTTTTGGGGAAAGTTTATATTCCACTTTGTTTTTTAATATTTCATCAAAGACATTTTGAGTATTTGATTTTATTTCAAATGTTTATGGATTGGACTTTGTTTTCATCCATGATGATCAATGCCCATGGTTCACTTTGCTTGCAACAATATCAAAGGAAAATTGAATTTGAACTGAACCATTTGACTAAAGCAAAAAATTTGATCAGTAGAGATGAACAGTAACCCTGATTACTGTCCACTGACAGTGAGAGTGTTACAAATACACACACACACACATAAAACACACTCAACACTATTATGCATATAAATCATAACATTATATATTGAAAAAGTATTACATCCAAACACCTAATGAATATATAGAAATCATTTTATCTGAGAAAAATAAAAAAAATCAATATTTTATAGCAAGTTCACACTATAAAACAATTTTACTGAGGCTGCAAACCTCTCTTATTTGAAATGCTTTGGAAGTTATACTAATAGTTATCTTAGTTAGAGTGGCATTATTTCAGTACCAAATGCATATCATATACACATCATAATCATATTATTCAATATGATGTAATATGTGAGCACATTTGAACTAAAAATAAACAAAGCAGGATGCTAATTATTAAGCATGAAGCTTCGCGTAAACATCTCGTGTCTTCTAGTTTTTTCTATTTGCATATATCAAATCATAAGACCTTTAATAAGATATTCTTCTACACCACATACTTGGAAGTATTAAAGATAGTTAATGATATATATATATATACATTACATTAGTGCAAGATTCACAAATTAACCCAATTTTTTCATTTCTTATTTAGTCATGTTTAAGCGTAATTAATTTAAATATGTTTAAAATATATATATATTAAGAATTTTATTTTTGTTATAAAATATAATTTAATTTTAACTTAATAATTAGATATGCTTATAAGTTGGAAATTTTTCTTGTAAACAAGTAGTACTATTAAAGTTTTGTATAAATAGTGTTATTAATTTTCAGCGTCATACTTTATAGCTTTCAAGACCATGCAAAGTGTTAGATCATCGCTTTTCACAAATCTATCTATCTAAAAATTCAAAGGAAAAAAAGAAGGATGATAGAAAGATTGTTTCCTGGCATGATGTGATCATCATGTGCCCATAGAAAGACAACAATTGTAAACGCTTGATCATGTTCCAAACTAGTGTGTCGAAGCTAGGGCTTGGTTCAACTCTGGCATGGCTAGGGCGCGTAGAGAATACATCATGCATTGAAGAACAGAACCGCCACGACGTGCCACATGTTGTTGGCGGGGTTGACCGCCTCACCGGACTCTGCGACAGCTCGACCTAGCATCTCGTCGGCCTCCAAAAACGGAGAGGTGGACCAAGTAAAGATGTCGGCGAGGACATAATCCTTGCACGCAGACGCCGACTAGAGATGGTCCAGTGTGGCTTGGTCGTGGAACCTGTCGTCGGTGCGGGAGGCCTCCCAAGACTGCAAGCTCAGCCCGGCGTGGTTGAGGTTGAGTCCAGCATGTGGATGATACGTTCCAAACATATCTAATTGTTTGCTTGTTCCATTCTTCAACACCATCTTCAGTTTCAACATCACAAATAGATATGCTATTAGGATCAGCAATATGTTCTTCATTAGTTGTAGGGTCATCTGAATTTCCAGCTTCCTTATGTTTCTTCTTCTTCTTCTTCTTCTTCTTCTTCTTACGAGAGCTAACAATGTCTTCTTCGTGAATTTGAGAATCCTGCTCGACTCTCTTTGGATGTCCTTCTAGGTAGAGAGGATCCTGGCTGAGCGTCCCATGTCGGGTCTTAATACCATAAGAATGTATATCAACTTGTTGGGAATTGTTAGCGAGCAATTTTTTTTGCACATTAGAAATTTGTTCAAGCTGAGTTTGAACCATATGAAAATGCTTAACAAGACCTTTAACATCATTAACAGTTCTTCCTAAAACCTCTAGCAAAATTTGATAGTGAGAGAATTATCATGCAATTGACCTTGAATTCTCTCATTGAAATGACTTTGCTTCATAATAAAATTATCAAGCTCATCTAGACATTGCCCAGGAGGCTTACCATGAGAAACATCACCTGCATCAAAATCTAAAAGAGAGTGTACCTCTATGATAGGAGGGTGAGTAATTGGCTCACATAACTTCTCGATAGGAGGTAAGTTTTTCATATCTTCAGCTTTAATACATTTCTCTTTAATAGAATTCTTAGCATCTTTCATATCTTCAGGGCTTAAGACAAGCATATCCCTCTTCTTTGGCGTAGGAAGTGGTTCAGGGATGTACCAATCATCATGATTCTTGGCTATCTTGCCCATTAATTCTTCGGCCTCATCTGATGTTCTTTCCTTGAAAACACAACCAACACAACTGCCTAGATAAGATCTAGATTCATCCTCAATATTGTTATCTATAATACCTAAATATTAGGAAAAAATAAAAAATTTGTAGAAAATTATTGTTATATATAATACTTAAATAGTTCATCCTCACTAACCTATTTCTCTTGACATGCAAGCTATTCACATCATCAGGTAGGTCCTTCTCTTTTTTACTATTTCTTCATGCATATGGTTACATTAAATCCACATGCTTATGCAACCTATCAAAAATAAATTTTTTTTTATGCACTAGCCTCACGATTTAGAAACAAAATTTTGATAGAAAATCAAATAATAAATTACCTCACATTTTATTTTTGTATGCGATAAGTTTTTTATGAATGCACATATGTAGTTGCTATATCGGTTGTTAGGTTTAGCTAAGGGTGGTGTCTCCACTCTCTCCATTAAACGTTCTTTTCGTCTCATATCGTCTCACCAGTATATTCTCAAGGTAATAAATTAACAAAAAAAATCACACTCATTTTAGATTTTTCATCATTTTTTCTAAGATTTTTACTATAAACAAGTATTTATTTTGAAAAATATTCAATAATTAAATTCTTAAGTTTTGTATTTTTTTCTCAAATTTTAAAATATTAAATTATTCATTGACAATTATCGCAACAACGCGCGGGGTATCATCTAGTTGAATGAAAACCAAAAAAAATCAGGAAAGATTATTTCTTATGGATTTTTTTCGCAGGAATGTTAATTGTTTTGAGGGAATTTTTTCTCCTGATCAATTGAATTTTTTCCTTTTTTTTAAACTGACATGTTGATCCTACATGTGTCATAATGGTCAACTTAGACGGTTCAACGAAACGGTCAAAAGTCAATGCCATGTAGCCCTGACACATGGGCCAGATCTGTCATAATGCTACTCATCAGCTCCGAATTGGTACGTTATAAGCGGTGATAGTTTTTAGGCACGATTGAAAGAAACCGTGGTACAGTAGTTTTTTTGTTAAGAAAGAAGTACTCCAGTTCCGAGGCAAAGAAAAATCTCTAATTGTGACGATTTTTGGCAATTCATTCCGAAAGTAACAACAGTCAAGAACACATAAAAAACACGTCAAAACATTATTGTACATGGTATGCGGAACACATATACTGCTAGGGAAACGCTTTAAAACAGCCGACGGATTTCCTGCCTTCCTCGACCGCGTTGAACGCCATTGGATCAGGCGCGATCGTACGAGGCATAACTGCTCCCTGTTCCCCGCGCGAAGTCTGTGAGTGCCCAACATTCGCGTGGACATGCACCTGAAGCTGCCACAGGTGGTGTCGTGGTGAGTGGCCCCCTGACTGCATTCCTTTTCTTTACACGTAGTATAGTACTCTACCAGTTGCCACGTAGCCACACACAAGATGCTGCACCATTATCTGAACGCTGATGCCCATTGGATTTAGCACTAGCAAGCCCATGGTAGCTTTGGATCCAATGTTAATGTACATTTTAGACATTTTTTGGGAGACCTTTTTGTTGGACGCGGATAAACTGCACACTGGACTAGCTGAACCTGGATGACAGATTAACGGAACAGTTTTAAACGTGGACGGCTGTTTATCGAATACTAGGAAAAGTGCCCGTGCGTTGCAACGGGAAAACATAATGTCAGTATGATATCAATCAGTAGTATTGGATGTGTTGGGGACCGTCGAATGAGATGCATGATGGTCAACCCAGCTGCGATCCAACTAATGTATTGTTCACCATCGTCCACTCCTCCCCAATTCTACTTCCTAGCCTACCATGTTAGGATGTGTCGAGCCTTACCTATGTGATGATGTAATTATCGTTATTGGTAGCCTCGTTGATCGGCTAGTTCGACGCAGAAAAGAGCTACAACATATCCACGTATCCAGGTGTAAAGTGATGATGCAATTGTCGGTATTGGTGGCTCCATCGACTACCAATTTTTCATGTGGTACATCTCACAGGTGTTTTTTTATATTTTATCATAAGTCCTAACAAAAAGAATAGTGGAATGATCATGTATAGAACTAATAATGAAAGAATAACAGACAAAAAAATTGATTTTCTTATTGATAATCGAAATAATTTATTTTGTAGTTTGGAAGCAACATACTATCGGCTAGCCGATAACCCTATTTTATTTCTTAGTGTTCAACTGGCCAATACATAGTTTTTTCATATGTTTTCTTCTTGCTACCTAAATTATGAAGAATCGTTCCTTAAATTGCTCCACATTCAATCTCACAAATCGCTCATTAAATTATGTTAGAAGTTAATTCATTCCCTAACTCCTTTTGCATGCATGACAACGACATTACACTTAACTCGGCTGGCAACATAGCTGGATAATCTCTTTCCCTCATTCAATCTTTCTTTATCGCAATTAATTAATCTTTGTTTATTTCTCTGCTATAATCTCTCATATGACTTTCTGATACTGAAGAAACTTAGAAGCATATTTGAATTGAACAAATTATTTGCTAGGGAGCAAGGTGGAAATAATTAATAGTCAATCAACCTTTCAATCTGCACATGACATGATTAATCTTTTTTTATGGGTATGATGATTTAAATCCAAAGTCAATATCTCTATCGTTTGCATCCTGAACTAATGAATCTCGATCTAAATTGAATACATGCCCGGATGGTTGGGTGGATATTAGAACACATTGAGTCGGCTCATTAGCGCACTCACTCTGATCTATTTTTTCTTTTTTGTTTTTTTTGTTTTCTTTCATTTTTCTTCCTTTCATTTTTTCGCATGAAAAATAATTTTTTTGTCTGTTAAACTTTTAAAAGGTTCGTAGCCAAAAAATAAATAAAACTATTCACACTCATATTTTGTAAAATTTTAAAAAATGCTCGCACTTAATAATATTTGCCCTCCTTGTAACAATTTCATATATATATTTTTTTCTTTTTTTCCGCATTTTTATAAGATTTTGCACTTAAAATATTATTTTAGATAAATCATATATAAACATATATAAAAATCCATAACGTATTTATTAAATAGTTCACACTTTAAAAAATGCGTTAAAATATTGGCACACTTAATTGTGTTAAATTGTTCACACACCAAAAATTATGGTGTGAATTATTATTAAATAATATATTTTTTCAAGTGCAAACAAATTTTTGTGCTTTAAATATTTAAAAGGTTTGTAGCTAAATAAAATTAAAACTATTCACACTCAAATTTTGTAAATTTTTTAATAATGCTCGCACTGTATACTATTTGTCCTCCTTGTAACATTTTCATATATTTTTTTCTTTTTTTAGATCATTGTTATAAGATGTTTGCACTAAAAATAATATTTAAAAAATAGTATATAAAAATATATAAAATCCATAACATATTTATTAAATAGTTCACACTTTAAAAATGTGTTAAAATATTGGCACACTTAATTGTGTTAAATTTGTCACACGCAAACTTTTTATAGTGTGAATTATTATTAAGTAATAATTTTTTCAAGTTCAAACAATTTTTTAAAGAGTGAAATATATTTTTCGTACGATATGATGATGGGTGTGCGAGCGATAACGAAACTGACCCAGTAGTTCGGAAAAAGGCCAAGGTCCAAGTGTGGCAGCGAATCGAATTTTATTATCCAGGTGGGTGCCAACCCAAGATGGGCCGATTTTCTTTCAAACTGCAGCGTTGGACGGCCCAAGGGGAGCAGTGAAACGTTTTTTTACTTATTAATTATATTGCGGGTTAATTTCCAGAAAGAGAAGGGGTCTTTCTATAAAATATGTGTGACGGACCGAAAAAAGAAGAGAAACACACCTTCCTTTATTATTATATAGGACAATGCCCGTGCGTTGCAACGAAAGAAAAAATTAATTTTCTTATAAAATACCTATGATATACATGTAAAACTAACTTTATATTTTTTTAAAGACGCAAACGCATTTAAAATAACATAAAAATCAAAATGTGTGAACATTTTTTGTGAGTTAACTACATTTATGGTTTTGGAATGAATGACATAGAAAATTAAAATCTTGTGAACATTTTATTTGTGATATTTGTAGCAATATTTTTTAATAAAAATATAGATTGCATATAATAACAAGAGAAAATATTAATTTTTTACAAAATAACTATGATGTACACGTAAAATTAACTTTATATATTTTAAAGAGGCGCAAACGCATTTAAAATAAAAATTTAAAACTTGTGAACACTTTTCGTGAGTTTTATTTTGGTACACTTTTTCATTAGTTAGCTACATGTAGGATTTTAGAATGAATGACACAAAAAATTAAAATTGTGGGAACATTTGTTTCGTGATATATCGAGCAATATTATTTAATAAAAATAAATATTGCTTAAAACTACGCTAGAAAAATGTAAGCTTATGATAAAATACCTATGATGTACATGTAAAATTAACTTTATATTTAAAAACAAGCGCAAACTCGTTTAAAACAAAATTTTAAAACTTGTGAAAAAAATATTGTTTTTTATGGGTACATGTGATTTCTTATCCGTGCGTTGTTGTTTGAGATTTTTGCCAAAAAATTATATATTTTTTGCACTATGCGTTAATTTTTATTATAACTTTCATAAGATGTAGTTATTTGAATACATACCATAACTTTCTATCAACATATATGAAATGGAACTTAAAATTGCTTCATTGTTTGTAGGATTCTAAAAACATAGAAGCAGAAAAAACATATGTCTAATATGCTATTACGTATTGGTTCCTATATGATTTGAAATGTATGGTTCAATTCACTGAAAAAGGAAAAAATTTCCTTAAGGATTAGGTACATTGCATTGGTTTTGTATGAAATATGCAATGTTTATAGCACAGTTTTTACGGATCTCAAAGCAATCTTTTATCATTGTGCGGACATGATATCACATGTACCCGCTTGTACATGTACATATGCATTTCTGGTACACTTTTATATTAGTGAGCTACATGTAGGATCTTGAAATGCATAACACAAAAAATTAAAATTGTGTGAACATTTGTTTTGTGATATTTGGAGAAATATTATTTAAGAAAAGACAATATTGCTTAAAACAACGGGAGAAAATTTTAAGCTTATGATAAAATACCTATGATGTACGTAAAATTAACTTTATATATTTTAAAAAGAAACAAACGCATTCAAAACAAAAATTTAAAAACGAGTGAACACTTTTCGTGATTTTTTTCGTTGATACACTTTTTCATTAGTTAGCTACATGTAGGATTTTGGAATGAATGGCACAAAAAAATTAAATTCTATGTACATTTGTTTTGTGATATTTGGAGAAATATTTTTTAATAAAAATAAGACTGCTTAAAACAAAGGAAGAAAATTTTAAACTGATGATAAAAATACCTATGATGTACGTAAAATTAACATTAAATATTTTAAAAAGACGCAAATGCATTTAAAAAATTGCTTCAAACAATGGGATAAAATTTAAGCTTATGATAAAATATCTATAATGTACGTAAAATTAACTTTATACATTTTAAAAATACACAAACGCATTTAAAATTAAAAATTAAAATGTGTGAACACTTTTCGAGATTTTTTTGTGGGTACACTTTTTCTTTATTTAGCTACATGTAGAATTCTGGAAGAAATGACATTAAAAATTAAATTCTGTGAACATTTGTTTTGTGATATTTAGAGAAATATTATTTAATAAAAATAAAGATTTCAGCGGCTGCGTCCTAAGCAAAAGAGGCCCAATAAAGTCGAACTTGCATGTAGCGAAAAGTTTGGTTTATTTGCCTCTGTGCGAATTTTTTTGGGCCCAATAAAGTCGAACTTGCATGTAGCGAAAAGTTTGGTTTATTTGCCTCTGTGCGAATTTTTTTGGCCCAGCAAAACAGGCCCAACAAGCCTAACGAGCAGCGAAACGTTTTCTTTTTTTTTAACACTGGACTGCGGGTTGAATAGTTAAAAAGGGAGGGGCTTTTTTGGAAAATTACAAAAACGGACTAAGTATGCCACCTCCCTTTATTATTAGGTATAGATATAGATATAGATATAGATTACGGAGACAATCTCGTTGGCGATCGCTGCGGACGGTGGCCAGGTCCAGTTAGCGAGGCACGGAGCGTCCATGTAGTCCAGGTCCTTGGGCACCATAGAAGGCAGACGCCGGCGTAGAGGAAGTTCACCTGCACGCCGTGGAACCTCATCTTCATGACGTGCACTATGCGCCGCCTCAGTCTCAGCTAACACGCCGTTCAGCACGTCGTCGGGCCACGAGCACGTCAATGTCACAGAGCCGCAGGCGTGGACGCTGAGGCGATACGAGACGAAAGGGAGGAGCAGGGAGGTTGCCTGCTAGCTGCTAGGCCATGCCTTCGGGTACCCACGCTGCACCGTGAGCAGCTTCACCCAGCGAGCAACTATGCCCTGGAGGTCGCAAGACACGTCTCGCAGGTAGCCATTTCCTCAACGCTCTCGTGCAGGCCGGACTCGCGCAGGTGTTTCTCCAGCTATGTTGACCTCTTGAGGTCCGCCGGCATCGTACCAACCAGGGAGATGGGGACGCCATGGTTTCTAGGCTCCTATCGAGGTTTAACCAGGAAGTGGAAACTGAGTCGAGGTTTCCGTTTGTTGCCGTCTGTACCGAAACGTTCATGTGCGTGGGAGTTGGAAACCACGTCACGTTTGTACGTAGGAACCAGCTCGGATCCCAAAAAAAAAGTGATGGAGGTGATTTCGGATCCAGCTGTGCTCGAGATCAGAAGCCAATTTTCGATTTTTGTATTGCTTTTTTCCTTGTAGCATCCACCAAGCTTTATTGTTGCAAGCTATTCACGTATTTATTGGTTAGGTGTTGTGTTGTACGGTAGCGTAGTCAATTGTAGTATTGGCCAGGTGTCGCTGTTGTAAGCCAGAGGGGGGCACACTATAAATCCGATCATCAATGCTACAAGTGAGATATATGTCGTTGCAAGATGGGTCGACCAATGTTGCAAGGCCGCAAGGCCGATCGCATTTTTTATTCACAGCTACAGAAGTCATCTCCCACTTGTACAAGTTTCACATATGACGTCGAATCCCCACCACTCTTGTTGCATAATGACTATTTTTGTTTGTTGCCGCAAAGTGCGCCGCACTAAGATGTAAGACCGCTAGGCCAGGGCCAAGGCGGTCGCCTCAAGTTGCAAGAGCACGTCAAAGTAGTTTTCACTAGTTTTTTTGTCGCTGTAACAAGGATCACGTTGCAAATATTTGAGCACAACATGATTTATGTCACAAAATACTTGTCTTGCAAATCTGCAGGCACAAAATGGTTCATGTTACAAACTTTGGTGCACAACATGACTCATGTTGCAAAGCACTTTCCTTACAAACATCTAAGCGCAACATGATTCGTGTTGGAAAGCACTTCCTTTTCAAGTGCAACATGGCTCGTGTTGCAAACCTTCAAGCACAATATGACTAATGTTGCAAATCATTTATTTATAAATCTCCGATGGCAACATGGTTCATGTTGCAAACCTTCGAGCACAATATGACTCATGTTGCAAATCAATTTTTTTATAAATCTCCGAGCACAACATGGCTCATATTGCAAACCTTCGAGCGCAACATGACTCATGTTGCAAAGCATTTCCTTTGCATGCGCAACATGGCTCATGTTGCAAACTTTCGAGCACGACATGGCTCATGTTGCAAAGCACATTCCATACAAATCTTCGAGCGCAACACTGCTCATGTTGCAAACCTCCAAGCACAACATGGCTCTTGTTTCAAACTACTTATCTTGCAAAGCTGTAAGCGCGACCATGAATCATGTTGCAAACCTCTCGTCGGTTGGCGGACATGAATCGAATGGCTGTCACAGATGGATCCAATGGCTCACGACCCGTCCTTAAGATAACATGACGAAAGGGTAGTACAATTTATATTTTTCTTGCATGTGTATATTTTTTTTGAAATTTTGCAATAATTTTTTAGATGTTCCAATTATCAGAAGATCGATTCGTTTGCTTTTTTTACTTGCTCTTTCGTGAATATGGTGGTGCTTTGTTTGCGTGCTCATGACGGGATATGTAGATAAAGCAGTACTACTAATTATGGAGTACCAAGCCGGCTCTCAGAGTTTAGCACATACAAGATCCACCGATGTGACTCCAAACTACGTGATATAGCCGGTAGACGCCTAGTGCGCCCCATATTTTTTTTCTTTCATTGAATATCGGCAAATAGCCCGATATCTCGCCGATATAACTGCATTCTTTGTATCAAATATCCCCAAATAGTTGTCAAAAAATTCCTCCGATATATCCCGTACCCCGCTATTTTAAACCTTGGTTTTTTCCAACAAAATAAAAATAATAACTAAAATAATTTCTTAAAAAATTAAAAAATAATAATAAATTTCAAAAATTCAAAAAATTGAAAATATTTAGTAAAAATAATAATAAATTATTTTGCAATAAAAAATAATAAAATATTTAGTAAAAAATAATAAAATATTTAGCAATAAAAAATAACTAATAAAAATACTTAATAATTTTAAAAATTCAAAAAAAATTCAAACAGGGATACGCCTATGGCGAGGCCATCGGCGTAGCAATAAAATAATTATTATTAATTAAATTTTTTGAAAATATTTATAAAAATATTGGGAAAAAAAATTCAAACGAGGATACACCTACGGCCAGGCCATCGGTGTAGCAATAAAATAATAATTAATAAATAGGAAATTCAAAAA
This sequence comes from Bromus sterilis, assembly GCA_950022295.1. Lineage (NCBI taxonomy): Eukaryota > Viridiplantae > Streptophyta > Magnoliopsida > Poales > Poaceae > Bromus > Bromus sterilis. The sequence continues at coordinate 22,128,521 of OX465597.1, read as the reverse complement.
AATTCAAAAAAATAATATACACACATGAATCTCCAGAAATTTTTCTTTTTCGGGAGAACTATATAAAAAACATATCACATGGAAACTTTGGTCAATTTTAAATAAAATATGGTCCAGTATTTTTAGAAAATAAAGTGATTCAAGTTGACATCAAATATTTGGTAGATCCTTCACAAAAAACACCTACTTTTGCTTCTCGGAAAATGAAAAATGAATTTTTCGTGCAAATAAAATAAAAACTTTCTTTGGCAAACTTGTTGGCTAGTATAATATACACACATGTGCAAAATATGAGATCAATTGGGAAAAATATCCTTTGAAACTAGCTATAACATCGGTCATTTGGCTTGAAAGTCATGAATCTTCATACTCGATAGCTCATTTTGAAAAGACTTTTTTAAGATATTTGTCTTATTCAAAGTTTGTTGTTTTGTATGGTTACTAAGACATAAATTATGATGCAACGCGAAGGTTTTACATTTTTTATTTTCTTTGAACTATTTTTGTCGATTTTAAAAAGTGGTCAAAACGGAGGGCATGACATGTAATAGATAGGGGTGGAATCTTACAAAAAATATTGGTGGATCCCTGATGAAATGACTACTTGTGTATCTAAAAATGATTTTTGAAATAATAAAGAGTAACCTATCAATCACATGTAGTTCAAATTTGACCCCGTTCCAACTGAATCTGCGGAAATTTGTATTTTTCAGGAGAGGTATATAAAAAACATATTACATGGAAACTTTGGTCAATTGTAAATAAAATATGGTCTAGTATTTTACAAAAATAAAGTGGTTCAAGTTGACATCAAATATTTGGTAGATCCTTCACAAAAAAACCCTACTTTTGTCACTCGGAAAATGAAAAATGATTTTTTCGTGCAAAGAAAATAAAAACTTCCTTTGGCAAACTTGTTGGCTAGTATAATATACACACATGCGCAAAATATGGAATCATTCGGGAAAAGTATCCTTTGAGACTAGCTATAATATCGATCATTTGGCTTAAAAGTCATGAATCTTCATACTCGATAGCTCATTTTGGAAAGACTTTTGTAAGATATTTGACTTATTCCATGTTTGTTGTTTTGTATGGTTACTAAGACATAATTTAGGATGCAACCCGAAAGTTTTATATTAGTTTCATTTCTTTGAATTATTTTTGTCGATTTCAAAAAGTGGTGAAAACGGAGGGCATGACTTGTAATAGATAGGGGTGGAATTTTACAAAATCTTGGTGGATCCCTCATGAAATGAGTACTTGTGTATCTAGAAATGATTTTTTGAAAAAAATAAAGAGCAAACTATCAAGCACATGCAGTTCAAATTTGACTCCGTTCCAGCTGAATCTCCGGAAATTTGTCTTTTTTAGAAGAGGTATATAAAAAACATATTACATGAAAACTTTAGTCAATTGTAAATAAAATATAGTCTAGTATTTTACAAAAATAAACTGGTTCAAGTTTACATCAAATATTTGGTAGATCCTTACAAAAAACCCCTACTTTTATCACTCGGAAAATGAAAAAATGGATTTTTCGTGCAGAGAAAATAAAAACTTCCTCTGGAAAACTTGTTGGCTAGTATAATATACACACATATGCAAAATATGAGATCATTTGGGAAAACTATACTTTGAAACTAGCTATAACATCGGTCATTTGGCTTTAAAGTCGTGAATCTTCACACTCGGTAGCTCATTTTGAAAAGACTTTTTCTAAGATATTTCCCTTATTCCAAGTTTGTTGTTTTGTATGGTTACTAAGAAATAAATTAGGATGCAACGCGAAAGTTTTACATTTTTTTTTGAAATATTTTTGTCGATTTCAGAAAAGTGGTCAAAACGAGGGCATGACCGATAATAGATAGGGGTGGAATCTTACAAAAATCTTGGTGGATTCCTGATGAAATGACTACTTGTGTATCTAGAAATGATTTTTTGAAAAAATAAAGAGCAACCTATAAAGCACATGTTGTTCAAATTTGACCCCGTTCCACTTGATTCTGCGAAAATTTGTCTTTTTCAGGAGAGGTATATAAAAAACATATTACATGGAAACTTTAGTCAATTGTAAATAAATTATGGTCTACTATTTTACAAAAATAAAGTGGTTCAAGTTGACATCAAATATTTGGTAGATCCTTCAGAAAAAACCCTACTTCTGTCACTCGAAAAATAAAAAATGGATTTTTCGTGCAAAGAAAATAAAAACTTCCTTTGGCTAACTTGTTGGCTAGTATAATATACACAAATGTGCAAAATATGAGATCATTTGGGAAACTATCTTTTGAAACTAGCTAAAACATCGGTCATTTGGCTTGAAAGTCATGAATCTTCATAGTTGATAGCTCATTTTGAAAAGATTTTTTTAAGATATTTGACTTATTCCAAGTTTGTTGTGTTGTATGGTTACTAAGGCATAAATTAGGATACAACGCGAAGGTTTTACATTTTTTTTCTTTTTTTTGAATTATTTTTATCGATTTCAAAAAGTGGTCAAAACGGAGGGCATGACCGGTAATAGATAGGGGTGGAATCTTATAAAAATCTTGGTGGATCCCTGATGAAATGAAAAATTGTGTATCTAGAAATGATTTTTTAAAAAAAATAAAGAGCAAACTATCAAGCACATGTAGTTCAAATTTGACCCCGTTCTAGCTGAATCTGTGGAAATTTGTCTTTTTCAGAAGAGGTATATAAAAACATATTATATGGAAACTTTGGTCAATTGTAAATAAAATATGGTCTAGTATTTTACAAAAATAAAGTGGTTCAAGTTGACATCAAATATTTGGTAGAATATTCACAAAAAACCCCTACTTTTATCACTCGGAAAATAAAAAGTAGATTTTTCAAAATTGAAAAGAAAAATATTTTTTCAAAAAATATTTTAAAAATGATCAAAATATGATAGGTAACCGATCGGGAAGTTTCGATTTTCTTTTTCAAAATTTCATCACACCCATATGCATCAACAAGGTCTTAGACATCAACAAGGTTTAATAGGATTGATATGATACATATATCAATAAGTGTCTGTTAAGCTAGTTGGGGTAGGTGTTGAATGGAACTGAGATGTTACACATAATGATCTTAGATTAAGAAAAATGTGTAAAAAAATAAAAATAAAAATATGAAAATAAAAATATATTTTTTTCAAACAGGGATACACCCATGGCCAGGCCGTCGGCGTAGAAATAAATAAATAATTACTAAAAATTTTGAAAATTAAAAAAATTTGATTTTTCTTTTATAAAAATTTCAAGCGGGGATACGCCTACGGCCAGGCCTTCGGCGTAGCAATAAAAATAATAATTAGTAAAAAATAAATAAAAAAATAAGATTTGTTTTTCAAACGGGGATACGCCTATGGCCAGGCCGTCGGTGTAGCTGACCACTAGGCCGAACGGCCGTTATTGTCTACGTGGACCCCACCTCGCATACGCCGACAACCTGACCGTCGGCTATATTCCTACGCCGACAGCATCGGAGGCTAACCCAAGGAAGATGTACATCGACGACGATACGTCGACGATGGCCCTCGGTATAAGTGTTATGCTGTAGTGTGTTCCAGCTTACGCATAGAGCATTATCAATTCTTTTGTGCCTGAGTTCGCTCCCTATGGTTTCCCTTAGTTTACAATTATAGGACCGAGAGAATACGTAGTAAACATAAAAAATTTTGACACGCGGAGTTGCAATATATATATATATACGGTCTATTCTGACATCAATGTTAGAATAACTATTCTGACAACATTCTGCACTGCAGTATTTTCGCAAAGAGAACCGCATTGCTGAATTCGGAGCACTGCAACTCGGGTAAAACAGAACCGCATGCATCGTTTTCGCTTCAACTTTTTAACCGTTTGTCGGAATTGAGCGTATGATAAACTGTTGGATTCGTATTGAAATGGAGCATCTTCCGTATGTTGAACACTTCTTCTAATTCCTCACGGATTAAGAGCAGTTTCGAAAACGGTGCGGCGGCCCACTTTCGCAGCGGGAGTGTTTTCGCGATTTCTCGTCAACCGTTTGTCGGAATGATGCGTATGATACACCGTTGAAAAGCTATCGATCAGGCGCTCCATCCATATGTATAACACTTTATCTAATTCGCTACGGATTTGAGAGAAATCTAGCCGCAAAAAATGCGCACACTCTGTTTTTCGTCGGCAGATCTTGTAGAGAGTAGAACTTTTTAACCGCTCGTCCGATTGATTCATATGATACACCGTTGGATTCGTTTTGAGCAGTAGATTAATCCATATGTTAAACATTTTTCGATATTCTTAACTGTTTTAAAGGAATTTCAAAAACCGTGGGGCTGCACTCTTGTGGACAGCGGGCGTTTTTCGCGTAAATTCATTTGATTATTTCGTCCGATCGATGCAATTGATACATCGTTGTTTAGATATCGTCGAGGCGCTCCATTTTCATGTAAAACACATCCTCTAATTCCTTACGGTTTAAAAGTTGTGTCGATTTTAGTAAATCGCGGAACTATTTTTTTCGCGTACCCGGAATCGACGAGATGAACTGCATTGGCCGGACGACCGCACTGCATTATCGCCAGACAGAACGCACGTGTTTTTCGCGGAACAAAAAAATCGGCGAGTGAACTGCATCCGCGGGGCACCCGATTGCATCCGACAGACAAGCGCACTGCATTATCGCAAAACAGATTTTGTACGTGTTATTCGCGGATCCGAAATCGGGGAAACGAATTGCATCATTCAGAGTCCGGTTTCATTTATCAACAAAGAGAACTGCACTTTTTTTTTAACTTTCAACATAATTTTTTATCAACGAGCGTGCACCGCAAGGGCGAGACGAGTGAACTAAATTTTTTTTCAAATTTTTTATATAGTGATACAATACTACTGGAAGTGAACCGCAATTTTTTACGGAAGTGAAATCACAATATTTTTTTGTACACCGATGTCATGCACACTGAACAACAAAAGATGGGAGTAGTGAGCTGCACAAATCTTACCACCTCACCCAATGCAAAAAAGTTTTGCATTTTCACCGCCGTTGAAGTTGATTCATTGCGGGCCCGAATCCGCTGCCGGGTGGGGGGACGGGAAGGGCGGGGCGCGGTGGAGCCGGCCCGAATCACGGGGGGGGGGGGGACGCGCGCGGGTGCGCCGCTATGGATCTGCTGGGCCGGCTTCCTCCACGTGCCGGGGGGAGGAGGGGGGGGGAGGAGGTGGCCGGCGTGGGGGGCAGTGGGTTCTGCGGTGTTGGTTCGGTGGTTTTCTGCGGTGTTGTCAGAATAACCAGTTTTGTTGTTAGAATAAGACTCTTAAGGGTGTTGTTAGAATAGACCCACCATATATATATATATAAAATAAATCCATATGGCCAATGGCAGAACTCTTACTTATCGTTGTTCTCAGGTGCACAGGTACAGAAAATACACACACAATGTATGTGCCAACATGATCCCCAATCACCTCTAAATTTCTCCTACATGTACCGCCTAAAATGTTCATATCGATCTGGGTAAGCCTCAATGTCCGTTCTGATCATGTCGATCACCATCGACATCGACATCATTGGATTACGATGTTGTGCAGCAACATGTGGCAGAAGCTGGCGTCGGCACATAGGGCAAGTTCCTTTGATGTTGAGCCATGTCTCGGCGCACGACCCGTGAAAGGCATGTCCACACGACGTCTCCTTCCACGCCGTTGTTGCAGTGGTCTGCTGACCTGAGCATATGAAGCATTGTTCGCCGTGGGATGGCGCCTCCACCGGTGTTAGCACGTCGGCGGACTCCTGGACCTCGGGCTGATGTGGTTCCATGCTGAGGCACTTGGGCGTGAGTTCCCGTCCGGCTGATCGCTGGTTTGGTACTAGCGTGACCTGCGTACGTATTTTGTTCCTGTGCGATGGAGACATGTTTTCGCGGGTTTGTAGCCCGCAACGTACGCGTCATCCCTTGGAGCTCATCAAGAGCCTCCGCGACGGCCCCGACAGCGGCAAGGATCTGCAAGTCAACGCAGGAGCGGGGGAGGTCGTGGCGGTCCAAGAGCCTTGCATGTCCGATCCATAAACCGGGCAAAAAGTGTGACCGCTCAGGGCTCCCAGAAGAGAAAGGCCTAATATGGCAAAGTATATGGCAATCACTATGGTATTATTCATTACACAAAATAAAATATTAATATATTTTTATTAAAATTAATGCATGAATGGAATTTCTGGTCAACAACACATAACTTTGATCATTGTTTTGATATGTCCAAAATTAATATCAAAACATATGAACAAAATCATTTCATAAGATAAAATATTGTGATACCATTTATCACATACACTCAAGGAAACAATTTTATAATGCACATTACATTTTTATTTCATAAACTGGCAGAGAACATTTATAAACAATGATGATAACAAACATATTGGCGTAAGCTAATGTCAAATAATAAATTTATATATGACAACAGATTAGAATGCACAAATTTTTATATTTTTTGGTGATTATTACTCGAAGTATTGTTTCTTCAATACAAAGTATAAAGTCTGCGAACTTTTATTTAAATTTGTTTGTTTATAGAAAAATTTGATCACAAAGAAGACTGAAAAATGAATTTATTGGCTCAGTTTATATCCTAAGATTTTCTATACATATGTTTACTTAATCATATACTAGAAACCACTATTGTAATATCTGTGGGATCATAACTTTTTGCAGATCTTTACCATTAATAGTATTCCTTCCATTCATGAATTTAATTTGTATAATTTCTTTCAAAAAATTAAACTTGTTTAACTTTGATCAAAATTGTAGATAAATATATCGATATAAATTCTACCAAAATAGTATCATCACATTAATCTTGAATCATATCTTCATATTCTATTTATTACATATAATAAATGTTGATATTTTTTGCTATAAATTTAGTCAAATTTAAAAAAAAATATCTTTTTAACAAAACTTATACAACTTATATCCACGAACGAAGGAGTATAAATTATGCATTGTAGAAAAAATAGTTTTGGTCAAATTTATTGTTACAAAATACATTTTACTATCTTTTTTATAATATTAAGTTTAAATATAAAACACACAAACTAATATTTATTAAAATTGTTACGTGGTTAAACTATGCCAAAAAATAAAATTATGTTTGTAAACTATACAATGATAAAGTTAAGATCTAGAAAAGTATAAAAAACTAGTATAAAAATATATTTATTTTGGTTCGCGCCGGGGCCAAAATTTCATTAGACCGGCCGCAGTGCCGCGGAACCGAGGTGGCCTCGGGACCAGGCGGCGCCGGCCCTCGATGTCCTCCTACTCCTTCACGACGGCGCGGGGCAGAGGCAAGGCGAGGATGTAGCTGGCCTCGGCGAGATGCGCACGGACGACTCCGGCAAGGGCGTAGCAGCGCCGGACGCGATCCCGGTACAACGGCTTCCATGGAGACGAGAGAACGCCATGGCGATAGGGGGGTTCTCCCTCTCCTCGTCCCTTCTCTCCTCTCATCCCTTGCTCCGGTGTTTGGTTGTGGATTGACTCCGGTGAGGCGGTGACTGGTTTCTTGTTTCCGCACCCCCAGCTTTTATGCCATCAACTAGTTGGTGCCAGCGAGGCCAGGTGGACCCTACCCGTAACCGCCTTTTTGCCCGCGGGTAAAAAATGAAAGAGACATCACCTTTCCATTCCATGCTCTCAGTGAAACAATAAAATCACCTTTGGTAAACTGAATTTTCACTTCTATCTCCAAATTGTTGACTAGTGCACCGCACTAGTATTCCTGTGGGTATCGTGCACCGCATCACATTACTTGTATGTGACTTTATGATCGGTAGTAATGGATACTACTATAAACACATGATCGTCGCACAACTTGAAATGTTTATGGATTTTCAGTGTCTCTTTTTTGCCATGGCCCAGTGAACGATATTGTTGTAAAGATGTTTAACTATGAGATATTCATGCAAGATTCGAAGAAGTTCGAACATCTAGAGAGCTTATGGAAAAAAAGACAAATCTGCAGTTTGTTTGAACGTGTATTGTTCATACATTATTCGGACCACATTTGTATGTTTTGCCATGAGCTTGCTAGATGTTCATACTTCTTCAAATCTTGCACGAACATCTCGCGCATATACATCTTTCTGCATGATGATGTAGGATTAGTTCCTCCTTGAGGTTTAGGTCTTCTATATTAGCTATGTGGTTATCTCTCTCTTCGATGATATGACCTTGATTTTGATCATTGGCTACATTAATCAAGTTGTATCCTATGATGTTTCCCCTCTTGATCTTTTTTATGTATTGGATATTATGTGCTCCTTTGATGATATTGTCGGGGTCCACCGGTGACGTGGTGACTCCATTATTAGGGTAATATTGATCATGGGATTGTTCTTTTTGTTGGATTGAATTATGGAATAATCAGAGTCTCTTGATGTATGTGTTGAGTATAATTTTTTTAGCGCTTCGGTGACAGGATGGGTGCTTAGTCATATTAGAAAGAGACTATTATTAACATATGTTGTGGTGTTTGTTAGTACTATCTATCTTTGGATGACCACGGTGATATTAGGAAATCCATAGATGTGAAATATAAACTTTAAGGTGTGCTTTTGTCGCCCTACATAATTCGCATCCTCTTTTGATCCACAAAAAGAATGACCGTTGAGTAACGTCTTCTTTGCATAATTTTGGAGGAATTATCATGAGATTCAATAATGTTAATGTTGTTGGGATTTTCCACTAGGTGAAAGTATGAAACCTAGGCCTTATATCCAAGCTTTACAATACCTCTTTAGTCACTTGCTACTTTGCTGTAATTTTTATTACAGATTTATATTACCTTACTTTGCCACCCATATCACTCATATTTTACCATATCTTCGCCGAACTAGTGCACCTATACAACTCCTAGCTGTATTAGGTGTGTTGGGGACACAAGAGACTTCTTGTATGTTAATCGCAGAATTGCTTGAGAGAGACCAGTTTCAACCTCTACTTTCCTTAGTACGATAACCCTTAGGTCATCCACTTGAGGGAAATTTGTTATTGTCCTACAAACCTGTGTGCTTGGAGGCCCAACATAGTCTACCAGAATAGAAGCGTGTATTAGACATCAATCTATTTATGATGTCGTTGCTGGGAGGGCGAGCGCTTGAAGGTATATCTTTAGATATTGCAATTAAATCTATTTTTCACTAGTTAGGCTTATGGAAGACTATGCTCTTAGTTCATTGCTTGGGGAAGGCCGCTCCGCCACACCCGTTGTAGAGAAGGGTCCTCCACCTACTGAATGTACTCCATTCAAAATACCACTTGGGATAATTGAAAGAATTATGAATGATTGCTATGCAGGGGATGGCCATCTCAGTATTCATTTGTTGAAACTTACAAAACTTTGTGAGTTGTTTAAGCTTTTAGGTATGACAAAAGATGAAGTCATGAGGAAATTATTTGTGTTTTCACTGAAAGGAAAATCATTGGACTGGTATAGGCTACTGGATAATTCTCACCTGCTGGATTGGGAAGAGATCAAGTCTCTCTTTTACTCTAAATTTTATTCTCTTCACGAAGTCCATGAGAATAGGAATTATGTTTATAATTTTTATCCTCATGACAAAAAGAGCATCGCTCAAGCTTGGGGAAAACTGAAAACATTAATGCTAAAATGTCCTAACCATGGGCTTTCCAGTGATATAGTCATTAATAATTTTCATGCGAGGCTTTCTCGTCAGGATAAAGATATGCTTGACGCTTCTTTTATGGGTTCTTTCACAAACAAAAAGATTGATACTAAATGGGAACTTATTGAAAGAATTCAACGCAATACTGAAGATTGGGAGGTCGACAAAGTGAAATAGTCAGGTATAAATTATAAGTATGATTGTATTAAGTCCTTTGCTCCAACCGAAAGTTTTAATAAGCTTTGTGCTAAGTTTGGGTTTGATTCTCAAATCCTTGTTGTGCTCTACAAACCTTTTTCTTCTCATCTTAATATGCCTAACGATAATTGGATCTAACATCATTAACATTTTAAAGATATTTGCAAAGAAAATGAAATTGTTAATGATGATTGCAATAGACATGATCCAGTTTCTGAAAATGAAGTTTCTTATAAGCATGTTAATGTGTGTGGAGTGCATAGATCATGTGAAAGGCCTATTGTTTAAGAAGATAAGTATTGTAAGCAACATATGCAAGAAAGAACTAACATAGAGATTGAGGATATAAACAAAGATACTAAAATGATATGAGGACCTATATCCTTTGGAAGCCGAGAGAAGCCCTCTCCCTCACCCCACAGTTGAATCTAGCAAGGGACGAGGCGGGAAGAGGGGGTGGTACTGACAGTCTAGGTGTGTCGTGGGAAAATCACGGCAGATGTCCTCATAGGAGAACTTTACGCAAGGCCTTATCTACGAGTGGATACGAGGAGGAATAGTCTATCGGGAGAGAGACACGAGGGATTTACCCAGGTTTTAGCCCCTCGATAAGGTAAAGACCTATTCCTCCTTTCTGTATTATGTGGTGGAGATTTCGATTACAAGGGTGTGAGTTGTCAGCTATGTCTCGAGAGCTATCTAAGATTGTTCACCTTTGTGCGTACCGGGACCTCGGCTTATATACACGCCGGGTCCTAGGGTTTAAAATGAATCCGACTACAACACGAGGACGGAGACCTACAATATCTCTTGGTGGCTATCTTGTTCTCCCAGGTGAGTTGTCTCCTTCCTTCGGTGTCGGTCTTCATCTTGTCATACGACTCAGTTAATAGGCCGAGTCTCTTCTGGGCCTTCGTCTTCTATCGAGTCGGCCCATCAGTCGTCTCCCTTCGTCTTGTCAACGAAGGCCTTCTTGTTGAATATGTAGGGTCCTAAATAATTCCCCCGACAAGGCGGGCAGGGGTTGGTGGCGCAGGTGGAAGGAGTTGAGTCACCGTTTTCCCACTAACGAATCCAGCGACGACTGACGCAGGCAGGATGGACGCCGAGGAGAAGTTGGAGGAAGCCACGTCGAGGGAGAGGTGGAGCAGACATGGTATTTAGGCCGACAACACGTGGAATGTTGGAAACCTAGTTGTCGAGGATCAACCCCGGCAAATCCCATGGCCAGGGACCCTGGGTTAGTCATGAGAGGCACAGGTTGGACGATAGCTCGTCGGCTAACAGGAGGAGACGTTCCTGCTCGATATTATTTCTTGGAGATGGCGATTACAGGAAGTCCAAGGCTAGTGCGCACAAGGCTAGGGTTGCAGATTGTGTATTGGATCTCGGACGGCGGACAAGCGACACATGGGGCACGATTTACCCAGCTTCAGGCCCCCAGAGGGAGAACCCTACATGCTTCTTGTCTGATCTTGTAGTGATGATGATGTACACAGGTGCCGTGAGGGCTTTGGTGGAGAGAGATCTGTCTAGTCCTATGCGTGGGGGTTGTGAGATTGTCTAGAGAGGTGCCCCTGCCTCGCTTTATATAGATAGACAGGTAGGGGTTTACAAGAGTCCTAGTCGACTACAAATAGGAGTCCTTGTCTTGCGCCTCAAGTCTTCGGCTTCACGTCTTATTCCATCATGTCGGTGTCCACGAGTGGGCCTCTGGTGGGCCGCCAGCCATGACACGCACCAGGTACCCTCACATAGAGGAGTCGTGGGGTCACCCCCTCATCAGTAGCCCCCGAGTGCCTGGGGGACTCGAAGAGTCGCGCAGGGACTCAAATCTGCAGTAGCCGCCATAGTGCGTGTCGATCATTTGCTGATGAACAGTCGAAGATGTCGTGAGTATGCTCCCGATGGGAGTATTTGGATGAAGCATCGAAATTGCAGCCAAGTTCGTCGTCTTGTAGGTTGTGCGAGAAGCATTCGTCGGGTGCGCGTCAGCACTCCCAATGGGAGTAGCCCCTGAGGCTATGTACGGCTCATAAAGTCGGGCATAGGCTCAAGTTGTTTTTAAGCTAACCCCGTCGTTCTTGTCAGCTGTGCGAGTAGTGCTCGTCGGGTGCGCGTCAGCGCTCCCGATGGGAGTAGCCCCCGAGGCTATGTTCGACTGCTTGCAGTCGAGCATAGACTCAAGATATCTTCGTCGTCGAGTAATTGTCATCCAAGGATGTGCTCAACTCGGGTCTTGCGCTGTAGGCATGAGTTGTTGTAGGGATCAGTCGTGGACAAGGAGGTTGACGTCGCCGCGTCATGAGGGCGCCCAGCCCCCGAGCATCTGCTGACAAAAAAGGGTACAACTGTATTAAGATGTACTTGCACGATATACAAAAGAATTGTAAGGTGCATGATTTGCAGATGTTGCACTTTTGTCGAGTGGATAATGTAGCAGCATATAAAGTTTATCCGTGTCTTTTCATGAGTAGGCCCTCCAGCAGCATACTCTTGCCGGGTAACAGGGACGCTATGCCAGACTTGTTGAACCCGGAGACAAGAGCGGCCTTTTGGTACCCAACCTCACTATTTTGACAAACGCGAATAAACAACATATAAAACCGAGCATGATCCAAAGTATAGTTTTGAAGCCCTCGAGATGGTTCTGCACGACTGCGTAATCGGCAGGATGATTTTCTAGCCCTCAGATGTTTGTGTGCGACTGCGTAGTCGTCTTTGGCGACTGATCGAGAATGTATAAAGGTTTTGGAATCATTGCATAAGAATATAAAGAAAACTTAGCTGTAGGATCGACGCGGCGGAGGATGTCGAAGATGAACAGTCGACGATGAGAAGTCGACGAGGCGAGAACGGAGTCGATGTGACGGCGATTGCGACGTTCAGCCCCCGAGTCCGCGAGCCCCCGAGTGTTGAGGCGGTGGAGTTGCGCAGCGAAGTCGTCTCGATGAATTTATCCGGCAAGTGACGAGAGTACTCGATGCGGCGATTCCTGCGCGATGGAGCTCGGTACGGGAGAGCCCATACAAAGGAGCTCGACAGGATAATTTGGTTCTTGCTCTTGAGTTGTGGCTTGCTGGAGACAAAACCGTTGAGATCGTAATTCCAACCTGTGTAGTTCCCACAGACGGCGCCAATAGTCGAGGATCAACCCCGGCAAATCCCATGGTCAGGGACCCTGGGTTAGTCATGAGAGGCACGGGTTGGACGATAGCTCGTCGGCTAACAGGAGGAGACGTTCCTGCTCGATATTATTGCTTGGAGATGGCGATTACAGGAAGGCCAAGGCTAGTGCGCACAAGGCTAGGGTTGCAGATTGTGTATTGGATCTCGGACGGCGGACAAGCGACACATGGGGCACGATTTACCCAGCTTCAGGCCCCCAGAGGGAGAACCCTACATGCTGCTTGTAAGGCCCGATATGCGGTACTGTTCCAGATCTAGGTGTTTCCACCCAGATCCGGGGACGAAGCACATATCGGTCCCACCGCGACATATGACAAAGCCATATGCCCCGGATTTCCAACATGATATCACAACATTACAGATACAAGGATACAACATCTTATACAATCGGCATACAACTTCCGTAAATACAATACATCAGCGGAAGGTACATGTCTGAGTACAGACTACAAACAAATGCCTAGTGGCAAAGAGAAAATCATCGATCTCCATAACCACACGGGTCCAGGCCCTCCGCCGGGATCCGCCTAACTAGTCGTCGTCGAGTCTCCACGTGAAACGTCGATCACCATACCTGTTGTCGATCAAGAACCCTGAAACGAGTTTGGGGGTAGTATCATGAGTACAGAAGTACTCAGCATCCAACTGTAGTGGTCAACTGACCCAGCAAGGACTTCATCACTCGTCATTCTAGGACAACTAGTAGTTTACGGTAAGGATGGGTAAGTGGTGAGGTTGCTACCGCACTAGCATTTATGAAGTGGCTAACGATCTAGAGAGTAAGATAAGAAGCCAAGCATTCGATGGGGAATCGCCTCCAACAAGTCTTGCTATCAGCTACTTACGCAAACATAACACCTATCCTATCCTTGTCCTCCTCTTCGCACCCCGACGAAGAAGAAGCAGTCAAGGCACACACACGTTGATCAAGTTATATTAAGATTATCTCCTTTGTTGTTGTCTATGAACAAGGAGTAGGTCTCAAGTCGTCCATAACCGTGGACACGACTTCTTGAAAAGATTTAACCCTGCAGGGGTGTACCAACTGCCCATTACAAGGCTCCGCACGCAGGCCCATATCTCTCAGTTGCTACCCATCATAGGCAACCATTTTATGATTTAGTTCCAAGAGATCCGAAACGACAGGTCCCTCTAGCTAACAACGAACAAATCCGGGTGGCCCTCGGTGAGTCGACATCCAACTCAATAGCCGGCCGCGCTTTCGAATCGGCCTCTACCGTCTGGACGAGGTTGGGTTAGCTACCCAAACAGATGTGGGCAGCCCCCTAGCTCCCTGGGGTGGACCAACAAAGAAACCATGTCTCCGCTGGCCCAAGTTGTTTTAAATAATATCTGCCAGGAGCGACCCAACAGACACACACACGGTTTTCAAATGGTAAATCAGCTTGGGCCACCACTAGAAATGTTTGAAGCTAGGTAGGTAAGAAAAGGGGACCCCATAAAATCCCACACGCGGTTAGGCACGCTCAGTCTTAAAACCAATACCCAAAACTCGGATCCTAGGTGACTCGAATGGAACAAAGCGTCAGGGCGGGATGGCCTAGACCTTCCATCCTTCGTCGAATATAGTCAACATTATAATAATCATATCATCAACAACAATATAATAATGTGACAGCCCAAACCAAACGTAACAGGGTAACATCGTAGCATCCTAAGCATGCATACTAAGCAGGGGCTGAGCAACAAGCAATAGTAACTTAGCAGTACATGGTTTGCTGGGAGGGGACATGGCTGTATCAGTTTGAAAGAGGCTGTAAACATGTGGTAGGATCAAACATCGAACCTAACCTAGACTAGCATGCAAACCGGTGGTTGAAATAGAATGGATCATAAGTAATGTATAGTCTTTGCCTGTTGATAGGTCAGGTTCTGAAGGTGTAGTTGATCGCAAGCTCGCATCGTCTCCGAGTATACCCGCGGAGTCACACAAGACGGTAAACACTGGAAAGCAATCAACAAGCAAGCATCTATTACTACGAAGCAAACACGAGCAAGCATCAACAAGAATGCAACACGAGACATCGCACCTACTGTCGAGAGCGGTTACTAACAGGTTAAGTGGAGTACTCGTCCCACACGATGATACCGCATGTTTTACGATGGTTCAAGTTGTTTAGCTACACAAGATGAGCAAAGGTTGTTAACATGGCATCTCACTCAAGCATGGCATATCACACAATCATGGCAAGAGGTGAAGCATAAATAAACTATCTAATCTAGTCACTTTAAGTGGGGGTAAAATCTATACATGGCAAACTATTGCGGACCCCACGATAAAATGGAATTTGGTACTGTTCTGTCCTAAACAATATTTTATTATTTTTATTAGCAAGAAAGAATAGTAAAAACACAACCTACACGAAATTCTATTCAAATTACATATAAAGAACATTTTAATCGGAGCAACGGTTAAAAAGTTATTAAATAAACAAGTTATAGTGGCAAGCAGTTGTAATTAGCAGGTAAACAACATGTAAACAAAGTCAAACATAGCAAAGGGGCACATTTTACTAATCTACACAAAATTCTAAGAAAGTTGCATGTTTTACGCGTCGCGATCCGAGCTACGGTTTAAAAGATACGGGCATCGCAAGAAATAAATAAATCTGCCAAAATAAATAAACGAAAAAAAAATACTAAGGCACTCTGGGCCGAAACAGCTCTTAACAGGCTAACACAGAGGCGAGCAAAGGATAATTAAAAGCCGCCTAGGGCGCCAAACTGTACTGGGCCGAGCCCACTAGCGCTGCAGGAAAAAAAAGAAAAAAAAGCAAAGGGGGCGCTTACCGGGCGGGCCAGGCCCAACAACAGGGGGCGGCGGACTGGGCCGCTGGCGCTTGGACGGGCTGGTGGCGCGGCCCACCACGGGGTCAACGCGAGCGGGCGAGCGGGCGTGCTTGTCCCGATCCCGTTCGCGACGCCGGCGGCCGTCGTACTCCGGCGAGGTCGGAGAGGAGTTGAGGCGGCGCGGGCAGGCCTGCCATGGCTGGATCCGGAGGAAGGATCGACGCCGGTGTGGTTCGGGGCGGGGCGGTGGCGTCTCGGAGCTCGGGCGAGGCTCCTGTGGCGGCGGCACGAGAGCTCTGACCTGATCTTGTTCATGGCGCAGCGGTGCCACTGTGCAGAGAAGGAGGAGGCGGTGAGGGTGAGAGCGAAGGGGAGGAGGAGAGGGGCGGTGCTGGAAGCGCTCACAGGCGGCGGGGCTGGCGGCTTGCCGGAGTTGGCCGGAGGCGAGGCGGCGCACGGTGTCCACGGGAGGAGGCGCTGATCCGGGCCCGAGCGGGCATGACGGCGGCGTTTGGGGCCCTGCGGGGCCCGGGGCGGCTGGAGGTCTCCGGGGCCGTCGAATCTCAGATCTGACGGTTCTGGATGCCCTGAATGCTAGGGTTTCGGGATCTGTGGATCTGGGAGGCAAAACTGGGCAAAGTGGAGGGGGGGTGGCTGCAATTTTGTGGCTAGGGAAACCCTAGAAAGAGTGGGAGTGTGGTGGTCTTTATATAGCCCAGGTGGCTGGCAGTTTGCAAAAACATCCCCGGTTTTTCTCTCGCGCGCGCGGTGTTTACGTTTCTGACCGCCGGGGGTCCGCAGGACCTCCGTTCGGGTAAAAATTCGAACTGCGCGATCAGCGCGTCGAGCCGGAGGCGTTCACCTCGCGCTGGAACCGTTCCGAGAACACTTTCCGGCGCTCTATGAAAATAACCCGTTTAATTATTAAACGGGGTTTTCGTTCCGTTGGCTTCGGCTGGTCTGGTGCGGGTTTTCGCGACGGTGATCGGGTGAAACTCGGTGTCGCAAAGGTCGAGTGTCAGGGTGGAAAGGGTCGGTCTCCGTCTGGTACGAGATAAGAGGGGGAAAAATAATCGCCGATCGATAAATCGGGGATGCAAACACCGCAAACAAATCAGAAAATCAAACAATTCACACAGAAAACAAAAAATTTAAATTTTTGTGAAATCCGGGCTGTTACAATACAACACCACCAACAAGGGATCTCGTCCCGAGATCCAGGACAATCCGGGGAGAGGGTAAGGGGGAAAGAAGAGAGTCGACGATCTTCAACACCACCAACAAGGGACTCTGCTCCATGTCGACGACGAACTTCCGTCGAGAAACTTTCCGCAGAGAGACGACATCGTCGGAAAAACGAAACCGTAAGTGACAAGAGGAAGAACGATGGTTGAAAGCAACGATCGAGGGAAGCATTCTCACTGAAATCATGAGGATACTGGGCAAGAGGACTGAAGTCAATAGATGACCAAGATTTAATTGCAGAATCTAAAGATATACCTTCAAGCCTTACTTCCCCGGCAACGGCGGCAGAAATAGCTTGATGTCTACGCACGCTTCTATTCTTGTAGACTATGTTGGGCCTCCAAGCGCAGAGGTTTGTAGGACAACAACAATTTCCCTCAAGTGGATGACCTAAGGTCTATCGAACTCAGGGAAGTAGAGGTTGAAGATGGTCTCTCTCAAGCAACCCTGTAATTAAGATACAAGAAGTCTCTTGTGTCCCCAACACACCTAATACAACTAGGAGTTGTATAGGTGCACTAGTTCGGCGAAGAGATGGTAAAATATGGGTGATAGGTGTGGTAAAACGAAGTAATATAAATCTGGAATAAAAAGTGCAGCAAAGAAACAAGTGGTAAACGTGAGCACAAACGGTATTGCAATGGTGGAAACAAGGCCTAGGCTTCTTACTTTCACTAGTGGCAACTCCCAACAACATTAACATAGTCTAATCACATGATATTTCCCATAAAACATGCAATGGAGACGTACTCGGAGGTCATTCCTTTGTGGTCAAGAGAGGACGAGAATTATGTAGGGCTACAAAAGCACACCTCAGAGTTCGTAGTTCTCTACCTATGGATTTCCCAATGTCACCGCGGCCATCCAAAGAGAGTACCACAATCACCACAACATATCTCAAGGATAGTCAAAGACAAGCACCAAGAGACTCTCAATCTTCAATCAACACACAAAAGAGGAAATTACTCATGATAATATTCTTCTAACCCATGTCCAATAGACCGTTGTCACCTTGGTCTCGGGGATTATACTAGATAAGATCAATTGAGTACATCAATCCAATACATAGAGGAAGGGGAAATATCATGGGATCACCCTAGATTAACATAGCCTACGATCACAACGAAGATCACATCATGGGAGAGAGAGAAGAACACATAGCTACTGGTAGAAACCTCAGCCCCGAGGAGGAACTACTCCCGCTTCTTGGAGGGAGGAAGCAACGTCGATGGAGATGAATCCGGGGGCACTTCCCAGTCCCGGCAGGGTGCCGGCACAGGAATTCTGTCCCCTCGAAACTTGATGGCGATGGCGGCGGAGATCGGAATTGCTTCTGGAGAAAAGGGGTCTGGAATCAGGGTTGCCGCGACGGGAGAATAAATAGGAGCCAAAGTAGGGCACCAGGGGGTGTGGGACCCAGCCAGGAGGGTAGGTGGCGCGGCCAGGGGCTGGGCCGCGCCAAGCACCCTCCTGGCTGCCCCTGGCTGCCCTGTGGCCCCCCTTTGGACTCGCGGAAACTTCCGGAACGCTGATTTTTTATATAATTTTTCCGGGATTTATTGGGCACTTTAATTATTGGAAAAACCTGAAATACAAAAACAGCAGAAAACTGGAACTGGCAACTGGGTGCACTGAGTTAATAGGTTAGTCCAAATATGATCAAAAGTGTATGAAAGTTCAAGCAAAAGATGGCAAAGTCATACAAATCATGCATGGAGCAAGCAGAAATTATAGATACGTTTGGGACGTATCAACATCCCCAAGCTTAATTCCTGCTCGTCCTCGAGTAGGTAAATGATAACAAGTATAATTTCTGTGGCGACATGCCACACAACCATATAAAGACTTTTTAAGTAAAGCAATCAAAGCATGCAATTCAATTCAAGTATTAACAAGCAAGAGTCTATATTAGCATTGACACAAGCAACAAAAGAACAAAAGGTGCAAGAGCTCTCACTGTCCGTGACTCGAATGTCTCCAAATGGTGTTTGCGTGCAAGAAAGGGGATAGGGATTACGAGATGAAAAAGTATTTTTGTGTTGAGAACTCAATCTACTAAAGTTTGACACTTGGTCTTCTTTGGAATCTTATCTTGACTCGTCCCCAGACCAATAGCCAGGTACAAGTCAAACTGATCCACTCCCTTTGTATATTTTGAGCACTCATGCAATGGATTAGCGTGAGCAAGAAAGTTAACACCTAGAAGGAGAAACAGAAAGAAGGTGGAGGAGGAAGACAAAAAGGTGTGAAAGGCTCACATCAATGAGGACAATCATAGGCGAGAGAAGGCCATATGATAGATATGATGTGAGGAGTAGGGATTGCCATGCAACGGATGCACATGTGAGATAAAAGCTCTCCAAGGGAACTAGTGGGGCTGCATCTAACTTGCTTGCTCAAGAAGACCTAGAGCTCGTTTGAGGAGGCTCATCATTGGAATATACAAGCCAAGTTATATAGTGTGAAGGTCCCCACATAGCTATATGCATGATGATGATCTCTATGGAGTACAAGGGATAGAGGATGGAGTACTAGTGTGGATCTCTCAAAAGGAATAGTAGTGTGCCCCCTTCTCTCTTTTTATTTTTCTTTTTCTCTTTTTTCTCTTTTTTTGTATTTTTTTAGTGGCCTCAATGGCTCTTTCTATTTAACTCTCATTTGTCCTCTTTGGGATCTTTTCCTCACTTTAGGGGAAACACTCTATATTTTACAAGAATATAGGAGATCTTTCATACTTTACAAAGGTACTCACATAAAGAAGATATAACTATCATGATGCAAATGTATGCCTCTGCCAGGATAGCAGGATATGCAATGATACTAGCGCGTCATGTAGCAATGATTAGGGCAAGGACCAACTAGCATGAGGCTCATCGATCAAGCAAGTAGCATGTATGACATGAAGATCAAGTCATGGGAAGGTGGATGTTTCATGGCAATGTATCTCGGAAAGGCTATGGAAATGCCTTGTAGGTAGGTATGGTGGCTGTTTTGAGGAAAGATATAAGGAGGCTTATGATGACAGAGCGTATCGTGCCAAGGGTTTGGATGCTGATACGTCCAAAATGCATCACTATTTTATATAGTAATTCTTTCTTATTCATTGATATATTTCATGATATGATGCTATTCTTATGTTGTTTTGGCTTATTTTACACAGTTCACAACTTTCCGGTGCCGAAGCAGCAGACGCAGGATTCAGCGGTAAAAAGTGGACGCTGAGTTGCTGAAGAAGAACACCTCCAAATTACCTGAAAATCTATGGAGGCTGTTTTCTAGAAGGATAACGAAGGCACGCAAAAGAGCAACCAGAGGGGGGCCACAGGGTGCCCAGGCGGCCACCTAGCGCGGCCCCACCCCTGGCCGCGCCGGGAGGGCGCCTGAACCCCGGGGGCCACTCCCGGCTCCCCCCTCTGGCCTATATACCCCTCGTCGTCCAAAAACCCTAAAAAGAGGAGAGTTTCCGGAGTTCCGCCGCTGCTCCGCGGAGGAAACCTACAAAGAAGAAAAGCCATCTCTGGCGGGCAGATTCCGCCGGGGAGATCACCTCCCGGAAGGGGAGATCGTCGCCATCGTCATCACCATCGTCACGGGCATCATCGAGATCATCATCAACATCATCCCCACCATCAGCACCATCTCCATCTTCATCCAATCTTATCTCACAATTGCAACTCGTGTTGTAATCCGTACTATCTATCCTCTCTACTCTATCGGTGTTGATTACTACTTTGTGGTGAATGCTATTGAGTTTTGTTGGAGAAATATTATTGTGTTTAGATTGTTTATCATCTATTTATCCCCACTGATCATGATTTCTTTTATGTCTTGTGAGTAGTTACTTTAGTTCTTGAGGACATGGGAGAAGTCTAGTTGCTAGTAGTCATATGATGTTGAAGTTATATGTGTTGGTTGATATTTAAGTTGTGTTGTTATTTTCCTAGTAGTGTTGTGTGAGTCGAACACTCAACACTTCGCCTTATCAAGGACCTAGGGGAATGCATTGTGTATAAAGAATGCTTACGGTGGGTTGCCGGAGTGACAGAAACCTGAACCCCAGTTTGCACGCTTTTGCACAAGGGAACAATGGATCACCGATCGTATTGCTATGGTTAGGCTTTTGCCTTAATTACTATCTTGTATTTGCAGATGCTTGCAAGGTGTTTAATCATAAGAGTGCATTCATCTTAGTCTAGAGGGTGCACTAGCATAGATCCACCCACCAAACACTTATCAACCCAACACATAGTACCGATACGGAATATGGCGAAAGCACATGACTACCTCTCCCGTGTGTCCTCAAGAACACTTTAGCTTTTATAAGTTCAGTTGCTAGGCCTCTCCTTTGCTCAGAAAGGATTGGGCCACTCTTTACTATCCAGTATCTTTTACTTTGACAGTCTTTACTATCCTGTTGCTTATACCAAGAAAATCCCTAAAAAGTTATCTTTCAGTGCCTGCAGTTATCTCCTTACCAAAGTCACTTGCTTCTACCTTCTGCTCCTCGTTGGGTTCGACACTCTTACTTATCGAAAACACTGCAATAGATCCCATTACGTCGTGGGTCATCAGATGCACCGGCGAAGTATGCGCCAACTCTCAAGGTGAGAAAGGGCAATGCACGGTACCAAAGAGGCTAGAAAAAGTATAGGTGGGTGGAAGTGTCAACTTTCGAATACTCACATTAGTCCGAAGAACTCATGCACTTATTATCGGTAACTCTCAATCTAATTAGGAGGTTCACAAAGAGACAAGTACCCCGAGGAGGAGTGTATGGGGGTTTGGTTATCCTTGCGCATCCTCGACTCATGGTACGTGAGTGTACTCTAATGTTCGATCCCTCCAAAGATTAGTGATCCATCTAGTAGCTAAAGTTCTCAACTAATTTTGTAGGTTTTCAAAATAAACACGGATTGCCCAAAATAATACATCTATCACTAATAGGCTAGAGCTCTTGACACCAAAAGTTCAAACATTACTCACATCAATGCCTCAAAACTATTGCAAGTTACTACTAAAATTAAATAGCAACCTCAATCACCTACTTCTCAAAAACAAGACATAACTCAGTGCAACAACCAACTCTCTTAACAAGATTAACATGAAAGCTAAACAGAGTTCCAGCAATAAAATCAAAAAAACCAAGGCTCTTGCTAAAGACAAACTAAGACTAAAATTAAACATGGCAGTAGCTACGAAAAGATAAAGAACACACAACAGCAAAAAGATAGGCATGAAGAATCCTATGATGTGTTCTAGTTTTTGAAAGTGGAGCGTGTTTCTCTCCCACACAAAATAAGACGGGATCTAACTTGTTATGAACAGCAAGCAAAGCTAAAGAAAATTAAAAATAAAACCTAAGAGCGAGACGCTCCAAGCATAGCACATAACGCATGAAGTGATAAAAATATAGTGAGACGAAGGACGAACTGATGATTGTTGATGAAGAAGGAGATGCACGAGGGCATCCCCAAGCTTAGACGCTTGAGTCTCCTTGAATATTTGTTGGGGATGCATGGGGGCATCCCCAAGCTTCAGCGCTTGACACTCCCGAATCTTCTTTCATCATCTTCCATCGCACACTTGAAAACTCCCTTCATACATAACTCATCATAAGCTGATTAGAGAGGTTAGTACCCTTAATAAATAAAAAATATTCACTGGATATAAAGATATTCTTGAAGAGCTACTGTTTCTCAAGATTTCCAAAAAGTTTTTGCAAAGAAAATGCAAGCTTAAGGTTTGCAAAAGTTAGGAGAGACAAAACGTGGCAGAATCTGTGAAAAACAGAACAGCAGGTAGTAAAGAATTTTTTAGGGATACTTCTGCAACTCAAATAAAAAAACTCAGAACATACGAAAGTTCCGTAATTGTATAGATCACGCTGTGTAAAAAATTCAGCTCAAAAAGATGAACTGGTGATTTATTCTGATTTTTCCAGACATGAGGACAGAATCTGTTTTCTGGACAGCATGTCACAACTTTCACTTCCCTTGTCATATGAGGCTATACTTGGCACAAAGCTTGAAAAATAGAGATACAATGATGTTGCTACAGTAGTAAAAATCATCAAGACCACTAAAAACAGAAAGTAAAAACTCAAAGTAAAGATAACAAGGGTTGTCTCCCTAGAGCTCTTTCTTTATAGCCATAAAGATAGGCTTAAGATTTTAATGATGCTCTCATAGGAATAAGGAATAAGAGTTGAAGAACAAAAGAGAGCATCAAGAAGCAAATAACAAACACATTTAAGTCTAACATGCTTCCTATTCATAGGGATATTGCAATGAAATAACTTATTGAAGCACAAAGCAATAAGCATAGGAAGGCAAAACAAGTGCAACTTCAAAACCTTCAACATAAAAAGAGGGAACTTGATATTATTGAAATATCTATGAGCATATGTTCCTCTCCCATAATAATTTTCAGTGAGATCATGAATAAACTTAACAATATAAGCATCACATAAAGCATTGTTACCATGATCCACATGTAAAAGGGTACTCTTACTCTCCACATAAGCATAATCTTTCTCGTTGGTAATAGTGGGAGTAGGACTATCATAAACAACTTGAACACTATAGATTAATTGTGTATTAGGAAGATGGTGTTCAACAAGGGAGTAATTACCTCCATGATTATGACAAGTTTCATAAAGATAATTTCTCCTTATGTCATAGGTACCTTTAAAATCACTATAGATAGGAGTTATAACATCATCATAGTAGAGAAGAGCATTATCATTGCTAGCAACTATATTTGTAAACATGATGTATTTATTCTTACTAGCAAAAGAATTATCAATTACCACATCACTAATGGTTAAAGGACTTGCAATCCTATCATCCCCAAGCTTGGAGCTTTCCATATCATCACTCTCAGAGTTGGTACCAAAAAGAATTTCAAGGTCATAAGTAGCATTATCATCATTTTCCCAATTACAAAAAGTAACATGCATATCATAATCCAAATCATCTTCAATAGTACCTACAGACTTATCTTCAAGATAATAATGAATGCAATCAAGCTCACCATCCTCCATAAATTTATGTCCGTTAGGATAAAAATCGATGCGAGGAATATGCTCAGGCCAGGTTGTTACCCATTCTTCTTCCTTCTTGCTCCTCTTCCTCCTCCTCTTCTTTTTCTTCTTCTTCACCTTAGGAAGGAGTGGTCGGAGAGAAAGCTTCTCCACATATCCTGGTTTATCATTAGAAACAATAGGGGAAACTTGGGAGAAACTCTCCTTTTTATTAGTAGAAACATAAGAGACGTTTTTATACTTTGGTAAAGTTCCCTCCTTTCTAATATTTTTATGTAATCATTATCATGGCAATTAACAACACAATAGAGATGGCAATTCTGCAAAGTGTTATTTATTCCCAAAGCATGAACATCTAGCAAAGAAGTCTTTTCTGATAACTCTTCACACATCAAAAATAACATAAGCTCATCATAAAGATCAGGGGTGATCATATCATCACTCAACTAGCTAACAGTTATGTTTTGAAAGTACATGCACTGAAAGTTGAAGTGACCCTTTATGCAGCAAAGTTCACAAGTAAAAGGATAAAGGTCACACAATTCTCTAGCAATTTCATTTAAATTTCTAACCCAAGTGATTGTTCTTTCATGCTTATGTTGCTTACAATACTTCTCTTCTTCAATCATAGGCCTTTCACAAGTTCTATCCACTCCACAAAAATTAACATGCTTATATAAAACTTCATTTTTAGGAATTGGATCATGCATGTTGCAATCATCATTAACAATTTCATTTTCTTTGCAAATCTCTTTAAAAGGTTCATGATGCTTGATCCAATTCTCCTTAGGCATATTAAGATGTGAAGCAAAAGATTTGAGGAAATCAACAAGGAGTTGAGAATCAAGCCCAAACATAGCACTAAACTTATTAAAACTTGCAGTTTCTACAAAGGACTTAATGCAATCATACTCATAAATTATACCTGACTCTTTACCTTTGTTGATCTCCCAATCTTCAGTATTGTGTTGGATTCTTTCAAGGAGTTCCCATTTAGCATCAATCTTTTCGTTTGTGAAAGAACCCATCGAGGAAGCATCGAGCAAGTCTTTATCCTGTCGAGATAGCCTTGCATAGAAATTAGTAATAATCATATCTTTGGGGAGCCCATGGTTAGGACATTTTAGCATCAAAGTTTTCAGTCTCCCCCAAGCTTGAGCTATGCTATCTCCGTCATGAGGATAGAAATTATAAACATAATTCCTATTCTCATGGACTTCATGAAGAGGATAAAACTTGGAGTAAAAGAGAGACTGGATCTCTTCCCAATCCAGCAGGTGAGAATCATGTAGTAGCCATTACCATTCCAATGCTTTTCCTTTCAATGACAAGGCAAATAATTTCCTCATGACTTCATCTCTTGTCAAACCTGAAATCTTAAATAACTCACAAAGTTCTGTAAGTTTCAACAGATGAACACTAGGATGGACTGTTCCATCCCCTGCATAATGATCATTCATAACCTTTTCAATTATCCCAAGTGGTATTTTGAATGGGATACATTCATTAGGTGGAGGATACTTCTCTACCATGGGTGTGGTAAAGCGGCCTCCCCAAAGCAGCGAGCTAAGATTGCAGTTTTCCATAAGCCTAACTAGTGAAAATAAAAACAAGAAACGAAAAGATTTAATTGCAGAATCTAAAGATATACCTTCAAGCCTTACTTCCCCGGCAACGGCGGCAGAAATAGCTTGATGTCTACGCACGCTTCTATTCTTGTAGACTATGTTGGGCCTCCAAGCGCAGAAGTTTGTAGGACAGCATCAATTTCCCTCAAGTGGATGACCTAAGGTTTATCGAACTCAGGGAAGTAGAGGTTGAAGATGGTCTCTCTCAAGCAGCCCTGCAATTAAGATACAAGAAGTCTCTTGTGTCCCCAACACACCTAATACAACTAGGAGTTGTATAGGTGCACTAGTTCGGCGAAGAGATGGTAAAATATGGGTGATAGGTGTGGTAAAACGAAGTAATATAAATCTGTAATAAAAAGTGCAGCAAAGAAACAAGTGGTAAACGTGAGCACAAATGGTATTGCAATGGTGGAAACAAGGCCTAGGCTTCTTACTTTCACTAGTGGCAACTCCCAACAACATTAACATAGTCTAATCACATGATATTTCCCATAAAACATGCAATGGAGACGTACTCGGAGGTCATTCCTTTGTGGTCAAGAGAGGACGAGAATTATGTAGGGCTACAAAAGCACACCTCAGAGTTCGTAGTTCTCTATCTATGGATTTCCCAATGTCACCGCGGCCATCCAAAGAGAGTACCACAATCACCACAACATATCTCAAGGATAGTCAAAGACAAGCACCAAGAGACTCTCAATCTTAAATCAACACACAAAAGAGGAAATCACTCATGATAATATTCTTCTAACCCATGTCCAATAGACCGCTGTCACCTTGGTCTCGGGGATTATAATAGATAAGATCAATTGAGTACATCAATCCAATACATAGAGGAAGGGGAAATATCATGGGATCACCCTAGATTAACATAGCCTATGATCACAACGAAGATCACATCATGGGAGAGAGAGAAGAACACATAGCTACTGGTAGAAACCTCAGCCCCGAGGAGTAACTACTCCCGCTTCATGGAGGGAGGAAGCAACGTCGATGGAGATGAATCCGGGGGCACTTCCAAGTCCCGACAGGGTGCCGGCACAGGAATTCTGTCCCCCCGAAACTTGATGGCGATGGCGGCGGAGATCGGGATTGCTTCTGGAGAAAAGGGGTCTGGAATCAGGGTTTCCGCGACGGGAGAATAAATAGGAGCCAAAGTAGGGCACCAGGGGGTGTGGGACCCAGCCAGGAGGGCAGGTGGCGCGGCCAGGGGCTGGGCCGCGCCAGGCACCCTCCTGGCTGCCCTGTGGCCCCCCTTTGGACTCGCGGAAGCTTCCGGAACGCTGATTTTTTATATAATTTTTCCGGCATTTATTGGGCACTTTAATTATTGGAAAAACCTTAAATACAAAAACAGCAGAAAACAGGAACTGGCAACTGGGTGCACTGAGTTAATAGGTTAGTCCAAATATGATCAAAAGTGTATGAAATTTCAAGCAAAATATGGCAAAGTCACACAAATCATGCATGGAGCAAGCAGAAATTATAGATACGTTTGGGACGTATCAGCAAGGCATTGTAACGGTTCCGATACTCCACTCACTCGAGATCCTAGAGTTTGAAGGGGATAAGACGAGATTAAAACACTTACGACACTTGTCCTGACCAGAGCAAAGATAAGGAGTAAAAAGAGTCCTACTCTCCGATAACTATCTTAGTAACTACAAAATAGTTTTTTTTTCTAGACTTGACTACGGCCAGAAAAGGGATCCTACGATCGGTAAGGCTCTGATACCAAGTTGTAATGACCGATATGCGGTACTGTTTCAGATCTAGGTGTTTCCACCCAGATCCGGATACGAAGCACATATCGGCCCACCGCGACATATGACAAAGCCATATGCCTCGGATTTCCAACATGATATCACAACATTACAGATACAAGGATACAACATCTCATACAATCGGCATACAACTGCCTTATATACAATACATCAGCGGAAGGTACATGTCTGAGTACCAACTACAAACAAATGCCTAGTGGCAAAGAGAAAATCATCGATCACCATAACCACACGGGTCCAGGCCCTCCGCCGAGATCGGCCTAACTAGTCGTCGTCGAGTCTCCACGTGAAACGTCGATCACCATAACTGTTGTCGCTCAAGAACCCTGAAAAAAGTTTGGGGGTAGTATCATGAGTACAGAAGTACTCAGCATCCAACTGTAGTGGTCAACTGACCCAGCAAGGACTTCATCACTCGTCATTCTAGGACAACTATTAGTTTACGGTAAGGATGGGGTAAGTGGTGAGGTTGCTGCCGCACTAGCATTTATGAAGTGGCTAACGATCTAGAGAGTAAGATAAGAAGCCAAGCATTCGATGAGGAATCGCCTCCAACAAGTCTTGCTATCAGCTACTTACGCAAGCACAACACCTATCCAATCCTTGTCCTCCTCTTCGCACCCCGACGAAGAAGAAGCAGTCAAGGCACACACACGTTGATCAAGTTATATTAAGATTATCTCAGTTGTTGTTGTCTATGAACAAGGAGTAGGTCTCAAGTCGTCCATAACCGTGGACACGGCTTCTCGAAAATATTTAACCCTGCAGGGGTGTACCAACTGCCCATACAAGGCTCCGCACGCACGCCCATCTCTCTCAGTTGCTACCCATCACAGGCAACCATTTTATGATTTAGTTCCAAGAGATCCGAAACGATAGGTCCCTCGAGCTAACAACGAACAAATCCGGGTGGCCCCCGGTGAGTCGACATCCAACTCAAAAGCCGGCCGCGCTCTCGAATTGGCCTCTACCGTCTGGACGAGGTCGGGTTAGCTACCCAAACAGATGTGGGCAGCCCCCTAGCTCCCTGGGGTGGACCAACAAAGAAACCATGTCTCCGCTGGCCCAAGTTGATTTAAATAATATCTGCCAGGAGCGACCCAACAGACACACATACGGTTTTCAAATGGTAAATCAGCTTGGGCCACCACTAGAAATGTTTGAAGCTAGGTAGGTAAGAAAAGGGGACCTCATAAAATCCCACACGCGGTTAGGCACGCTCAGTCTTAAAACCAATACCCGGAACTCGGATCCTAGGTGACTCGAATGGAACAAAGCGTCGGGGCGGGATAGCCTAGACCTTCCATCCTTCGTCGAATATAGTCAACATTATAATAATCATATCATCAACAATAATATAATAATGTGACAGCCCAAACCAAACGTAACAGGGTAACATCGTAGCATCCTAAACATGCATACTAAGCAGGGGCTGAGCAACGAGCAATAGTAACATAGCAGTACATGGTTTGCTGGGAGGGGACATGGTTGTATCAGTTTGAAAGAGGCTGTAAACATGTGGTAGGATCAAACATCGAACCTAACCTAGACTAGCATGCAAACCGCTGGTTGAAATAGAATGGATCATAAGTAATGTATAGTCATTGCCTGTTGATAAGTCGGGTTCCGAAGGTGTAGTTGATCGCAAGCTCGCATCGTCTCCGAGTATATCCGCGGAAGCACACAAGATGGTAAACACTGGAAAGCAATCAACAAGCAAGCATCTATTACTACGAAGCAAACACGAGCAAGCATCAACAAGAAGGCAACACGAGACATCACACCTACCGTCGAGAGCGGTTACTAACAGATTAAGTGGAGTACTCGTCCCACACGACGATACCGCATGTTTTACGATGTTTCGAGTTGTTTAACTACACAAGATGAGCAAAGGTTGTTAACATGGCATCTCACTCAAGCATAGAATATCACAAAATCATGGCAAGAGGTGAAGCATAAATAAACTATCTAATCTAGTCACTTTAAGTGGGGGTAAAATCTATACATGGCAAACTATTGCGGACCCCACGATAAAATGGAATTTGGTACTGTTCTGTCCTAAACAATATTTTATTATTTTTATTAGCAAACAAGAATAGTAAAAACACAACCTACACGAAATTCTAGTCAAGTTACATATAAAGAACATTTTAATCGGAGCAACGGTTAAAAAGTTATTAAATAAACAAGTTACAGTGACAAGCAGTTGTAATTAGCAGGTAAATAACATATAAACAAAGTCAAACATAGCAAAGGGGCACATTTTATTAATCTACACAAAATTCTAAGCAAGTTTCATGTTTTACGCGTCGCGATCCGAGCTACGGTTTAAAAGATACGGGCATCGCAAGAAATAAATAAATCTGCCAAAATAAATAAACGAAAAAAATACTAAGCCACTCTGGGCCGAAACAGCTCTTAACAGGCTAACACAGAGGCGAGCAAAGGATAATTAAAAGCTGCCTAGGGAGCCAAACTGTACTGGGCCGAGCCCACTAGCGCTGCAGGAAAAAAAGAAAAAAAGCAAAGGGGGCGCTTACCGGGCGGGCCAGGCCCGACAACAGGGGGCGGCGGACTGGGCCGCTGGCGCTTGGACGGGCTGGTGGCGCGTCCCACCACGGGGTCAACGCGAGGGGCAGCCGTCGTACTCCGGCGAGGTCGGAGAGGAGTTGAGGCGGCGCGGGCAGGCCTGCCATGGCCGGATCCGGAGGAAGGCTCGACGCCGGTGTGGTTCGGGGCGGCGCGGCGGCGTCTCGGAGCTCGGGCGAGGCTCCTGTGGCGGCGGCGCGAGAGCTCTGACCTGAGCTTGTTCATGGCGCGGCGGCGCCACTGTGCAGAGAAGGAGGAGGCGGTGAGGATGAGAGCGAAGGGGAGGAGGAGAGGGGCGGTGCTGGAAGCGCTCACCGACGGCGGGGCTGGCGGCTTGCCGGAGTTGGCCGGAGGCGAGGCGGCGCATGGTGTCCACGGGAGGAGGCGCGGATCTGGGCCCGAGCGGGCCTGGCGGCGGCGGTTGGGTCCCTACGGGGCCCGGGGCGTCTGGTGCTGCGGCTGGAGGCCTCTGGGGCCGTCGGATCTCAGATCTGACGGTTCTGGATGCCCTGGATGCTAGGGTTTCGGCATCTGGGTATCTGGGAGGCAAAACTCGGCTGGGCAAAGTGGAGGGGGGTGGCTGCAATTTTGTGGTTAGGGAAACCCTAGAAAGAGTGGGAGTGTGGTGGTCTTTATATAGCCCAGGTGGCTGGCAGTTTGCAAAAACATCCCCGGTTTTTTTCTCGCGCGCGCGGTGTTTACGTTTCTGACCGCCGGGGGTCCGCAGGACCTCCGATTCGGGTAAAACTTTGAACTGCGCGATCGGCGCGTCGAGCCGGAGACGTTAACCTCGCGCTGGAACCGTTCCGAGAACACTTTCCGGCGCTATATAAAAATAACCCGTTTAATTATTAAACGGGGTTTTCGTTCCGTTGGCTTCGGCTGGTCTGGTGCGGGTTTTCGCGACGGTGATCGGGTGAAACCCGGTGTCGCAAAGGTCGAGTGTCAGGGTGGCAAGGGCCGTTCTCCGTCCGGTACGAGATAAGAGGGGAAAAAATAATCGCCGATCGATAAATCGGGGATGCAAACACCGCAAACAAATCAGAAAATCAAACAATTCACACCGAAAACAAAAATTTTAAATTTTTGTGAAATCCGGGTTGTTACACTGCTTGTCTGATCTTGTATTGATGATGATGTACACAGGTGCCGTGAGGGCTTTGGTGGAGAGAGATCTGTCTAGTCCTATGCGTGGGGGTTGTGAGATTGTCTAGAGAGGTGCCCCTGCCTCGCTTTATATAGATAGCCAGGTAGGGGTTTACAAGAGTCCTAGTCGACTACAAGTAGGAGTCCTTGTCTTGCGCCTCAAGTCTTCGGCTTCACGTCTTATTCCATCATGTCGGTGTCCACGAGTGGGCCTCTGGTGGGCCGCCAGCCATGACACGCACCAGGTACCCTCACGTAGAGGAGTCGTGGGGTCACCCCCTCGTTAGTAGTAGAAAACAAAAAAAAGTTATGCCTACCTAGAAAGAACCGAAGATCATCCATGAAGATGCATAAAAGGTTTAGATCACTGTCTCACCAACGGATGCAGCGGAAGGAGAGTTGGTGAAGATCGTCGGTGCAGATCCCCGCAATTAGTAATTTCAATGAACTCTGAACTACGACGATTTCGTTCCCATGAACAATCCCTCGATCAAGTCCCTTGAGCAAAGTTCTTCAAAGAAGGATCAAAGTTATGATCCCTCTATCAGTATCCACAAGTAAAAGTTACTCGTGGACTTTGTATGATATGTGATATTTACCGTCTGTTGCGGATCTGAATACGATTCCTCGACTCCTCCGACATGCACCTCTTCCACCACACCCCGAGCGTCATAGTTCGTTGATAGTCGCCTTTGGTACTAGTTGGCTAGACGGTGCATCCCTTAGATGGCGGCTCTCACCGTTGACGAATGTGCTATGGGAGAAATCCCCACTAACTCACATCAGTTGACCACGGTGGCGTCAGTCTTCTGTCGCTTACCTCCTCGGGGGTGTGACTCATATGCTCCTCTTGTCATTCGATCTGAATTCGCAGCACTACGTTCTTGTTGTTCACTGTGAATTTAATATGTATGTGATCCCGGCGAAAGCCATGCGCCGGAGTCATATTAGGTCGACGTTTACTTTCCTGGAGTCGTCATTGGGGATCTCTACACCGCTATTCATCCTCCCTTTCCCTTGTGTGGCTGGTTATCCTGTTGTTATGCTTGCTCAAGACCCTCTCATGGCTATTGTGTGTTGCGACGAGCTTCGTGCTTCTGGTGTTGTCTCAGTCCATTTGTGCTCAATGACGGCGCAATGATGCCTCCACACCTTGCTAATCGTGTTGGTTTCCTGTGGCAGAGTACCCATCCAAAGTTCGTGATAGGTCACTCGTTGATTTTGGTTGCTTCTGTGTTGCACCAAATCGTTCTTTATGCACGCCGGTGTGGAGCGTTAGAATAGTTATTTTAGTGCTGGTATTGTGTTCTTTCGATGGCACACCACTTCCACTTGTTTCTTTCATGGTGTTGGTTTCTTCGTTTGCTTGTTAGGTAGTGCCTTCTTTTGGGCGTTCGTATGTTTTCATCCTTTGTATTCTTGCTACTTGTGCGACTCTCGATCCGGTTTTCCTCATTAATGCAGTCAACTTGTTAAGGTTTTCGATCCAAATTTTTCTTATAAACGAGATCATGTTTTTTTATTGGGATCTAACTCAAGCGGGAAGCACTCTCCCCCGATGACTGTTAAAAAAAATATGTTTATAATCCATCACAGGAACACATAAAGAGAAATGGTATAGAGAAGAAGAGCATACGGCAACGACGACATCGATTGCGGAAGGTATCACAACGCACGAAGGTACAGTCGTCAGATGAAAAATCTCTTACATGTTTTATTGAATCTTTAGTCTCACAAAAGTTGCGCGCTCAAAGAAATTTTGCTTACACAAAGTCGAAATCCTTAGCATCATTCTCATATACACGTACATCTATCAGAAGCTAAGCAGATGCACATGCCAACATTGTTTCTAATTGCCTCCAAGCATCAACGCGTATGGATCAGGAAACAGGTGAGGGAACCTCAGCAATCGTCGAATCACTACCATGTCAACAGGATGTATAACGCGAACATGAGGTGGTGGTTCTTGAAGCCGACGCCAACACGTAGGGCAACATCCCATCGTCTGGACTGGAGCCACCTCTCCACGCACGGTCCATGGAAGATGTGCCCACACACCGTCTCCTTCCACGCTCCCTCTTGACCCGAGCATATGGGCCATCGTTGGCCGTCAGATGGCGCGCCCACTGGTTTTAGCACCTCGGCCATAGTGGCTGCGCAGGACTTCTCAAGCTCGGGCGGTTGTGGTTCCATGACGGAAGTACTCAAGCTTAGTTCCTGACCGGCTGATCTCGCTGGCTTGGTGTTAGCGTGACCGGGAGGGAAAAAGCGAAAGTTGGCTTGTGTGGATTTTTCTGTTGTTTGTGTGTTGTAGGAGAGGGGGGTGACGGGCCACGGTGCCTCAAAAAAAATCCCCACGGTGCACACGTTCCATCCAGAGCCGCATCTCCTCCATTATATTGCAATCGATCTCGGGGTTCAGCGGCGGAGCATCCCCTAACTGCATCACCATGGAATCCATGACCAGTTCGGCGCATTGGTCGAACCAGGCCATCGCCACTAGGTCCCTTGCGCCCCCAATGACCATGACGTCGCTGCTTCCAGCAGTCACCCGGGCGGGCGCTCTTCACCGACCTCGCCCACTTTGGTACCAACGCTATCGACTCGATGCACCAAGACACCGATATCTCGCCGCCAACAACGCACCAGGGGCTGGGCTGCTGCTACGGCCTATGCCGTGGCCATCATTTCAGATGAATCTTGTAGACAGAAGCGAGGTACGGCCCATGCCGTGGCCGTCGTTTACTTGTTCTGGCAGTGAATCTGCATCATGAAGGGCTGCTTCCAGAAGTTACTAATGTGATGAGGTATTTATTTGGTGATCTGAATTCTCTGAGCGCATCCTTGAGGTATTTGCCAAATATGCAGCTCATGAAACCATGCATTTTTGAGAAGTTTGTTTGCTGGATGCCCATGGTGCCAACATATATACCTGTTCCGAGCCAGTCGATTATGCATTTTATGGATGCTTTGAACTTGGCTGCTACGAAATGGCAGTCAGTTATATTTTATGTGCAGCCCTATTATGAATTTCGTGCTCAAGATGTACAGCCAAGGCTTGGGTTCAGTAAAAAAAATGTTCAGCTGAAGCTACCAGGGCCATTTTTTTCCTGCGATTTCCGAGCAGTACAGGATCAATTTTTAGTTAATCATGAGCATGCAGGGAACTTGGCTAGTCATTCATGTCTTCAGAAATTGTGGAGCACTAGAAACCTTGTGTGTAAAACCCAGGAGCAGTGGAACACTTGGAGTCCAGAAAAAAATTAAGGGGAGTGACCATTTTGTTAGAGGATGTAGTTCTGAACAATATGGTGGTCTTTGTGTCCTTCTGCCATATTTAATAGTTCAGCATATTCAAAGTCTGCGGTTTTGGTGCAGTGCAAAATTGCTTCCTCCAACAGCTCCAATCCTACACGAGCCACAATCCAGTCAATCCTGCTTTTATTCAGATAGTTATATATTGCTCTTGCTCCTCCATGGCCACTTGTGCTCTCTCTGTTCGTGACCAGTTCAGTACATCGGCCGGTGCACATGCAAACCCACTTGCTCACCAACTGCACAATAGCATTAGAGTTCAGAGTGTGTTCGAGCCATTGGTGCACATCTGGCAGCAAGCTTACTGCTCTACGTTCAACCTTGCTTCCCACAAGCTAGACAAACTATTGCAGGGGGGCTATGCATACCATGAGCATGTCAGTGGATTGGTCATCTTGTTTTCGAAGGGAATTTAAGGTGAGTATCCATCTTGATAAGAAATGCAATTCTAAACAAATAGCTGGTGGTTCAAGAGCTAGAATTCAGCTTATGGTACTGAATCACAGTATATTACTACCACACAAGGCAGACGTTCAGTTTTTCTGGTTAAAAAATGCATCTGTTTCGAGACTGCTTCGTCAGCTTCTTGTAGGTTCGAATGCCTTCTCCAAAAATTTATGGTGCAACTGATACAGTTGCAGCTGATTTTTCTGACGATTACGAAGAGCAACATGTTTCTCTGAACTGGACAGTTGTAACTGCCAGAAGTATGAGCCCAATTCAGAAGGAAGATACTGCTAAGAGAGCCCACAACCAGGATATCTTGACTTCAGTTCACGAACATTAATATGTTTATAGTTTTTGACAGTGCACAAGGTTCCCTGTCTCTCTCTCTGGAGTAGGCAATGAAGAAGGTATCCAGTGGATCACGAACGATACGGCGGCTTTCTCCTACCCCTGTCTCTCTCTCTGTCTCTCCCTCGATCCCCTTCCAGCTCTTGTATCCATGGTGAATTAACTACCCCGCAGCCTATGTATCATGTACTTTTAACTGGTCAGTGGATCTGGTACCTTACACTATATATGTCTATCTGTGATTGCGGCATCTAGTTCTTTTTTCATTTTGCAGACTACCGTGCTCAAAGATTCGATGCAGAATTAAACGGATGTACATTGATCTTTATACTGAAATTAGTAGTCTGTATGTATCTAGTATGTATCTACTACTGCAACCCGTTTCTACAAACTTCTGAACTTCATTAAACCCAATCCCTTTTCCCAGTACATGATCGATATAAGTCCCGGGGTTGCCAGTAGTATATACTCCGCCCGTTCACAATTAGATGACGCTCCATTTCAGCGTCGACTAATTCCGAGTGGAGGGAGAGTATACATGTACGGCCCAGACAGCGGTAGTTTATACTACGTCAGAAATATACATGTATGGCCCAGATAGCAGCAGTAGTATATACATCAGAAATCAGAAGTGATCGATTCAATAGCCGCAGATGGCAAAACTTGTATAGTATACTAGTGCACAAATGAAGTTCAGGTTTTATCTAGTTGATGTAAAGTGGCATACAACAAACAAATGAAGTGCTAATTACAAATGCATCAGGCACCCAACAGAACAGAGATTACTGAACTGCATCATTCATAGATTCAGGTGACTCGGGTCTTATCCCCCTAAAAAAAAAGGTGACAGTCTTATCTATTTGACTTGAAGATGCATACAACCAACAGTTGATCGATCACCAAGTGTTCATTGAAGCACAAAGTAGCAACTAGCAACTACAAACTCCAACGTATATCAGTTATCTACGAACTAAACAAAGTGCTGATTAGAAGATACTTAAAACCAGCACACATCAACGAACAAAGGGCAAGAAATGCACCCAACCCAAGAGAGATTACTGAACTGCATCGCTCTGCTCATAGATTCCAGCGGTAACAGTAACAACCAACAGTTGATGCTGTATAATTAAACAGGTGAAGCACTGACTTGGCCACTTATCACCGATCTCTCTTCTGTTTTTTTCATAAATTATTTAAGTTAATTTAAATTATACAAGTTAAATTTAATTATTCAAGTTAATTTAAATTATCCTTATTTAAATTTAATTATTGAAGTTAAAATTATTCAAGTCAGTTTAATTTTTTCAAGAAATCAACAAGTGAGTAACAAATCACGAAACTTGACTTATCAGTTACAACAATCAATCACCAACATTTAACAAGTTAAAATTCTGAATTAGAAGGTTGACAGCAAGAAGAAACAATCCTATTCAAACTACTCCAAAGGAAATCCTAATTGTACAGTAGTACAGTACTCCAATGCAGAAGTACAATAGAAGGTACTAAGAAGGTTTGTTATCCAAACTTATTGCTATCCAACTTTGCAGTTAATTAATCACACACTGACCACACCCACACCTTGTTGCGATCCGAACTTAATCCCCAATCAATTAATCAACACAAATTACTCCCAATTAGGAATTCAAGTCCACGCATTCACACTCATACTCTCACTCACTGGCCGGATGTTTGGCCAGTAAAGTCATGAGAAGACCCCATTTCCCTCTAAAGTCTGAGTACAAAGCACTGTTAAAATTTGAAACGCAAAATTTGATCAAGTAAAACAGTTAGAGTACAGAAGACTAAACTAATGGCCGGCTCCTGAAGCTGGATCTCTTCATAAAATTGAAAATGGAGTTGCAAACTCTATGTCTAAAATGGAACTACAATCTGGATGTTGGATTAAACATGGAGTACATCACATGCACGCTGGATGTACTCATAAATTGCTTGCTGGATTAAAGAGCAAGCTAACCAAATCTCTCTTACCTATTTTTTCGGACAAAAATCTCCGGATTGTTATGCTAGCACAATTCTGTACCGCCTAATCACTGGATTATTCGCTGTACCCAGATATCAGAACTGATCGATTCAGTAGCCACAGATGGCAAAACTTGTATAGTATCCTAGTGCACAAATGAAGTTCAGGTCTTATCTAGTTGATGTAAAGTGGCATATAACAAGAAAATGAAGTGCTAAATACAAACAATCAACACGCATGAACGAACAAATGCATCAGGCAGACAGGCACCCAACAGAACAGAGATTACTCAAGTGCATCCTTGATACATAGATTCCAGAGGGTAACAGCGACAACCAACAGTCGAATGAATCACCGTTCATCAAGTTCAGGTGACTTGAAGATGCATACAACCAACAGTTGAATCACCAAGTGTTTACTGAATCACAAACGTTACGGCATTGCAAATTGCAATTGCAAACACCGACTCCAACAATGTACTGTACTTACATTGTCTCCCATGTATATATCAGTTATCTACGAACTAAGCAAAGTGCTGATTACTGAACTGTCACTATACATCAATGTCAAAGGGCCAGACATATGCATTCAACCCAAGAGAGATTACTGTACTGTATCGCTCTGCTCATAGATTCTAGCGTTAACAGAAACAGCCAACAGTTGGTTCACCATTCGATCGCGCATGAATCAGACGAATTCCGAAGACGACTAACTAAGAACGGCCTAGGAGAGACGATCGACGGTGGCACGGTGGCAAATGAACAAGCAGTAGCTACGGATCCTCAGTCGAGGGACCCGTTTAGCACACGGGATGCGTCCAGGAAAAGAAGTGAGACTGCGTACCGCAAGCTGCTGGTGGCTGGTCTCGGCCACCGCTCGCCGCATGAGGTCGCCTGCCTCCTCCGGGGTCACCGAGTCCCAGGGACGAAGACCGACCACGAAGTCGGCGCAGGAGGACGCGGACCAGAGGAGGTCGAGAGCGGAGCGAGCGTAGCTCCTGGCGTGGGCGCGCGACTCCTCCCAATTCTTCCATGGAAGCCCGGTGCGGTCGAGCGCTAGGTGCGGCTCGGCGAGGACGATGAGGTTGGCCACCTCCGCTTCCGTTGTCAGCACGCGCGACAGTACGCCGTGAGCTGCGTCAAGCGCGCGAACAGCTTCGTCGTATGCGGCGGCGGCGGCGGGGTGCTCCGTGGCGGCCGATGGCTTGAGCGCCTTCGAGCAGTCCTCCAGACGGTCGCGAGCCGCCTCGACCTCGGTGATGAACTCACACCATGGAAGTAGCGCGTTGGGGGCGGAGCGCGCAAGCGCCCCCCACGCATCTTCGTGACCCCCAACCACCTCAAGCTGGGCGCCGGGGTGCGCCGCCGCCTCCTGTGCACCGTCGGAGCGGGGACGAAGTGGCGCCGTAGGGTCATCGCCATGGGTGCGAAGGTCGTCCTCGACCCCGTCGAGGTGGTCCAAGGCGGCCGCCGCGGCTCGGGAGGCGGTGCCCAACTCCGCTCGGGCGTAGATGTCGAGGACGTCGCCGCGGGGAAGGAGGCGTGCGGCAGCAGCCAGGTGGCCGCGGGAAATCTCCAGCTCGTCATAGGCGGCGCCGGCCCGCGCCCGCTGCTCGATGAAATCCCCGCCCCGGATCCGCCGCCGCGCCAGAAGCTCGGCGGTGCCCAGGCACGAGAGGACGAACGCCACGTACTTGCTCGCCGCCGCAAGCTCTTTCTCGGAGTTGCCGATCAGAGCGAGAGCCTGATGGGCGTCACCGTCGCGCAGAGAAGACTCAAGTGCGTCGAATGCGGCGGTGGCCGCGACGAGGTAGGCGCGGGCGGCGCCGACGAGGTCGCGCGAGTCGCCGACACGCTCCCAAAACAGCGGTTTCCACGGAGTGGAACCCATCTCTCTCTCTCTCTCTCTCTCGCGTGCGCGGGCTGTTCGTCTGTTGGGAATATTTCTTTGCGGCGGCGTCCGTACCGGCGACGAGCTCGTTAAGTAGCCGCCTTCCACCGTGCCAGGCTGGCGGGTGGACCCACTGCCGTAACCGAACTGCCGTCAAGGCGGTTGCCGATCCTGGTGAAAAAAAGAGTGAAAGTTACTGGCTTACTGCAGTCCGGCGTGGAGATGGGGATTGGGAATCAAATATACTGTGAAAAGATAAGGACCCCCTTAACTACTAAACGTTACTATGTTTTTAAGCAATATTACCGAACGCTTGTTGTTTTGAGCTGACGGAACGACGCACGCATGCTGCACTCTCTCCGGTTTGATCTAGGCATGCATATAGGACGAGTTTGCTGATGTCAGCAAATATCATATTCATTTGGAAACTTTAAAATGTTTTTTAGCTTAAACCGTCGACCAGATTAAAAAACCATTTTCACATAAAATATTCGGTGCGACGAGACCTTCGAAACTAGATGTCATGTTGATATGTTTCAACGGTTTTTTCTTTATCAAAGTTACCATGTCTGGTCTGTGTAAATTATCACACTTACAATCCATAATTTACCATGTTGTTTAAATTGAAATTATCAGGGCATAAAAAGTTCTGTTTCAAGCTTCTTCACTTATTCATATGCATGCATACAGTAAAGGACAAATTTTGATCTCATACTAGATTCTTCTCATTTCAAACATTCAAAATATTTTGCAGCTCAAATCGGCGGTTGGAATCAAAATCTGTTTTGATATAAAAAAAATCATCACGACCAAATCTTGGAAACTAGATCACATGTTAGTATGTTCCGACGACATTTTTAGGGTCAAAAGTTATATAACCATATTGCTTACAGATAAGTTATCGGAGTATATTTTCAACAATTTTTTTTATCTCAGTTAAAGTCACTATGATGTTTGTGCACAAGTTATCACTCGTGTTCTATGTTTATTACCATGCTATTTACGCGTACATTAATTACGGCCGGGGTATGTTTCAACAAAAAAATCTCAGATCAAAAACATTATCATGGTATTTTATAGATAAATTATTTGATTTGCAATGCATATATACCCTGTTTACAAAAAGTTATCGGGTTACTTTATAAATAAAAAATACCAGTTTCAAAGGTTACCAAAACATTTGTGCATTAGTTATGAGATCTACGTTGTGTATATTACCATGCTATTTTCATATAAGCTATCGGGGTTATGTTTTCAATAAAAAAAATCCCCAGTTTAAAGGCTATCCCGGTGTTTGTACACGAGTTATCAAGTCTTTATGTAAATGATAACAAAGATAATTTTTATGGTGACATGCTATCAACATAAGTAGAACTTTAAAGTACAACAAACAAAAGATGTAAATCAAGTGAAAATAATAATAAGCAAGAGTTTATATCTAGTATTGAAATTAGTAAAATAAGAACATGATGCAAGAGCTCTCGTCGTCCGTGACTCGAATGTCTTCAATCGGTGTTCCCATGCAGAAATGGAAGATGTGTTTAGAACATAAAAATACTTATTAGTGGTTGAGAACTCAATCTACTAAATTTCACACATGTTCTTTGGTTACCCCAAGTGAAAGGTTATGATATAGATAACAACAAAATTCCCTTGGTGAAGATACCAAGGTATCAATCCAATAGGATTCCAGTCAGAAGTTTGCTTGATGGCTAAGTTGACGTGGAATTGCACACATGAACACAAATAACTTTGCTCCCAACGAGTTCTGAGAAGTTGTCAATCTCTTCGGCCTTGTTGTTTACAAAGGATCAAAACACAAGGGAAATAATAATGGCAGCTGAAAGGAAACAAAAGCAGTAAATTGGAACGGTGTAAACTATGATGGAAATGTGGATCGGGGTGTCATGAATTTCACTAGTGATGTATCTCTCTCAAAAGACAGTAAACAACTATGTTGGATGAACAAATAACAGTTGGACAATTGACAGAATTATAAACGCACCGCAATGCTAATTATGCTAATAGAAAGTAAAGAGGCTCAATTGTATGGTTATTACACCAAAACAAGTCGACCGTTTTCATCAGCATCTACTCACTAATCATGCACCTTGAGATATCTATCCAGAACATCTCGCTGGTATTAAGTTGTGAACTTCAACCAAATTGTAGGATCGAAGCAACGGACAGCTGCCTTAAGACAATCCTTGCAACACACAGTCACAAGCACCACTATTTTCTCCCTGGTGGCAACATCTCATCCCCTAGTCTCATGTTTCCGTCACTCAAACTAGACATCGGGGGGCATGCACAATCATACATAACACTCCCTAGGGAGTTGCAATCTGCTACTTGGCTAAATCAACAAACGCAACGGGGAACATGCAAGAACACTCAAGAATTAAAATAAAAAGGTAAACTAAATATATTACTCATCACAAACTGAATAAACTCATAATCTATCAGATCCAGGCAAACACAGCATAGCAAAGCAGGAATTAATACATATGTGCCTTGATCATGATAGGAAGCTCACAAGGGCTAAACATTGAAGCACAATATTGGAGAGAAGACATCATCTAGATACTGATCATGGACCCATGGTCCAATGGGGACTACTCACGGCGCATCCCGGAGGCGATCATGGTGATGGAGAAGCCTCCAGAAGTCAATCCTCCCTCCGGCAGTGTGCCAGGACAGGTTCTTCTGGCGATCCCGAGATCGGAATCGCCGCGGCGGCAGAACAGTAGATGAAATCGCGTGACACGGTTCCTCCCGAGGGTTTTCGAAGGAAGGTGTAAATATAGGCCAAAGGGGGTCCTGAGGGGTGGCCCCCTGGCTCAGGAGGCCAGGTGGCGCGGCCACCCCCCTGGTCGTGCCAGGGATGCGCCTGGCCAGGGGGTGCCCTGATACGCGAGAGAGCATTGCTTCTCGCCCTTCGTTGGTTATCCCAAGTGGAAGGTAAGATGCAGCGTAGCAGCAAGTTTCCCTCGGTGAAGATACCGAGGTTGAGTATCGACCAATAGGACTCCAGCGATGATAACTAGGTGTCAGCGGCGCACCTGACGCGGACCTACGCACACAACACAATTAACTTTGCTCCCAACGAAGTTCTGAGAGGTTGTCAATCTCTCTGGTCTTGTTGTTTACAAAGGATCAAAAACACAGGATAATGATAATGATAGCAACTTAAAGTAAAAAAGCAAGAAAGTAAATGAGCGTATAAACAGTGATGAGAATATGGACCGGGGTCCCGTGATGTTCACTAGTGATGTCTCTCTCCCAAAAGACGATAAGACGGCTATGCGAGGTAAAAAAATTACAGACGAGCAATTGACATGATTATAAACGCACCGCAATGCTAACTATGCTACAAAAGAAATGAAAAGGCTCAAAAGCATGTGCAGTACGCCAAAATAAGTAGACCGAAATCCATCTACATCTACTACTAATCATCCACCTTAAGATATCTATCCAGAACATCTCGCTGTTATTAAGTTGCGAGCCCCACCCAAAGTGTAAACCCAAAGCAACATACAACTGCATTAAAAAAACTTTGCGTAAAGTGAACAATCCTTGTAACTGCGGTTACAAGCACCGTTGTTTTCCCCCTTGTGGCCACATCACATCCCCTAGACTCATGTTTCTGTCACTCAAGCGTGTCATCAGGGGGCATGTACCCACAATCGAGCATAACGTTCCCTCTTGGAGTCACTACCTACCACTTGGCCAAAGCAATAAATAGCAACGGAGAACATGCAAGAATTACTTCGGAACAAAAATACAAAAGATGAGAACCAATTATATTACTCTATCACAATCTGAACATAATCTCATAATCCATCAGATCCCATCAAACTCAGCATAGCAAAAGCAGGAAGAATTACATGTGTGCCTCGATCATGTAGGGAAGCTCACGAGGTCTAAACCATGAAGAACAAAGAGGGGAGGAGAACATCACATAGCTACTGATCACGGACCCATGTTCCAAGGTAGACTACTCACGGCACATCCAGGAAGCGTCCATGGTGGAGGAGAAGCTCCCGGAGGTCGATCCTCCCTCCGACAGGGTGCCGGGAAGGATCCTGACGGTGCTCCCGGTCTTGGAAGCGCGGCGGCGATGGAACAGAGGAGAATTTGCGAAATAGGGTTCTGTCTCTGAAGTTTCCCCGTGTCGGAGAATAAATAGGCGAAGGGGGCAGCCAGGGGGGCCACCAGGGGTCCAGGCGCCCCCTGGCCGCGCCAGGTGGCCGCCTGGGCCATTGGTGGTGGCCCTCTGGCCCCACTTGGGTGCTTCTGGAAGACTCCGTTGCGCTGATTTTTTATCCGATTTTTCCCGAATTTTTGGAGTATTTTTAATATGGAGGAAACTTGTAATAGAAAAACAACAGATAACAGGAACTGGCACTAGGGTGCACTGAGTTAGTAGGTTAGTCGAAATATGATCGAAAGTGTATGAAAGTGTATCTAGATCATAGCAATATCACACAAAACATGCATGGAGCGAGCAGAAATTATCGATACGTTTGAGACGTATCATGCCCCCTAGCACTACAGGAAACAGGAGTTATGCCGTCAGCTTGCTGACGACAAACATATGAAAAGCTGACGGCAAAGGCTTTGCCGTCAGCTCCACGACGGCAAACCTGTTGTCAGCTCATCAGTCGGCAGTGAGCTGCTTTGCCGTCAGCTCAAGATCGACCGACGACAAAGCCTTTGCCGTCAGCCTTTTCGTACTGGCTGACGGCAAAGTCGCTCGTACGGCCAGCTCTGACTTAACCCCCGTGGGCTGAGTTAACGGCGTGCATTGCCGTCAGCTAGTCGTGTGGCTAACGGCAAAGCCCTTGCCTGGGCCCACATGTCAGCATTTTGCCGTCGGCTTACGGTGGGCTGACGACAACCAGCCTACTCTTTGCCGTCAGCCAGGCAAATGCCGACGGCAAAGCAGTGACCAAATGGTCACTACCACAACCCAGATTGCACAGGCTGCTGCCACGTGTCCTCTTTGCCGTCAGCTTGCCGACGGAAACGCCTTTGCCGTCAGCAAGCTGACGGCAAAGCTCTCTGTTTCTTTCTTTTTAATTTGTTTTCTTTAGTTCCCTGCATTTAAACAATAATATATATATACAGAACTCTATTTCATAAAAAAAGTTCCCAACATGATATATTATAGTGCACACATGTATCTACAAGTCATCTCCATCCCACAAGTCTACTAGTGCATACAAAAAGTTTAAAACATCAACAATGATATATATACAACATCGCACAAGTCCACTACATAACCGCAAGCGTCTA
The DNA here is from genome assembly GCA_950022295.1 of Bromus sterilis. Lineage (NCBI taxonomy): Eukaryota > Viridiplantae > Streptophyta > Magnoliopsida > Poales > Poaceae > Bromus > Bromus sterilis. Next base: position 22,083,926 of record OX465597.1, on the reverse strand, counting down.
CAAAGGCCACCACTATGCTAAGTGTTCATACAAATAGTTTAAAAGTGCCCAACATCGCACAAGTGCATATATAAAGACTAACATCCTATATCTACAACAAAGAAGCATCCATCCATGCATAAAGGCAAATCTGCAAAATGAAAACATAAACATATGTTAGTTACGGAAAAAAGAAAAGGAAGAAAAGAAGAAGAGTAAGGTGAAGAAGAGTAAGCAGAAGAATAGTAAGAATAAGAATAAGATGAAAGGAAGAAGAGAAGATGGAGAAAAAGAAAGAAGAGAAAAAGTAAGAATAAGAAGAACTTTTCTTCTTTTACTTTCCTTTTCACCTCTTTCTTCTTCACTTCTTTCTTTTCCTCCTATCCTTCTTATTCTACAATACTTGTTCTTCTTAGACCTCAAGAGCTAAATATATCTCATTTTAGATCTAACTAAGTCATTAATTCATTTTTGAGCTTTATATGCGAAGTATAAGTTATTTTTAGGTTTATAAGCCACTTAAGCTAGTAAATTCATTATTGAGCTTTTATAAGACAAGTATAAGTCATTGTTGAACTTAATAAGCTTATAAAATCTAATTTGAGCTTTAAAAGCTTATAAAGCCAAGTTTGAGCTTTATAAGCTTATAAAGTCACTATTGAGCTTTTAGAAGCCAAGTATAACTCAATTTTCATCGAACTACGCTATTAACATCATTTTTCAGCTTTATGAGCTTATGAAGTCATTGAGGAGCTATTATAAGCCAAGTATAAGTCATTTTTTAGGTTTACAAGCTTATAAAGCCAAGTATAAGCTTTATAAGCTTATATAGTCATTTTTTAGCTTTTATATGCCAAGAATAAGTAAATATTTATGTAACTAAGCTATTACTACCATTATTGAGCTTTATGAGCATATAAAGTCATTGATGAGCTTTATGTAACTTACCGGAGGCCACCTCAAGGCTGAGAAGCGCCGCCACGTTGGTTGCTCGGGGATTCACTAGGAGATTCTTGTGGGTTGTGAGATGCAACTCCAGAATTATGCTGCAACAAAGGATGAGTTGCAATGTGGTAAGCATGATGACACTTGATGGTATAAGACCGGGATATATTGATCATTGAAAGAAACTTACCGTTCCGGGAGGAGAAACGATAGGCGTCGGCATCGGTGGAGGGGTAAGACCTTGCTTCTCCCACATACTCTGCGAGTTAGTTTTTGAGGACTCGAGCATATTAGCAAGTGAACCAAACATATGCATATGCATTCTTGGCGGATATATGCAAAAGTAGTAACTTATCGAGAAGAGGTCGTAGATGGCCTTCGTCTGGGCATTATTGCGTGCCCTCTCCTCCTCGAGTATCCTCTGGGTCCTCTCCTCCGCCAGCTGGTCCCTCTCCGCAAGCTGCTCCGACAACATCTCTTGTGTCTCTTGTCTCTCCCTCTGAATGGCGTCCTGCGAACACTCAACAGTATAGCAATTATTGTCATCATCGCTACGTAGTCTAAAGAACGGAAAGAAAAATTGAGACAAAGTTATACCTGGATAGCAATGTCCACTGGCCGCGGGCGAGGTCGTACAGCAGGAGCGGAGCTCGTTTGCCTCGCCTTGATCTGAGGTAGAGTCTCCAGGCAATGTACGAAGCCATTGCACATGGAGGTGCTGCCATGATGCTTACCGCCACCAGAAATCATCAAGGCCTCCGGATCCATCTCCTCCTCGCTCAGGTCAAACTGAGGATCGCGTAGCTCGTTCGCCACCTCAGAATAGGCCATCATCTTGTGGTAGGCTGCAGCGCTGGTGTACGCCTCAACACCGTCGCCCTCGGAATATGCCGTCACCGTTTTGTACTTTCCCTTATGGGCCATGGCAAATGAGAGAAATCCCTTAGGCACAGGCTGATTATGGTGCTTCGCCTACAATGAAAAGCAAAGAAAAGGCATGAAACAAATCAATTGATTAATGATGAAAGGACATGAAACTGAAAACAAAAAGGCACATACCCATTTTTTTGCGTACTCGTTGACGTTGAGATTGCCTTGGTGGTGTGCCACACCTACCATTTGTGCACGCCTAGCCTTGGCGCTTCTGTGGTTGGACAGCCAGGCATCACTGAGCCATTTGTCCACTATCGCCTCAAAGCAATCCATCTTATTTGCACACCATCTCGGGGGCGCCTATGAATTAATAATCTTATAAAGTCATTGAATATCTTTTTTAAGCCAAGTACAAGTCAAGTTTTATGTAACTAAGCTATTATTATCATTTTTTAGTTTTACAAGCTTATAGAGCCAAGTTTGACCTTTATAAACTTATAAAGCCAAGTTTGACACTTATAAGCTTATAAAGCCAAGTTTGAGCTTCATAAGCTTATAAAGAAAAGTTTGACACTTATAAACTTATAAGCTTATAAAGCCAAGTTTGAGCTTCATAAGCTTATAAAGAAAAGTTGGAGCTAACTAGGCCTTACTTATAAGTGCAGGAATTTGAATTAGTTAGTAATTTACCTCCAAGTATTCTTCCTTCTTAAGGAAAACTTTTCTACACTTCTTCTTGGCCTTCTTCACGCCCTTCTTGGCGTACCAATCTCGAACACACTGAACACGCATCTCGTGCCTAGTGTTCGTGAGTAGCCTCACTATCTCCTCGAGATTCTTCTGGGCCGCCGGCTCCATCCCCTCCTCAACCCTATAGTAGCACTGAAAAATGCATCGAACATATGAAAAGATGAGTGAAATGATTCCAACGCTAATAAATGATTGCAATGCTTGGAATACTTACCCAAAAAGTAGCCACCACCATGTCGGGTTTGGTACGGCATTCAACGTTGTTGATGCGTTCATCTGGCGGGGCCGGGGCGGCTTTGTAGTGTGGCCAAGTGAGGCCGGGCTCAGGAACCCTACCCTCAACAGGCAACTGGACTAGCCCGGGGAACTGCTCCTTAAGCACGGCACCAAGGAGGCAGTTCGGATTCCGAGCACTTTCCGGGTAACTCCATGCTCTGCAAAATAAGAACACGAAGACATTAGTTCTTGTTGGACCATATGTACATGTATGATATATATATATACAAGGAACACAAAAAATTCATCAACTTACTTCTCCCCATCTGGCGCAATCAATGTCCTCTGCGCAGGGTCTGGACGTGGTGGGAGCCGTGTCATACCACGCTGGTACACCGGCTTCTTGGAAGAGGAGCTCCCCTCACCCCCATCACCCCCCTCACCCCCCTCATCCCCGTCGTCATCGCTATCATCATCCTCATCAGCATCATCATCATCCGTGCGAGCACGCTCCTCCCAAGAATCATCCCAACGAGGCTCCGTCGACTGCCTCGGTGCCTCCGGTGTATCTGACTGCACCGGCGGTGTCCGCTGCTCCGGTGCCTCCGACTGCACTGGCGGTGGCCGCTGCTCCGGTGCCTCCGACTGCACCGGCGGTGGCTCCTGCACCGGTGAGACTGTCCTGTGAGTGGGTGACTCGGCTAGGGCACCACCTTCTCCTCGACCACCTCCTCGACCACCGGTTTTAGCTCTCTTTGGGCCTTTTCCCCGACCTCTCCCACGAGGCTGCTCAGCACGCGCCGGCGGCGAGCTGGCTGCGACAATACCCGCCAGCAACTCTCTCCGTAGAGGTAGAGGTGGTCGAGACTCCACCGGTGGGTCCCTACGGCTCGCCATGTGTCAACACCTGTTACAGAGTAAAGATGAATTAGTAAAGTAAGGAAATAAATAATACAAATTCATATATACAAAAAACAAACATATGCATATAAAGATGAATTTGTACAGATGAATTAGTACATTAAGGAAATAAATAATACAAATTCATATATATATAAAACAAAAGAAAGTTGGGATGCATACAACTAATAGTCGGGATCGTCTGTATCTTCTCCAGGATCAATAAAAACATCATCGTCACTATCACGCGTGTCGTCATGAATGATCTCTTCCCCGGGATCGGGTTCAGCGTCAACCACATTTCGAAAGCCTTTTTGTAACCGGTCAAGCAATGATAGGTCATCCGCATCAGTAACCTCTTCGTGTTCCACTTCTTCATCTTCCTCCTCATCATCATCGGTAACCTCTTCGTGTTCCACTTCTTCCTCTTCCTCCGCATTTTCATTCTCTACTTCCATGTTTTGACCAAACGTAGAGGTTTTTCCGAAATGTTTTTTGGCCACACGTATTTCTTGGAAGAATTCTCCGTCATATGTGTCTGGGTCTATGTGAGGTTGATAATCCTCTTCTTCATTGGGGGTAGGTAGTTTACCATGTGGCGGCACGTCATAGACGACATACCAATCTTCGAGATTCTTTACACTTTGGCAAGCCCATGGAAGATAGAAAACTTGTGTGGCCTGTTGAGCCACAATATAAACTTCGGCAACATTTAAACGGTTCTTCTGTTTAATTTCAACTAGCCCAACATGCTCATGAGTTCGTCTAGTGTCCTTCGGATCGAACCAATGACATTTGAAGACAACGGCGTTTGGAGGATTTTTCACCATAATATAGCAGTTCGTATATTTCTTCAACTATTCCATAATACTCGACTCCTCCATCTATAGCGGACACACCGGAATTCGTTGTTTTCCGATCGGGCATAGTTTGGTCTTTCATACCAGTACGAAAGCGATACCCATTGATGTCGTATTTTTCATATGTATGGACCTTAAAGTCAAAACCATTTGCGATTTGTCTCAATTCAGCGTCCATCGACTCTGAATTAGCCTACAAGTTGAAACGGAAAGGCTTGTTGTATTAGTCGGTACTGAGACGACGAAGAAATAAAAATGGCGTGTATATCATATAAGAAGTATCGTTTGTGTAAACCAAGAGATGAAACCGGAATTGCCGCCTCCCCGCTTCTCAAGAAGATTAATCTCTTCGATGGAGTCTTTTTCCATCGCCACTCCATTCGAGAATTGCGCGACGAATCGACTGTATCAAATAATTAAGAGAAGTTAGACACACAACTCGTCAAGAAGTTGCAGAACAATTAATATGTACCGCGCACTTACTCGATGTATGGCCGCACTTCTGTCATGTTGGTCAAGATATACAATGTAATGATGCCCCATTCCTCGAAGGTCAACGTCTTTGTCTTCATAACCCCACAAGGTGCGAGGCTCCCTTTAAAGAGTTTGAACTTGGATTCATGTCGCTCGGGGTTGCCAGTATTGTACCGAGGCTTTGGATTATGCAAACTGTAATTAGTGGCAGCATATTGTGCTGTCACGAAGTTTTCCGCTTCCTCGACAATGAATGCCTCAGCCATTGATGCTTCAATTCTCCGTTTATTTTTACATTTTGCTCGAAGCGTCTTCTGCATTCTCTCGGTTGCATAGCACCAACGGTTTTGCACAGGGCCACCCAATCTTGCCTCAATCTGTAGATGCAAAATCATATGCTGCATCGGATTAAAGAAACCCGTTGGAAAGATCTTCTCTAACTTGCATATCAACTCCGGCGCCAGTTTTTCCATCTCTTCTATCACAATAGGCGATAATTCTTTAGCACAAAGAACGCGGAAGAAATAGCTTAGCTCTGCCATTACTAGCCATTCATCCTCGGGGATGTAGCCGCGCAACCTCACCGGCATTATCCGCTCAAGCCATATGTGCCAATCGTGACTCTTCAGCCCAAAGATTTTCAACTTTTCAAGACTTGCTCCCCTTGCTAGATTCGCTGCATACCCATCGGGGAACATCAACTTTTTTTTCACCCAGATGAGGATTTCCCTCATGTGTTCCCTTTTAAGATTGAACCATGCCTTTGTCTTCTCCCAATTCTTCTTCCCTTTCGGTTGTCGCATGTTCAGTGACTTCCTATTACACAGACTCTCCTGATCGACTCTAGCTTTAACATGATCTTTCCCCTTATCAGTGCCGAACAATGTACCAAAAAGAGCCTCACCCATATTTTTTTCAGTGTGCATCATGTCAATGTTGTGTGGAAGAGCAAGGTCTTTGAAATACGGGAGATCCCAAAAGCATGGCTTGTGGGTCCAGGCGTGTTCCGTATTATATCCCAAGAAATACCCTGGCCGGTTCGGATCAGGCTCTAGTGAGTTCAACTGATCAAGAATTTGTGCGCCCGTCATCATAGGTGGTGCCTCGTGCTCGACAACTTTACCTTTGGTGAAATTCTTCTTGTCTTTTATGAATCCATGGTCCAGAGGCAGGAATTGTCTATGCAAGTCGAAGCAAGAATACTTGCAACCCTCCGATAGCCAATGAAACTTAAGAGCAGACTTGCATTGCGGGCATGGGAACCTTCCGTGCACGCACCATGCAACAAAAAGTGCAAACGTCGGCAGGTCATGCATGGAGTACATCAACCAAGCATGCATTTGGAAGTTTGTTTTGCTAGCTGCGTCATATGTCCAGATCCCATTATCCTAAGCTTCTTTCAACTCATCCATCAGTGGTTGCAAGTACACATTCATATTTTTTCCGGGATAGTTGGGCCCCGGAACTATCAACGTCAAGAAGATGTGCTTTCTTTGCATAAGTACTCCAGGGGGCAGATTGAGGGGCATGATGAATACGGGCCAACAACTATACTGGGTTGCCGTCATACCGAAAGGATTGAACCCATCGAGGCTAATGGCGAGTGCCACGTTTCTTGGGTCTTTGGCTTTACCTTCTTTATGTATTTCATTGAACATCTTCCACGCTTCACCATCAGAGGGGTGGGTCAACATCAAATTCCCGTATTCATCTGTAGCACGTCTAATTCCATCTCTGTGCCATGTCATTTTTTTGTTGTTTCTTCAAGCATGTAAAGCCGTTGAAGTCTTGGTAAGATCGGTAGGTACCGAAGAATGTTTACGGGTATTTTGCTCTGCGTCTTCTCACCAAGACCGTTGTCTACGACAATATACCTGGAGGACTTGCAGCGTGGACAATAATTATCATCCGCATACTCATGCCTAAATAAGACGCATCCTTTCTCACAAGCATGTATCCGCTCGATGGGCATCTTCAGTGCACCGAGTATTTTGTCTGAGTGGTATAGGTTTGCAGGCATAATATGACCGACCGGTAGAAAGCGCCCGAATAAGGTCATCGTCGCATCATAGCACTCTCTGGACAAGTTGAATTGTGCCTTAAGAGCCATTGTTTGTGCGATGGCATCTAGTTGACAAAGCTTGGTGTGCGCATGCAGTGGGAGTTTTGAAGACTCTAGCATGGCATAAAAGGGCTTGGCAGTTTCCTCCGGTTCTTCGTCCTCAAGACGAGCATCGTTGTAGTCATTGACCATGTCTTCGATCCCTGTACCACAATCCTCAATGCGCTGACGCACTACCTCATGTCTGTCACGTTGGGACGACTCGCCATGAAATGACCACAACGTATAATCAGGCATGAAACCACGTATTTGCAGGTGTTTACCCATTACATCCTTTGTCTGTTGTGAATAGTTCTTACATCTAGTGCAGGGGCACCATGTTCTTGGTTGGCCAGCACTAAATGCAACCTCTAGGAACTCCTCGGTCTTGGTCAACCATTCCTCAGTCATATTTTTTGACTAGGGTGACCGGTGTACATCCACACACGATCATTCATTCTGGCTAGCTAGCTAGTACAAATTAACACCAGAAGGCATATAATTAATTACGGTGATACGACATATGCACACTAGCTAATAGGTAAATATAGGTCCTAATCCCACCCGAGTATGTGCAGATTGGATTCATTTTCCCATGCTCTCCTCCCGATCCGACGCAAAATTTCGACAACACCTCCCCGCTGTTCTCCTGATACACGTCTCAGCATAAACCGAGAGGATGTGTACCCGGAGAACAACAAGGTGGCGCTGACGAAATCCTGTGTCCGATCCGGAGAAGAGCATATATGGGGAAATGAATCCAATCTACACATACTCGGGCTGTCCATGGATAACGTTGGACAATTCGAAAGAATCCAATTATAAATATGCAAATGAATGCATATTTATAAATGGAATCTTTCGAACGGGAGACGCATATGGGTTACGCAATGGAACCTTACATCTAAATTTTAATTCTACCTAATTAGTGTCATTGGCATTAAGTCCGGAACATAGCAAAGGAAAGGGGAGAAAAATATTAATTATATTTCTTTTCTAACTTCTTCTCTTCTTCTTTCTTGTTTCTTCTGTTTCTTTTTACTCTTCTATATCTTCATCTCCTCCTCCGATACTTCATCTCCTCCTCTTACACAAGGCCAGGCCAACCCTAAGCCACAAGATAACTAGCCCTAACTACTTTTACTTTACTTTTCATTTCATTTTACTTTTTTTACTTTTCATTACATTCCATTTTCTTTGAATTCATTAACAATCTAACAACTGATTTTCAATAACTAACTAACTAACTATTGTCTTTAACTAACTACAAACTAACTAAATAATCTTAATTATAACTAGCTAACTAGAACCTAACTACTGATTTTAACTATCTTAATAATTTTAACTAACTAACTACTAATTTTTACTAAATAACTAACTAACTAATGATATTAAATAAATAAATAAATATTGATTCTAACTAACTACAATGTAACTAATGTTTTTAATATAACTAGCTAATTAAAATCTAACTATTGATTTTAACAATAACTAACTAACTAAATATCTACTGATTTGAACTAACTAGAACCTAACTACTAATTCCTTTTAACTATAACTAACCAATTAAAAGAATTAAAAAGGCTAGGGTTGCTCACCGAAATGCCGGCCGGCGAGGGGGGGGTGAGGAGGTGGTGGCCGGGGACGACGACGGGGTGGTGGTGGAGGAGGCGGCGTGCTCGTCGATGCGAAGGAGGGTGCGGCGGCGGCGTCCTGCAGAGGCAGCGGCGGCGCGTCAGAGGAGTTTAGGAGAGGGAGAGGAGATAAAGAATGGCGGTGCTCACCGGGGTGGTGGTGGTGGTGGAGGCGCCGGCGGCCCTGGTGGTGGTAGCGACGGAAGTGGCCGGGGTGGTGGGGGTGGGGGCGGCGACGGCGCTGGGTCAGGGGGAGAGAAAGAGAGGGCGCTGGGTCTGGGTCGCTCGAGTGGGGGGTGGGGGTTAGGGCTGGCCGCGCGAGTGGGGTTAAGACCCAGCTTTACCGTCAGCTGGCTGACGGCAACGTCTGCCGTTAGACTATGTCGTCAGCTGGCTGACGGCAAAGCTGCTTGCCGTTAGCCCGCGCCGGCAAGGGCCACGTGGCACACGAGAGGCCGTCTGCAGATCTTTGCCGTCAGCTCTAGGGCAGGCTGCCGTCAGCTAACTGACGGCTTACAGTAGGCTGACGGCAAAGAACATATACGCCGTCAGCACCATCTTGGCCGTCAGCTTCGAGCCCAGCTGACGGCCTTGTATCCTTTGTCGTCAGCCCCGATAGAAAGCTGACGGCAAAGGGTTTGGCTGACGGCAAAACTCATGTTTCCTGTAGTGTAGGGGCCTCATTCGGGCTTCTGAAGTCTTTCGACTTGGATATTTTTTTGGTATTTTTTTTAGAATTTTTTGAGCACTTTTATATTTGTCTTTTTTCTGCAATACACGAACAATAACAGACAGAAACTGGCACTGGGCACTAAATTAATAGGTTAGTCCAAAATATGTTGTAAAAGATACGAAAGTGTATCCAAATATATAGCAATATCACCGAAGAAAGCATGAAGCAAGTAGAAATCATAGATATGTTTGAAACGTATCAATATCCTGCATGACCTTGTTATAGGAGGATCCCTACCCGTGAGGGGCGAGATATCCTCCAGGCGCTTACATAAGTGGAGTCCGGTACTCGTCCTTGTGTGCCTCTGCTTCCATCGCAAGGGCCTGATAATGTTGCTGCGCTAAATACTCGTCCAGGTCGACCTCAAAGTGCGACAATCCGTGCCTGATATCATGTTCAAACAAAAAGGGAGAAGGCAAACGGATAATACGGGTATTAGTGGTGTCAAATAGCAGCATATATATATAATCGAGCTCTCGCTCCCACCTGAGAGCTCTTAGTAATATACTCATGCATTTTCATGGCAGCAACGTCAAGGCGTGAGAAATGTTAAGGTACATCATCAGGATGTACGGGCTTGCCAAGTCACTCAATAACAAGTGAGGCGAAGATGCCTCCAAAGGTAGCGCCCCTCTCACCGTTAAAGCTGAGACGGCGAGAGATCAAAGCACCAATAAAATACGTTCAGTCTCCCTCGAGGGCAGTCAAAAGTATAACAAGGTCGGGGGAGGTAATGTTGCTTGTGTTGGCACGAGCCAACACCCATCGAGAAATATAATATGCGGAGTAACTGATGTAGGGAAATTGAATGCTTTACACTTTGCCTCGCTGAATACTCCTCGTGCTTCCATGACAAAGGGAGTTGTAAAGGGCCCTCAGGTCGTTGGGCCGCTCCATTATCTTGTGCGTTATACCTTCATTGCACACACCTATAATATCACAAAAATCTGGCAACGATATGGTTAATGTTTCATCATAAATATAATATGTGAAGCACCTAATGTAGGGAAATTGAATGATTCGCACTTTTCCTTGCTAAATATTCCTCGACTCCTCGTGTCTCCATGACAAAGAGAGTTGTAAAGGGCCCTAAGGTCGTCGGGCTGCTCCATTAGTTTATGTGTTATATCTTCATTGCGCACGCCTATAATATCATAAAAATCTGCCAACGACATGGTTAATGTTTCATCATAAATCATTAAATCCTAAACTCAATGGTGGGAACAATCCCATCCTTGGTTAGTTAATATACGAAAATGATCTCCGACATGTACTTCGGTGGTTTATACTGCGAATTTATATCTACGTTTTTCAAATTTGTGTAATATATTGTTTGGGATGGAGTATTTGTTGTGCCGGGCTCGTTTTCGTTCTAGGACGAACCACATACTGCATATACGGGTTTAACATTTAGCGTATCAGCTAGAGATCCTCTCACATGTTCTTTTTTTCTCAGTAGTCTCATCACCCTATACAATAATACAAACATCTAGTCTAGTTCCTATACCGCGTAAAATAGTTTTCTGGATCTGGAACGCTAGAGTCAGCCATCGTTTCCATCGCTAACAAGATGAAAATACTAGGACGTGGTTTGGCAGCACCATATGGTTCCGAAAGCTTGCGCCGACACATAGGACATGTTCCCTTCATCTCGAGCCACCTCTCCACGCACTGCCCATGGAAGGTGTGTCCGCATGGCGTCCTCTTCCACATGGTCGCCGCCGCCGCCTCATGAGTCCAACATATAGGGCATTCTTCACCGTCGGATGGCGCCTCGACCGGCTTTAGCTCGTCGGCCACAGTGGCAGCGCATGACTCCTCGAGCCCGGTCTGACCTGGTTCCATGCCAAAGGAGATCAAAAACACGGCTGAGCGCTAAGTTTGATCTAGGGTTCTTGAAGAAGTTGACGTCTGGCATGTATATATGGAGAGGAACAGGCCAGCAATGGAATATGAGTCTTAACGATCACGTATTCGCATTAGAGTCTTGTCCGAGTTGTTGTCGGGGATGGAGGGCGCGACCCTGTACGGGTCGGATTCGGCCTAGCCCATCTCATCCGGACGCCGCCCGTGCGTGATTGCGTCGCTTCCAAAGAATTGTACTATACTAGTATTCTTTTTCTCCCAAATAGAGTTTTCATTTTAGGCACAGGCTAGTAGACCATCTTTGATTCTGTTTGATACGTGGCCAATGAACCAGCGAGAGCAAGCGACTGGCGAACATGAAGAATCAGCCACGGGACGTTTGACGCACGTGTAATTGTATTGCTGCTATTGGAGAGATAGGTTCTTGACATTATTATCCATTTTTACAACTTATGACATTGTTCTCTAACCTTGAAAAAACGCATATTCCCTCCGTTCTTTTTTATAGTGCATTTTTTTATTTTCAAATTTTCATGTTATAGTGTGTGTATTTGCTACTTTGCTGCACCTTAGACGAAAAAATCATTTACATTTCGGCCCCCAACGCATCCCCTTCGCCGCTTATCCCTTGCTTCTGCATGCATCGTCTCAACTCCTTCGTCGGCGTCCTGCCCTGAGTTTCGCTTCCATGGTTGTCCTTGCTGTTCACCACCCTTGGAAAAGCAGGTTTACCTCTCACTAGTGGACAAACCCCCATATTGTCCCGGTTCATAAGGGCCTTTGGTCCCGGTTTCACATCCGGGACCAATAACTCGGGACTAATGATGGTCCCGGTTGGCCCACGAATCGGGACCGAAGAGGCTCCACGTGGCCAGGCGCGCAGCGAGAGGGGAGGGGTCATTGGTCCCGGTTGATAGGAAGAACCGAGACCGAAGAGGGGTCATTGGTCCCGGTTGATAGGAAGAACCGGGACCGAAGAGGCTCCATTTTCTGATTTTTTCCATTTATTTATTTTGTTTTCCATTTTATTATTTATTATTTATTATTTATTATCTAAGATCATTATGGTTAATCTCAAATCAAATTGACCTTCATGTTCAAACTTCCCCAAGGGTCACCCATCCTCACACTACTCTAGTCCCAGCACGCTTAACTTCTCAGTTCCATTCAACACCTACCCCAACTCGCTTAACAGACACTTGTTGATATATGTATCATATCAATCCTATTAAACCTTGTTGATGTCTATGTTGTGATGAAATTTTTAAAAAAAATTGAAACTTCCTGATCGGTTACCTATTATATTTTAAATGTTTTTAAATTATTATTTTGAAAAAATATATTTCTTTTATAATTTTGAACACACATTTTTCATTTTCGGAGTGACAAAAATGTGGTTTTTTGTGAAGATTCTACCAAATATTTGATGTAAACTTGAACCACTTTATTTTTGTAAAATACTGGACCATATTTTATTTACAATTGACCAAAGTTTCCATGTAATATGGTTTTTATATACCTCTTCTGAAAAAGACAAATTTCCGCAGATTCAGCTGGAACGGGGTCAAATTTGAACTACATGTGCTTGATAGTTTGCTCTTTATTTTTTGAAAAAATCATTTCTAGATACACAAGTAGTCATTTCATCAGGGATCCACCAAGATTTTTGTAAGATTCCACCCCTATCTATTACCGGTCATGCCCTCCGTTTTGATCACTTTTTGAAATCGACAAAAATAATTCAAAAAAAATAAAAAAATTGTAAAACCTTCGCGTTGCATCCTAATTTATGTCTTAGTAACCATACAAAACAACAAACTTGGAATAAAGCAAATATCTTATAAAAGTCTTTTCAAAATGAGCTATCGAGTATGAAGATTCATGACTTTCAAGCCAAATGACCGATGTTACAACTAGTTTGAAAGGATAGTTTTCCCAAATGATCTCAAATTTTGCACATGTGTGTATATTATACTAGCCAACAAGTTTGCCAAAGGAAGTTTTTATTTTCTTTGCACGAAAAATCCATTTTCCATTTTCCAAGTGACAAAAATGGGGTTTTTTGTGAAGGATCTACCAAATATTTGATGTCAACTTGAACCACTTTATTTTTCTAAAATATTAGACCATGTTTTATTTACAATTGACCAAAGTTTCCATGTAATATGGTTTTTATATACCTCTTCTGAAAAAGACAAATTTCCGCAGATTCAGCTGGAACGGGGTCAAATTTGAACTACATGTGCTTGATAGTTTGCTCTTTATTTTTTGAAAAAATCATTTCTAGATACACAAGTAGTCATTTCATCAGGGATCCACCAAGATTTTTGTAAGATTCCACCCCTATCTATTACCGGTCATGCCCTCCGTTTTGACCACTTTTTGAAATCGACAAAAATAATTCAAAAAAAATAAAAAAATTGTAAAACCTTCGCGTTGCATCCTAATTTATGTCTTAGTAACCATACAAAACAACAAACTTGGAATAAAGCAAATATCTTATAAAAGTCTTTTCAAAATGAGCTATCGAGTATGAAGATTCATGACTTTCAAGCCAAATGACCGATGTTACAACTAGTTTGAAAGGATAGTTTTCCCAAATGATCTCAAATTTTGCACATGTGTGTATATTATACTAGCCAACAAGTTTGCCAAAGGAAGTTTTTATTTTCTTTGCACGAAAAATCCATTTTCCATTTTCCAAGTGACAAAAATGGGGTTTTTTGTGAAGGATCTACCAAATATTTGATGTCAACTTGAACCACTTTATTTTTCTAAAATATTAGACCATGTGTTATTTACAATTGACCAAAGTTTCCATGTAATATGGTTTTTATATACCTCTTCTGAAAAAGACAAATTTCCGCAGATTCAGCTGGAACGGGGTCAAATTTGAACTACATGTGCTTGATAGTTTGCTCTTTATTTTTTGAAAAAATCATTTCTAGATACACAAGTAGTCATTTCATCAAGGATCCACCAAGACTTTTGTAAGATTCCACCCCTATCTATTACCGGTCATGCCCTCCCTTTTGACCACTTTTTGAAATCGACAAAAATAATTCAAAAAAAATAAAAAATTTGTAAAACCTTCGCGTTGCATCCTAATTTATGTCTTAGTAACCATACAAAACAACAAACTTGGAATAAAGCAAATATCTTATAAAAGTCTTTTCAAAATGAGCTATCGAGTATGAAGATTCATGACTTTCAAGCCAAATGACCGATGTTACAACTAGTTTGAAAGGATAGTTTTCCCAAATGATCTCATATTTTGCACATGTGTGTATATTATACTAGCCAACAAGTTTGCCAAAGGAAGTTTTTATTTTCTTTGCACGAAAAATCCATTTTCCATTTTCCGAGTGAGAAAAGTAGGGGTTTTTTGTGAAGGATCTACCAAATATTTGATGTCAACTTGAACCACTTTATTTTTCTAAAATATTAGACCATGTGTTATTTAAATGGAGTATATTGCAAATGAATTGCAAATTCAAACTCCAATTTGAATTCAAGTTAGCCAAGTTGTAAATGCTATTGTGTGATCAAAGTAATTCATATTTAAATGTGTATGATATGCCTCTGATGTGCAATTGAAATGTGGTATGTTGCTATGGTTCAAGTTGCACAAGCATTTGAAATGAATTTGATTTAATTCCAATTAATCCAAATAGCAAATGCTACTGGTCCCATTTTAAATTCAACTCAAACATAGTTCAAAGTTGGATATTTGGATAGATTATTTTCTCCTAATCATTTTTCATATATTATATGTTAAATTTGGAGTTAATATGAATTTTCTATGAATTTTCAAAGTTTCACTTAATTTCTGCCATTTTCCGATTTATTCTTTAATCAGAAAAAATAAAAAAATTGTAAAACCAACGGTCCCGGTTTTTGCGACAAACCGGGACCAATGTCTCGCCAGAGCATTGGTCCCGGTTGTTGACAAAAACCGGGACCATTGTAAAACCAACGGTCCCGGTTTTTGCCACAAACCCGGACCAATGCCTCGCCAGAGCATTGGTCCCGGTTGGTGGCAAAAACCGGGACCGTTGACCCAGTTGAACCGGGACCAATGCCATATCCAGACGAACCGGGACCGTTGCCCGGCATCGGTCCCGGTTCTGTAATGAACCGGGAGCGATGCCTCTTTTAGGCTGGACGAAAGGGGGGTCTGTCTACTAGTGTCTGCAACTCTCAATCGTCGCGCCTTGAGTTCTGATAGCAGCACACACGGCCATCCTACCGTAGTGCAATCACGGGGCATATGGCAAGCTCACGGCCGCCCATGCATGAATCTCCGTCGTGATGTCCGTGGTTACGAGATCCCTCGCCTATCCTTGGAGTGACGGTACCGATCGGGCAAGCCATGCGAAAAAAAGTTCCGGTTGCGGGACACCTAGCCCTATATCAAGTCAATTGACAAAACCCACTACATTTCAGTCGATATTTTCCCAAGCCCATCGAAACGCTATCAATTTGCAAAACCACCAAACATGCAGTAACAGTGGAGCAAAAAACACAAAGTCACCGATTGAGCGCATTTTAATAGCGAAACTGATCGCTCGGTCCCACTCGTCAGGCCGCATGGCTAAAGGCTTAGTGTAAAAAGTAATTTGAACATGCACATTGTTACGATTTATCGTTATGACACATGGCACCTACATGTCATACTCCATAAAAATGCTAAAAATCATTTTTCGTGAAAAAATGTTTTTCCAAAAATAGGTATTCGGCGCACAAAAAACCATTTTTTCCTAAAATTTTTTTGACTAAAATTAATATTTCCCCACAAATAAAATCATTTTGGGGCCCAAAAAATCCAATTTCTCCAGAAAAAAAAAACAAAATCTGTATAAACCTATTTTCCAAAAAACAATATTTTTGAAAAGATATATTTTTGGGCAGAATAATTTTTTTTGACCAAACAACTGTGCTCTTTTGGGCCGAAAAATATTTTCTCGGCTACAAATATTTACACCCGGTCAAACTTTTTTTTGGGACTTGTTTTAGCCAAAAAATGTTTTGGTCGAAATAGATCCTTCCAAAACAATATTTTTTCGGGGTAAATTATTGTTTTTTGGTTGAAAACATTAGTTTTATTTGGGTAAAAAGCATTATTTTGGGTAAAAATTATTTTTGCTGTGGCTTTATGTTTTTTGTGGATGGAAAAATTGAAAGGAATTTTTTAGGCTGACATGTGGGTCCCACGTGTCATAACGGTTAAACGTAACAAGGTTATCAATCGCCCCGCCGAAACCGTTAGTCATTTGCCATGTGGCATGATGAGTGGAACCGAGCAATCAGTTTCGCTGTTAAAATGCGCTCAATCAATGACTTAGTATTTTTGGACCACTATTAATGAATGCTCAGTGTTTTTTTGCAAACTATTAACGATTTGATGGTTTTGCACAAATATTGACTGAAATGTGATGACTTTTGGCAATATCAACTGCCGAGGCTAAAGTCGCCTGGTAGAGGAGTGAACTATTCTTGTACCATGGGGCCTTGTAAGACAAACTTTATTCTCCTCCAAATTTGTTTCCTCAGATAAAAAAATCATGTATGTGAGTACAGTACATTAACACAAGTCTTTTCACTATTTCTCTCTGGTTTTGCAAGTTCCATGATTTTTATTTCCGTTACTAGAGAAACTCTAGCACGATGCGCCATCAATTTTCTCAGTGATTGACAACTAAAAGTATACTACACTCAATCGATCACTTATCTATAATTCAATAATATACTACTTTAGACCGCTCACTTTTGTATAACTAAAAAGTACACTATTGTCGATCGCTCTCTTTTGTATAACTTAAACTATATTACACTCGACTGATCACTTTTATACAACTACAAATGGTAATGCACTAAAAAAATATGAACATAGAGAATGATTTTTATACCCTTGTAGCGTGCTTTTTCCCGAGCTTCAAATAATGTTGACGGTGCTCCACATGGTACGCCGATGAAATCCTCGAAAACTCCAATAAATCAATCAACTCCACTGTCCGGCACCATCATCTCCACCACCTCCAACAACACCAAAATACCCGATAAAACGAGTCTCCGAAGCTTCAAATAACACTATGGCTATTCCATGATTTGCACAAAATAGCCATGAAATTCAAAAAAAATATCGTGAAATCGGATGAGAGCTAATGGATCTACAACATAGTTGAATTTGGGGCAGTATGGATAGTGGAAATCGCTGAAAAATCGCATGTGAAGGAGGAAAAAACGAAACCTTGCGAATAACAAGAGGAAGAGAAGAAATGAAGAAGAAAGTAACCGGCGCCGTCCTTATCCACCCGCTATCGGCGTATAGGGGAGCGACAGCGCGCTGTCGACCAGCGTTGGACCGACGGCCGACCAGGTGGCCTACAACGCTGCTACCCATTGCCACGCACGCGTGAACACCGCCGTTAGTTGCTAGCTTACCGACAGCTTGCTATTGGACGACAGGCACATAGTTTCGCAATATTTTCAAATCAGCATATATTTTTTGAATTTTGAAAAGAAACATATAGTATTTTAAAAAACAAACAAAATGATCCCAAGTTATTATGTACTCCCTCCACTATCAAAATATAAAACATTTTTGTAGGTTAAATTAATCTTTAAAACGTTTTATATTTTAATACAAAGATAGTAGTAGATAACGAAGTAGTGAAATGCGAATGATCTTCGACGTGTACTTTGGTGGTTTATACCGCGAACTATATATCTAGGTTTTTTTAATTTTTGTAATATATTGTTTGGGATGGAGTATTTGTTGTACCGCGCTCGTTTTCGTACTGTATATATCTAGAACGAACCACATACTTCATTGACGGGTTCAACATTTAGCGTATCTTCGTCGCGAATATATTTTAGCGTATCAGCTAGAGATCCTCTCACATGTTCTTTTTTTCTCAGCAGTCTCATCACCCTATACAATAATACAAACATCTAGTCTAGTTCCTATACCGCGTAAAATAGTTTTCTGGATCTGGAACGCTAGAGTCAGCCATCGTTTCCATCGCTAACAAGATGAAAATACTAGGACGTGGTTTGGCAGCACCATATGGTTCCGAAAGCTTGCGCCGACACATAGGACATGTTCCCTTCATCTCGAGCCACCTCTCCACGCACTGCCCATGGAAGGTGTGTCCGCATGGCGTCCTCTTCCACATGGTCGCCGCCGCCGCCTCATGAGTCCAGCATATAGGGCATTCTTCACCGTCGGATGGCGCCTCGACCGGCTTTAGCTCGTCGGCCACAGTGGCAGCGCATGACTCCTCGAGCCCGGTCTGACCTGGTTCCATGCCAAAGGAGATCAAAAACACGGCACTTGGGTTGGGTCTTGGGTGACTTCCCTGCCTGCTGAGCGCTGATTTGATGGCTAAGTGTCTTGGGTTTGATCTGAAGTTCTTGGGTGGTGAGTACTTATAACGGACCAGCAATGGGGGAATAGGAGTCGGTAACGATCACCGTATTCGGTCCGAGTTGTCCCGTGGGAGGAGGGCGTGACTCTGTGTACGGGTCGGATTCGGCTCAGCTCATCTCATCCGGACGCTGCCCCGGTATGTGATTGCGTGGTTTCCAAGGAATTGTATTCTTTTACTTCCATACAGAGTTCTCAATTTCTTTTTAGAAAACGCTACAATCATAGACACTTACAACTATGTACACACATTTGAGAGCGGTGTTTGTGCACCCAGGTGCATCCGCACCCGAAGAAACTAAAAAAATTAAATAACTATAAAAAAAGCTTAAAAATTTCCAAAAAATTTTGTGGTGGAAAATGCTTTTGGAAGAGATGTTCGTGCAAAATTTCGAGAAGTTCAAACCTCTGGAGAGTGCGCGACAAAAAAGAGAAATTCGCTGCTTCTCACGAAGAGACTGTTCACACACTATTCCGGACAGAATTTGTGTTTTTCGCCACGCACTCTCAGGAAATTGAAACTTCTTCAAAAATTTGTTCAGAATTTTTTCAGATTTTCAAAAAATGTTTAAAATTCTAAAGTTTATTAAATTTTCAAAAAAATAGAACTAAAAAAATGTTCAGATTTTCAAAAATTATTTAATCTTTTAAAAAATGTTCAAGATCTAGAGCATGGAGGGAGAAGGGAAAAATGGTCATTTTCATGTTATAATATCATGAAAGTGGTACCATCAGAATCTTACACTAATAAAAAATATATTGTTCTAAAAATGTTCAGAATTTGTTTAGATTTTCAAAAAATATTTAAAATTCCAAAGTTTATAAAATTTTAAAAAAAAATAGAACTAAAAAAATGTTCAGATGTTATAAAATTATTTAATCTTTTAAAAAATGTTCAGAATTTTTTTAAAAAAATCAGAAATTAAAAAAACAAAAAAACTGAATTTCAATATTTGTTTATTTTTTAAAAAATAATCGAAATTCCTAAATGTGTTTAAAATTTTGTTCACTTTAAAAAAAATTGTTCATCATTCCAAAAAATTATTCAGAATTTGAAATTGTTCAACATGTCTAAACAGCAGGTTGCCAAACAAAGTCTCAGCTCAACACTCAGCTCAACATGTATCAACACATACATTCTATCAAACAACTATACATGCATGTACCCAACATGTCTATACTTATCATGTCTCAAATGAAAACAACTATGCTAGGGCGGAAGCAACTACCAAAAAAACCCTATATGCATGTATTGTTGCTATTGGAGAGATAGGATCTTGACATTGTTATCCATTATTACAACTTATGACATTGTTCTCTAACCTTGAAAAAACTCACATTCCCTCCGTTCTTTTTCATAGTGCACTTTTTATTTCAAAAGTTTCAAGTTACAGTATGTATTTGCTTCTTTGCCGCACCTTAGACGGAAAATATCCTTTACATTTCAGCTCCTCGTGCATCCCCTACCCCGCCTATCATTTTTTAAATAAAGTATAATCACATACGCTCACAACATGTACATGTATTCTCTCTATATGCACGCAAACCTTATCCCTATGAGCGCCTTAGAGATACTGAGCCGACATTACATCTGAAAATTGACGAAGCCATCACAAGCATCTTCGTAGTCAAGGGGAGCGTCTCCTCCCACTGAATAAACATTGCCAAAATTCCTAAAATAAATCCAGGAATATGCATACACCAGGACTTGAACCTGATGGTTCGGTTCCACCACAAGGACCCAGCCAACTGAGCTAGGCTTAGTTTTCCCTTCCCCACCTACCCCTTGATTTTGCATGCATCATCTCGACTCCTTCGTCGACTTCCCTACCCCGAGTTTTCGCTTCCATTGTTGTCCTCACAGCCGGCCGACCTCACCGTTCACCACCCGTGGAAAAGCAGGTTTACTGCTGCAACTTCACTGTGAGCACGTAGATATAAGGGTCGACGACGAATAGAGGAGCTCACCACCAGTAGGGTGTGGTCATGGACGTCGCCCGTTCATCACGTGCAGCTGTGCGCCATGTCTGGAGCCGTGCATCAAACCGCCCAATCATCATGCCTTGAGCTCGATCTGCTAGCAGCGCACCCTGCCATCCTACTGTAGCGCAACCACGGGGTGTATGACATGATCACGACCGCCTAGGCATGAATCTCCGCCGTGATGTCCCTGGTTACGGGATCCCTCGCCTCTCCTTGGAGTGGCGGTACCGATCGTGCAAGCCAAGCGAAAATTTATCGGTTGCATGACACCTAGCCCTATATCAAGTCAATTGACAAAAACCACTAAATTTCAGTTGATATTTGCGCAAACCCATCAAATTGCTAACACTTTGCAAAACCACCGAACATTCAATAAGAGTGGAGCAAAAAACACTAAGTCGCCGATTGAGCGCATTTTAATACAGCGAAATTGACCGGTCGATCCCACTCGTCAGGTCACGTGGCAAAAGGCTTAGTGCAAAAAATAATTTGAACATGCACCCCGTTACGTTTGATCGTTATGACACGTGGGACCTACATGTCATTCTCAACAAAAAATACTAAAAATTAATTTCCCAAAGGAAAAAATATCTTTCAACCAAAAATAGGTTTTTGGTGCATTTTTTTTACTATATAAAACTTTTTCCCGAGGATATGTTTTTGACGAAAATTAATATTCTTTCCACAAATAAAATCATTTCGGGCCCAAAAAATCCAATTTTTCCCGGAAAAATTTAAAACTTCTATAGAAAACTATTTCCCCAAAAATAAATCATCGAAGAACATTTTTCCACCAAACATCTGTGTTATTTTGGGCCGAAAATTATTTTCTTGGCTAGAAAATATTTTTCCTCGGTCAAAAAGAAAATCCTTCTGAAACAATATTTTTGGGGGGAAATTATATTTTTTGGGCTGAAAATTATTTTTCCGGGTAAAAATAATTTCCCCTGTGGTTTTGGGACCGAAAAAATGTTTTTTGTGGATGGAAAAAAATATTTTTGAAAGGAAATACTTTATTATTTTTATCTTTTTTTGTTGAGACTGACATGTGGGTCTCACGTGTCATAACGGTTAAACATAACAGGGTTAACAGTCGTCCCGCCAAAATCGTTAGCCATTTTCCATATGGCTTGATGAGTGGGAGTGTGGGACTGAGCGGCCAGTTTCGCTGTTATAATGCGCTCAATTGATGACTTAGTGTTTTTGCACCACTTTTACTGAATGTTCGGTGTTTTTTTTGCAAACTATTAGCGATTTGGTGGTTTTTCACAAATATTGACTGAAATGTAGTGGCTTTTGGCAATATCGACTGCCGAGGCCAAAGCCGCTCCGTAGAGGAGTGAACTTTTTTTGTACCATGGGGCCATGTAAAACAAACATTGTTCTCATCCAAATTAATACATAAGGCAAAGTACATTAACACAAATATATTCGGTATTTTCTCCCTGGTTTTTGCAAGTTCCATGCTATTTATTTCCGTCATTAGGGAGAAAACGGTGACATAAAATGACATATAAATACCAAAAAAAACTACTCCCTCTGACCCATATTAATAGAGTTATACTAAGTGTGTGCCCATTAATATGGATCGGAGGTAGTACTACAAAGAAAAAAACAGTCCGCTAGAGTGCCACCATACATATCAATCTGTATCACCTTATTGGAATAAAAAAGAACCTTCTATCACTAGTCTCTGCCCTAGTCAAATGGTAGATGCGGCAGGGGGAGGGGGGCTGGTGAGATTGCCCACCCAACGTGGCCTTGCACCATAGCCAGTGGTATCTTTTTCGACCGGTTGAATCACGATTATCAAACATCAAACCAGTATTATGTGTCATCTCGACCTGAAGCATCCCTGACGTCCCGTTGGCCATGCTTAGCCCGACCAAGTCGGTCGAAGTTGTGGCCGTCACCACCGCTTCTGTCATGGCCTCCATGCAGGTGTCCGGGAAGTAAGCCTTGCCGAGGTGTGCCTCGCCGTACCAGACGTCGGCCTCCCAGTTCGTCACGCACATCTCGTGCGGCTTGAGCCGGCTGATGACGCGCGCCGTGAGGTTGAAGCGCAGGCGCGCCGCGTCGTCGTGGAAGCTGGACGCCTCCTGGATGCCGGTGATCTCCACTTGGTGGTACCTGTTCTCCGGGTAGTTTGGTGCGATGATCTGCTCAGCGAGAGGAAGTGCAACCTCGAACATAAGAACGATGAACAAGCCGGCGGAGAAGAAGGCGGCAAGCCAGAGCAGCAGGTATTTTGTTGTCTCCAAAACCGATGCGATCGCAGACGGAGATTCCATGTTTTGTGTGTAATACACTAATACCTAACCGAGGGGTGCCCGGCAAGTTTATAGCACCTCAGTCAGACGAGACGGGTCGATCAACCAGATGAAGAATCCATGTCGGTTAAGATTTCAGACTCGAATTCAAACCAATCCCCTGCACTCCGGTCGCATCACGGCAGAGAGTTGTCGTCGGTTCAGAGTTCAGACTGGAATTTGAATCTCTGATAAAGTCCTCCTATATAGACGTATAACGCTGCTGCAGACCCTAGTAGCTTTTCCCTTGAGATCTGCGCGCGATCCTGTTATCATGACAGTCATGGCAGACGAAGAATACGGCGAGTACTACGTCCTTGAGACGGAGCCGGAGCCGGAGCAAGAGCCGGCCGCCGATGAAGCCGAGAGGGACGAGAACGATCCGAGGCCTCTTTTGCTGGGCACGCTGGCGGTGTGCTTTTTCCTGGTGATTTGCGCAGGTCTGTCCTTCCTGACCCGAGGTCTGGAGCCCGGGTACTCGGTGAAGTTCACAGGTGTCCAAGGGCTGGACCCCTCGCAGAACCCTGCCGTCTCGCCGGCCTTCAACCTCACCGTCCACGTGAACAACAAGCAGCACATGAGACGAGTCTGCCAGGGGGAGACCTACCTCATCGTCTACTACGACGAAGCCAGCGGAGGCGGAGGCGCCGCCAACAACAGAAGTCCCAACAACACAGGCATCGGCTGGGGCAAGATGCCTGCCTTCTGCGTGGATCGGTGGTCGACGGCAGAGCTCGACGTGTCTTTGGCGGCTAATCCGGGCGTGTTCCTCTCTCAGAGGTTGCGGGACAAGATGGAGTCTCACCGGCAAAGCCAACAAATGGAGCTAAGCGTTGAGATGAAGCCAACCCATCCAGTGGAATCCTCCAGGCCATGCCTCACCTTGTGTGAGGGCAAGTTCGGGCAGTCCCTTGCAGCAGCCCCAGCGATGCCGTGTTACCCACTATGTGCCACACAGAAACTGCGTTATTACTAGCTAGCTAGAGGGATCCATCATCAACGCCGCATTCTCCAGTCCCTTTTACCAAACCCATTTCTGGATCCCCTAGTTCTTACATCGGGTTTTATATTTCTCTGAATCGAATCATGAGTCGTCAACACCTTCACTTGGGGCGTCAGTCCATGACCGAGTTCTCTTCTATAAGTAGTAGTGTACTGTTTTTTTCTGAGTAAACCATATACTGTATACTAGAGATTTCAATTATACTACTGTAGATGAAAGAGAGTATTCATATCAGGTTCTAGTACACATGTGCAAATTCTTAAGTCCATTTACAATTTCTGTTTCAAATCTATTGGAATTTGGAAAGGCCAGCTATTGACACATCAAAGGATTCTCCTTCCCAATTTGATTTGTGGTAGCCCCTTTTTCACCTACTCATAAGTTCAATCTTATATACGACTTTGCTATTTGCCGTCCCATGTAGAAGCCGGAAATTCATTTCTGTATCATTTTTATGCTTATTTTTTAGTTAATAAAATGCATGCTTTGTCGAAAAACGTGATTTGTGATGTGTTCTCAAAATTATTATGATTCCCATTGTCAGTTGTTGTTCTTTTAGTAATCGGATCACCTTGGATTTATAAGGGCATATAACATATCCTTTTTTTTTCATTTACCTGATTTTCTTTTCTTTCCTTGCATGTTGATTTTGTATACGGAATTGCTTCACACACGACAATTTCCATCCGATCCTTGTACGATACGTTCCTCACTAATTAATTAATAAGATTTGCTATGGCACATCTAGATGTGCCCTAAGATAGAGCACATTTAAATCCTATACTCTTGATTTTACATAAAGATTTATTTAAATATATTTTTTATTTTTTTCTTTCTAGTTTGATTGAACACTTAGATGTGCCCTAAGATAGAGCACATCTAGATGTGACCTAGACAAACCCTTAAGTAATCTCTTAACCCTCTGCCTCCTTGTTGTGCCACGACCCCAAGTCCCAGACCCAACACAAACCCAAACCCAAACCCAAAAACCCACGACTCCACCTCTTGCCTAAAAAAAACTATTCCCGCAATATGCTATCAGTTCTCCCCATTGTTCCTCCAAAACATGGCGGCACCCCATCTTCTTCATGTCCCATCTTCTTCGTGATCCACTCCTTGCTGATTTTCAGTTTAGTCAGAAAATAATAATCTGCAACCAGTACAAACAGGCTTGATCAGAAGAGTAATCAAGAAGAGGTATGTGCAATCCTTGTCTTATAATTTACATTGCTTGGATCCATTCTACATATGTTGCAACCTTAATAAGTACGTCTCATGTAACAACATCTCTGATCTTTTAGATGGCAATTTTAGGTAGGCAATGGAGTCAGATTTTACTTTGGATGGAGTAGCAGAACATCATACGGTATATCACGAAGATGATGCTTCTTTCATCTTGGAGGAGATTGGGCATTATTAGAGCCGATCATGATGTTGGAACCCAATAAGGGTATGGTGTGATAACATTGGTGCCACATATCTGTCAGCTAATTCCCTGTCTTTCATGCAAGGACAAAGCATATTGAAGTTGATTTTCATTTTGTCAGAGAAAGAGTAGCTCGCAAGCTACTTGACATCAGGTTTATTCCAACTGAAGATCAGCTAGCTGATGGCTTTACAAACCTCTCATTGTAAGTAGGTTAGATGATTTTAAGTACAATCTCAACCTTGGAAAGATTTCATGAGGTTCAGATTGAGGAGTGTTAGATGTTTAAGTTGGACGCGGCTGTATTAGCAATACGAAAATCATTTCAAAAAGTAAACAAAACCATAAAATTCGGATTTTTTTTATGATGCAAGATGGTCATGTGTGCGAAGTCCATGCCAAGTTTCATGAAGTTTGAACATTCGAGTAATCCTTGGTAAAAATTACAAATTTTGGGACTGTGAGGGTTTTGAAACTATTCATCAAGAATTTTGTGTTGACTTGCTTTCCACAAATCGAATGTCGAAATACCCTAAAAATTTGAACTGGTGTCACATGCATGAGCATGTTGCGTTCCACAAAAAATTGAGTTTTTTTAATTGGTTTGCATTTTTTTTGCCTTTTTTAATTAGTGGGTGCATATGCCCGCGTGCTTCGTTTGCACTTTCCGGTTTGAGTTAAAGATAGAGTTGGAGGTTGTAACGATTTCCCTTTTTCTCTCTTCCTACGACTCTGTAATCTCTTCGGTTATGTACTCCCCAAGACTTTGAGCCACCTCTATATATTATTGCGCCGTCGTATCATTTAATCGATTAATTGGCAGAGCCCAACCCCAAACTGCCCGAGTGCCAGCATCCTTCAAGATGGGAATGGGCCGACCCGGACCTGGCCTTGGACCTGGCCTCGTGGCCCCAGGGCCATTATGTGAGGCCATGGGTCGGCCCATTTCATCAGAATTTTATGGCCTCGCCGACCCATTGGGTATCTGAGGCCGACCCAAAAATCAGCAAACCTGTACATATTCAGAAAATTACAGATTTTTTGAAGCAAATGTTTATACAATCAAACATTTGTGTCCTCATCAAATTACTGTAAGTTCCAAAGGATTAGCAAATGTGTACGTAGTTCGGTAAGTTTACATATCACATAGGTTCTGATCTTCCAGTACACATAATAATACATAAGATAGAATATCTGATCTTCCAGTAGACATAATAATACATTAGCAAATGTATACATAGTTCAGTAAGTTTACATATCACATAGTATTCAGCTAGAAATAAATAAAAGTTACAATGGAAACATCAGTTCAAGTTCAACTCTTTTCACATCCAGTACTCGTAATACAAAGGAAATGCGGCCCCTCTGGTCTTGACATGGCGCCTTTGTCACTCACCATCCAAGAGCTTACACATATTTATCCTTGTTCTTCACATGGCATCCCTGTTTCAAATAAAACAGCAGAAGGTTCAGGATGGAGAAAATTAAACATCCAATTAAATTTCAGCTAAATAATAAATTTCGTTCAACAATACAGTTTATTTTTTACTTTCCAAGAAGCTACAACAGTACATATTAAATCTGAATAAAATCTGGACCGAGAGGGCTATTGCATATTTGACTGCTGACCTTGTGTGTGTGTGTGTGTGGGACCAAGATCAGGTGGCAAGTCACGCTGTGACATTCGGCTAGCATCAACCCTTCAAATTACATCTAATGGCCAGCAACACTTCAAAGGAAAACAACCCCACACTTAGGCATCTAGCCATTACAAACTAAATAAGAAAAATACAGAATTGATTATTGAGTGCAGAACAACATAAATCGATTGTTTTAATCACTTGTGCTATACATGATAGCTTCTCTGCAATGTTGTTATTCAGTATGTATGTAATTTTATTTTTCTAATATATGTACGGCATATATTGATGCTCTTTTTTTCTGGATATGTTGATGCTCTATTTTTTTGTGAGGATATTGATGCTATTTTTGTTACTAACTAACTGACAATTTATTGTTTATATTGCTATAAAATTAAAAGTCTGCCGTTTCTATATTTTAATGGCTGAAATCATTCAAATAGAAGCATTTTTTTTGTTCTGTTACGCTGGATGGATGCTCAACGTCAAAGTCCGAAGCATTTTTCTATCTTTATATGCTTCACTCAAAAGCATCTTCAATAGACGATGCATTTTAACTAACCCCACTCGCCCCCATCCCCCCTCCCCCCCTACATTGTCATCGATGAGGAGTACACCAGGCAACTGGCCGCCGAGTGCACGGACACCAACCGCCAGATGAATGCCGAGTATGTCGAGTCCGTAAAGATGTCGTTCGTCGTCGACGTGCCACCACCGGACAGGGCGGCGAGGAAGGTGGCGAGGGAGGCCAAGCATGCGGCCTTCCAGGCGTCCTTTTCGTGTGCGGAACCACGACTTCCCTTCATCGACCTCAGGAGCGACGATGACGACATGGACGACGATGGCGCCGACGCTTAGACTGCAGGGCGCGTATTTTTTAATTTCTATTTAGGTTTAGTTAAACATTTTAATATATTTAATAAAAGTGCAATATGTAATCGTTTAAAAAAATTATGATGCAAAAACGATGTTCCAAATTAAATCTCATACACAGCCGTTCATTCCTTAAGTGTGTACATATGACCTGTTTTCCAAATTAAGTCTCAGTGGCGGTCAAACGTCCGCGGACATTGGATAATAATTGGTCGGATCTTATATTTTTGTTTTCGTAGTCATACCCCTTAATTACCATAACTTAACTAAATACAATTACATGCAACTTAATCTTTTTTTGCGACGATGCTTTGGCACTGGTGTCGTGTTTATGTGCACTATCGGCTGAGCCGTAGGGAGTGTCCGTCAGTTTTTCGCCTCGACCGCCGCGCTTTGTGCCCTGTACCATACGTGTGGGCTTTTGAATTTGTGCTTCAGTAATTTGTTGCGGGTCAGTACATCGTGTGAACGCCTGACAGATTGCACCATCTCCGATGAAGCGACGATAATGCGCCTCGCGATCTGAGCACCATTTGGGTGGACACTATGAATTCGAAGTGGATTGAACCCGATCGCTGTGGATACGAAAAATTTAAAATCCGATGGTCACTATCAGCGAACGCGCTCGAGTGTGTTCGTGTACGTTTTAAGAAATCAAATTTAATGTATGTAGCTATATCTGCTCTAACAAACAAGAAAATGTCATTTCATTTATACACTTAGGCTAAAAATATTTAGTTTGTACTAGCTGGGATCAAAATTAATATATCTAGCTTATAGATGCTCCAACAAACAAAAATAATGCCATTTTATTTAGACATTTAGGCTACAAAATTTAGTTTGTACTAGTTGAATTCTAAGTGAAGGCTGTTAGGCTTTAAAGCATTGCTAGCCATTGGATGTGCATTGGGCAAGTCACCTGATCCCGGTCCGTGTGTGTGTTGTGGCTACTCTGCTCTAACCTCACCCTGGACCGCCCTGTCTCGCTAATCTTTTCTCAAACAAATACTTGCTCGACTATTTGGTTCCCACGCCCGAATACTATACTGTCATACCAAGACACTGGGATAGGATACTACTCTACTGCCACCAATTCGAAAAGGAAAATACTAGCCTCGTAGTACAACCTTTTTCTTTTATGACAGCGAGAAAACAGTACACCAGTATCCCATTGTTAGAACCCCGGCGGGAATAGAGCCTCCTCAGAGCTCAGGCATTCTCGGCCGTCCGATCGACCTCTTGATGCGTTATTGATCGTTGGATCTCTCACCCGAACGATATGGGCCGCTGGATCGAACCGATGCCCTCTAGCTATGAACAGTCTCGCTCCTGGCGTGCCACCGCGCGTAATTCCAGCTCCCCACCGGGGTCATTTTTGTCATTTCGCATCAAGGGATATAAAAAGAGGGCGCTCCTCTGGCGGAGACCTAGCCGCCGCCTGCTCGCTCGCGCACTCGCTCGTCCCTCCTCCTCCTCCTCCTCCTCATCTGCGCCTCCTCCACCCAAGCCCTAACCCTAGCAGCTCCCCCAAACCGCCGCCGCCTCCTTTGCCCAGCCTGCCGGATCCCCGCCGTCCACTTCCCCGGTGTCGTCACCGTCGTGCACCGCCACCGCGCCCTTCTCCTCCTTCCACCTCCTAGCCCGCGCTCCTTCCCTCCCCGCGCCTGAAATCCTGCCCCCCGGCCATGGCGCCCGAAACCCAAATGAAGTCTGCAGGAGGTGCAGCAGAGAGGTCCCAGTAACAACGGCGGCGCATCCGCGGCTGGTCCACCTCGGGCTGCTTCTCCATCACCACGCACCTGCCCCGTGCGTGCTTCTTCTCTCCCGGAAGTTGGCCGCAGCCATGGAGAGCGGCCAGAGGAGCAAGGACGGCCAACCCCTGCCTCCTCTCCAACACGTGCTGGGGATTACGAGTGGCGTACGTGGTGAGCTGCCCGCCTGCCCCTCTTTACCCCCAAATCTACATGTGCTTTCTTACCATGGACATGGGCAATGAGCTATCAAACAACGTATGTAGCAAACCACCTCGATTGTCATCTAAATATTATCATGATCTTTCTTTTTTGTATAGCGTAGCAAAGGTCAAATTTCTTCTTCTTTTCGAAAAGGAATTTTTGATTTCTGAATTTTGTGCCTCCAGGATCGTGTGCTCCTACTAATCTTTTCTGAACTTTGTTAATTTTGTCAGAAGAAGCAGGACCAAAGCAAATGCAGGATTTCATGGTGAGTTTGAAGTTTACCTCTGTCCTTGGAAATTGAAATTGGCTCTCATGCCTGTAACTGCTCAGTGTAAAAAAAAGTAGTTGGTCGCTCCCATTTTTTATCTCATTTCGTAACCATAGTATGTGTATGTCAATATCTGAAAGTTTTCGGTGTTTGTTTCTCCTCCTTAAATCAATATTTTCTTTTGATTTGTAGGATTGTTAGTAAGGTTGATCATCCGCAAGCGAAAGTGTAGAAATACTATAATGAGAGGAAGTGATAGGTTTGAAAATGCTAATGGTTACCTATCTCTCATCTCTACTCTACTCATGTAAATGCCCCTGCATAGATGTCCTGCTCTCGGGGATCTTCTTTTCATCCATTCATCTCCACATTAATGTGATGCTGATCTATGATTTGTTTGTCTAATTTTTTGGTGGCAACTCTCTCAGGCAACTGATTCTCTTTTGGTTTTGGTCTCATCTTTTTTCCATAGGATGACGGGTATATGCTTATGAGCAAGTTAATTATCAGAAATTTTTGTAACAGGACCAATGGAAAGATGATGTAGTCTTGCATAATTAAATGAACCTGCAAAGAATATTAAGATTTTCAATCCCCTTTATTTAGATATGTGGATGCAGTCTTTGTTTATTGTTTATAAGACAATTGTTCTCTATTTTAGTCGATCCTTGCTGTTATTGAAAATAGACAGACTGTCCATGATGAATGTTGAGAACCTGAGCGCCCTAGCCGCTTCTTATAAGAATGTAATCATGTCACTAGCACAATCATGTTACCTGTAATTTGTTGCCAGTAACCTGGATGGAGTATTTAGGCGATATGCTGCTTATAAGAATGTAATCAAATTATTAACCTGCTCCATGACTGGATGTTTGACATGGGACTTGGGGAGCTCGATTTTCTTACTGATATGTACATGAATCCCCTTTATTGTGTCATGTTACTGAATGTCCAGATATGGAAGTATTTGTTCAGTTTATCTCCTATAAATAATGAAATGGTTTATATGTAAAGTTTTTCTGTTTTACTTATATTATGTTGTTGATGATGTATGGTTCTGGAATATGGAGATTAACATTCCAGCTTTTGTTATTTGAATCATTATGCTTTGTACTGAACTTGATGCGAACCAGTTTTTCTTATCTGTCACTATCACTGGCTTTTGTGTCATGAGCTTGCAAATTGATCATCCAATTGACTTCTATATACTCAGCTTACCTTTACTTTTTGTACCCTTTGTGATCATCAGGATGACCTTACTACTGTAATTTCTGGATGTGCCAAACAAATACATGCTTGGTCACGGTGCTGGGATTGGCAACACGCACCAAGGCGCGCTTTCGATCTTAGAGAGAGCACATTTATATCCCTCTTAGACCGCTGCTACGACAGTGATCATGAAGGTATGTGCGTATGCAATTTGCAGCAGTACACCAGTACCTTTGTCTCTGATAACTGTTACCACTGTTATATTCGACGCACTGATTGCCTCAAGTATGCAGTTAGGCGCCGCCGCAAACGCCATGTCTTTGTGAAATGACCTTAACAAGAGGTAACGCGTGAAGGCTGCATCCTCAAAATGTAACACATGAGGGCTGCAACCTCAAAAATGTAAAACAAACTGTAAAGATTATGTGAGGTGATTTATCCATTTTTAAAGTTTCCTCATTATTATCCCTGATCGTTAATTTCTATACTTAATTGCTATGAATATTTCTTAGGCAAGTGACACATTTATTTTCATATTTGATTTAGCACGTGCATTGCATGTGTTGTGCGTTGTGATGCTCTGTTCAGGCAAAGTTTGTATGTGTGCTTTTTAGGCTGTGATCATTCAACATCTAGGGTGGTTTGGATATGAATATTTTAGGCAAGTGCCATAGAAATTGGGTAGCAGAAAATAATATTTGTTGTTCTACAAGGATTACAGTGTGGCGTATCGACATTTAGTTTCTGAGCCTGTCAGTTTGGTTTTCATTTTATGTTTCTGAGCTTCTAATAATATAGAGAGAACTCTTCTACTATGCGATGAACTCGGATGCAATTTTATTTCTTTTTGTCTGCTCCATATCATTTTATTTGTGCAATCTTATGTTGGGTGATTGAGCTGAAATCATGGAAATGAGATTTTTATCAGGTGATTCGAGTTTATATCGATGTTATTTCTTTTCCGCCCTTCTTAATAGCCACAAAATATAAAGTCTAATTTTGGATTGTGCCAAGATACGATCTTAATCCAACCATTAGTTACTGGCCATGGCTAATGACTTGATCAAATCCAGTGGTAATAAAGGACCAACCTAACCAGTTTCTATTGTTTATAGGATTCAGATAACGGCTATGGTATGAAGGCCATGTCTCAGGATAATACCATTTGCAAGTTCAGAGTATGGGAACCTGAGCCATTTTTCCTGTCTGTTCATATACATTTGTTGGTCCCTAATTGATGTCATATTCTGTACTATCCAGAGGCTCCGCATCATGCCAATAGATCGAGCGACCATCCATGAGGTAACACTGTGGGCTTACTTAATTAAATCACTTTCTATTTTTATAGTTTAACCTTCAATATTCATATGAATATGTGTGTTCCTATAGATGACAGCCTAAACACCAGTGTCATCTTGCCAATTCTTCTATATATAAAGCTTTTAATGTTGTTTCTAAAATGATTCATCTCTTTAACTTTTGATGTTAATTCTAAAACTTTTCCTCTATATCAATCTTTTGATATGGATTTTTAAACTTCAACCAAGTGCCAATAATGAGAGGTTTCGGATGTGCTTATATTCTTTCCGTTTTCACCAACCTATGATAGTATTCAGATTACTCATATCTTGGATATAATCTTAAATATACATTGTGTGTGTTATTTTCTTTCGTTTGATTATGATGTTAAGCTTGCCCCACATTTACAATATACCTGGAAAACACGTTTAGCCACAAACATGAGGACCCGGCACCGCGCGCCACAGATGACAATTACTGGTGTCCATTCCACTAATTTGGATATGGCGGAAGATTCCGCGGCTGTAGCAGCCATTAGATATTTAGAAGATGCTACAAACACCTTTGTGAAGGATTTAAATTATGCCAAGCTTCAGCGGGCGGAAAAGGACAATGGTTATTTATGACTTAGGCTTTACGAGACATGTGATATATTGGAAAGGCTTTCTCAAAATTTCTTACTGGCTGTCAAGTTCATGAGCTCTTTCTCAAATCAACTTCAGAACGTTATTGCAAATGATTTTCCACCTACTTGTGATATAGATAAGAAGACAAATGGAACGCTTATGAACATAGAGAACATAGCGCATGCCCTTAAAGACCAGGGCAACAAATTGGAGAAGGAACTATACGTCATAAAAAGCCAGTCTCAAACACAAGAACCTGAACCTTTTGCACCTGTAAGTCTTAACATGTAATTCTCTATATGCTTATGCTCTTCTATTTTTCCAATAACCTTTGGAAATTTCCATATGCAGGTGTTCTGCTGGTAATGCCAATTGTGCACAACTAAGGACTCTCCTTCGACGCTCTTCTCAAACTGATATGTGCTGCACGGCCTGCTATCCATGTAGTTAGTTTATCGTCCAGGATCTCCATTTTGTGTAACCATCTTCCTTTGGAAACTATGCTCCCTGTTAGCTAATCAGCCTTTTATTAGGTCTTCCTTCAAGCAGCCAACTTTTATACAAATTAAATAGCGCTCCCTCTTAGCTACTCATCCTTTTATTAGGCCTTCCTTCAAGCAGTCAACTTATGTACAAATGAAATGATGTGGATATGATAATGAACTTATTATCCTACTAGGTACTAAAAGTGTTTTACCTGCTCCTGACTACACATTTCTGAACAATACTTCTTACTCAATGCCTCGCCCTGCTGAATGATTAAAATGGATGTGTTAGTAATGTTTGGATACATTCCCTTTGACTCGGCCGCGCGCGTCACGACACGTTTGCTTTCATATGATTTTCTTCCACTACAGGTCTAGTCTAGTACTACTTGGAGTGAGTTTCAAGGAACCAAATCAGCCCGAGGGAGAAAAAAGGGCAAACGATGCTGAGGAATATCTTTTTTAGTTGCAAATCATTTATGGCATATGCAAGGGAGAGCTGAAACATTTCACAAGAAAAAACACAACTCTTGAAAGTTAGATTTCTTAAGAATGGGAATAGTAACTTGGACAGTCGGATAATGCTAACGTAGACCGAGCTACACGTAGCCCTTTAGTTTGAACAAGTCATAAAATATATTTAATATTATTCAAAAAGCATTGAAATTTTTTATGAATATATATACACATGTATATGACGTATGTGAAAATTTTCATACCATTATACTTTCACATGTGGCGTATGAAAAAAGACAAATATTTGATTTTAAATGGGTCTTTTTATTGTTGGTTTTGGAATGATTTTTTTTTGTACAGACTTCATATTACAATATTTTCAAGCCAAATTTGACATGTTCATACGGAATACATATAAGTTTCCATAGATTTTTTCTCAGATTTTTTTAGAACTTTTAAATATGTTTTACGATTTATTTAAAATAAAGGGCTACGTGTAGCTCGACCTCCAGAAATTCGCACTCCTTGGACAGTAGCCTACTGTCAGTAGGTGACCTTCTAACAAGCTGTCAACTTTCACATGATGCAAGCATTTCTAGCACCATTAAATCATACCTTGCAAGTCGTCGAGTATAATGTCATGAACTGAAGCTAAGCTACGTTGAGTATTAGCTGTAGAAAAACAAAAATAAACATGAATTTGTAAACTTGAAGCATCAATAAGGAACAAAGAAAAAGCTTGTGTCGTATGGCTTTACCTGTGGCCCTTATCCAATCTTGAAGGAAAACAAGAGCTTCAAGTGTCGTTGGGGTCATTCGACTTCAAAAATCTGATAGCACTCTCTTCCCTATGCTGAAGGCAGACTCGGATGCCACCGTAGAGGCAGGAGCCACCAAGATATCAGCTGCCATGCGACTCAGCGTTGGGTATTCACCTGAGTTCATCTGCCACCATGCAATGATATTGAATTGATCACTTCGACGGATGGGGACCTTTGACAAGTACGAATCTAGTTCAGTAGAATCCACATTTGTTGAGCGAGCAGTGAGGGTGACATGTTTGTCCCAATTAGCCATAGGATCTTGATCACTTACAGCCATGTCATCATCACCTCCTTGTGAGATGGAATCTGAGCCATTATCATTCAGTTTGAGGTATTCCTTGTACAACCCTTGGAACACATTTTTTACTTTAGCAATCATTGCAGCAGCTTCATCCCCAAACTCTAGGCCAAATCGATACTCAAGGTATTTCAACTTGAATTGTGGGTCCAAAATCACTGGAATGGAGAGGCTCAACCATGTCATCTTCCAATACCTTTTGAATTTTCTCTTCATATATTTGATCGTTGTGCCCATCTCAGAATCCTCTTCATAATGTTGTTGCTCCAAGGTTAGCTTCACTTTCAACATTTCATGGAAGTGCAAGTTAACAGTTGGGTATTTTGTGCCGGATATCACATTAGTGGCTTCATAAAATACCTTCAGCAACCTGCAAACAACTTCAGCATTTTCCCAATCTTCATAAGATGGCTGGAAAGTATATTGTTTGTCTTGAACAGCCAAAGAGTCGAACACTCTGCGATACTCTTTTGCTGTATCAATAATCATGTAGGTCGAGTTCCAGCGAGTTGGAACATCAAGACTTGGAGTTTTCCCGCATGATACACCATGTTGCTCAACGATTTCTTGAAATTTTTCCTTCCGACTTGGCGAGCTTCGAATATACTTCACACTCTCACGTATCATACTGATCAATGGACTAAGGAAGTCCAATCCTGCTTGACATATCAGATTTATGACATGGGCAGCACAACGTTGATGGAACAGCTTGCCACCACCAAGTAACATCTTCTTAAGCAAGAGATGTGCCTTCAATAGCTTTATCATTGCACCATTGTTGGATGCATTGTCGAGTGTCACATCAAACAGATTATCTTCAATATTCCACTCTCTTATGAAATTCACCATGACATTGAACATTGCAACGCCTGTGTGCGGCGTCTCCATAGCAGCGAATTTAACTATCCTCTTCTGCACCTTCCACTCCTCGTCAATGTAATGAGCCGTGATGCAAATGTATCCCAAGGTCTGATTTGATGTCCACATGTCCGAAGTCAAAGATACCTTGGACTTGGAGGACCCCATGCAGAATTTGCTTCTCTTCTTGAAATGCTTTCATGCAGTCACCCTTCACTGTTTTTCTACATATCATCTTGAAGCTTGGATTTAGACTAGAGACAAATCTTCGGAATCCATCATACTCCACCAATGAGAACGCCAATTCATGCAACATGATCATCCTCATGAGCTCTCTGCGTGCTAATGTCTGATTAAATGTCCAAAGCCCCATTGCAACTCCATCCGGACTCATGATAGAAGCACTCAAATGGGCCGGCCGACGGTTCAGACGGTCGAGGGAGGCCGGCGGCAGAGATGGTCAGGGAGGCCGGCGGCGGAGATGGTCGGGGAGGCCGGCGCCCAGCAGCAGAGATCAGTGGCGGCTGGCGTTCGGCGGCGGCGGAGGCTGCCTGGCTGGGTCGCCCCGGCCCATTCCCATCCTGAAGCATCCTCATCCACCTCTCTGTTTCATGCTCACGCGGTCCCCATCTCATTCTCTTTCCTGCCCAGCAAGAGATAGAGTTCATAGTTCCTGTTCACCCTGCCATGTCTGCTTCTTCTTCATCCTTGCAGCTCGCTAGCTACTCCAACGAACTGATCGCTCCTATACCACTGATCCGCTACACTTTATGCAAGAAAGGCTTCGTGCAGTGGTACATATGCACGAATGCTGTCAGTAGTATTTGAATTTCAAAAACAAAGAACACTACTGTATTAAAGACCCAACCGTTTTTGGTGCTGTCAATACGTCCAATGGCTGGGTTCGTTATACTGCTAACCAAAAAACAATCCTAATATTTGCATCGTGTAAACACCAAAAATTGCAAAATGAATAGGCATTGCCACTAACACGGCTCAATTCTGCAAGGTTAACAAATAATCAAATTTAATAGTATCACGTTTTTTAAACACTTCCGTGACATCATCAGCCATTCCTGATTCAAAGATGAACCTATTTTAAATTATACATCACTTATTCACAATACCGATAAACATACATTGTGTTTCAAACTACATCCACTACTGACTGAAACTTCTTCTCGCAGCTTTGTCCTCCTGTGACCTGCAACAACACAATTGCTGCAGGTTGCAGTTTTCCGAGGTTTGCACTGTGCTTCTCCTATAAAAGGGCATGTAGTCCTTTTGTGTCCTTTGCCACCACAAATGCTGCAAAACCTAGAACTTTGATCTCGTAACTAGGCTTGTCATGAGCAGTTGTTCGTCTCCCTCGCCCACTTGGTTTCTTACCAGGAGCTTCCAAAGTGGACAGATCAAATGTTCTGCCAGCTGACAAAGTATCACATGTAGAGTCAGCAGAGCTTTCCCCTTCTGCAGTGCACACTTTCCCTCCTATGTCTGCTTGGCATTCTACAAGAGCACAGTCGGAAGAGGAGTTTCCTCTTACCCAGACCATTAACTGAATGCTAATCAGACCTCTTCTCTGAACCAACATGTTTTTTTTTCCTTCACAGATTCTGATGTCCCTGCTGATGAACTCTGTGCAGCTAATGACTTCTCCAAAAAAAAAAAAAAACTAGTACCATATGTTGTTTTACTCAAAGCAGATGCCCCTGTCTTTAGCTCTGTGAATCCTTTCATCACAGTCAAATGCCTCTGGGTTGCTGTCACCCGTCTTGAATTGTCTAATGCAACGATGTACATTGCATTGTGCCTGGAAGCTGTAGACTCAGGAGGCCCATTGTCTTTCTGGTAATGCTTCAGATGGCCTGGCAGAACGTCTCTTACATCAATCGTCCACCTTTCCATCCTATGTTTCATTGGGATTTCTTCCAGCCTAAGAACTATCTCACCTGCAAACGATTACCTTGCTTCATCAGATTTAGTACACAAAAATTTCAAAATGTTAAGATTGTTTTCATTTTTACATATATGGTTACAGGTATGCTCACAAGAATGTTTTCGTTTTTTCATCAGGATTGCCGGTTCATACTTCACCGCTTGGTGGATTTGTTTTGGTTTCTGCTACCATTGTACTGTTTAAGGACTATGAAGCCAAGCAAAGATAATATTTACATAACTGGTTTGATTGGTTTTAGTGCTATGGTGCCGATGTATGTCCTCAAATGGTTTACCATCGTGGTAAGTGCAATAATCAATTGTTTACTGTAAACTTAGTATACTTCTAAATTGTTTTACCACCAAACAAAATCAAAATACAGAAATGTTAATTTTGGTGACATGTTATCTCATTTCACACGTACAACATAATTTTTTCTTTTTTCTCTGCAATATCTGGCTACACAGTGTTGTACAGGAAACAAAAATGCCTCAAATGCCATGCATGCCACAAGTCTACATTCTCACATCACACCATTCTAAATGATAATCCCTTTGATTCCTCACATTTTAAGCATATAGCTAAACAACAACCAACATGCATGGATTAACTCACAACTAACAATCTAACATACACGGCTAATTAACAACTTAATGTTTTGCAGTTTACATCTGCATTTAGCTAAAGGGAAACTGAATTATTTCCGACCTCTGCACTAAGGTCTACACAACCAAAATTATTACAAGTTCATGTATAAAATGTGGCCGGCATGAAAACAAAACCTAGAGAGTAGATACAATCAATGAAGGCAATGCCAAACCTTAGCTAGCTGTCATCTTCACCTTCTAAAGCAAGCCTTGCGCGGATGTTGCTGGACTTAGCCATTGAAGCCAGATCAAGGTTGTTACCCCAATGGAGAACCCTAGTGGCCCTAGGATCGCATGTGGGCACCCTAGGGAACAATATCGTTTGCAGTTTATATAATTAATACACACCTGAGTACTTAGCAAGACAAATTAGTTCTAACATTAAGTTCACCATAACCACATTGCTAAGATCTTAAATATATCTCGTGTACCCCTTGTTTGTAAATCTAATACTCCCACCGTGTCCCAATAGAGTTTTGTGATGTTGGCATGAGCTGAATTGACATATTATGTTCTGTGGGTTTAGAAGTATGAGACTAGACGCAAGGGCGGAAGGCCATCAACCACTGCTTAGCACAAAATTGTGGTGATAACCTTATATTTTTTTATTCTTATAGAGATATAATTAATTCCCTTTAAAATAGAGATATACACATATAGTCAAAGTTGATACCAAGGCTTAGCATCCAAGTGTTAGAACATACAATGTGACTTTATGATGCCTTATGGTATCAGGAACTAAAACAAGCAACCATTAAACTGGAAACCAGTTTATCTCCCTAGTCATCAAGCCTGGGCCTGTCATCGAGTACGTATATGAGACTATTACCAGTGATTAGGGTCAGAGGCTACCACAAGTGCACACTGCACCAGTATGATATTAGAGTTACAGCTGCTCCGGTTATCATGAATCCCAAAGACAAGCTAGGCAATACTACGTTTGCCGAGATGCAAGAACCGGGCCACGAGTAGGTATAGCCGACCGACATGGAAATTTCGCACACAAGGGGTTCACCCCCCCCCCCCCCCCTCTTCCCCCCTCGTGAAGCACATTAAAACGGAGTTAGGGAAGCCCCCTCCCCCCCACACACACACCCACATGAAGCTCATTAAACCTGGAGCAGCCTTCCACTACGCGGCCTGCTCAAGAAGTTTGAAGGACATGTACCTTAGTCACTACCTCTTCTACTGACTGCTTGGCAAGGTCATCGTCTCACCAATTGTGGTGCTGCATGCCCACCCCAGCAATACTTGGCAGATTTCTGTGCAGTGGGAAGGCTTATTACTTCCTTTAGGTAAAACCGTCCCTCGTTCTAGCTTGAGGAGAGATGTAATGTAGGGTCAGAGTATGACTGCAGACAGAAGGAAGAACAACAACCCACCGCTGCATAGCGTGGATTCTTGGAGATAACCTGGTCTCCTTCTTCTTGCCTTGCAGTAACTTCTTTTTATTTTAGAAAAGGAGGATCACCCCTGGCCTCTGCATCTTGCTTTGCTGTAACTGATTCATGGATTACTCTTTAGCCCTAATCAGGGTCGATGCCACAAGCACAAGCTCTACCATAGTATTTCTTTCAGTCTACAGGGGTTGAACAATATTACCTTTTCTTAACAATGAATTTTATTTAATCTAGGTTCCATAAGTTTAAATAATACTATAAGTGTATTTTTATGTTAATTTTCAAATTTGCTATCGTTTTGGTCTACAGGGGTTCAAGGGGCCTACGGCGGCACTGAACATCACTGCTACCTTGCTGTGGCTCTGCTGTGAGCGTCTTGAGATAACAACATGGTATGGGTATCTCAAATTGGAGGTACTTTGTTTCGAGCTATTGACATCAGATGGTCTATCTGCGCTATTAGCAGAGGTTAGCAAATAATTAATTAATTTCAAGATGTAACATTCTTTTTATTTCGGTTTTTGTCACATTCCGTTTATCATAATCCATACAACACTTATAGATGTTTTCTCATATATAAAATAAATTGTTGAAATCTTAAATTTTTTAGGGAATCATTAGGAAGTCTAGATGGGTCATAACAATAGACCAAAAGAAAACAAATATAAATTATTACTCTGTCAGCATTTAGAGGTAGAGTAAATTTAATAGTAACCAAGACAACATGCTGTTGCTGTCTTGTTGTCTGTTGCTTCTGTGCTGGAGATCAGTATATTATCCAGTTCTTTTTTATGCTGCTTTTTATATACAGACATAATGTTTTTTGTTTAAATAGTGGGAGCATGCAGGGTGGATGGAAGCGTGTTGCAGTAACAGCGAGGAGAGCGGTTGCTACTGCCAAAAGAAAGCTGCGACGGCGAGGCGCGATGTGATGGTGGCGATGATTGTCCAAAAAAGCATCTTTACTTTGTGGGAGGAGATGAGATGTTGTGGCGTGGGTGTTTGTTGAGATCGACTATAAATAGATGTATGTGCCATGATGGATGTTCCATGCCTGAGTTTCTGTTGTTGATCCATACATGTTTGCTCTCTCTAGCCCTCATGCCCAAGTCGCAATAGTACCTGATTGCCATATAGGGGATTCCTGGGGCAGCTAATTTAGAGTGGAGTACTATAGCTGTCAAAACTGACACGAAGAAGTATTACTAATATGTGCATGCTCAGGTCATGGCGAGGCTGTACTCCATGTGTTTAAATAGGCAATACTAGGCATCTTCGGATACTAATCAGTTTTTTAGTAAGTGTTGTGTATTTCTGTTTCGGGGAGAATTGAAATGCAATTTATTCATAGTAGGGCATTTTTTCAAGCAAAAATAGATATTTTCAAGTGGATTAGGGGTGGGATCGGAGAGGCAATTGTATTCATAGTAGAGTATTTTTGTTACAGGCAACAGTAGGCCATTTTATATGTGGATTAAGGGTGGGATCTGAGAGGCAGTTTTATTCATCAGGGGGCATTCTCTTCAAAAATTAGTAGACAATTTTGAAGGATCCTTTTTGAAAGATAACATGATTGCCATGCTAGTATCAAGCTTATTTTCATACAGTTTTTGTTTCCTAAATATCCATCAAATGCACTACACTGACAAAGTAGTGACTAATGATATTGTATAACAATCTCAAACCATGGCCGGTATTAAAAAGTAGTAACACAAGCTCTGTATACAACAAATTATTTATTCAGTATATGCATTTTTATCAATAATCGTGTGTGCATGCTTTTAAAAATCAACTTATTGATACCTACTTACACATATATAGTTGCCTGGTCCTACATTTTAGGAGGGACACTAACCTGACACTATAAAAGTATGTAGTTGTCCAATTTTCCACAGTTTTGCAATGGAGTACATGTTAACATAGGGGAGAAACTACACATGCAGACAATTTAATTGACTTTGCATACAAACTTTGGGGCAAAGCCTTAGGCAAATACAGTACATGTTAACAGAGATCAAATGCATACATGTAAGCATTTTTAATTGACTTCAAATATGCACTTCTGGACAAAAATTCGGACAACTACATGTTAACAGAGGCGGAACTACAAACACGCGGGCAATTTAATTGACTTCAAGTATGCATTTTTGGACAAAAGACTTGGGAAATTAAATTTTAACAGCGGGGCAACTTCCTATTTTCATAGGTTCTATTTGCGATCATTTAGTCATCTTAATAATTACGCACTAGACAACACTAGAGAGGATCACATGTGCCTGCATTTGTTACGCAAATGTTTTAGTCCAATATTTGTTGTGAGCTAGCCAGCCATGACCACATGCGACCCTGAACTTCATGATCTACTAATTTTCACCTAATTTGCTGGCTAGTAGCAACAGTAAGTATGTGATGACCTATTCTTTTTGCACCCACAATATGTGTACTAGAGCACACCTAAGACTGACCTACACACATCATATCACATATCTACATTAGAACTACCTTTAGACGTGTAAGTGTGTATAAATACGTCCATCTGATCACACATCACAATGTGTGGCCATTATTTGCCAAATATAGTGAAATCTATGATTATGAAGCTGCCACTTACACTTGGTCTCTTCTGCCTGTACATTGCCTCGTCATACTGTATAAAGGTGGATATCGACTGCAATAGGATATGGAAAGGTACGTACGTACAATCTCATTAGTTAACTTTTCAAAAAAGTTGCCTGCAAACAAATCTCATTAGTTCACTTCATTTGTGCGAATGATGAACAAGCATGTACCAATTTAATATCTAGAATCACTACACAACAAGTATTTTTGCCCCCTTGGGGGCAACTTTTTCATAATCATTTTGAACGATGTAGGCAACACTTCATATCTAGAAACACTATACATGTAACTCCTGTCATCATTTGAATTATGAACTAAATAGGCAACATTTTTTTATCTATGCCCCTAGCAGCCTGCCCCTACAATCTGAGATGAGACATATATGGGACACTACAAGAGTAGATTTTTTTAAATAATCCCGGCTTCCCAATTCTAGGCATCTAATGGAACATATCCAAGTATTTTATATATATAATCTGTAGGCAAGTACTTGTTATGAGAGGGGCAACTACACACAACATAGTAAACGGTTCAAATAGGCACTTTTGGATAAAAACTTAGGCAAGTACATGTTAACATAGGGGAGAAACTACACATGCAGGCAATTTAATTGACTTTACATACACACTTTGGGGCAAAGCCTTAGGCAAATACATGTTAACGTAGATCAAATGCATACATGTAGGCATTTTTAATTGACTTCAAATATGCTGTAGGCATATTTAATTGACTTCAAATATGCACTTCTGGGCAAAAACTCGGACAAGTACATGTTAACAGAGGCGGAACTACAAACACACAGTTCAAACCAAAAAAATGCCCTGTGTCTCATTAAATATATTGAAACTCATATACTAGTAAAATGATGTAGCACCCTGTTGTAAATAAGCAATAAGTTAGGACACTAGCGGTCGACCCAACTGTACTACTTAGGTTAGTCATTTGCAAAGACATCATCGGTGGAAAAAGGCGAAAGCAGTGGATCTCTGCCTGTTAATTTGTGGAGTTAGGGGCCAGTTATTTTGGGGTTTCTGGATGGCTATGGAATAAACTGCCCCCTCGGCCCGCACTGATTTTTTAGAAGGGCAACCTAAAATTCTATTTTAGAAGCTTACTAGTTAACCTGCCGTATAACACATCAGAGCTTGAAGAAAATGTTGCACAAATATTAACACCCTCCCTTCTCCAATAATCATTACGTAATGTGTTAATTAGCAGAAGCACTGGCTATAGAAAAGCAAAAGGTTCAGTTACAGCCGGTGGTCTGAAGCAGCAAAAGGTACGTAGTCGTCTAGAAGTAGAAGCTGTCGATGTCGCACACTCATTGATTTGAATCTGCTACTAGAAATCAACTTGATGGTCCAAGCGATGGTCCAGGATTAGTGCTCATTACCTTCCTCTTTTTTCTGGACATCGACGACTTTGTTCGTTTCTTGGTGTTCCCCGTGAAGCTCCTCGCTGTTCTGTTTACTTTCTTTTCTTTTCTTGCCCTTTGATGATTCCATATGATGGAGCTCATCATCACACGTGTGCTCCTCATTACCCGGGCCAGTAGCCTTCTCTATTTTTTATGGCACGCTAATTCTCTTCCACATCTGCAATAATAAGATAGTTAGGGAATCCAGTTCTTCATAAAATAATTTGCCAACAGAAAATGTATCATTCAACAAATCAAAGGAAGCAAACAGAATTAGCTATTTGAAGTTTGGCAAGATGACAACAAAAATAACCTTAGCTATTTGCAGCATAAAAATAGATCATGTACCAGTACATCAAAATTACTCAACATCCCAGTCAGTTACTCAACACCAAAATTCAGTTAGCTCCAGCAGCAAAATTCAATCAGCTAGACCAAAAACATAGACAGACCGCAGCCAGCAAATTCTCTCTGCCCCTCTGTCTCAAGTAAAATTACTCGTTAAGTAAAAAAAGGCTGATTCCTTCACCATTATTTGATAGTTTATAGGATGTGATTGGCCAAGTCTGAAAACTAATCTAATCTAAGATGCCCAAGACAGTGACGCACCAAGATGCCCAGGCTAGCTTGAGTTGGTCTC
Organism: Bromus sterilis; assembly: GCA_950022295.1. Lineage (NCBI taxonomy): Eukaryota > Viridiplantae > Streptophyta > Magnoliopsida > Poales > Poaceae > Bromus > Bromus sterilis. The sequence continues at coordinate 22,038,989 of OX465597.1, read as the reverse complement.
AAACTGCCCAAAACATCAATGCTTCAACTCGTAGCCTTGGCCTTCTGAGAGCATCTCCAACAGGCACGCTTCGCCTCAGAGCGCTATAAAAAAAATTACAGCGCCAAAATAGTCTTTTTGCGCGCGGGAGCGACAGAGAGGTTTTCCAGATGCACAAAAAATACGGCGCCCAATTCGACGGTACCACCCACAGCAGCTCAGATTTACCCAATGCGCACAATCCGCGCAGATAATATGCAGCGCGCGATGCAGTTTTTCCCAGCTCGCTGGACCATTTTTACAGTGCGCGGAGCTATACAGCGCCTGCTGAAGTGGCGTTTTCAGCCCCGCGCGCGCTAAATTGACGGGGTTTTGTGCGCGTAGCTTATATAGCGCCTCTGTTGGAGATGCTCTGAGTAGAATAACAGTAATCTTTTTTTTTGTCCAACGGGCTCCCACTAAGGCCTTGTTTGGCTTTGGCACGAGGGGTTTTCAAGGATTATTAGGGATTTGGTGAATCCCTTCCCTTCACCAAATCCCTTCAAATCCTCGACATCTTCCATCCCCAATCCTCTTTCTCTAAAATAACATGTTTGGTACACAGGGATTATCCCAGATCAAAAAGAACAATGATGATCATCGTCAGGCAAAATATAAAGCGACATTGTTTGGCAATAGTAGTACTACTTGCAGATAACATATAAGTGTCCAAGCATGGTTGTGTTCAGTTCAGATGAATGGAAAAGCCAACATTACTCAACTGGTTGTGTTCAGTTCATATGAACAAAACTGCAACACCACAATTCTTGATAGCTATCAGCTTGCAAAAGCAACAAATTCACTTCTTACAACCTAGGAGCCAACAAAACCTTGGCTATCGATCCAACGCTCGCACTACTAGCGCTGCTACTTGCGGATAGATAAGCAGTCAACAAAAATGATACAACAACCTGCTACATTTATCACTACAGTAGTAGTACAAGCGAGCCAACCTAGGAGGAGATGAACTTGGTGATGCCCTCGAGTACGAGGCGGACGGCGGGATGCGAGGAGGGAACGGGCGGTGGCGCGGGTCGGCGGGGCTGAGCTGGCCGGGGAAGAAGAGAAAGCCAGCGTCTTGGAGGCGGCTACTGCTACGGTTCATCTGGTTCCGGCGGAACGAGGGGATAGAGGGGTGCTGGCCCGTGGAAACCTCGTGTACCAAACAAAAACATTGCTCTGAGGATTTTGTGGGCTCACGCTTTTGAGGCCACCGAGGGGATAAATAATCCTCTAGGGTAAAAAATCCCTGCCTCAGGACACCAGGCAAAATTTCCCAGTGTCTTCACCTATACACCGGTGGGATTTGCTCCCCTGGGAAAAAAGTTCCGTGTAACCAAACGAGCCCTAAAAGCCCGTTCAACAAGCTACCAAACAAGGCCTAAAAGGTTTTAAGTGGGATGTAAAATCCCCCCACTCTCTCACACCTTCAGCCTGAAAAAATCAAGCCTAGCATACATCTAGCAAAGAAAGAAGGACACCCATAATGCTACTCGTATCTTAGCGCAATCAATTTCCTGCTACATAGTAGGAGTAGTAGTACCTTCTAGCAGCTTGTTTGACGCCAAGCCGCTTGCATGTTCCCGCGATCTTGCTCCTCCCTCCCTCGCCGCGCCTGTCGATGCCGAGCTGCCGGGCGCCATTAGCTCTCCAGATCCGCACTCCCCTGTCCGCCGCCACCGCACAGCTAAGTGCGGCGAACCCCTGTCGTTGTGGATGGAGGAGGGGGGACGAAGTCGAAAGCGGGAATGGACACCCACCGCGGGGCCTGGATCTGGCCGGTGTTGACATCAGTCACACTCTTGTTCGTTCTCAGGGATCGCTCTCTCCCTCCTCTAGATCTGACAGAAACTGACGAACAAACGGAATGGGAGGGATGCCTCGACCGGCCAGCCCGTAGAGTTTGGGGATGTGGGGCTCCGGTGGCGTCTGGCGAGCCCGCCATGGCCACGACGGCGGCTTTAGAAAGGGAGTGAGAGGAGCTGTGTGCGGGAAAAGGGGAATCATTGTGAAAACAATACATATACTGAAAAAGGTAAACATACATAGTAGTAGAATAGTAAAAAAATTACTTAGTGGTCGAAGTTGTATCTTGAAGACCATAAGAATCTGCGTCATGTATACATTGGACCTTTTCCGCTTTCATTCTACTGGAATACTCCTGCTATACTTACTTGGCAAATTAATCTTTTACAGCGCTACTGTACTATATTACTACTACCAAGTCTAATCTGGCAAGCAAATAACACATGTTATTACTACCTTCAGATAACTTGGAGCAAGCCAACAGCAACAACAGCTCGAGCGCGGCGACAGTTCAGTTGACTCTTCTCCATCGTGAGCACCCATGCTCCCCGCCGTCGTTGAACCCCTCTACTTCAGTTCATCTTCGAAAGTACCACGCCCACGTTCGTCGCCTCGCCGACTGCTCCTTGAGCTGCCCCGTGGATGAGGCCAATTCCTCCGGCCCGATCTACGCCAACGGCGTTCCGTTTGATTATTACAGCTATGTGACCCAGATCCATCTCGGGACGCCGGCAATGGCACAAACTCTTCTGGTCGATACTGGATCGTCCCTGTCCTGGGTCGGGTGTGAGCCCTGCACCAACGGATGCCCCGGTCCAGTCTTCAACCCCGGCGAGTCCTCCACATACACTGTGGCGAGGTGCGACTCCGGCCTCTGCGATGCCGTCCCTTCAGCCACCATGTCCCGCGGAGGTTGCGCCGCGCCTTCTCAGCGGTGCTCCTACAACCAAACATACAGTGACAATTCCTCGTCCGTAGGGGTGGTGGGCAGCGATACCCTAACATATGGGATGGGCACCCAACCATTCTACTTTGGCTGCTGCAACTTGTTCCAAGGCATTGGAGGCCGGTACTCTGGGATACTTGGCCTCTCGGTGAACATGTTGTCTTTCTTCACCCAGCTAACACTAGGCCGCCGCTACAGAGCCATGGCCTACTGCTTCCCTCATCCTAGCAAGCAAGGCTTCTTGCGATTCGGTCAGTACGATGAGCACCAGGGCGTGCTCAGTTTTACCCCTTTGTACCTCGACGGTAACAATTACTTTGTCCGTCTGTCCGAGTTCTCGGTCGGAACATCCAACCTCCTCGTTGATAATGCTACTACATCCAGTGGGAACCAGCTGACGATGAGGTGCTTCTTCGACACTGGGACGCCATACACCATGTTGCCGCGTCGCCTGTTTGCCAGCCTAAGCAACGCGGTGGGTGTGAATATCGAAGGGTTTTATCAAGTCGGGGTGTCCACAGGGCAGACTTGCTTTCAGCGTGAGATGTATTGGCCAGAAGAGGATGTCTACATGCCCACAGCAAAGATTGTGTTTCAGGACGGCGCAGCAATCACGATGGCCTCCCAAGATTTGATGTTCATGGAGGCACCAGATGTGTATTGCCTAGCATTCAAAATGAATGATGGTGGCGATATGGTGCTGGGAAGCAGGCACCTTATGGGTGTCCACACCGTCGTCGACCTAGAGAAGATGACCATGGGCCTCCGAGATCAGGGCTGCACCTAGTGCATGACGGAGCAGGGCAATGTTTTTCAATACAATAATGAGCAGTTAAGTTTTTTTTTCATTCTTATTCTCTTGTAATACGATAACTATTATTAATTTGTCAAGGTCAAATGATGCACTCTTAGCAATATGATATCGTTGCTTCAAATTTTATTGTAAATTTGAGCGGTGTCATCTCGGAGTTGGGTGGGAATTAGGCACATGAAGCTGACTAATTCTGAATCACACGCGCTGATGGTAGGGGAACCTCCCGCACTGTTCACACTATTCTTCAGAGCATCTTCATCGCACACTCTCAAACCTCCCGCAAAGCTTTTGGTTGAACTGTTCGGACTAGTTTTACCATTCAACATGGTTTTGTATCAATTCACGTACTGGTTCGCTTATCCGTTTTCCCGCAAATATGAATCAACTTTAAGGGGACTTTGCAGCAATCCGGACCGCAGACACGTAGGATTCTGACACCTCCAACCCACTCAAATCCCCCTTCCAGATCAATTTTTCCCCACTCCACCACGGTTACTCTTCGTTGCTCTGCATAAGCACCCTTCTCATCCCACTGCCGTTGTATTATCCGACCGACACCCAGCATTGTCGAACCTCTTCATCATCCAAGAGCGTGTCTACCTCCTAGTACCGCATCGCCACCCACCTCGAATTCGTCTGCAGCCAGCTACGTTGCGCTCCCTTGCCGTCGTCGTCCATGATAGATAGCATGCCTGGTAGGTGTTCTATCACCTTTTGTGAGCCACCTTAAAGTTCCGCAAAGCTGCATATCAATGATGGGGTCGCGTCGAGTTCGGGTGCATGACGTCAGTACATGCACGCCTAAAACTTCCTCCTATCCGCATGCCTATGACTGTGGTTTTCATCACTTTTACCATATGTTTAACAACCACATACGTGTGAGCGCGATCTCAAGAAAAGACTATAAATATAGGGTGTGCTCAGTTGCTTTTAATAGTGCAGCTATAACATTAAGTATTTAGGGCATCTTCAATGTCGATCCTCAAACTCCCCACATCCGCTTGCCATCCAACACAACACTGTATAAGTTCGCGGGCTGGTCCACCTGCTCGTTTTCCCGCATATCTGACCCAAATCGAGGAGGCTTTGTGGGAGTCTGAATCATTGAAACATCCTTATTCGACACCGCCGACCCACTGAAAAACACTTCCGACACCGCCGACCCACTGAAAAACACTGCGCGCCAAAAACCCTCTCTGCCATTGTAATGGTTGCCACGAATTTAGGTCCATCACGCCGCTCCACGGTGGACACGACTCGATGGCATTGATCCATATTAGAGCACCGGTCACTGAAGCGGTGCCTCCGTTCTCCGCACCCGTTCAATGCCGGAGAGGCGCTCGAAGAACCAACTTCAGCCGCATTGAAGCCGCCTCGTGTGTATTTTAAGCACTGTTCAAAAAACCGTCCGAGTAGCCGATTAATCGCTACTTGCTCATCAACCGTGCAGATTATCGTTAATCTTTGGTGTTAATAGGTGAGGGGATTAATCAACGATTAATCGGTCACCAGACCGATTAATAGGTCTCAAACCGATTAATCCCCTATATGAAGAGGGGGTAGATTGCAAAATTTTAGATCCGCTCTTCTCAAATCAGTCCTCACCCATCCTGATTATGTTTGCCCGAGGCCCCAAGCTCGCTCTCACCCCCTCATCACAATCTCTCCTTATATTTTTTGTTAGATTTTCTATTTTTCACACAAAAGAGATAGTGCATTGTAATTGGTTTAATATTTCATCGAAGGATACACATATTTGTGTGCAAAAATTTTGGTATCAACACTGGGAGTCTGAGTTTTATAAAAAAATTGACCGATTAATCGTCGACCGATTAATTCCGATTAATTGGCCGATTCACGATTAATCTCTACTCTCTAGCTGACTGAGCAGTTAGCGATTACCGATTTCCTGAACATTGATTTTAAGTATGTCTGGCTTCGACACCATCCACACCCCAAAACCACGCCTCTCTGCTCCTTTTCTCTCATTCTCCGCCCCATCAATCTCTATGATGAAGTCCTAGTTCTCCGCACCGTATGATGGTGGTAGCGGTGTTGATCTCCGAGTCCTTTCTCCATGGCACCCGGCTCCTCCCAAAACAAGACCTTCCTCTTATCCAGCAACGTGGAAGACCATAAGCAGTCATCGTAGTCGCGGTCTAACAATTGACCAAATGTTTGCATGTCAAATGATATGTATACACCTCTTCTAAAAAAGACAAAATTTCACCGATTCAATTAGAAATCAAATTTGAACTACATGTGCTTGATAGTTTGCTTTTTAATTTTTTTAAATCATTTCTAGGTACACAAGTGGTCATTTGATCACGGATCATCCAAGATTTTTGCAAGATTCCACCCCTAGCTATCAACGGGCACCCCCCCCCCCCCCCCGCGTTTTGATCGTATTTTTAAATTAACATAAACAATTCAAGAAAATAAAAAAACTTCGCATTGCATCATCATTTGTGTCCAAGTAACCATAAAAAATAACAAGCTTGGAATATGACAAGTATCTTAAAAAGTCTTCTTAGAAACGAGCAATCGAGTACGAAGATTGGAATGGAAAACAAGTTTTTCAAATGTTCATGGCATAGTTTGTCAAATGTTCTCATATTTTGCAAAAGTGTACAAAAGTGGAATGGGAAACAAGTTTTTCGAAGGAAATTTTCATTTTTTTTGCACGAAAAATCCATTTTTCATTTTCCGAGTACCAAAAGTAGGATTTTTTGTGAAGGACCTACCAAATATTTGGTGTAAATTTGAACTACGCCATTTAAAACAAATACTAGACTATATTTTATTTATAATGGACCAAATGTTTGCATATCAAAAGATTTTTACACACCTCTCCTCAAAAATACAAATTTCCATCGATTCGGTAGGAACGATGTCAAATTTGAACGATATGTGCTTGATAGTTTGCTCTTTATTTTGTCTAAAAATCATTTTTAGATACACAAGTAGTCATTTCCTACATATCATCCAAAAGTTTTGCAAGATTTCACCCCTAGCTATGAACGGTTAAGCCCGTCGTTTTTACTGTATTTTGGAATCGACATAAATAATTCAAAAAATCACAAAAATGTAGAATCTTCGCTTTGCATCATCATTTGTGGCCTTGTAACCATATAAAATAAAAAACTTGTAAAATGATAAATATCTTTAAAAAAGTATTCTCATAAACGAGCTATCGAGTATGAAGATTCGTGTCTTTCAAGCCAAATGATCGATGCTATAGCCAGTTTCATTGCATAGTTTGTTCAAATGATCTCATATTTTTCAAAAGTGTGCATATTGTAATGGCCAACAAGTTTGCCAAAGGAGGTTTCATTTTATTTGCACGAAAAATCCATTTTCATTTTTCGAGTGCCAAAAGTAGTTTTTTGTATTAAAAAAACTACCCAATATTTCATGTAAATTTGAACAACTCCATTTTTCAAAAACCAGCGCTGGGTCAAACCCTACCCCACCCCCCCCCCCCCCGGATTTTCACGGCTCCAGCAGGAGAGGCGGCTGCGGCGGCGACCTTGCGGAAGATGGCCATGGCGCTGCGATGGCCCCGCTCGTCGGAGCAGCGTTCCCGACCTCAAGGCCGCACGCTCCTCCGTTGAACGGCGCTAGTCGTGTCGGTCTTATGTGCAGGCGGTTAGTGCCGGCGCAACTTTGGTGGTGACGACGGCGAGCAAGGCATGGAGCCCTGCCCATGCGCGCGTCCATTTGACCGGCGAGCGAGGACGCGCTTCATCCTTGCCATCATCCTGAAGGAAGGCGTCGTTCCGTCCATGGCTAGCACGCACAACAGCGGCCATGGTGAGCACGCGGGTGGCCGAGGTGAGCAACAACGTAAAATCTCAGCCCCTCTTTTGTTAAAATACATTTGATTTGGACTTTGATTCGGGGACAACATTTATAGGGTTTCAAAATTGGGGAAAATCTTTATGATTTTAAAAAGGGGAAATATTTGACATTACACAACATTTGCAATTGCCCTCCTTTTACATGCTGCCTGAGATTGATTAGAGCTAATTTATCATTAGCTTAGCCAGATCATTATCATCAACATCCTAGCCGAAAGAATTAGGGGATAAGCATGGCCATTAACTTATCCAGAGAATTAATTGTATCTAAACGTAATGATTAGCCTTATCAGAACTACATGAGGGTTAAATCTTGATAAACCAGAAATCATTAGTAGGAACATAAGAAAAATCATTAAATTGATCCTTTGGTGCTAACAGAATTACTTTAGATCTCAACCACCGATACAATTAGCACCAGGACAGAATCAATTAAACCCAAAAAATAGATTAAGACTAAACAGAGACCAAGAGGGATTCTAACTGTTGGAGATATGCCCTAGAGGCAACCATGTTATGATGTTATCTCCTTATGTTTTCATGAGTTATTTGTATTGTCCTTAAACATCATCACTGATATGTATCAATAAATATGTGACTTGTTTGTGAGACTATATATTCTATGATGATTGTTCTAATGGTCCCTAGTTGATAAGGTTATGCGGACACATATCCTTGGTTAGTATATGATTCGGTTGATGACTATGTTTCACAAGTCATGAGCATGGAGATGCTACCCATAGTATGAACTTAGTGATGGGATCACTGAGTTGGACAGAGACCCACTTTGAGACGCAGCTAGATATTGTCATCTGTTAGTCTCAATACAATGTATATGCCATGTCCTAGACCTGAGGTCCTCACATGTTCTCGGGATGAGGAATGACTCACTTAGGGACTATCAAACGATACACCGTAACTGGGTAGTTATAAAGGTAGCTTGCGGGCGAGTCATGATACATGCCGCGAGACATGGTTGATCAAGATGGAATTTGCCCCACCACCTTGGAGAGATATTCTCTGGGCCCTCTCGAGTGATAAGATTCAGAAAGCATGGCCATGCGACATGGGTTAAGTGTTAACCCGGTTTAGGAATCTGTATCACGGTTTCGAGAAGAGAGGTCAAGTTATCACAAGGGTGACAAGTACTCGCCTTGAGCTTGACAACATATATCGTGAGGCAAAAGGAATGTTGCATATGACACTTTGTAATGGTTACTTTGCGCATACATGGGAGTCGGCACGTTCTGCTAGGAACCGCTACCGACTATCGAACCGGATGTGATCCGGGACGTGTCCATGTGTACGTGAACCTATAGGGTCGCGCGCTTAAGGGGAAAGGAGCCCATTCGGATGTGATCCGAATAGAATATGGATGGAGGGTCCGGATTTCCTCAAGGGTTGAGGCCATGTCGGGGGAATGACCCCCGGGTAGGGTCACCCAGGGGAAATAGTTCATCAGAACATAGATCACCGAGCTGGAGGTCACTGATCTATTCAAGGCCGAGCTAAACAAGAGAAACCAAGAAATGGGCCGAACTGCTCCAAGTGAGGGCCGATTGCCCCGGAGAGGGCGCAATCGGCCTCATCTAGGAGCATCCGGCCGAAGTAAGAAAAGCAGCGTCCGATCAGAGGTCCAGATCGGACACATGGTACAAGAGCATTCAATGCGCAATCCCTGAAGATCGGGACTGTCAGAGGCGTGCGGTCTCCTCCAGCGCCAATCACGCGGACAGGCCGACAGGCCTAAGTACCTAGCCTTACTGTTCATAGCCGAGGTCTACGGGATAGCGGCATGGCGAGCCGCAAGTCTACACCGGGTCATCCAGAGAAGCACGATGCTAGGTCCCTAGCCGATCTGAGACAGACAGCTGGGCCCTTCCTCTTGTGTATTTACCTTTGTACCCTGGGCTCGGCCTATAAGAGCCCCGGGTACCCCTCCTGCGTGGAGGAGGACGACAGAGTAGTTATTGTAATCTCACCCACCAGAGAGAGCAAGGAGAGAGTAGAGACCTGAGGCCCTCTTCTTCTTCCTCTCAAACAGCTCAAGGAGCATTCATTGTAGCCAAAGTTATTTCATATAGCTAGCTCGGCAGGACTAGGGGTGTTATCTCTACGGAGAGCCCCCGAACCTGGGTACATCGTGGTGTCTCACCGTGTGTTCCTATTCTTGTTTCAGGTACCAGCGATACTAACCTCGGTCTGTCCCCCTCTTTAGCCATCTGATACGTCCAAAATGCATCACTATTTTATATAGTAATTCTTTCTTATTCATTGATATATTTCATGATATAATGCTATTCTTATGTTGTTTTGGCCTATTTTACACAGTTTTCAACTTTCTGGTGCCGAAGCAGCAGACGCAGGATTCAGCGGTAAAAAGTGGACGCTGAGTTGCTGAAGGAGAATACCTCCAAATTACCTGAAAATCGACGGAGGCTATTTTCCAGAAGGATCACGAAGACACGCAAAAGAGAGACCAGAGGGGGCCACAGGGTGCCTAGGCTGCCACCTGGCGCGGCCCCCACCCTGGCCGCGCCGGGTGGGCGCCTAGACCCCTGGGACCACTCCCGGTTCCCCCCTCTGGCCTATATATCTCTCATATTACAGAAACCCTAAAAGAGGGGGAGTTTATGGAGTTCCGCCGCCGCTCCGTGGGGGAAACCTACAGAGAAGAAAAGCCATCTCTGGCGGGCAGATTCCGCCGGGGAGATCACCTCCCGGAAGGGGTGATCATCGCCATCGTCATCACCATCGTCACGGGCATCATCGAGATCATCATCAACATCATCCCCATCATCAGCACCATCTCCACCTCCATCCAATCTCATCTCACAATTGCAACTTGTGTTGTAATCCGTACTATCTATCCTCTCTACTCTATCGGTGTTGATTACTACTTTGTGGTGAATGCTATTGAGTTTTGTTGGAGAAATATTATTGTGTACAGATTGTTTATCATCTATTTATCACCACTGATCATGATCTCTTTTATGTCTTGTGAGTAGTTAATTTAGTTCTTGAGGACATGGGAGAAGTCTAGTTGTTAGTAGTCTTATGATGTTGAAGTAATATGTGTTGTTTGATATTTAAGTTGTGTTGTTATTTTCCTAGTGGTGTTCTGTGAGTCGAACACTCAACACTTCGTCTTATCAAGGACCTAGGGGAATATATTGTGTACAAAGAATGCTTACGGTGGGTTGCCGGAGTGACAGAAACCTAAACCCCAGTTTGCACGCTTTTGCACAAGGGAACAATGGATCACCGATCGTATTGCTATGGTTAGGCTTTTGCCTTAATTACTATCTTGTATTTGCGGATGCTTGCAAGGTGTTTAATCATAAGAGTGCACTTATCTTAGTCTAGAGGGTGTACTAGCATAGATCCACCCACTCAACACTTATCAACACGGCACATAGTACCGATACGGAATATGGCGAAAGCACATGACTACCTCTCCCGTGTGTCTTCAAGAACACTTTAGCCTTTATAAGTTCAGTTGCTAGGCCTCTTCTTTGCTCAAAAAGGATTGGGCCACTCGTTACTCTCCAGTGCCTTTTACTTTGTTCGCTCTTACTTTCCTGTTGCTTATACCAAGAAAACCCCTAAAAAGTTATCTTTCAGTGCTTGCAGTTATCTCCTTGCCAAAGTCACTTGCTATTACCTTCTGCTCCTCGTTGGGTTCGACACTCTTACTTATCAAAAACGCTGCAATAGATCCCTTACGGTTGTGGGTCATCAAGTACCGTTTTCTGGCGCCGTTGCCGGGGAGCGTAGGGCTATTAGTAAGTGAAGTTGGTAAGGAAGTTTTTATATTTCTGTTTTTAGTTTTGCTGATTTTGTCCTTATGGACACCCCTACTCTTGGATCGTTGTTCTTGGGGAGCCGCCCCACAACTAAGGTAGTCACTCCTGCCCCTGCTGAAATTGTGCCTTATAAGATACCATCTGGTATTATCGATTATGTCTTAGCTAATCGCTATGCAGGAGACAAACATCTAGGTGAACACTTGCTATATTTATCACGACTATGTTCATTATTCAAGCTTGCAGGTGTGTCACTGGAGTTCGTTATGAAGAAATTATTCTCCATATCGCTTACGGACAAAGCTTCAGATTGGTATAAGCTCCTCGATAACTCACATTCTCTTAATTGGGAAGAGCTTATGTCTCTCTTTTATACAAAGTTTTACCCTCTTCATGAAGTTCATCGAGACAGGAATTACATCTATAACTTTAGGTCTCGCGACGGAGAGAGAATCGCTCAAGCTTGGGGGAGGCTTAAATCCCTAATGTTCAAATGTCCTATCCATAAGCTCCCCAAAGATATTATACTTACAAATTTTTATGCTAGGCTTTCTCGTCAGGATAAGGAAATGCTGGATGCTTCCTCTAGCGGGGTGTTTCAAACAAAGAGCGTTGAGGAAAGATGGGATCTCATCGAAAGGATCCAGAAGAATACTGAAGACTGGGAAATTGATAAAGGTATTGAACCTGCTATAAATTATGAACATGATTATATTGAGAGCTATGTGAAAACTAATTATTTTAATACCTTTTGCTCTAAGATTGGTCTGGATTCCCATCTAATGATTGATTTTTGTAAGAACTTTGCCTCTCATGTTGATTCTTCTAAGATGAAGAAGGATCAGCACCATAAGCCTTTCAAGGAAGTGCCTATTGATATTCACGTTGCTGATCCTATTTTGCCTGCAGTTATATATGAACAGCCTCCTTTTCCTTCAAGGGTAAGGGAACACTCTTTTGTGACAGGCATAATAAATAAAAGTGAGAGAAGAACAGGCGAACCTGAGGACCAGATCAGAGTCGATCCTCAATTTGCGATAGTTAAAGATTTAGTTACTAATGATGTTTCAGATTCTATTATAAATTTTTGTGCTGTTTCAACTAACATTTTCACAACCAAGAATAAAAGCCCAATTCTAGGTACACCAGTTGTATCTGTTAAAATAGGATATCACAATTATTACGGGCTATGCGATCTGGGATCAAGTGCTAGCGCGATTCCTTATTCGCTTTATCAAGAGATCATGGGTGATATTTCACCCTGTGAACTCGAAGAGATTGATGCTACTATTCATCTTGCAAACAAAGCTACTATCTCTCCTATTGGGATTGTGAGAGATGTTGAAGTCCTATGCGGAAAGTTAAAGTATCCTACCGACTTTCTCGTACTTGGTTCAGTGCAAGATAGTTTTTGTCCTATTATTTTCGGTAGACCTTTTCTCAGAACTTGTGGAGCTATTATAGATTGCAAGAAAGGTAAAGTTTCTGTTGAATTCAATGGTGAGCCATATGAATTTAACTTTTCTAAGTTTTCCAAGCAGCTTCGTGGTACTGAATTACCTAATGATGATAAAATTATTGAAAGTATTGCTTCTATTGCTATTCCCCCTAATGGTCCGTTGCAGCAATACATGGAGGACCACGAGAATGATACTCATATGCAGGAAAGAAATGAAATTGATGAAATCTTCTTGAGACGACCTGCTATCCTTAAGCACAACCTTCCGGTTGAACCTTTACGAATTCTATCCAAACCAAAAGAAGACCCGGTGTTTGATCTCACACCTCTTCCCGATACGCTCAAGTATGCTTATTTAGATGAAAAGAAAGTATATCCTGTTATTATCAACCCTAACCTTTCAAGATATGAAGAAGAGCGATTATTGGAGATACTTCGTAAACACCGTGGTGCAATTGGCTATACCCTTGATGACCTTAAGGGAATTAGTCCATCTATCTGTCAACATACTATCAACCTCGAGCCCGATGCTAAACCTGTTGTTGACCATCAACGACGGTTGAACCCAAAGATGATGGATGTTGTGAGGACCGAAATCCTCAAGCTTCTAGCCGCATGTATTATCTACCCTATAGCTGATAGTAAGTGGGTAAGTCCAGTTCATTGTGTTCCTAAGAAAGGAGGGACAACTGTAGTCCCTAATGATAAGAATGAACTAATACCTCAGAGAATTATTATTGGATATAGAATGTGTATTGATTACAGGAAGTTGAACAAGGCAACTAGGAAGGACCACTACCCTCTGCCCTTTATCGATCAGATGCTTGAGAGGCTGTCGAAAAACACCCACTTTTTCTATCTTGACGGATACTCAGGCTTCTCTCAAATTCATGTTAACACTGCCGATCAAGAGAAGACCACTTTCACTTGTCCTTATGGTACTTATGCTTATAGGCGTATGCCTTTTGGTTTATGCAATGCCCCTGCTACTTTTCAGAGATGTATGTCTGCAATATTCCATGGTTTCTGTGAGGAGATTGTGCAAGTCTTCATGGACGATTTCTCCGTCTATGGAACTTCCTTTGACCACTGTCTCCACAATCTTAATAAAGTTTTGCAGAGATGCGAGGATACAAACTTAGTTCTAAACTGGGAAAAGTGCCACTTCATGGTTAACGAAGGGCTCGTGCTTGGCCACAAGATTTCCGAGAGGGGAATTGAAGTGGACAAGGCGAAGATTGAAGCTATCGAAAGGATGCCCTATCCAAGGGACATTAAAGGTATTCGTAGTTTTCTCGGTCATGCTGGTTTCTATAGAATATTTATTAAAGACTTTTCTAAGACCTCGAGACCCCTCACTAATCTTCTCCAGAAGGTTGTTCCTTTTGTATTTGATGAAGATTGTAAGGAGGCTTTCGAAGTTCTTAAGAAGCTTTAATAACCGCTCCTATAGTACAACCGCCTGACTGGAGTTTGCCCTTTGAAATTATGTGTGATGCTAGTGATTTTGCTGTTGGAGCTGTTTTAGGACAAAGGGCTGATAAAAAATTGAATGTTATCTATTATGCTAGTAAAACCCTTGATAGTGCTCAAAAGAATTATGCTACTACTGAGAAGGAATTCTTAGCAGTAGTGTTTGCTTGTGATAAGTTTAGTCAGTATATTGTTGATTCTAAAGTTATTTTTCATACTGACCATGCTGCCATTAAGTATCTTATGACGAAGAAGGATGCCAAGCCAAGACTCATCAGATGGGTACTCCTCCTTCAAGAATTTGATTTGCAGATTGTTGATAGAAAAGGAGAAGACAACCCTGTAGCGGACAATCTTTCAAGGATGGAAGATATACCGCATGATACCATCCCAGTCAACGACAGTTTTCCAGACGAACAACTTGCCGTTGTTAAAGTACAATCTCTTTCCGATCCTTGGTTTGCAGATTATGCTAATTTTATCGTTGCAAAGTATTTGCCTCCAGGTTTAACATTTCAGCAAAGGAAGAAGTTCTTCCATGATTTGAGGCATTACTTTTGGGATGACCCACATCTTTTCAAAGAAGGTCCAGACGGGATCATGAGAAGATGCATACCGGAACACGAGCAGAAGGACATTCTCAAGCAATGTCACGATAGTCCCTATGGAGGACATCACGCCGGTGAGAGAACCGCACATAAGGTTCTCCAATCAGGTTTTTATTGGCCTACTCTCTTTAAAGATGCTAGAAATTATGTTTTAGCCTGTGATAAATGTCAGAGAGTTGGTAATATTAGTAGAAGGAATGAGATGCCTATGAATTACTCACTAGTGATTGAGCCTTTTGATTGCTGGGGTTTTGATTTTATGGGTCCTTTTCCTTCTTCGCACAAGTACACTCACATATTAGTTGCTGTTGATTATGTAACCAAGTGGGTTGAAGCAATCCCCACTGAAAGTGCTGATCACAAAACATCTTTGAAAATGCTCAAAGATGTAATTTCCCTAGGTTTGGTGTACCTAGGTATCTCATGACTGATGGAGGATCACACTTCACGCATGGAGCTTTTAGAAAAGCTTTAGCCAAGTACGATGTCAATCATAGAATTGCTTCACCGTACCATCCTCAAACTAGTGGGCAAGTTGAGCTCACCAATAGAGAGATCAAGTATATCTTGCAAAAGACAGTTAACAGAAATAGGAAGGACTGGTCAAATTAGTTAGGAGATGCTTTGTGGGCATATAGAACTGCTTACAAAAACCCCATGGGCATGTCCCCCAATAAAATGGTCTATGGCAAGGCTTGCCATTTGCCATTAGAGTTAGAGCACAAAGCTTTCTGGGTTGTTAGAGAGCTTAATGCTGACCCAAAGTTAGCTGGTGAAAAGCGTCTCATGAACTTCACTTCTCTAGATGAGTGGAGAAGTGAAGCTTACGAGAGCGCTAAAATGTTCAAGGAAAAGGTAAAGAAGTGGCATGACAGGAGGATTCTGAAACGTGAATTTAATGTTGGTGATAAAGTTTTATTGTTTAGATCCTGTTTCAGGTTTTCTCCAGGTAAACTACTTTCCAGCTGGGAAGGGCCATTTCATATCGAATAATTCTACCGGTCTGGTGCAATCAAGATTAACAATTTTGAAGGCACCAAACCTCAAGTTGTGAATGGGCAAAGACTCAAGCATTACATGGCGGGAGATCCCGTCAATATTGATGTAAATATAATACGCACAACAACTCATGAAGAACATGTTGCAGCCCCGTTTCAGACACCGACAGAAGCAGAATAAGAAAAGGTATGTATTACGGTAAGGAAACATCGCGAACCGCCATAAAATTTCCATATTATGAATTTTTGCAAAATTAGGAAAATTCGAGGCCTAAGTGGAGCCGGAGAGGAGCTCCAGGGGGGCTAGGCGCCCCCCTGGCGCGGCCTACCTCCTGGCCGCGCCGGGAGGCCGCCTGGGCACCCAGGAGTCCGTCTCCGACCCCACTTTGGCTCGTTACTTTCCTTCTGTTGCAGAAATTTTTGCTATATATTTGCCCGGATCGTTCCGGCAACGCATCTCGCGATTTCGTGTGTTTTCTCTTCAATCTGTTTCTGCCAGGAAATCTTTTAGCTAGACCTAGGTGCCATGGCTTCCCCAAGTTCCCCCAAGGACAAGTTCGTCGTCAACGTCATCAACCATTACCTCGCTGAGGTGAACAAGCACCCCCAGGTCCTTCGTGTGGAGGACGGTGTTCTCCACAAGGAAGATCTGAAGGGACCAGTCATGGAGGGGAGCACCGAGGAGCGGCTGAAGGAGATGGCACATGAGGTCTTCAAGTTCGGGAATATGGTGGAGCGTGGTGTTGAAGCCAACTTCGACATGAGGAACGAGATCGAGGCTTCCCATAAGAAAGAGATGAAGGAGATGTGGTCAAGTTTGTCCGCACTAGAAGAAAAAGTTTACGGGCTCCAAGCACAAATCTATGATCTGCACAACCAGAACTGTGAGTATGAACTAAAGTTTCTGCGCATTGGTTTAGGTGCTGAGTGCAGGATCCTGGAGACGGGAATGTCCTTCGAGACTGGAGAGGAGCTACCATGGAAGCGCTTCGCCAAGGTGTACCTGACTGAGAAGAACAAGAATGAGGAGTGAAATCTCCTCGGGTAATGGCATCCCCTCAACTTGTTCCAAGCTTGGGGGAGTGCCGGGTATCTTTATCTTTATCTTTGTCTTTAGGAGTCAAGTAGAGTCGTATCATGTCTAGGGAAGTTATTATATGAAATAGGTGTTTGCATCGAGGTCTATCACTCCGTCTGTGGAGAGATTGTATCCGTGAGTGCGGAGTCGTCTATAATGGAATATTAATGAGAAATCTATTAGGTCCTTCGCTGCACTCGGTATTCTCTTCGCGCAATCGACCTCATATGACGATTCTTATGGGGAGTATTGACCTTATATCAGGTATGGCTTTGAAAACTTTATTTAATTTTGGCAAACACAGCTTTGGTCATGACAACATGCATGTTTTCTCAAGTAGCGACATAGCCAAAACCTTTATGTTATTATGCTTGAAGTGTTATGTAGACAAGGAAGACAACTTGTTGTGTTATGCTTACCTTAATGTTTATGCCTTATATGTTTTGCATCTAAATTAGCATCAATTGTCTGTTCTCTCAAAGCCTTTGCTAGCCAAACTCTTTGCCAAGTAGATTTCTGCTTGTGCATCCATACCCTGAAACCATTACCTTCCATATGAGTCCACCATACCTTCCTATTCGTGGTATTCCCCTACCACTCCTATAAGTATAGAATTTATGTGTTATCCTTAAATGTTCAAAATCTTCTGTTTTGTGCCTCTTGTTTAGCTCATGAGGAAGTAGTAGGTAATTCATGATCTTCTTAAGTTGGACAAGTTTTACCCAGGGATTGCATGTCTAATCTGCAAACCCATAATACGAGGAGGAACTGGCATGGGTGCACCCAGCTCAAAAGATAATATAACAAACAAACCCTCCTTCACGCTTGGTCTATGAGAAATCAGAAACTTTGGCATGATAAACAAAGGAGATTAAGGGGATGTGATCGTCCCCACTTGGGAGCCGTTCCTCGAAACTTGTCCATCTTGAGAAGTAATTGAGCTATCTATTAGCATTCATTGACAAACTATGCACCTCCCCAAAATCTTTTTTATTCTGTTTGATTTAAGGATAGCACATGAGTTTTCCCTACTTGCCCTTAACAAGGCCGTTCATCCACCTTCATGTTGAGTCAGTTGTCCCACTTCCTTCTTTTCTCTAAGAGAACAGACATTTGATGTTGATGAGGATTCATCCTTATAAAGCTGCATTAAGTTTTGCCATGCCACATCCTTGTTGACATTATCTTTTGATAAGTAAGTTGTTTGCGAAAGCTTTTGCCAAGCAAGCATCTTCCTTTGTGTTAGCATTTGCACTTCATGACTAATAACATGTTCTTTCAAAAGCTTCAAATTGTTTCATTAAAAAGAAAGAGCAAGAGTAAAAGTTATTAGTTGTCCTTTGACCAAGGATATGTTTGCCATAATTTGATGAGTTTCCTCAGCCCTACTTTTGAATATAATTGTTATTACTTTCTCATAAGGGCCTTATGAGTTGAGGTTGCTGTTGAGGATGCTTGAGTTTGATGAAGGAACCTTGATGCTTCTTGTCCGTATTCTATTTATCGACACTCTCTAAACTTGTGGATAGGTTTACCGAGCTCAGTATTCGCTTGGGGACAAGCGAGGTCTAAGCTTGGGGGAATTGATACGTCCAAAATACATCACTATTTTATATAGTAATTCTTTCTTATTCATTGATATATTTCATGATATGATGCTATTCTTATGTTGTTTTGGCCTATTTTACACAGTTTGCAACTTTCCGGTGCCGAAGCAGCAAACGCAGGATTCAGCGGTAAAAATTGGACGCTGAGTTGCTGAAGGAGAATACCTCCAAATTACCTGAAAATCGATGGAGGCTATTTTCCAGAAGGATCACGAAGACAAGCAAAAGAGCGACCAGAGGGGGGCCACAAGGTGCCTAGGCGGCCACCTGGCGCGGCCCCCACCCTGGCCGCACCGGGAGGGCGCCTAGACCCCTGGGACCACTCCCGGTTCCCCCCTCTGGCCTATATATCTCTCATATTCCAGAAACCCTAAAAGAGGGGGAGTTTACGGAGTTCCGCCGCCGCTCCATGGCGGAAACCTACAGAGAAGAAAAACCATCTCTGGCGGGCAGATTCCGCCGGGGAGATCACCTCCCGGAAGGGGAGATCATCGCCATCGTCATCACCATTGTCACGGGCATCATCGAGATCATCATCAACATCATCCCCATCATCAGCACCATCTCCACCTCCATCCAATCTCATCTCACAATTGCAACTTGTGTTGTAATCCGTACTATCTATCCTCTCTACTCTATTGGTGTTGATTACTACTTTGTGGTGAATGCTATTGAGTTTTGTTGGAGAAATATTATTGTGTCCAGATTGTTTATCATCTATTTATCACCACTGATCATGATCTCTTTTATGTCTTGTGAGTAGTTAATTTAGTTCTTGAGGACATGGGAGAAGTCTAGTTGTTAGTAGTCTTATGATGTTGAAGTAATATGTGTTGTTTGATATTTAAGTTGTGTTGTTATTTTCCTAGTGGTGTTGTGTGAGTCGAACACTCAACACTTCGCCTTATCAAGGACCATCATCTGCATCGCGCGTGCACTTCACCTCCGGCCTGGTAATGAGGAGCGGAGCATGGGATTTCGTCATCGACAACGCCTCGCGGTTTGGGGTAAGAATGCCTCTACCGCGCGGCATCATCATTCCTTTCGGCGGACATCGCGTCTTCGTTGCAGCACTCCCTGACGTGTATCCCAGGGAGGTTCGGGTGTTTTCTGAGATCACGGATCCGCTGCCAAGAGGTCCGGATGCCATGGGAGCAGAAGGCACGACTGCGCACATCCGTGCGGAGGTTATGATGGCAGGGGCGTCAAGTTGCCACAGTTCCACTTCAGCTTCCCGAGCCGCGAGGGCAGCAACTGCAGTAGCGGGAGGCCCAAGCAACCCACCGGACGTGCTCAGCACTCCCGTGGATCTTCATGCCGACCCAGCTATGGCTCACGCCGAGCTAGAGAAAGTGCGTCAAGCATTGAAGGAGCAATCAGATCGGATTGACGCTGAAAAGCGCTGAATGGAGGCATCAGTTCGGGAGTACAACGCAGCGCATGGCATTCGGCAGCGTGTTATCCCACCCCCAGTCATCGAGGAGCTTCGGGCAGCAGGCCGAGAGGTCGGTAGAGAGCTGGGAGGAGCCCAGCAGCCTGTAGCGTCCATCATTGTGGCACCACAGATTTCATACAGTTCTCCTGTGAAGAACATGAGAGCTGCCCAGCTGATCGCCACCGAGCTAGAGCATCTGGAAGGAGAAGAGCCGCGGGAGAGGACGCGCCGAATGCGCGACCTCATAACCACAGCAAACCAGCAGCAAAGGGCGGCCACCGAGCAGCAAGCACCAGCAGCATCAAAATCACTTCGGGCGACGACGGGTGCAAATCACCCGAATGCGCTGCAGTGGCAGCAAAGGCAAGCATCTTCACCACATGGCAGTTTTCACCGCAGTCGGAAGAATCGAGGGGCT
The DNA here is from genome assembly GCA_950022295.1 of Bromus sterilis. Taxonomy (NCBI): domain Eukaryota; kingdom Viridiplantae; phylum Streptophyta; class Magnoliopsida; order Poales; family Poaceae; genus Bromus; species Bromus sterilis. Next base: position 22,018,663 of record OX465597.1, on the reverse strand, counting down.
GCAGGAGGCAGTCGGAGGGACGAGCCAGCAGTTAACAACAGGCGTAATGAGCAACCGGCGGCATCAGTCCGGCCAACAATCAGTCAGCGGTTAGGTCCCCGAGCAATCGCAAACAACGACGCAAGACACCGAATCGAGCAGTTGCAGCAGGATAAGCAACCGGAAGATGACGCGCCGGCGGGTCCAGCATGTTTCGGCCCCCGCATTCTGCAAGAGCAGTTCCCCAAAGGTTTCACATTGCCCAGGGACACCCCAAGTACAATGGATCAGTCAAGCCAGAAGATTGGCTGGTCGATTATATGACAGCTGTTGGTATCGCAGGAGGTGGTCGGCGTGTGGCCGTACGCTATGCTCTGCTCATGCTCCAAGGGTCAGCTCGGTCCTGGTTAAATAGTTTGCCAAGCAACAGTGTCAATTGCTGGAAGGATTTTGAGGATGCATTTGTCCATAATTTCACGGGTACTTATGAGCGCCCAGGTTTGCCTCGGCACCTGGGTCTCTGTGTACAAGGAAAGGACGAGCCCCTGTGCGATTACCTTCAGCGGTGGATCAAGCTCAGGAACATTTGCGAGGGAGTTCATGAAATCCAAGCCATCCAGTACTTCACTGACGGCTGCTTGGACGGGTCTTTGTTGAAGCACAAGCTCCTGCGCAAGGAAATAACATCTTTGGCCTACCTGATGAGGATAGCCAATTCATTCGCCGCATCTGACTCTGCAATGCGCCCGACCACGTTAAGTCCCAGTGGTTTCATCCAAGGGCAAACATTCGGACAGCAGCAACAATCGGCAGAAGAAAATGGTCCCAACCGGCGCGAGAGGCGCGAGATCCAGAGGAACAACAATTTCAACAACAACAACACCCCCAATTTCAACTACAACAACAACACTGGTTTCAACAAGAGGAAGGATGAGCAGCCGGATGCCCAATATGGCAATCGGCAGGTAGCAACAGTGCAACACCAAGAGGAACAAGGGCCCGCGGGAGGCAGTCGGAAGATGAAGCCTGCAGAGAGACCGCCAGGTCAACCAGGCCCCCGTACACGTTCGAGGATATGATGAACCAGCCGTGCAAGATGCACAGTGGAGTGGGCAAGCCCGTATCACACACCACTCGGCAGTGCATTTGGGTCGAGCGTCTGGCAAAGGGAGGGGCAGGAAATCCACCCCCACCGCCACCACCACCCCCAGGCCCACCCCCAGCAAATGCTCTACAGCAGTTCCCACGTCATGATGCAGCATATATGATCTTCACCAGCGAGTCAGATGACAATGGCAGTCGGAGAGCCCGTGAGCAGGCAGTCAATGCCACCATGCCAGCAATTCCTCAGAGGTTGAACTGGTCGGACAGTGCCATAACATGGGGCCCAGAAGACCACCCGAGCATAATGCCCAACCCGGGGAGTTATATGCTCGTGGTGGACGCAATCTTGGTGGCACCGTTGTATTCATGCAAGTTCACCAAGACGCTTATTGATGGAGGCAGTGCCATCAATATTCTGTATAGAGACACAATGATCAAGCTCGGCATCAGCGAGAGCGAGTTAGAGCCCAGCAGAACTACGTTCCATGGGATAGTGCCCGGCCTGTCATGTACCCCGTCAGGCCGCATTCGGCTCGAGGTAGTATTCGGGTCGGAAGATAATTTCCGCCGAGAGACGATCTGGTTCGAGGTGGCCGATCTGAGCAGCCCATACCATGTTCTGCTCAGGTTGCCTGCAATCACCAAGTTCATGTTCAACATCATGCAACCATATTTGAAGATGAAGCTCCCAGGGCCGAATGGTTCAATCACTGTGTGTGGTGACTACAGGAAGTCACTGGAGTGTTCATCCGCTGGTTCCAAGCTAGCTGACGCTCTGGTCATAGATGCAGAAGGGCGCCAGCTGGATAAGGTAGTGGCAGCAGACCAAGCCCAGATGAAGGACCCCATGCCCCAAGAGGCCGGATGATGAGACCATATTTCAAGCGGCAAAAGAGAGCAAGTAGATCGCCCTGGACCCATCCGATCCGAGAAAGTGCGTCATTGTTGGGGCCGGACTCAGCAGCAAATAGGAATGCGAGCTCGTCGAGTTCCTCCGTGAGAACCGTGACATCTTTGCATGGTCCCCACATGACATGCCTGGTGTACCGAGGGAACTTGCCGAGCACAAGCTTCATATCCGACCTGGATCCAAGCCGATCAAGCAGCCACTTAGGCGTTTTTCAGAAGAAAAGAGAGGAGAAATCGGCGACGAGATAGCCAAGTTGCTCGCAATAGGATTTATCAAGGAAGTGTTCTACCCAGACTGGCTAGCTAATCCAGTTCTGGTTCCGAAGAAGAATGGAACTTGGCGCATGTGTATAGATTACACTTGCCTGAATAAGGCCTGCCCCAAGGATCCTTTTGCGTTGCCCCGTATTGATCAAGTGATTGATTCTATGGCTGGCTGTCAGCTCCTGTGCTTTCTGGATGCCACGGCAGGCTATCACCAGATTAAGCTTGATGTAAACGATCAAATTAAAACATCTTTTATTACCCCTTTCGGGGCTTATTGTTACATCACCGTGCCATTCGGCCTGAAAAATGGCGGCGCAACTTATCAGCGTACTATGCAGCGGTGTGTTCGGCCTCAGTTAGGTCGGAACATACATGTATATGTAGACCACCTCATGGTCAAATCAGTGCTTGGATCAACCTTGTTGGATGATCTCAAGGCGACATTCGCAAATTTACGAGCATACCAGATCAAGCTCAACCCAGAGAAGTGCGTGTTTGGCGTTCCAGCCGGCAAGTTGCTTGGTTTCCTGGTATCCGAAAGAGGGATAGAGTGCAACCCTGAGAAGATTGCAGCAATTGAGCGGATGGGCAAGCCCAGGAACCTTAAAGATGTGCAGAAATTCACCGGATGCTTAGCATCGCTCAGTTGATTTCTCAGTCGGCTGGGAGAGAAGGCAATCCCACTATACCAATTAATGAAGAAAACAGACAAGTTCAGTTGGACGCCGCAGGCGGACGAGGCATTCAAGAAGCTCAAGCGTATGATGTCCACTGCTCCAGTGTTGGCAGCTCCGAAGGAAAAAGAGCCAATGATTTTGTATATTGCAGCAACCAATCGGGTGGTTAGTATTGTCATGGTGGTCGAGCGTCCTGAAAAGGACAAGGCACAACCGGTCCAGAGGCCAGTGTATTATGTCAGTGAAGTGCTCTTCACCTCCAAGAAAAACTATCCCCACTATCAGAAGATGTGCTATGGTGTGTACATGGCATAAAAAAAGTTGAAGCCCTATTTCCAGGCGCATCCGGTCACGGTGGTCAGTTCGGCTCCATTGGTAGAAATTATTGGCAGTCGGGACGCATCCGGTCGGGTGGAAAAATGGGCCATAGAAATCGCAACACATGGGATCAAGTATGAGCCTCGGACGGCGGTCAAGTCTCAGGTTCTGGCGGATTTTTTGGTAGATTGGGCAGAAACTCAATATATACCCCCCCTGTCCGGACTCTCAGTTCTGGCAAATGCACTTCGATGGCTCCAAGATGATGACCGGACTAGGGGCTTGTGTTGTTCTCACTTCCCCAAAAGGTGACAAGCTTGAATATGTACTGCAAATTCACTTTGCAGCGTCAAATAATGTGGCCGAATACGAAGCTTTGGTGCACGGCGTCCGAGTGGCTAAGGAGATCGGCATTCGGCGAATTCTATGTTATGGTGATACAGATCTGGTAGTGCAGCAATGCACTGGAACTTGGGATACGAAGGATGAAAACATGGCGCGGTACAGATTCCTTGTGCAGCAGTTATCGGGATTCTTTGAAGGGTGTGAATTCCATCACACTCCCAGAGCTGAAAATGAAGCAGCAGACGTACTGTCCAAGTTGGGATCCACCAGAAAGGAAGTTCCTTCAGGAATATCGCTAGAAAATATCCACAAGCCATCCATCAAGCCTTCCCCAAAATCAGAGTCAATCTTTATTCCGGCCGACCTGAAGATGGCAGAACTAGAGGCAAAAAGCAAAAAGGAAAGGAGCATTCGGCAGCACCAGGGGCTGCCGATTTTGAACCAGGGGCTGCTGTTGTCAGTTCGGGGACTGAGGAAACCATGCCAGATGCATTCGGATCTTCCTCCTCCGAGCTGCCAGTAGCGGAAGATGCACAACGAGAGCCAGAAACAGTTGCTGTAATGGTGATTGTGGCGGCGCCATCATGGGCAGAACCATTCAGAGATTTCTTGGTAGACGGCATACTCCCAGAATATGAAGTAGAAGCTCGGCAAATCCAGCGCCGATCTGGAGCATACACCATCATCAAAAATGAACTGGTGCACCGAAGTACAACAGGAGTTCTTCAGCGGTGTGTGGAGGAGGACAAGGGGCTGGAGCTGCTCCGAGACATCCACCAAGGGCAGCGCGGTCATCATGCATCAGCAATAGCAATAGTCGCCAAGGATTTTCGCCATGGTTTCTATTGGCCGACTGCAAAAGGAGCGGCAGAAGATCTGGTCAAGCATTGCAACGGGTGTCAAAGGTTTAAAGCAAAGAGCCACCTACCAGCCTCAGCACTGAAGAAAATTCCGATCACATGGTCGTTTGCAGTCTGGGGTCTGGATATGGTAGGGCCGTTTAAAACAGCAAGAGGTGGTATGACACACCTACTAGTAGTAGTGGACAAATTTACCAAGTGGATAGAGGCAAGGCCGATCAAGAAACTGGACGGGCCGACTGCGGTCAGGTTCATAGCAGACATCATGATCAGATATGGAGTGCCACACAACATCATCACTGACAATGGAACAAACTTTGCAAAGGGAGAGCTAGCTCGGTTTGCCTCCCAGCAGGGCATCCGGCTGGATGTCGCATCTGTGGCTCACCCACAGTCGAATGGCCAAGCAGGGCGGGCGAATGGTCTCATTTTGTCCGGAATCAAGCCAAGATTGGTAGAGCCACTGGAAAGAGCACCTGGCGCATGGATTGATGAGCTACCAGCAGTACCATGGAGTTTGCGCACCACGCCCAACCGTTCAACTGGATTCACCCCTTTCTTCCTTGTATATGGCGCCGAAGCAATGCTCCCTTGCGACATTGAGTTCGACTCACTGATAACCCACGACGTAATGGGGTCTATTGCAGTGTTTTCGATAAGTAAGAGTGTCGAACCCAACGAGGAGCAAAAGGTAGTAGCAAGTGACTTTGGTAATGAGATAACTGCAAGCACTGAAAGATAAGTTTTTAGGGGGTTTTCTTGGTATAAGCGACAGGAAAGTAAAAACGAGCAAAGTAAAAGATACTGGATAGTAAAGAGTAGCCCAATCCTTTCTTGGCAAAGGAGAGGCCTAGCAACTGAACTTATAAAAGCTAAAGTGTTCTTGAGGACACACGGGAGAGGTAGTCATGTGCTTTCGCCATATTCCGTATCGGTACTATGTGCTGTGTTGATAAGTGTTTGGTGGGTGGATATATGCTAGTACACCCTCTAGACTAAGATAAGTGTACTCTTATGATTAAACACCTTGCAAGCATCCGCAAATACAAGATAGTAATTAAGGCAAAAGCCTAACCATAGCAATACGATCGGTGATCCATTGTTCTCTTGTGCAAAAGCGTGCGAACTGGGGTTTAGGTTTCTGTCACTCCGGCAATCCACCGTAAGCATTCTTTATACACAATGTATTCCCCTAGGTCCTTGATAAGGCGAAGTGTTGAGTGTTAGACTCACACAACACCACTAGGAAAATAACAACACAACTTAAATATCAACCAACACATATTACTTCAACATCATATGACTACTAATAACTAGACTTCTCCCATGTCCTCAAGAACTAAAGTAACTACTCACAAGACATAAAAGAGATCATGATCAGTCGGAATAAATAGATGATAAACAATCTGAACACAATAATATTTCTCCAACAAAACTCAATAGCATTCACCACAAAGTAGTAATCAACACCGATAGAGTAGAGGGGATAGATAGTACGGATTACAACATGAGTTGCAATTGTGATACAAGATTGGATGGAGATGGAGATGGTGCTGATGATGGGGATGATGTTGATGATGATCTCGATGATGCCCGTGACGATGGTGATGACGATGGCGACGATCTCCCCTTTCGGGAGGTGATCTCCCCGGCGGAATCTGCCCGCCAGAGATGGCTTTTCTTCTCTGTAGTTTTCCGCCATGGAGCGGCGGCGGAACTCCGGAAACTCTTCTCTTTTTAGGGTTTTTGGACGACGAGGGGTATATAGGCCAGAGGGGGGAGCCGGGAGAGCTCCAGGGGGCCTAGGCGCCCTCCCGGCGCGGCCAGAGGTGGGGCCGCGCCAGGTGGCCGCCTGGACACCCTGTGGCCCCCTTTGGTTGCTCTTTTGCGTGCCTTCGTTATCCGTCTGAAAAACAGCCTCCGTCGATTTTCAGGTAATTTGGAGGTGTTCTTCTTCAGCAACTCAGCGTCCACTTTTTACCGCTGAATCCTGCGTCTGCTGCTTCGGCATCGGAAAGTTGCAAACTGTGTAAAATAAGCCAAAACAACATAAGAATAGCATCATATAATGAAATATATCAACGAATAAGAAAGAATTACTATATAAAATAGTGATGCATTTTGGACGTATCAACTCCCCCAAGCTTAGACCTCGCTTGTCCCCAAGCGAATACTGAGCTCGGTAAACCTGTCCACAAGTTTAGAGAGTGAAGTGTCGATAAATAAAATACGGACAAGAAGCATCAAGGTTCCTTCATCAAACTCAAGCATCCTCAACAGCAACCTCAACTCATAAGGCTCTTATGAGAAAGTAATAACAATCATAATCAAAAGTAGGGCTGAGGAAACTCATCAAATTATGGCAAACATAACCTTGGTCAATAGGCAACTACAAACAATTTGAGGCTTTTGAAAGGACATGTTAATAGTCATGAAGTGCAAATTCTAACACAAAGGAAGATGCTCACTAGGCAAAAGCTTTCGCAAACAACTTACTTATCAAAGGATAATGTCAACAAGGATATGGCATGGCAAAACTCAATGCAGCTCTATATGGATGAATCCTCATCAACATCAAAAGTCTGTTCTCTTAGGGAAAAGAAGGAAGTGGGACAACTGACTCAACATAAAGGTGGAAGAAAGGCCTTGTTAAGGGCAAGCAGGGAAAACTCATGTGCTATCCTTAAATCAAACAGAATAAAAATAGATTTTGGGGTGGTGCATAGTTTGTCAACGAATGCTAATAGATAGCTCAATTACTTCTCAAGATGGACAAGTTTTGAGGAACGGCTCCCAAGTGGGGACGATCACATCCCCTTAATCTCCTTTGTTTATCACTGCCAAAGTTTCTGATTTCTCATAGACCAGCGTGAAGGAGGGTTTTTTTGTTATATTATCTTTCGAGCTGGGCGCACCCATGCCAGTTCCTCCTCGTATTATGGGTTTGCAGATTAGACATGCAATCCAGGGGTAAAACGTGTCCAACTTAAGAGGATCATGAATTACCTACTACTTCCTCATGAGCTAAACAAGAGGCACAAAACAGAAGATTTTGAACATTTAAGGATAACGCATAAATTCTATACTTATAGGAGTGGTAGGGGAATACCACGAATAGGAAGGTATGGTGGACTCACATGGAAGGTAAAGGTTTCAGGGTATGGATGCACAAGCAGAAATCTACTTTGCAAAGAGTTTGGCTAGCATGGCTTTGAGAGAACAGACAATTGATGCTACTTTATATGCAAAACATATAAGGCATAAACATTAACGTAAGCATAACGCATCAAGTTGTCTTGTCAACATAACACTTCAAGCATAATAACATAAAGGTTTTGGCTATCTCGCTACTTGAGAAAACATGCATGTTGTCAAGACAAAAGCTATGTTTTCCAAAATTTAAATAAAGTTTTCAAAGCCATACCTGATATAAGGTCAATACTCCCCATAAAAATCGTCATATGATGCCGATTGCGTGAAGAGAATACCGAGTGCAGCGAAGGAACCAATAGACTTCTCATTAATATTCCATTATAGACGACTCCACTCTCACGGATACAATCTCTCCATAGACGGAGTGATAGACCTCAATGCAAACACCTATTTCATATAATAAACTCCCTAGACATGATACGACTCTACTTGACTCTAAAAGACTAAGATAATGATAAAGATACCGGGCACTCCCCCAAGCTTGGAACAAGCTGAGGGGATGCCATTACCCGAGGAGATTTACTCCTCATTCTTGTTCTTCTCAATCAAATAGTCCTTGGCGAAGCGCTTCCATGGTAGCTCCTCTCCAGTCTCGAAGGACAGTACCATCTCCAAGATCCTACACTCAGCACCTAAACCCATGCGCAGAAACTTTAGTTCATACTCATAGTTCTGGTTGTGCAGATCATAGATTTGTGCTTGGAGCTGGTAAACTTTTTCTTCTAATGCGGACAAACTTGACCACATATCCTTCATCTCTTTACTATGGGAAGCCTCGATCTCATTCCTGATGTCGAAGTTTGCTTCAACACCACGCTCCACCATCTTCTTGAACTTGAAGACCTCATGTTCCATCTCCTTCAGCCGCTCCTTGGTGCTCCCCTCCATGACTGGTCCCTTCAGATCTTCCTTGTGGAGAACACCGTCCTCCACACGAAGGACCTGGGGGTTCTTGTTCACCTCAGTGAGGTAAGGGTTGATGACGTTGACGACGAACTTGTCCTTGGGGGAACTTGGGGAAGCCATGGCACCTAGGTCTAGCTAAAAGATTTCCTGGCAGAAACAGATCGAAAAGAAAACACACAAAATCGTGAGATACGTTGCCGGAACAATCCGGGCAAATATATAGCAAAAATTTCTGCAACAAAAGGAAGGTAACGAGCCAAAGTGGGGTCGGAGACGGACTCCTGGGTGCCCAGGCGGCCTCCCGGCACGGCCAGGAGGTAGGCCGCGCCAGGGGGGGCGCCTGGGCCCCCTGGATCTCGTCTCCGGCTCCACTTAGGCCTCGAATTTTCCTAATTTTCCAAAAACTCGTAATATGGAACTTTTATGGCAGTTCGCGAAGTTTCCTTACCGTAATACATACCTTTTCTTATTCTGCTTATGTCGGTGTCTGAAACAGGGCTGCAACATGTTCTTCATGAGCTGTTGTGCGTATTATATTTACATCAACATTGACGGGATCTCCCGCCATATAATGCTTGAGTTTTTCCCATTCACAACTTGAGGTTTGGTTCCTTCATAGTTGTTAATCTTAATTGCACCAGACCGGTAGACTTCTTCGATATGAAATGACCCTTCCCACTTGGAAAGTAGTTTACCGGGAGAAAACCTGAAACGGGATCTAAACAATAAAACTTTATCACCAACATTAAATTCACGTTTCAGAATCCTCCTGTCATGCCACTTCTTTACCTTGTCCTTGAACATTTTAGCGATCTCGTAAGCTTCACTTCTCCACTCATCTAGAGAAGTCAAGTTCATGAGCCGCTTTTCACCAGCTAACTTTGGGTCAGCATTAAGCTCTCTAACAGCCCAGAAAGATTTGTGCTCTAACTCTAATGGCAAATGGCAAGCCTTGCCATAGACCATTTTATAAGGGGACATGCCCATGGAGTTTTTGTAAGCAGTTCTATACGCCCACAAAGCATCTCCTAACTTATTTGACTAGTCCTTCCTATTTATGTTAACTGTCTTTTGCAAGATCAACTTGATCTCTCTATTGGTGAGCTCAACTTGCTCACTAGTTTGAGGATGGTACGGTGACACAATCCTATGATTGACATCGTACTTGGCTTAAGCTTTCCTAAAAGCTCCATGCGTGAAGTGTGATCCTCCATCAGTCATGAGATACCTAGGTACACCAAACCTAGGGAAAATTACATCTTTGAGCATTTTCAAAGATGTTTTGTGATCAGCACTTTCAGTGGGGATTGCTTCAACCCACTTGGTTACATAATCAACAACAACTAATATATGAGTGTACTTGTGTGAAGAAGGAAAAGGACCCATAAAATCAAAACCCCAGCAATCAAAAGGCTCAATCACTAGTGAGTAATTCATAGGCATCTCATTCCTCCTACTAATATTACCAACTCTCTGACATTTATCACAGGCTAAAACATAATTTCTAGCATCTTTAAAGAGAGTAGGCCAATATAAACCTGATTGGAGAACCTTATGTGCGGTCCTCTCACCGGCGTGATGTACTACGTAGGGACTATCGTGACATTCCTTGAGGATGTCCTTCTGCTCGTGTTCCAGTACGCATCTTCTCACGATCCCGTCTGGACCTTCTTTGAAAAGATGTGGGTCATCCCAGAAGTAATGCCTCAAATCATGGAAGAACTTCTTCCTTTGCTGAAATGTTAAACCTGGAGGCAAATACTTTGCAACGATATAATTAGCATAATCTGCAAACCAAGGATCGGAAAGAGATTGTACTTTAACAACGGCAAGTTGTTCGTCTGGAAAACTGTCGTTGACTGGGATGGGATCATGCGGTATATCTTCCATCCTTGAAAGATTGTCTGCTACAGGGTTGTCTGCTCCTTTTCTATCAACAATCTGCAAATCAAATTCTTTAAGAAGGAGTACCCATCTGATGAGCCTTGGTTTGGCATCCTTCTTCGTCATAAGATACTTAATGGCAGCATGGTCAGTATGAATAATAACTTTAGAATCAACAATATACTGCCTAAACTTATCACAAGCAAACACTACTGCTAAGAATTCCTTCTCAGTAGAAGCATAATTCTTTTGAGCACTATCAACGGTCTTACTAGCATAATAAATAACATTCAATTTTTTATCAACCCTTTGTCCTAAAACAGCTCCAACAGCAAAGTCACTAGCATCACACATAATTTCAAAGGGCAAATTCCAGTCAGGCGGTTGTACTATAGGAGCGGTTATTAAAGCTTTCTTAAGAACTTCGAAAGCCTCCTTACAATCTTCGTCAAATACAAAAGGAACATCCTTCTGGAGAAGATTAGTGAGGGGTATCGAGATCTTAGAAAAGTCTTTAATAAATCTTCTATAGAAACCAACATGACCAAGAAAACTACGAATACCTTTAATGTCCCTTGGATAGGGCATCCTTTCGATAGCTTCAATCTTCGCTTTGTCCACTTCAATTCCCCTCTCGGAAATCTTGTGGCCAAGAACGATCCCTTCGTTAACCATGAAGTGTCACTTTTCCCAGTTTAGAACTAAGTTTGTATCCTCGCATCTCTGCAAAACTTTATTAAGATTGTGGAGACAGTGGTCAAAGGAAGTTCCATAGACGGAGAAATCGTCCATGAAGACTTCCACAATCTCCTCACAGAAACCATGAAATATTGCAGACATACATCTCTGAAAATTAGCAGGTGCATTGCATAAACAAAAAGGCATACACCTATAAGCATAAGTACCATAAGGACAAGTGAAAGTGGTCTTCTCTTGATCGGCGGTGTTAACATGAATTTGAGAGAAGCCAGAGTACCCGTCAAGATAGCAGAAGTGGGTGTTTTTGGACAGCCTCTCAAGCATCTGATCAATAAAGGGCAGCGGGTAGTGGTCCTTCCTGGTTGCCTTGTTCAACTTCCTGTAATCAATACACATTCTATATCCAATAATAATTCTCTGAGGTATTAGTTCCTTCTTATCATTAGGGACTATAGTTGTCCCTCCTTTCTTAGGAACACAATGAACTGGACTTACCCACTTACTATCGGCTATAGGGTAGATAATACCTGCAGCTAGAAGCTTGAGGATTTCGGTCCTCACAACATCCATCATCTTTGGATTCAACCGTCGTTGATGGTCAACAACAGGTTTAGCATCGGGCTCGAGGTTGATAGTATGTTGACAGATAGATGGACTAATTCCCTTAAGGTCATTAAGGGTATAGCCAATTGCACCACGGTGTTTACGAAGTGTCTCCAATAATCGCTCTTCTTCATACCCTGAAAGGTTAGAGTTGATAATAACAGGATATACTTTCTTTTCATCTAAATAAGCATACTTGAGCGTATCGGGAAGAGGTGTGAGATCAAACACCGGGTCTTCTTTTGGTTTGGATAGAATTCCTAAAGGTTCAACCGGAAGGTTGTGCTTCAGGATAGCAGGTTGTCTCAAGAAGATTTCATCAATTTCATTCCTTTCCTGCATATGAGTATCATTCTCGTGGTCCTCTATGTATTGCTGCAAAGGATCATTAGGGGGAATAGCAATAGAAGCAATACTTTCAATAATTTTATCATCACTAGGTAATTCAGTACCACGAGGCTGCCTGGAAATCTTAGAAAAGTTAAATTCATATGGCTCACCATAGAATTCAACAGAAACTTTTCCTTTCTTGCAATCTATAATAGCTCCGCAAGTTCTGAGAAAAGGTCTACCAAAAATAATAGGACAAAAACTGTCTTGCACTGAACCAAGTACAAGAAAGTCGGTAGGATACTTTACCTTTCCACATAGGACTTCAACATCTCTCACAAACCCAATAGGAGAGATAGTAGCTCTGTTTGCAAGATGAATAGTAACATCAATCTCTTCGAGTTCACAGGGTGAAATCTCACTCATGATCTCTTGATAAAGCGAATAAGGAATCGCGCTAGCACTTGATCCCAGATCGCATAGCCCGTAATAATTGTGATCTCCTATTTTAACAGATATAACTGGTGTACCTGAAATTGGGCTTTTATTCTTGGCTGTGACAATGTTAGTTGAAACAACACAAAAATTTATAATAGAATCTGAAAAATCATCAGTAACTAAATCTTTAACCATAGCAACTTGAGGATCGACTCTGATCTGGTCCTCAGGTTCTCCTGTTCTTCTCTCACTTTTATTTATGATGCCTATCACAAAAGAGTGCTCCCTTATTCTTGAAGGGAAAGGGGGCTATTCATATATAACTGCAGGCAAAATAGGATCAGCAACGTGAATATCAATAGGCACTTCTTTGAAAGGCTTATGGTACTGATCCTTATTCATCTTAGAAGAATCAACATGAGAGGCAAAGTTCTTACAAAAATCAATCATTAGATGGGAATCCAGACCAATCTTAGAGCAAAAGGTATTGAAATAATCAGTTTTCACATAGCTCTCAATATAATCATGCTCATAATTTATAGCGGGTTCAATACCTTTATCAATTTCCTAATCTTTAGTATTATTCTGGATCCTTTCGATGAGATCCCATCTTTCTTCAACGCTCTTTGTCTGAAATACCCCGCTAGAGGAGACATCCAGCCTTTCCTTGTCCTGATTAGAAAGCATGTCATAAAAATTTGTAAGTATAACATATTTGGGGAGCTTATGAATAGGACATTTGAACATTAGGGACTTAAGCCTCCCCCAAGCTTGAGCGATGCTCTCTCCTTCGCGAGACCTAAAGTTATAGATGTAATTCCTGTCTCGATAAACTTCATGAAGATGGTAAAACTTTGTATAAAAGAGAGACTTAAGCTCTTCCCAATTAAGAGAGTGTGGGTTATCGAGGAGCTTATACCAATCTGAAGCTTTGTCTGTGAGCGATACGGAGAATAATTTCTTCATAACGAACTCCAGTGACACACCTGCAAGCTTGAATAATGAACATAGTTGTGATAAATATAGAAAGTGTTCACCTGGATGTCTGTCTCCTGCATAGCAATTAGTTAAGACATAATCGATAATACCAGATGGTATCTTATAAGGCACAATTTCAGTAGGGGTAGGAGTGACTACCTTAGTAGTGGGGCGGTTCCCCAGGAACAACGATCCAAGAGTAGGGGTATTCATTAGGACAAAAACAACAACAGCAAAACTAAAAACAGAAATATAAAAACTTCCTTACCAGCTTCACTTACTAATAGCGCTACACTCCCCGGCAACGGCGCCAGAAAACGTAGCTTGATGACCCACGACGTAATGGGATCTATTGCAGTGCTTTTGATAAGTAAGAGTGTCGAACCCAACGAGGAGCAGAAGGTAGTAGCAAGTGACTTTGGTAATGAGATAACTGCAAGCACCGAAAGATAACTTTTTAGGGGGTTTTCTTGGTATAAGCGACAGGAAAGTAAAAACGAGCAAAGTAAAAGATACTGGATAGTAAAGAGTAGCCCAATCCTTTCTTGGCAAAGGAGAGGCCTAGCAACTGAACTTATAAAAGCTAAAGTGTTCTTGAGGACACACGGGAGAGGTAGTCATGTGCTTTCGCCATATTCTGTATCGGTACTATGTGCTGTGTTGATAAGTGTTTGGTGGGTGGATATATGCTAGTACACCCTCTAGACTAAGATAAGTGCACTCTTATGATTAAACACTTTGCAAGCATCCGCAAATACAAGATAGTAATTAAGGAAAAAGCCTAACCATAGCAATACGATCGGTGATCCATTGTTCCCTTGTGCAAAAGCGTGCGAACTGGGGTTGAGGTTTCTGTCACTCCGGCAACCCACCGTAAGCATTCTTTATACACAATGTATTCCCCTAGGTCCTTGATAAGGCGAAGTGTTGAGTGTTCGACTCACACAACACCACTAGGAAAATAACAACACAACTTAAATATCAACCAACACATATTACTTCAACATCATATGACTACTAACAACTAGACTTCTCCCATGTCCTCAAGAACTAAAGTAACTACTCACAAGACATAAAAGAGATCATGATCAGTGGGGATAAATAGATGATAAACAATCTGAACACAATAATATTTCTCCAACAAAACTCAATAGCATTCACCACAAAGTAGTAATCAACACCGATAGAGTAGAGGGGATAGATAGTACGGATTACAACATGAGTTGCAATTGTGATACAAGATTGGATGGAGATGGAGATGGTGCTGATGATGGGGATGATGTTGATGATAATCTCGATGATGCCCGTGACGATGGTGATGACGATGGCGACGATCTCCCCTTCCGAGAGGTGATCTCCCCGGCGGAATCTGCCCGCCAGAGATGGCTTTTCTTCTCTGTAGGTTTCCGCCACGGAGCGGCGGCGGAACTCCGGAAACTTATCTCTTTTTAGGGTTTTTGGACGACGAGGGGTATATAGGCCAGAGGGGGGAGATGGGAGAGCTCCAGGGGGCCCAGGCGCCCTCCCGGTGCGGCCAAAGGTGGGGCCACGCCAGGTGGCCGCCTGGACACCCTGTGCCCCCCTCTGGTTGCTCTTTTGTGTGCCTTCGTTATCCTTCTGAAAAACAGCCTCCGTCGATTTTTAGGTAATTTGGAGGTGTTCTTCTTCAGCAACTCAGCGTCCACTTTTTACCGCTGAATCCTGCGTCTGCTGCTTCGGCATCGGAAAGTTGCAAACTGTGTAAAATAAGCCAAAACAACATAAGAATAGCATCATATCATGAAATATATCAATGAATAAGAAAGAATCACTATATAAAATAGTGATGCATTTTGGACGTATCACTCACCTCGTCATTCCATGTACACAGAAGCAGAAGCCAAGGAAGCTCGTGAGGACGGCGTTGATCTCAGGGAAGAAGCATGCCTCCTGGCCTTGTCCAGGTCGGCAATATACCAGCAGAAGCTGCGTCACTACCACAACAAGAAGATCCGTCCCCTAGCTTTTCGTGAGGGTGACTTGGTGTTGCGCAGAATCCAGAAATCGGATGGCCAACACAAGTTATCCTCTCCTTGGGAAGGTCCATTTGTCGTCAGTCGAGCACTCAAAAACAATGCATATTAGCTCATTGATCTCAGGAAGCCGACCCGATACGTGGATACTTCGGGGTAAGAAACAGAGCTTCCTTGGAACGCCGAGCTGTTATGTCCGTTTTACAGTTGAATGGTATTATTGTATCCCCTCCCTTTGTGAAATTGTTATCAATAAGAATAGCCGTGCATCCATGAGATTGCATTCAGCAGGAGTATGAAATCATTTGTTTTAGCATGTTTTAGTCCTGGGGTCAGCGAGAGTAGACCCGGGGACTAGGTGGTTGCCCCGAAAAGGGTATATTTGGAGAAAAAGCGAAACGAGTGAAGAGTTTTGTGAAAGCCGGTCCGAACCGAATGCAGACCGCAGGGCGGCTGTAATGTCGGGGGGATGAGGCCGAACAGAATGGTCAATCGGAGAGTTTATACTCAAGGTATATCCAGTTCGGAGCAAGCTATTCACAATTCGCCGATTGCGACCAGGCTGGCTGGCCAAGCAATCGGCAAGTTGTAAGCGGCTCAGCCACGAAATTTTCACCTTTGCGAGAAAAAACCGGGAGACTAGAAGTATTTGTCAAAAATCCTTTTAAGGCCTATTCTCCGATCCAACTACAGACCGCAGGTCGGCTGTAAGGTTGGTGAGAGTTTTTGACCAAGAGAGAACAAGTGGCAAAGAAAACGGCAATCGGTTGAAAAACGCAAAGGCGGAGTGCTATGATCATTTAAGCAAATACTAGGTTCACAAGCAAAGATAGGGCCAGTCGGCCGAATGGTGTTCATTACATGAAAGTGGCCCTCGACGGGCGCACTTGGAACTTAATTGTTTTTTAAATAAAAGCAGGAAACGAAGTCGGCATGCCGAGCTCAAGCAGCTGGGGCATCTGGAGCATCCGGGGCATCTGGCGCAGAGGGAGCGGTCGGAGTAGTACTGGCGGCACCTTCGGGAGCAGAAGAGGCGGTGGTCTTGGCTTGATCGCGAGGGGGCTCCTGGGCGGCACTCACCGAGCGCCCGTCAGAGGAACCCTCGCTCTCGTCCTCAGCATCATCATCGGTGTAATCTGAAGAATGGGAGTTCTCGCTGCCGACCTGACGACCAGGTCAGGACTGAGGCGCCTTTTCCTCGCTTGTGGTATACAGAAGGTCGCTGAAGGAGGCAACTCCAGTCGGCTGGCCAGCAGAATAAACATAGGGAGTGACCTCCAGGAGATCTATACCATTGGCAAGCTCCTGGGCAATATGGTAGATCTGAGTCCAGAGCTCACTGATACGTCCAAAACGTATCTATAATTTTTGCTTGCTCCATGCATGTTTTGTGTGATATTGCTATGATTTAGATACACTTTCATACACTTTTGATCATATTTGGACTAACCTATTAACTCAGTGCACCACAGTGCCAGTTCCTGTTTTCTGCTGTTTTTCTATTTCAGTTTTCTCCCATATAAAAAGTGCTCCAAAAATTCGGGAAAAATCAGATAAAAATCAGCGTGAAGGAACTTTCAGGAAGAACCTGGGTGGGGCCAGAGGGCCACCACCAGGGGCCCAAGCGCCCTGGTGGCGCGCCCTAGGGCCTGGCCGCGCCAGGGGGCGCCTGGACCCCTGGTGGCCCCCCTGGCTGCCCCCTTCGCCTATATATTCTCCATGACGAGAAACCCTCGAGGACAGAACCCTTTTTCGTGATCTCGCCTCTGTTCCGCCGCCGCCGCGCTTCCGAGATCGGGAGCACCAGAAGACCTCTTCCCGGCACCCTGCCGGAGGGAGGGCCGACCTCCGGGAGTCTCCTCTCCACCATGGATGCTTCCCGGATGACTCGTGAGTAGTTTTCTTTGGACCATGGGTACGTGATCAGTAGCTATGTGATGTTCTCCTCCCCTCTTTGTTCTTCATGGTTTAGACCTCGTGAGCTGCCCTACATGATCGAGGCACTTTTGTAATCTTTCTGCTGTTGCTATGCTGAGTTTGATGGGATCTGATGGATTATGAGATTATGTTCAGATTGTGATTGAGTAATATATTTGGTTCTTATCTCTTATATTTTTGTTCTTAAGTAATTCTTGCATGTTCTCCGTTGCTGTTTATTGCTTTGGCCAAGTAGTAGGTAGTAACCCCAAGAGGGAACATTATGCTCGATTGTGGGTTCATGCCCCCCGATGACACGCTTGAGTGACAGAAACATGAGTCTAGGGGATGTGCTGTTGCCACAAGGGGGAAAACAACGGTGCTTGTAACCGCGGTTGCAAGGATTGTTTACTTTACGCAAAGTGCTTTTTAATGCAGTTGTCTGTTGCTTTGGGTTTACACTTTGGGTGGGGCTCGCAACTTAATACCAGCGAGATGTTCTGGATAGATATCTCAAGGTGGATGATTAGTAGTAGATGCAGTTGGATTTCGGTCTACTTATTTTGGCATACTGCCCGTGCTTTTGAGCCTCTTCCTTTCTTTTGTAGCATAGTTAGCATTGCGGTGCGTTCATAATCCTGTCAATTGCCCTTCTGTAATTTGTTCACCTCGCATAGCAGTTTTATCGTCTTTTGGGAGAGAGACATCACTAGTGAACATCACGTATCCCGGTCCATATCCTCATTACCGTTTCCACGCTCATTTACTTTTCTGCTTTTACTTTCAGTTGCTATCATTATCCCTTGTGTTTGATCCTTTGTGAACAACAAGACCGGAGAGATTGACAACCTCTCTGAACTTCCTTGGGAACAAAGTTATTTGTGTCTGTGTGCAGGTCCGCGTCAGTTGCGCCGCTGACACCTACGTATCATCTCCGGAGTCCTACTGGAGACAAACCTTGGTATCTTTACTGAGGGAAATTTGCTTCTGTGCTACATCACACCTTCCACTTGGGGTTTACCAACGAAGGGCGAGAAATCACTATCATCACCTCGCACATCAAGCCAAATTTCTGGCGCCGTTGCCGGGGACTCCGAGTGCTAAGATAGGGGAGTTGCACACTACCCTTTACCTTTGTTTTTTAGTCTTGTTAGTTTACCTTTCAGTTTTTATCTTCGTGTCTTATATCAAAAATCACAAAAAAATCTGCCACACTTGCTGCTGCTATGGGTTCCACTGAAAACACGAAGTTGTGTGACTTCACTAGTCACAACAACCAAGACTTTATCTGCACCCCCATTGCCACACCTGCCACTTCAGCTACCTCTTATGAAATTAAACCTTCCTTGCTAAACCTTGTTATGAGAGATCAATTCTCTGGTGCTGGAGATGATGCTGCTTTACACTTGAATAATTTTGTTGAATTATGTGATATGCAAAAGTATAAAGAAGTAGAAGGTGATATTGTTAAGCTCAAGCTCTTTCCTTTCTCTTTAAGGGGAGACGCTAAAATCTGGTTTCAATCTTTGCCTAGGAATAGCATAGATTCTTGGTATAAGTGCAAAGATGCTTTTATAGGGAAGTACTACCCACCTGCTAAAATTATCCAATTAAGGAGTAACATTATGAATTTTAAGCAATTGGATAATGAACACATTGCCCAAGCTTGGGAACGAATGAAATCTCTTATTAAGAAATGCCCTACACATGGTTTGACTACCTGGATGGTTACCCAGACTTTTTATGCAGGCTTGAACTTTACTTCGCGGAACCTGTTAGATTCGGCCGCGGGAGGAACCTTTATGCCAACTACACTTGGTGCTGCCACGAAGCTTCTCGATGAGATGATGACCAATTATTCCCAATGGCACACCGAACGCGCTCCAACAGGTAGGAAGGTAAACTCTGTCGAGGAAATTACCTCCCTCAATGAAAAAGTTGACTTAATTATGTCTCTACTTACCAAGCAACCCTCTATTGATCCTCGTGATGTCTCTTTAAATTCTTTGGTTGCCCAAGAATGTCGGGACCTGGAATATGTGTATGTAATTCCAGTCACAACTCAATCATATGGAGAGCCGAGAGCCGTACCCACTTGTCTAAGCAGACAAGGCCAAGCACAGAACACTCTCGGAAAGCATCGTACGTGAGGGGCATCCCATCCAGGCCGGATGATCAACTGAGATGGGTCCTCATCGCCCGCTCACAAGTCTAAATGATTATGGGTGGTGAAATCCCATACTCATAGACAAGTCGCCTCAACCATATTATCGACTGAATTATATCCCTTACATAAACAGACTCCAGCCCGATCACTTAGTCGGGGTCTAGGGCGGGCTCGATCATACAACAAAGTGTGCACGTGACAGAGCCACGAGCAATCGCATCGCGATGCCCCAAGATGCGCACATCTAAGGGCCACTTGGTGTATAAAAGACCGCCAGCCAGACCACAACTAAGGTCTCGAAAACCCATACTAAGACATGCATGTTATAATCATACACGCAGCACACATGTCTAGTCTGAACGGCAGGTATGATCACATAACTCTACAAAGTACTTCTTTATTGACTTGCACATAAAGCATACAAACATCACATGTCTGTAATCAACATTACATCATACAACGGAAGCAAATTAGGTCTGAGTACAGACAAGGTTAACAAATGGCTTAGAGAAGCCTTGTACAACAAACATGCCCTGCACGAGGGACCAGACTGCTGTCTGGAACTATACTACCAAGGTCAACGTCGAGCTTCAAGTCGGTGACTCCATCGGGGTCTGGTTTCTCATCTAAAACATAGAATAAGAAAACGTGAGTACAAAGTCGTACTCAGCAAGACTTACATCAGAACTATACTACTCATGCTCAAGTTTCAAGGTAAAGGGGGTGGGGTTCAACATGCAGAAGTGCCATCTTTGACTTGGCTAGTCCTGTACTACGAGTACCAGACTTGAGGTAAGAAGCGTACACGAGTCCACTACAAGTCTCCAAACAATACACCACTATGGTTACTTCCTCGACTTCCCCACGAGGAAGCCCACCATAACACTCACGCTTATCTTGCAGATTTTATAAGTATCCATTCAAGTTATCTATTGATCAAGTAGAGGTCTCCAAGTAGTCCATAACCGCGGACACGGCTATTCGAATAGTTCATTAACCCTGCAGGGGTGTACATATTCACACGCGTGTCATCACTTATCGCCTCGTTCTCGTGTGGGTTCCGGACGTGGATGAAACCAAGGCACTATCCTCACATCACCTTCTCTAATCCAGGAGTCGACTACCTGAGTTTGGCACCGCTCGAGAGTCCGGCCGGTTCCATGAAACGGACTCAGATAATGTAAGGGACCGAGACGCCACCTCTGCCAGATGGTTTCACTACCTCACAAGTCCACCCACATATCTATATGATGCAACCTTTTCTTCATTCTTTTTCTATGCACATGCCAAATGGAAAGCCCGAATCTATTGTGACTCCTGGACCGGATCGGGTACGTAAAGAGGCCAAACGGGGCTCCCATAAACCCTACATGTGGTCATACTCTTTGTCTTGGATCACAAATTAGGAACTCGGGGCCTAGGGCAGTGTTCAACGAGACAACCGACTGTGTACTACTAGACAGCCTCTCATCGTTCACCTTTGTATTAGGGTAGATTCACCAACACGTTATCATCAGCACCACTGTGTTCATTCCATCCCGACTCACAATCATAACAGTTGCAGGGGCCACATGCTCATCATTCAACTCCTATATCTACTAGGATTGTGGTTTGCTTAATACGGTGACAAAATGATAGGTCATGCATCGGAATGGTTTCAACTATGCGAAAGAACGTATCTCAGTGATCTCCTAAACATGCATAAGCGAGACTGAGAGGGAAGTAGGATTTTATAGACATGATCAATGGGGTTTGCTTGCCTTGCTGACGATACACGGTCTCATCGGTGGTCTTCTCCTTCGGGGTGATCACCGTCTCGGAAAAGCTGGTACCGGAAACAATCATCAACAAAAAAAGGGGGGGCAACTTCGGAAGTAAATGCACAAGCACATGATAAGGTTGTCCATGATGTATATGGTATTGGTTTGTTAACAATTCAATTTAATTGAAGTGTATTGCAAAGGAGTTGCAAATTCAAACTCCAAATTCAAAGTCCAAATTCAATTTCAAATTATGCCATATGTATCTTTGCTACTGTTCACCCATTTTAAAATGGTCAAACATGAAAACAAATTGCATATTCATAATCCTTGCATTTTTTTGATAATTTTAGACATATTATATGCCTCATTTGGAGTTATGGTTAATTAATTATGAATTTCCAAAGTTTATATGATTTTCTGCAATTTCTGTAATTTCTCTGGAATTGTTTTATTTCTGGAAATTCTTTTAATTCAGAAACTGATTTACTGCGTCATCCCTGCGTCACAGTGACGTCAGGGGGGTCTGACTGATGGGGCCCCCATGTCAGTCTCTCAGGGGGTTAGCTCTGGTTGGATTAAATTAACAAAGGCCATTAGGGGGGCCAGGGCCCACAGTCACTGGCTGCTGGGGTGGTTAGTGGGGGCGATTAGCCTTAAGCTAATCTACCCACCGGCAGTTAGCCGGCGGCGACCACGGCGTGCGGCGGAGGTTTGCCGGAGTGGGCTTCCCGGCCACCATTTGGCACGGCGAGGCCACTGGGACGTGACTCGGGTACGTCCGCATCGCGTGAGCCACTCGGGCGTCACCGGCGAGGTCGCACGCGACGGCGGCGAGCAACGCGGCGGTGACCGGAGCTCAGCTCAACGACGAAGGCGGCTTGGGCCACGGTTTTGAGCGCTGAGAGAGGGAGGAGGTTCGTGGGCTCACCCTGAAGCAGATGGAAGGGGCGGCGAGGTCGGGGGTGTCGTGGTGACGATGGAATCGACGACAGGGTCCGGCGGCTCCGGCGAGAAATCGATGAAGATTGCGGCGGATCGGGGTGTAATTGGCGCCCCATCTTCTGCTCGGAGACGTGGAAGACGTAGGAGGGAAGGAAGGACACGACCGGGTGGCTTCCTGTCATTGTTGGCCGCGGTTGTGCACTCACGGCGGCGACGCGAGCTCTCTGGTGCGGGGCGAATCCGGCGAGAGAGAGTGGAATGGCGAACGGTGAGAGAGGGAGATGACAGGGGCCTCTTTGGGCGTCTCCGTGGCGTGCAGATGAGGCCCTAGGTGGCCTGGAGGCGCCTCGGTGGCGTGCGCGGCGGCGAGCTCGCCACCGAGGTGCTTGCCGACGCCGGGCAAGACGACAAGGTGGTGGGGGTGGGCCTGGGCCGTGGGCGTTAAGTTGGCCTGCGGCCTGGCTGGGATGGGCTGCTTTGTGTTTTTTCTATTTTCTCTCTTTATTGTTTCTGTTTTCTTTTTCTTTCTTTTGTTTTGCTCTAGGAAAAAAAATAGAAGAGCATTTTATAAAATACCCAAAACTTTTATGTGGGCTTAAAATATAAGTAGCTAGCCACTCAAAACTTTTGGGCATTTTTGAAATTCAAATAATTTGAATTTCAAATCAAATAGGGGTTTATTTAATTTTCCAAGGCATTGTTTGAAATTTAGAAAATTCCATGAGCATGGGATTGATCCCAAACCACTTTTAAAATGATTAGCATCATTTATAGGAATTTTCCAAATGTTCAAATGATTTTTCGAAAAAATATTTCTATCTGGCTATTTAATAAAATTCTTTAGGGCTTTTCTTTTCCCCAATTTTGAATTTCTTTTGAAATTTTCATATGATGCAAAGGGCACTCAAACCCTAGCACATACCTAAATTTGGGTTGTGACAACTCGCCCCCACTCAAAAGAATCTCGTCCCGAGATTCAGAAGTCGTCGGGAGGAAGGTGGGGCACTCGGCACGGAGGCGGTCTTCTCTTTCCCAGGTTTCTTCTTTCTAGGAGTGATGATACCATTGCACTTTGAGGAACTTGATCTTCTGACGACGAGTGACATGCTCTGCCGAATCAAGAATACGAACGGGGTACTCTCGATAAAAAGGCCATCTTGGAGATCAAGCGTTTCATGGTCGACTTCGCGGATGGGGTCCTTGAAGCAATGCCTGAGTTGTGACACATGGAATACATCATGTACTCGGGAAAGGTGCGGGGGTAGTTCAAGTTGGTAGGCAACTTCTCCACGTTTAGCAAGAATGCGGAAAGATCCGATGTAACGTGGGGCCAACTTGCCTTTGATACCGAAGCGTTGGGTTCCCTTCAGAGGAGTAACCTGAAGGTAAGCCTTCTCATCCAGATTGTAGCTTTCTTGCCTATGATGACGATCATAGTAGCTTTTTTGACGAGACTGGGCTGCTTTCAATTGATCACGAACAATGCGAACTTGCTCTTCTGCTTCCTTGATCATATCCGGTCCAAAGAATTGTCTTTTGCCGGTTCCTGACCAGTTTAGGGGTGTTCGACATCGTCGGCCATAGAGGATTTCAAAGGGAGCCATGTTCAGACTGGATTGATAGCTATTGTTATAAGCAAATTCGGCAAATGGAAGAGATTTCTCCCAATTCTTTCTGAAAGATATAACACAAGATCTGAGCATGTCTTCCAAGATTTGGTTAACCCTTTCAACTTGACCGCTAGATTGAGGATGGAAAGCTGTACTAAGGAGAGATGAGTTCCCATGGCATTCTGAAAGCTTCCCCAAAATCTAGAGGTGAAAAGGCTACCTCGATCAGAATTGATTTCCAAAGGAACACCGTGAAGAGACACAATTCTAGAGACATACAAGTCCGCTAACTGGCTAGCAGTTATAGACTCGCGAACGGGAAGGAAGTGACCAACTTTGGAAAGTCTATCAATGACCACGAAGGTGGCATCATTTCCTTTATGGGTTTTTGGAAAGCCAGTGATGAAACCCATACTGACTTTGTCCCATTTCCACTCGGAAATAGGCAAAGGTTGAAGTGTGCCAGAAGGTCTTTGGTGTTCTGCCTTAATGCGACGACAAACATCACATTCAGCAACATATCGAGCAATGTCTCTCTTCATCCTAGCCTACCAAAATCTCTGGCGTAGATCTCGGTACATTTTTGTGCTACCGGGATGAATCGAGAGGGGTGTGTCATGGGCTTCTTTGAGGATGAGTTGCCTTAGATCCCTATTCTTAGGTACTACCAAATGATTTTCAAAGAATACCGTTCCTTTGCTATCTGTGGATAAACATTTAGCAACTCCGCTAGCAATGTTCTCCTTGATCCGGCGAACACCTCGTGCACGCCTTTGGGAAACTATGATTTGATCCTCAAGGGTTGGTTTCGCCACCAAGTTGAAAAGAGATCCACGAGGAACAATCTCGTGATTGAGCTTTCGAAAATTTTCATGAAGAAGCGGTTGATACTGCTGTAACATGAGGTTGTTACAGTACGACTTAGGACTTAGTGCATCAGCCATGACATTGGCTTTGCCTAGGGTGTAAGAAATTCCTAAGTCATAATATTTTATCAACTCAATCCAGCGTCTTTGCCTGAGATTAAGATCTGGCTGGGTGAATATGTATTTGAGGCTTTGGTGGTCGGAATAGATCTCACAACGATTACCAAGGAGGTAATGTCGCCAAGTTGTCAGGGCATGAACTACGGCAGCGAGTTCAAGATCATGGGTAGGATAGTTCTCTTCATGTGGCCGCAACTGGCGTGAAGCATAAGCTACCACATGTCTATCTTGCAGAAGTATGCATCCTAACCCTTGCCGTGATGCGTCACAAAAGATCTCGAAATCCTTTTTGGTGTCTGGAGGCGCAAGTACGGGTGCAGAAGTCAATCTTCTTTTTAGCTCTTGAAAGCTTTCCTCGCACTTGGGAGTCCATAGGAATTTCTTATCTTTCTTGAGGAGTTCAGTTAGAGGCTTTGCAACTTTAGAAAAGTTCTCGACGAAGCGGCGGCAATAGCTTGCTAAGCCAAGAAAACTCCTAACTTGCTTAACCGATTCAGGTGGAGTCCAGTCAAGGACGGCCTGAAATCTCTCGGGATTGACAGCAATGCCTTTTGCAGAAATCACATGGCCTAAGTAGGTCACTTATGGTAGACAAAATTCACACTTGGAGAATTTAGCATACAGGCGATGCTCTTTAGGTTTCATCAATACCAGCCTAAGATGCTCGGCATGTTCTGCTTCGTTCTTCGAGTATATAAGGATGTCATCGAGGTAAACCACGATGAACTTGTCCAAATACTCCATGAAGATCGAGTTCATCATGCGTGAAAAGTGGCGGGGGCATTGGTTAAACCAAAGGACATGACGGTGTACTCGTAAAGACCATAACGAGTAGTAAAAGCCGTTTTGGGAATGTCCTCGTTCCGGATTTTGATTTGATGATAGCCTAATCTCAAATCCATCTTGGAGAAGACAGAGGATCCAGCAAGTTGATCATAAAGATCACTGATCCTGGGCAGTGGGTACTTGTTCTTTATCGTCGCTAGATTTAGCGGGCGATAGTCTACGCACCTCCTTTCTGTTCCATCTTTCTTCGTTACGAACAGAACGGGGCAACCCCATGGCGATGAGCTAGGGCGGATGAAGCCTTTTGCCAACGAAGCATCAAGTTGGATTTTTAGCTCAGCTAACTCATGTGGGGCCATTCTATATGGACGTCTGGAAATTGGGGATGTGCCTGGTATAAGATCCACTATGGATTCTTCACATCTGTCGGGTGGCATAGTTTAAGGGGTTGGATCTCTGGATAGATTCCTAGAGGATGACCAAGGTTTACTAGGGGCTAGAACCGATATGTCAGAGTAGCAAATTACCCCAACACGATGGTTAGTGTAGTTCTTCTGGCTAGAAGACATCTAAAGTGGGAGGAAGAACTGCAAATGCATCAATATAGGTTTCTAGAACAAAACCTACAACAAACTCTAGAGAACCGTCGGGCATGCCACCTAACTAAACTTCTGGAAAGACAACCGAAAAAGAGAGAAGGATTTTTCAAATGCATCAGATTATGAAGAAACCTGGAATGACTGACAGCATAACGGCTGTAATTTCAAGAGAAATGGAAATCCTCACAACATAACGACAACACTTACATAGGATGTCTCAAAATAGGAAGCACAACGACTCTAGACAACCGAACACAAATTTCCTACGGCTAGAAGGAAGCAATCAACGAGATGTTCTAGTAAGACATAGATGAGCCTAGTCCTATCATCCCATAGAAAAGATGAGGGTGACTCAGAACTCAGATCGATAAGGGTAAGGAGAAAAAGAAGCCTTACGTTGTTCCCTTTATACCCAAGTAACTATATAACTATAGAATGCTAGACTCGAGTTCGACCAAGGGTTCGATAATCCTACAGACAGTCCTGCTCTGATACCAAGTCTGTCGGGACCCGGAATATGCGTATGTAATTCCAGTCACAACTCAATCACATGGAGAGCCGAGAGCCGTACCCACTTGTCTAAGCAGACAAGGCCAAGCACAGAACACTCTCGGAAAGCATCGTACGTGAGGGGCATCCCATCCAGGCCGGATGATCAACTGAGATGGGTCCTCATCGCCCGCTCACAAGTCTAAATGATTATGGGTGGTGAAATCCCATACTCATAGACAAGTCGCCTCAACCATATTATCGACTGAATTATAACCCTTACATAAACAGACTCTAGCCCGATCACTTAGTCGGGGTCTAGGGCGGGCTCGATCATACAACAAAGTGTGCACGTGACAGAGCCACGAGCAATCGCATCGCGATGCCCCAAGCTGCGCACATCTAAGGGCCACTTGGTGTATAAAAGACCGCCAGCCAGACCACAACTAAGGTCTCGAAAACCCATACTAAGACATGCATGCTATAATCATACACGCAGCACACATGTCTAGTATGAACAGCAGGTATCATCACATAACTCTACAAAGTACTTCTTTATTGACTTACACATAGAGCATACAAAGATCACATGTCTGTGATCAACATTGCATCATACAACGGAAGCAAATTAGGTCTGAGTACAGACAAGGTTAACAAATGGCTTAGAGAAGCCTTGTACAACAAACATGCCCTGCACGAGGGACCAGACTGCTGTCTGGAACTATACTACCAAGGTCAACGTCGAGCTTCAGGTCGGTGACTCCATCGGGGTCTGGTTTCTCATCTAAAACATAGAATAAGCAAACGTGAGTACAAAGTCGTACTCAGCAAGACTTACATCAGAACTATACTACTCATGCTCAAGTTTCAAGGTAAAGGGGGTGGGGTTCAACATGCAGAAGTGCCATCTTTGACTTGGCTAGTCCTGTACTACGAGTACCAGACTTGAGGTAAGAAGCGTACACGAGTCCACTACAAGTCTCCAAACAATACACCACTATGGTTACTTCCTCGACTTCCCCACGAGGAAGCCCACCATAACACTCACGCTTATCTTGCGGATTTTATAAGTATCCATTCAAGTTATCTATTGATCAAGTAGAGGTCTCCAAGTAGTCCATAACCGCGGACATGGCTATTCGAATAGTTCATTAACCCTGCAGGGGCGTACATCTTCACATGCGTGTCATCACTTATCGCCTCGTTCTCGTCACCCTTCAATTGGGTGTCGGACGTGGATGAAACCAAGGCACTATCCTCACATCACCTTCTCTAATCCAGGAGTCGACTACCTGAGTTTGGCACCGCTCGAGAGTCCGGCCGGTTCCACGAAACGGACTCAGATAATGTAAGGGATCGAGATGCCACCTCTGCCAGATGGTTTCACTGCCTCACAAGTCCACCCACATATCTATATGATGCAACCTTTTCTTCATTCTTTTTCTATGCACATGCCAAATGGAAAGCCCGAATCTATTGTGACTCCTGGACCGGATCGGGTACGTAAAGAGGCCAAACGGGGCTCCCATAAACCCTACATGTGGTCATACTCTTGGTCTTGGATCACAAATTAGGAACTCGGGGCCTAGGGCAGTGTTCAACGAGACAACCCACTGCGTACTCCTACACAGCCTCTCATCGTTCACCTTTGTATTAGGGTAGATTCACCAACACGTTATCATTAGCACCACTGTGTTCATTCCATCCCGACTCACAATCATAACATCCTCATTGTATCACTAAGCAGCAATAAGCAGTAACAGTTGCAGGGGCCACATGCTCATCATTCAACTCCTATATCTGCTAGGATTGTGGTTTGCTTAATACGGTGACAAAATGATAGGTCATGCATCGGAATGGTTTCAACTATGCGAAAGAACGTATCTCAGTGATCTCCTAAACATGCATAAGAGAGACTGAGAGGGAAGTAGGATTTTATAGACATGATCAATGGGGTTTGCTTTCCTTGCTGACGATCTCATCGGTGGTCTTCTCCTTCGGGGTGATCACCGTCTCGGAAAAGCTGGTACCGGAAACAATCATCAACAAAAAGGGGGGGGGGCAACTTCGGAAGTAAATGCACAAGCACATGATAAGGTTGTCCATGATGTATATGGTACTGGTTTGTTAACAATTCAATTTAATTCAAGTGTATTGCAAAGGAGTTGCAAATTCAAACTCCAAATTCAATTTCAAATTATGCCATATGTATGTTTGCTACTGTTCACCCATTTTAAAATGGTCAAACATGAAAATTTTTGCATATTCATAATCCTTGCATTTTTCTGATAATTTTAGACATATTATATGCCTCATTTGGAGTTATGGTTAATTAATTATGAATTTCCAAAGTTTATATGATTTTCTCCAATTTCTGTAATTTCTCTAGAATTGTTTTATTTCTGGAAATTCTTTTAACTCAGAAACTGATTTACTGCGTCATCCCTGCGTCACAGTGATGTCAGGGGGGTCTGATTGCTGGGGCCCCCATGTCAGTCTCTCAGGGGGTTAGCCCTGGTTGGATTAAATTAACAGAGGCCATTAGGGGGGCCAGGGCCCACAGTCAGTGGCTGTTGGGGTGGTTAGTGGGGATGATTAGCCTTAAGCTAATCTACCCACCGGCGGTTAGCCGGCGGTGACCACGGCGTGCGGCGGAGGTTCGCAGGAGTGGGCTTCCCGGCCACCATTTGGCACGGGGAGGCCACTGGGACGTGACTCGGGTACGTCCGCATTGCGTGAGCCACTCGGGCGTCACCGGCGAGGTCGCACGCGACGGCGGCGAGCAACACGGCGGTGAACGGAGCTCAGCTCAACGACGAAGGTGGCTCGGGCCACGGTTTTGAGCGCTGAGAGAGGGAGGAGGTTCATGGGCTCACCCTGAAGCAGATGGAGGGGGCGGCGAGGTCGGGGGTGTCGTGGTGACGATGGAATCGATGACGGGGTCTGGCGGCTCCGGCGAGAAATAGATGAAGATTGCGGCGGCTCAGGGTGTAATTGGCGCCCCATCTTCTGCTCGGAGACATGGAAGACGTAGGAGGGAAGGAAGGACACGGCCGGGTGGCTTCCTGTCATTGTTGGCCGCGGTTGTGCACTCACGACGGCGACGCGAGCTCTCTGGTGCGGGGCGAATCCGGTGAGAGAGAGGGGAAGGGCGAACGGTGAGAGAGGGAGATGACAGGGGCCTCTCTAGGCGTCTCCGTGGCGTGCAGATGAGGCCCTAGGTGGCCTGGAGGCGCCTCGGTGGCGTGCGCGGCGGCGAGCTCGCCACTGAGGTGCTTGTCGACGCCGGGCAAGACGACAAGGTGGTGGAGGTGGGCCTGGGCCGTGGGCTCTAGGAAAAAAAATAGCAGAGCATTTTATAAAATACCCAAAACTTTTATGTGGGTTTAAAATATAAGTAGCTAGCCACTCATAACTTTTGGGCATTTTTGAAATTCAAATAATTTGAATTTCAAATCAAATAGGGGTTTATTTAATTTTCCAAGGCATTTTTTGAAATTTAGAAAATTCCATGAGCATGGGATTTATCCCAAACCACTTTTAAAATGATCAGCATCATTTATAGGAATTTTCCAATTGTTCAAATGATTTTTGGAAAAAATATTTTTATCTGGCTATTTAATAAAATTCTTTAGGGCTTTTCTTTTCCCCAATTTTGAATTTCTTTTGAAATTTTCATATGATGCAAAGGGCACTCAAACCCTAGCACATACCTAAACTTGGGTTGTGACAAAGAACAAGTAGATGTGAACTTTATTGCTAGAAACAACTTCAACAACAATGCTTATAGGGGTAATTTTTCTAGCAATCCTAGACTGTTTCCATCCAACTATGGGAACAACAACACCTACCCTAGCAACAAGAACCCCTCTTCTGAATTGGAAAACTTGCTTAGATATTTTATCACTACCCAAAAAGCCTTCAATAAAAATGTACAGGATAAATTAGCTAAATTAGATAATCTCTCTTTGAAGGTAGAAAGCTTAGCCCTTGATATTGAGATGCTTAAAATTAGAACCTCTCCCCTTGAGGAGAATAAGGACACTCCTATTAATTCTATCCAATTACAAATTAATGAAAATATTAGGATGATGGCTAAACTTAAAGAAAGGTGGGCTAGAGAAAAATAGGAAGAGGATAGAATTAAGAGCCTTCCTACACACCACACAGTTGCCACTATCCAAATTGTTGAGGACACCCAAACTATTAGCACCCAATGCACTCCTAGTCCCGTTGGACCTATTAATGGTGATGCTAATACCTCAACTAAAGATGAAGAAACTCCTATGAACATAGAGGGTTTCAAACAAGTGAGCCTAGACGACACTACTACCACCTTTGAGAGTAGTGATATTGATTTTGATAGTTGCACCGTCTCAGAAGTTATTAGCTTGCTACACAAAATGTCTAGAGACCCCCACACTAGCACACTTAATCTTGCTTTCACGGAGCATATCACAAATGCTCTCATCAAAGCTAGGGAGGAGAAGCTTAGAGTAGAAGCCTCCATACCTAGAAATCTAGATGATGGTTGTGACCCTATGATCAAAATTAAATTAAATAACTTCTCTTGCTATGCTTTATGTGATGTTGGAGCTAGTACCTCCGTTATGCCCAAAAGAATATTTGATATGTTTGAATTGAAGCCCTTTGAGCCTTGTTCTTTTGGTCTTCGTCTTGTTGATTCTTCCGTAAAGAAACCTTTGGGGAAGATCGACGATGTTCTTATCATCGTCAATGACAACTATGTTCCCGTTGATTTTATTGTTATGGATATAGAGTGTGAACCTTTGTGTCCAATTATTTTGGGACGTCCTTTTCTTCGCACCGTTGGTGCGGTTATTGACATGAAAGAGGAGAATATAAAATTCCAATTCCCTCTCCAGAAAGGGATGGAACACTTCCCTATAAAGAAAATCAAGTTACCTTTTGAGTCCGTCACTCGGGCTAGTTATTCTCTTTCTCTTGATAAAACTTGATTCTTCTTTTGCATCATGCCTAGCTTAAAGGCATAAAAGAAAGCGCTTTCGGGAGGCAGCCCGCAACGAATTTAGGTTTTTGTTTTTGCTTTTGTTGTGTCTTGATGTTTGTTACTACTGTAGCAACATCATTGTATCTTTATTTTTCAGCTTTGTGCCAAGTTATAGCCTCTTATGATAAGGGAAGCAAAAGTTGTGACGTGCTGTCCAGAAAACAGATTCTGTCCCTTGACAAAAAAATTCGAATAGAATCACCAGATCATCTTTTTGATCTGAATTTTTTTGACAGCATGCTCTATACAATTGTGAAACTTTCGTATGTTCTGAGCATTTTGATTTGAGTTGCAGAAGGGTCCCTAAAAAATTCTTTAATACCTGCTGGTCTGTTTTTCACAGATTCTGCCACGTTTTGCCTCTCTTCACTTTTGCAAACCTTAAGCTTGCTTTTTCTTTGCAAAACCTTTTTGGCACTCTTGAGAAACAGTATATCTTCAAGAATATATTTATATCCAGTGGGGAAAAATTACTTTATTAAGGATACTAACCTCTCTAATCAGCTTATGATGAGTTATGTATGAAGGGAGTTTTCAAGTGTGCGATGGAAGATGATGAAAGAAGATCCAGGAGTGTCAAGCGCTCAAGCTTGGGGATGCCCCCATCCATCCCCAATAAATATTCAAGGAGACTCAAGCGTCTAAGCTTGGGGATGCCCCCGTGCATCCCCTTCTCCATCAACAATCATCAGTTCGTCCTTCGTCTCACTATATTTTTATCACTTCATGCGTTATGTGCTATCCTTGGAGCGTCTCGCTCTTAGGTTTTATGTTTAGTTTTCTTTAGTTTTGCTTGCTGGTCATAACAAGTTAGACCCCATCTTACTTTGTGTGGGAGAGAAACACGCTCCACTTTCGAAATCTAGAACACATCATAGGACTTTTCCTGCTTATCTTTTTGTTGTTGTGTGTTCTTTATCTTTTCAGAGCTGCTGCCATGTTTAGTTTTAGTCTTAGTTTGTTTTTAGCAAGAGCCTTGGCTTTTGTTTAGTTTGTTGCTGGAACTCTTTCTAGTTATCATGTTTATCTTGTTAAAGAGAGTTGGTTGTTGCACTGAGTTGTGTCTTGTCTTGAAAGTAGGTAATTGAGGTTGCTATTTAATTCTAGTAGTAACTTGCAATAGTTTTGAGGTATTGATGTGAGTAATGTCTGAACTTTTGGTGTCAAGAGCTTTAGCCTATTAGTGATAGGTGTCGTATTTTGGGCAATCCGTGTGTATTTTCAAAACCTACAAAACTAGTTGAGAACTCTAGCTACTAGATGGATCACTAATCTTTGGAGGGATCGAATATTAGAGTACACTCACGTACCATCAGTCGAGGATGCGCAAGGATAACCAAACCCCCATACACTCCTCCTCGGGGTACTTGTCTCTTTGTGAACCTCCTTATTAGATTGAGAGTTACCGATAATAAGTGCATGAGTTCTTCGGACTAATGTAAGTATTGAAAGTTGACACTTCCACCTTCCCATATTTTGCTAGCCTCTCCCGTGCCGTGCATTGCCTTCTTCTCACTCCGAGAGTTGGTGTCCACCTTCGCCGGTACATCCAAACCCTTGGCATGATACGCTCTGTCATCATAAACCTCCTTATATCTTTCCTCAAAACAACCACCATACCTACCTATACATGCATTTCCATTGCCTTTCCGAGATATATTGCCATGCAACATCCACCTCTTCATGACTTGACCTTCATGTCATACATGTTCGTGCTACACTGGCAGCGACACACATTGCATACATCATGATAGTTACATTTTCTTTATGATTTTGAGTACCTTGTAAAGTGTGAAAGATCTCCTTTACCTTCTTGTAAAATAGAGTGTTGCCCTTAAGTGAGGAAAAGATCCCAAAGTGGACACAATAAAAGATCCCAAAGAGGACAAATGAGAGTTAAATAGAAAGAGCCATTGAGGCCACAAAAAAAAGAAAAAAAAGAAAAAAAGAAAAAGAAATAAAAAGAGAGAAAGGGGAAACACTACTATCCTTTTGAGAGATCCACACTAGTACTCCCTTTATATACTTGTAATCCATAGAGATGATCATCATGCATATAGCTATGTGGGGACCTTCACACTATAGAACTTGGCTTGCATATTCCAAGGATGAGCCTCCTCAAACGAGCTCTAGGTCTTCATGAGCGAGCAAGTTGGATGCACCCCCACTAGTTCCATTGGAGAGCTTCCTAGCTCATATGTGCATCTGTTGCATGGCAATCCCTACTCCTCACATCATATCTATCATTTGGCATCTCTTGTCTATGATTGTCCTCATTGATGTGAGTCTTTCTCATATTTTTTTTGTCTTCCTCCTCCGTACTCCTCTCTTTGCCATCCTAAGTGTCAACTCTCATGCTTACGCTCATCCATTGCATGAGTGCTCAAAATATTGAAAAAGAAGTGGATCAAATTGACTTGTACCTGGCTTGTGGGCTGGGGACGAGTCAAGATAAGATTCCAGAAAAAGACCAAGTGTGAAACTTTAGTAGATTGAGTTCTCAACAAATAAATGTTTTTCTCGTATTCCCTATCCCCCTTCCTTGCACACAAACACCATTTGGAGACATTCGAGTCATGGACAGCGAGAGCTCTTGCACCTAATGTTCTTTTGTTACTTGTTTCAATGCTAATATAGACTCTTGCATGTTATGACTTGAATTGAATCTCTAACCTTGATTGCTTTATTTTTCAAAGTTCTTATATGGTTGCTAGAATGTCACCATAGAAATTATGCCATTATCATTTACCTACTCGAGGACGAGCATGAATTAAGCTTGGGGATGTTGATACGTCCAAAACGTATCTATAATTTCTGCTTGCTCCATGCATGTTTTGTGTGATATTGCTATGATTTAGATAAACTTTCATACACTTTTGATCATATTTGGACTAACCTATTAACTCAGTGCACCATAGTGCCAGTTCCTGTTTTCTGCTGTTCTTCTATTTCAGTTTCCCCCCATATAAAAAGTGCTCCAAAAATTCGGGAAAATCAGATAAAAAATCAGCGTGAAGGAACCTTCCGGAAGAACCTGGGTGGGCCCAGAGGGCCACCACCAGGGCCCCAGGCGCCCTGGTGGCGCGCCCTAGGGCCTGGCCGCGCCAGGGGGGGCGCCTGGACCCCTTGTGGCCCCCTGGCTGCCCCCATTCGCCTATATATTCTCCGTGACGAGAAACCCTCGAGGACAGAACCCTTTTTCGCGATCTCGCCTCTGTTCCGCCGCCGCTGCGCTTCCGAGATCGGGAGCACCAGAAGACCTCTTCCCTGCACCCTGCCGGAGGGAGGGCCGACCTTCGGGAGTCTCCTCTCCACCATGGATGCTGCCCGGATGACTCGTGAGTAGTTTTCTTTGGACCATGGGTCCGTGATCAGTAGCTATGTGATGTTCTCCTCCCCTCTTTGTTCTTCATGGTTTAGACCTCGTGAGCTGCCCTACATGATCGAGGCACTTTTGTAATCTTTCTGCTGTTGCTATGCTGAGTTTGATGGGATCTGATGGATTATGAGATTATGTTCAGATTGTGATTGAGTAATATATTTGGTTCTTATCTCTTATATTTTTGTTCCTAAGTAATTCTTGCATGTTCTCCGTTGCTGTTTATTGCTTTGGCCAAGTAGTAGGTAGTAACCCCAAGAGGGAACGTTATGCTCGATTGTGGGTTCATGCTGTCAGAACCCCAACTAGGGTAAGTGCTAGGGTTTGCTTGCCCCTTTGCATCATGAAAAATTTAAAAGGAAAATCAAAAATGGGGAAAAGAAAAGCCCTGAGAATTTAAATAATTAGCCAGAGAAAAATCTTTTTCCAAAAATCTTTTGAACATTTGGAAAATTCCTATAAATGATGCTAATCATTTTAAAAGTGGTTTGAGTATTTTTCCCATACTCATGGAATTTTCTAATATTCAAATAGAGCTCTGGAAATTAAAGTTTACCCCTATTTGAATTGAAATTCAAATTTATTGAATTTCAAAAATGTCCAAATTATTTATGTGACTAGCTACTGGTCACCTAGTTTTTATAAAAGTATTTGGACATTTATTAAAAATGCCTAGCTATTTTGAATCTAGGCAAAACAAATGAAACAGAAAAACTAAAAAGAAAAAAGAAAGAGGTAGGCTTACCTTGCGCCCACAGGCGAGGCCCACCTCTCCACTGGCCGGCCCAGCCTAGCCCGGGGGACTTGTCGTCTACCTCCCCTCCCCCCGAAGCAGCTCGGTGGAGGGCAGGGGGGCGCCGACGGCCACCGCGACGGCCAGAGCCGTCTAGGCCTTTCCCTTCCCCCTGAACCCGCCACGGAGACGCCCTGGTCACCTCCAATCTTCTTCCCCCTCTCTCTGTCTCTATCCCTCCCTCTCCCGCTCGGAATCAACGCCGCCCGAGGACCGCCGTGGCTCGCGGCCGAGGAGAACCCGTGGCCATCGAGCTCTACGAGACCAGACACCTTGTCCAGGATGAAGCCCGGCATCGACTTCGTCTAGCCACGCCCTCAATCGAAGCCCGGGGGCCACGAGCACGACTCCAGCTTCAAGAACTCGCCGCCGGCCGCCGGGGACGCCATCTTCAAATTCTTCGCCTGTGCTGCTCCAACGGCTCCCCCGAGCTCTTCCTCGTGATCAGGGTGAGCTGGAGCTTCGTTCCCCTCCCTCCTTGCTTTTTCCTGTGGCCGGATTCAAGTTTACGGCGAGGACAGCAACCGGCCGCCGCACCTCGTCGTCGCCGGCGTCGAAGTAGCCCTTCCCTTGAACCCCCGTTGGCGTAGCTCGAAGCGGACGAGCACGGGCATCACTCCGGTGCCCTCCGCGTGCCCAGCCGTGCACGGAAACGCCGTCCGCAGCGGGCGCCGCCGTGCGGTTTGGTCACCGGCGGCTAACCGCCGGCGGGCCATTTAGCTTAGGGGCTAATCCCCTGTCAGTTGACCCTTAGGTCACTGACTGGTGGGCCCTAGCCCCCCCTAATGACTCGGTTTAGTTAATTAAACCGGGTTAATTCCCACTGTGACTGACCAGCCGACCCCACCTGTCAGGCCCCCTGGTGACATCAGCACTGCGTCAGGCTGACGCAATAAACAATTTTCCAGAGAATTAATTTAATCCAGAAAATTCCAGAAAATGCTTTAAACTTGGGAAATTCATAACTAATTCATTTTAACTCCAAATATAACAAATAATATGTCTAAAAATATCAGAAAAATCCAAGGATTATGAATATGGGCTCTGTTTTCATGTTTGACCATTTGAAAATGGGTGAACAGTGCAAAATATCCATATGGCTTTAATTCAAATTCAAATTTGAAGCACATTTGCAAATGACTTTGCATTTGAATTCTTTTAAATGGAATTGTACCCACATTGTGACCAAGAACATCACCATTTCAATATTGATCATGTGTTTGATGCATTGCAATTAAATTTATACCTTGTTTGATTGTTTGCTCGATAGACGTGCAACCGGAACCGGAGGCCACCCCCTTCGTTGAAGACACCGTTATCGAACCTCGACAGCAAGGCAAGCAAACCCCATTGATCATGTCTATAAAATCCCAATTCCCTCTCAGTCTCGCTTATGCATGTTTAGGAGATCACTTTATATCGATTCTACCGCATAGTTGAACCCATATCCGATGCATGACCTATCATCTTGTCACAGTAGTAAGCAAACCACAATCCTAGCTGACATAGGAGTTGTATGATATCATGAAGCCCCTGCAACTGTTATAGCTTATTGCATGCTTCGTGTTACATGAGGTTGCTTTTGATGTGTCGGGATGATGGTGAACATGGTGTTGATGAAAGTGAAAATGTGTCGATGAATCCACCCTAATACAAGGTGAACGATGAGAGGCTGTGTAGGAGTACACAGTGGGTTGTCTCGTTGAACACTGCCTTAGGCATCGAGTGCTTGTATGGTAATCCAAGACAAAGAGTACAACCACACATTGGGCTCACTGACCCCTCTCGGCCTAGTACCTTGATCCGTGTCGACGTCCAGGAGTCACATTAGTTCGGGCTTTCCATTTGGCATATGCATAGAAAAAGAATGAAGGAATGGTTGCATCATCCTAGATATGTGGGTGCACCTGTGAGGCAGGAAAACCATCTGCTAAATGTGGCGTCTCGGTCACCTACATTGTCTGAGTCCGTTTCGTTGATCCGGCCGGGCTCTCGAGCGGTAGCAACTCAGGTAGTCGACTCCTGGAATAGACCGGTTGTGAGCGAAGTGTCGTGGTGAACATCCTCGCTGTCACCTCTTGAACGGTGGCGAGACATGGCGGTAACCGATGGTCATGTGTATGTAGTTTACACCCTTGCAAGGTTAACAAAACTATTCGAATAGCCGCGTCCGCGGTTAAGGACTACTTGGAACCTGTACCTGATTATTAGACAACTTGAATGGATACTTATAAAACTCGCAAGATAAGCGTGAGTGCTATGGTGTGCTCCTCGTGGGGAAGTCGAGGAAGTAACCATAGTGGTGTATTGGTTGGAGATGTAGTGGACTCGTGTACGCTTCTTACCTCAAAGTCTGGTATTCGTAGTTCAGGAATAGCCAAGTCAAAGCTGGCACTTCTGCATGAAGAACCCCACCTCCCTTTACCTTGATACATGTGCATGAGTAGTGTAGTTCTGATGTAAGTCTTGCTGAGTACGATTTTGTACTCACGTTTGCTTATTCTATGTTTTAGATATGAACCGGACCCCGATGGAGTCACCTTCGTGAAGCTCGATGTTGACCTTGGTAGTATAATCCCAGACAGCAGTCCGGTCCCTCGTGGAAGGGCATGTTTGTTGTACAAGGCTTCTCTAAGCCATTTGTTAAACTTGTCTGGACTCATACCTAATTTGCTTCCGTTGTATGATGTAATGTGATCACAGACATGTGATCTTTGTATGTTCTATGTGTATATCAATAAAGAGTACTTTGTAGAGTTATGTGATGATACCTGCTGTTCATACTAGGCATGTGTGCTGCGTGTATGATTATAACATGCATGTCTTAGTATGGGTTTTCGAGACCTTAGTTGTGATCTGGCTGGCGGTCTTTTATACACCAAGTGGCCCTTAGATGTGCGCAGCTTGGGGCATCGCGATGCGATTGCTCGTGACTCTGTCACGTGCACACTTTGTTGTATGATCGAGCCCGCCCTAGACCCCGACTAAGTGATCGGGCTGGAGTAAGTCTATGTAAGAGTTAGGATCCAATCGATAACATGGTTGAGGCGACTTGTCTATGAGTATGGGATTCACCACCCATAAGCATTTAGACTTGTGAGCGGACGTTGAGGACCCATCTCAGTTGATCATCCGGCCTGAATGGGATGCCCCTCATGTTCGATGCTTACCGAGAACGTTCTGTGCTTGGCCTTGTCTGCTTAGACAAGTGGGTACGGTTCTCGGCTCTCCATGTGATTGTATCGTGACTGGAATTACATACGCTAACCCCGGGTCCCGACAGACTTGGTATCAGAGCAGGACTGTCTGTAGGATTAGCAACCCTTGGTCGAAGTCGAGTCTAGCATTCTATAGTTATATAGTTACTTGGGTATATAAGGGAACAACGTAAGGCTTCTTTCTACTCCTTACCCTCATCGATCTGAGTTCTGGGTCACCCTTATCTTTTCTACGGGATGATAGGACTAGGCTTATCTATGTCTTTACTAGAACATCTCATTGAGTGCTTCCTTGCAGCCGTAGGACAGTTGTGATCGTCCAGAATCATCGTGTTTTGAGTTCCTTGAGGAAGTTCTGTCCAATCTCCTCGAGGTTGTTTCATTTTCCATCCCGGTGTAGCCGTTATGCTGCCCGATTTATCCCGTGATTCTACGAATCTTTGCCTTCGCATTATAATCCTTTCCGCCTTCATCATGTCTTGTTATCCTTGAATCCATCATTCAACCTGTTCTGATTGTTGATTTTATCACACAGGATGTCAGGTGGAACTCGTAGTGCTGTTCGTCGGAATCGAGACCGTGTTCGGAATCGAAATGATGATGAACCTCTACCACCGCCTTCTGCGGCGGAAATCATGATGGAAGCTGAGAAGAATCAACGTGATCAAACACGTCTTCTGGAGCTCATCGAGCAGAATACCTCACGTCATCGTAATGTGGTTGTGAGCATCCAGGACTTCATCCTCCTCAAGCCACCGGTATTCCGATGTTCTTCTGAGCCCCTTGAAGCTGATGATTGGCTCCGTTCCATCGAGCGTAAGCTTGATACTTCACATGTTGCTCCCGATGATCGAGTTATATTCGCGGCATACTTTCTGGAAGGTGCTGCTGCTGAATGGTGGGAGAACTATGTTGCTATGCAGCCTGATGGTCACCTAGTGACTTGGCAGGAGTTTCGTGATGCCTTTCGAGGGTATCACCTTCTAGATGAGTTAATGGAGCGCAAGAAGGAAGAGTTCTGCAATCTCACTCAAAGAGAGATGTCCATCCATGAGTATGTGAGAGAGTTCAACCGTCTTGCTCGGTATGCCCAAGATGAGATCACCACCGATGCCAGAAAGCACGCAAGGTTCCGTAAGGGACTTAGCCCCATCCTTCGTCATGATCTCAACCTCATCGAATTTGCCATCGAATTTGCCAACTTTGAGGATTTAGTAAATAGATCCTTCAGAGCTGAACATGGCAATGAAATTTTCGAAGAGTCCCGCAAGCATGCTCTTGAGCTTGCTCCTTCTTCAAGTTCAGCCCCTCAGAAACGCCGAATTTGGATTCCAACCAGAGCCATACCTCAAAACCTTCTTCAGAGGCCATCACCAAATATATGCCATCCACCTCAACACATTGTTCCACCCCGGAATGATGGTGTGCAGCCAAGTAATCCCACTCCCAGCAATTCAGACAGGGTATGCTTTAAGTGTGGTCTTCCAGGCCACTACTTTCTTCAATGCCCTCAGGTCTTGATGGCACCACGTCATTCTCGACCTAAGCCTACAAAGAAACCCACCACCAAAGCCTTTCCAGCAAAGCCTTCATCCACAAGTAGTGGATGTGTGAACCAAATCTCAGTTGAGGAAACCACTGATGCTTCCGATGTCATTCTTGGCACACTCCAAGTCAATCATGTCCCCGCCTCCGTTCTTTTCGATCCAGGAGCTTCTCATTCATTCATGTCGGAGAGTTATGCACTTCGTCATGAGTTCCCCTTTGAAGAAATGTTTTCTCCAATGATCATTCAAACTCCTGGTTCAAAGTGGCAAACTAATAGAGTAAGCCATGGCAATGAAATTGCAATTGAGGGTTTAGTATTCCTAGCTTCTCTTATAGCCCTCAAGTCTTCGGAGATTGATGTCATCCTAGGAATGGATTGGTTATCAAGGCAAAATGCTTTCCTTGATTGTAAAGCCAAATCAGTCAAACTCACCCACCCTTCAGGCCAGACCATTGACTATACATCACCCAGCTCTAGAACCCAGATGCATACTTTGAATGTGCTTCCACTTCCAGACCTTGAAGATGTTCCGGTGGTTCGTGACTTCCCGAATGTCTTTCCTGAAGAGCTGCCGGGCATGCCACCCGACAAGTGTGTAGAGTTCATAGTTGATCTTATACCAGGCACAGCCCCAATTTCCAGACGTCCATATAGGATGGCCCCACATGAGTTAGCTGAGCTAAAAACCCAACTTGATGCTTCGTTGGCAAAAGGCTTCATCCGCCCTAGCTCATCGCCATGGGGTTGCCCCGTTCTGTTCGTAACGAAGAAAGATGGAACAGAAAGGATGTGCGTAGACTATCGCCCGCTAAATCTAGCGACGATAAAGAACAAGTACCCACTGCCCAGGATCAATGATCTTTATGATCAACTTGCAGGATCCTCTGTCTTCTCCAAAATGGATTTGAGATTAGGCTATCATCAAATCAAAATCCGAGACGAGGACATTCCCAAAACGGCTTTCACTACTCGTTATGGTCTTTACGAGTATACCGTCATGTCCTTTGGTTTAACCAATGCCCCCGCCACATTCTCACACTTGATGAATTCGATCTTCATGGAGTACCTAGATAAATTTGTTGTGGTTTATCTCGATGATATTCTCATCTACTCGAAGAACGAAGAAGATCATGCCCAACACCTAAGGCTGGTATTGATGAAACTTAGAGAGCACCGCCTTTATGCCAAGTTCTCCAAGTGTGAATTTTGGCTACCAGAAGTGACCTACTTAGGCCACGTGATTTCTGCGAAAGGTGTTGCAGTCAATCCCGAGAGAGTTTAGGCCGTCCTTGACTGGACTCCACCTGAATCGGTTAAGCAAGTTAGGAGTTTTCTTGGCCTAGCCAGCTATTGCCGCCGCTTCGTCGAGAACTTTTCTAAAGTTGCAAAGCCTCTTACTGAACTCCTCAAGAAAGATAAGAAATTCCAATGGACCCCCAAGTGCGAGGAAAGGTTCCAAGAGATGAAAAGAAGATTGACTTCTGCACCCGTACTTGCACCTCCAGACACCAAAAGGGATTTCGAGATCTATTGTGATGCTTCACGGCAAGGGTCAGGATGCATACTTATGCAAGATAGACATGTGGTAGCTTATGCTTCACGCCAGTTGCGGCCACATGAAGAGAACTATCCTACCCATGATCTTGAACTCGCTGTCATAGTTCATGCCCTGAAGACTTGGCGACATTACCTCCTTGGTAATCGTTGTGAAATTTATTCCGATCACCAAAGCCTCAAATATATTTTCACCTAGCCAGATCTTAATCTCAGGCAAAGACGCTGGATAGAGTTGATAAAAGATTATGACTTAGGAATTTCTTACACCCCAGGCAAAGCCAATGTCATGGCTGATGCACTAAGTCGTAAGTCGTACTGTAACAACCTCATGTTACAGCAGTATCAACCACTTCTTCATGAGGAATTTCGAAAGCTCAATCTCGAGATTGTTCCTCGTGGATCTCTTTTCAACTTGGTGGCGAAACCAACCCTTGAGGATCAAATCATAGCCGCCCAGAAACAAGATGGTAGTATTCAAGAGATCAAGCAGAACATTGTTAGCGGAGTTGCTAAATGTTTCTCTGCAAATGATCAAGGAACGATATTCTTTGAAAATCGTTTAGTAGTTCCTGAGAATGAAGACCTAAAGCAGCTGATCCTTAAGGAAGCTCATGACACTCCCCTCTCGATTCATCCCGGTAGCACAAAAATGTACCGAGATCTACGCCAGAGATTTTGGTGGACCCGGATGAAGAGAGACATTGCTCAATTTGTTGCCGAATGTGATGTTTGTCGTCGCATTAAGGCAGAACACCAAAGACCTGCTGGTACACTTCAACCATTGTCTATTCCCGAGTGGAAATGGGACAAGGTCGGTATGGACTTCATCACCGGCTTTCCAAAAACCCAGAAAGGAAACAATGCCATCTTCGTTGTCATAGATAGAATTTCCAAAGTTGCTCACTTCCTTCCTGTTCACGAGTCTATAACTGCTAGTCAGTTGGCGGACTTGTATGTCTCTAGAATCGTGTCTCTTCACGGTGTTCCTTTGGTGATCAATTCTGATCGTGGTAGCCTTTTCACCTCTAGATTTTGGGAAAGTTTTCAAAATGCTATGGGAACTCATCTATCCTTTAGTACACCTTTCCACCCTCAATCTAGCGGTCAAGTTGAAAGGGTTAATCAAATTTTGGAAGACATGCTCAGAGCTTGTGTTATCTCTTTCGGAAAGAATTGGGAGAAATCTCTTCCATTTGCCGAATTTGCTTATAACAATAGCTATCAATCTAGTCTGAACATGGCTCCCTTTGAATTCCTCTACGGACGACGATGTCGAACACCCCTTAACTGGTCAGAAACCGGTGAAAGACAACTCTTTGGACTGGATATGATCAAGGAAGCAGAAGAGCAAGTTCGCATTGTTCGTGATCGTTTGAAATCCGCTCAGTCTCGTCAAAAGAGCTACTATGATCGTCATCATAGAGAGGAGAGCTACAATGTTGATGAGAAGGCTTACCTTTGGGTTACTCCTCTGAAGGGAACCCAAAGATTCGGTATCAAAGGCAAGTTGGCCCCACGTTACATCGGACCTTTCCGCATTCTTGCTAAACGTGGAGAAGTTGCCTACCAACTTGAACTACCCCCTCACCTTTCCCGAGTACATGATGTATTCCATGTGTCCCAACTCAGGCGTTGCTTCAAGGACCCCATCCGCGAAGTCGACCATGAAACGCTTGATCTTCCAGATGACCTTTCTTATCGAGAGTACCCTGTTCGTATTCTTGATTCCGCAGAGCGTGTCAC
This sequence comes from Bromus sterilis, assembly GCA_950022295.1. NCBI lineage: Eukaryota > Viridiplantae > Streptophyta > Magnoliopsida > Poales > Poaceae > Bromus > Bromus sterilis. The sequence continues at coordinate 21,974,611 of OX465597.1, read as the reverse complement.
TCGTCGTCAGAAGATCAGGTTCCTTAAAGTGCAATGGTCACACCACTCCGAGAAAGAAGCAACCTGGGAAAGAGAAGACCGCCTCCGTGCCGAGTACCGTACCTTCCTCCCGACGACTTCTGAATCTCGGGACGAGATTCTTTTGAGTGGGGGCGAGTTGTCAGAACCCCATCTAGGGTAAGTACTAGGTTTGTTTGAGCCCTTTGCATCATGAAAAATTTAAAAGAAATTCAAAATGGGGAAGCAGAAAGCCCTGAGAAATTATTTGAAATGGCCAGATAAAAATCTTTTTCCAAAAATCATTTGAATGTTTGGAAAATTCCTATAAATGTTACTGATCATTTTAAAAGTGATTTGGGATCAATCCCATGCACATGGATTTTTCTAATATTCAAACAGTGGCTTTGGAAATTAAAATACCCCTATTTGAATTGAAATTCAAAATATATTGAATTTCAAAAATGCCCAAATTCCATATGTGACTAGCTACTGGTCACCTAGTATTTATAAAAGTAATTGGGCATTTTTATAAAATGCTTTGGTATTTTTACCAGGGCAAAACAAAAGGGCAGAAAAATAAAACAGAGAAGAAAATGAAAAGGGGAACACCCTGGCCATTTCGGCCCAACTCTTCCCCCCGAGCCCAGCTAGCCAGCCCAGCCCGCCAGGGGTACATGCGTCTTCAACCCCTGGCCAGGCAGGCAGGCTGCTCGCCGGCGGCCACGGCATGGGCGACAGGCAGCTGCCTGGCTGCCTTCTGCCTCCTTAGCGGCGCCGTGGAGACCCCGTGCACGCCCCACTCCTCCTCCCCCTCTCCCTGGACCTCCTCCTCCTCTCCTCTTCGCGATTCCAGCGCCCCCCCGAAACCAGCCGGAGCACGCCGTCGTGGCCGTCGCGGCCACCGTCCTCCATCTTGCTCGCCGTGGTGTCCAGGCGAACCAGCGCTGTCGACTCCCTCGAAGCCCCCTTCCAATCGAGCCCGAGGAGCCCCGACGTCGACGCCAGCCTCACCGGATCGCCGCCGCTGCCGAGGAACTCCGGCGACCAATTCAACCTCTCCCGAGCCCCTCCGACATCGCCGCCCCCTTCATTCGCATCAGGGTGAGCCGACGGTAATTTCCCCCCCTCCCTTGCTCTCTCTCGTGGCCGGGTTCGAGATTCCGGCGAGGTCAGTCCACGGCCGCCGCGCTTTTTGTCCTAGCCGTCGCCCTGGAGCTCCTTCTTGACCCCCTCCTACTCCATCGCGTGCGGAAGCCCGCGAGGAGCACGCCTATACCACCCAATCCCCACCCCGTGCCCATTTTGGCAACTCCGGCGAAGCTCCGGCCATCTCTCCGGCGACCCCGCCATTAGACTAACCTAATCACCAGCCTAAACCCCCTCCAGTGTCACTGACTGGTGGGCCAGCCCCCCCTTAACCCCCCTCTGTTAAGCTAATCAAACCAGGGGATTAACCCCTGAGGCTGACAGAAGGGACCCACAGGTCAGAGGCCCCCACACGTCATGTTGAGGTCAGCATGACGCATTAAAAAATTTCCAGTTTTTAAAAGAATTATTTAAAACAGAGAAAATTCCAGAAAATCATTTAAACTTTGGAAATTCATAACTAATTCATATTAACTCCAAATTGGACAAATAATATATGAAAAATGATCATCATAAAATTCTCCATCCAAATATGCAACTTTCAACCATGTTTGAGTTGATTTTAAAAGGGGACCAGTAGCTTTTGCTATTTGGTTTAATTGGAATTAATTCAAATTTAATTCAAATCCAATTCAAATTTTAACCATTGAAATGCACATATGATCACTTGTACTTCAGAAGCTTATCCCACACATGATGACATGGTATACATTGATCAAACATTAGCAAATGCAAGTTGACCTAATTTGAATAACATTTGGAGTTTGATTTTGAATTAACTTTTCAAATCAACTTCAATTAACATGTGGCAAATTGAACCTAGATCAAACCAATACCTTTCACATCATGGACAACATAATCATGTGATTGTGCATTTCAATTCAATGTTGCCCCTTTGTTGATGTTTGTTTCCGGTACTAGCTCTTCCGAGACGGTGATCACCCCCGAAGAAGAAGACCACCGTTAAGACCCGTGCTTCGTCAGCAAGGCAAGCAAACCCCATTGATCATGTCTATAAAATCCTATTTTCCCTCTCAGTCTCGCTTATGCATGTTTAGGAGATCACCGAGACACGTTCTTTCGCATAGTTGAACCCATTCCGATGCATGACCTATCATTCTGTCACCGTATTAAGCAAACCACAATCCTAGCAGATTTAGGAGTTGAATGATGAGCATGTAGCCCCTGCAACTGTTACTGCTTTTGCTGCTTAGTGATACAATGAGGATGTTTTGATTGTGAGTCGGGATGGAATGAACACAGTGGTGTTGATGAAAGTGAAACGTGTTGGTGAATCCACCCTAAGCAAAGGTGAACGATGAGAGGCTGTGTAGGAGTACACAGTGGGTTGTCTCGTTGAACACTGTCCTAGGCCCCGAGATCCTGTTTTGTGATCCAAGACAAAGAGTATGACCACATGTAGGGTTTTATGGGAGCCCCGTTTGGCCTCTTTACATACCCAATCCGTCCAGGAGTCACAATAGATTCGGGCTTTCCATTTGGCATGTGCATAGAAAAAGAATGAAGAAAAGGTTGCATCATCCTAGATATGTGGGTGGACTTGTGAGGCAGTGAAACCATCTGGCAGAGGTGGCGTCTCGGTCCCTTACATTATCTGAGTCCGTTTCGTGGAACCGGCCGGACTCTCAAGCGGTGCCAAACTCAGGTAGTCGACTCCTGGATTAGAGAAGGTGATGTGAGGTTAGTGCCTTGGTTTCATCCACGTCCGACATCCGCTTGAAGGATGCCAAGAACGAGGCGATAAGTGATGACACGCGTGTGAAGATGTACACCCCTGCAGGGTTAATGAACTATTCGAATAGCCGTGTCCGCGGTTATGGACTACTTGGAAACCTCTACTTGATCATAGACAACTTGAATGGATACTTATAAAACTCGCAAGATAAGTGTGAGTGCTATGGTGTGCTTCTTTGTGGGGAAGTCGAGGAAGTAACCATAGTGGTGTATTGTTTGGAGATGTAGTGGACTCGTGTACGCTTCTTACCTCAAATCTGGTACTCGTAGTTCAGGATTAGCCAAGTCAAAGCTGGTACTTCTGCAAGTGAAACCCCACTTCCCTTTACCTTGATACATGTGCATGAGTAGTATAGCTCCTATGTAACTCTTGCTGAGTACGACTTTGTACTCACGTTTGCTTATTCTATGTTTTAGATGAGAACCGGACCCCGATGGAGTCACCTTCGTGAAGCTCGATGTTGACCTTGGTAGTATAATCCCAGACAGCAGTCTGGTCCCTCGTGGAAGGGCATGTTTGTTGTACAAGGCTTCTCTAAGCCATTTGTTAAACTTGTCTGTACTCAGACCTAATTTGCTTCCGTTGTATGATGTAATGTTGATCACAGACATGTGATCTTTGTATGCTCTATGTATAAGTCAATAAAGAATACTTTGTAGAGTTATGTGATGATACCTGCTGTTCATACTAGGCATGTGTGCTGCGTGTATGTTTATAACATGCATGTATTAGTATGGGTTTTCGAGACCTTAGTTGTGATCTGGCTGGCGGTCTTTTATACACCAAGTGGCCCTTAGATGTGCGCAGCTTGGGGCATCGCGATGCGATTGTTCGTGACTCTGTCACGTGCACACTTTGTTGTATGATCGAGCCCGCCCTAGACCCCGACTAAGTGATCGGGCTGGAGTAAGTGAATGTAAGAGTTAGGATCCAATCGATAACATGGTTGAGGCGACTTGTCTATGAGTATGGGATTCACCACCCATAAGCATTTAGACTTGTGAGCGGACGATGAGGACCCATCTCAGTTGATCATCCGGCCTGAATGGGATGCCCCTCACGTTCGATGCTTACCGAGAACGTTCTGTGCTTGGCCTTGTCTGCTTAGACAAGTGGGTACGGTTCTCGGCTCTCCATGTGATTGTATCGTGACTGGAATTACATACGCTAACCCCGGGTCCCGACATGGTATCAGAGCAGGACTGTCTGTAGGCTTATCAAACCCGTGGTCGAAGTCGAGTCTAGCATTCTATAGTTATATAGTTACTTGGGTATAAAGGGAACAACGTAAGGCTTCTTTTTCTCCTTACCCTCATCGATCTGAGTTCTGGGTCACCCTTATCTTTTCTATGGGATGATAGGACTAGGCTCATCTATGTCTTTACTAGAACATCTCGCTGAGTGCTTCCTTGTAGCCGTAGGATTGTTGTGGTCGTCCAGAGTCTCCGTGTTTTGAGTTCCTTGAGGAAGTTCTGTCCAATCTCCTCGAGGTTGTCTTGTTTTCCATCCCGATGTAGCCGTTTTGCTGCCGGATTTGTTCCAAGTTTCTGTGAATCATTGCCTTCGCATTATGCTCTTTTCCGTCTTCACCATGCCCTTCTTGTCTTTGATTCCATCATACAACCTGTTCTGATTGTTGATTTTTATCACATAGGATGTCAGGTGGAACTCGTAGTGTTGTTCGTCGGAATCGAGACCGTGCTCGAAATCGAAATGATGATGAACCTCTACCACCGCCTTCTGCGGCGGAAATCATGATGGAAGCTGAGAAGAATCAAGGCGATCAAACACGCCTTCTGGAGCTCATCGAGCAGAATACCTCACGTCATCGTAATGTGGTTGTGAGCATTCAGGACTTCATCCTCCTCAAGCCACTGGTATTCCGATGTTCTTCTGAGCCCCTTGAAGCTGATGATTGGCTCCGTTCCATCGAGCGTAAGCTTGATACTGCACATGTTGCTCCCGATGACCGAGTTGTTTTCGCGGTATACTTCTTGGAAGGTGCTGCTCTTCAATGGTGGGAGAACTATGTTGCTATGCAGCCAGATGGTCACGTAGTGACTTGGCAGGAGTTCTGTGTTGCCTTTCGAGGGTACCACATTCTGGATGAGTTAATGGAACGCAAGAAGGAAGAGTTCTGCAATCTGACTCAAGGAGAGATGTCCATGCATGAGTATGTGAGAGAGTTCAACCGTCTTGCTCGTTATGCCCAAGATGAGATCACCACCGATGCCAGAAAGCAGGCAAGGTTCCGTAAGGGACTTAGCCCCATCCTTCGTCATGATCTCAACCTCATCGAATTTGCCACCTTTGAGGATTTAGTCAACAGATCCTTCAGAGCTGAGCATGGCAATGAAGTGTTCGAAGAGTCCCGCAAGCATGCTCTTGAGCTTGCTTCTTCTTCAAGTTCAGCCCCTCAGAAACGCCGAATTTGTATTCCAACCAGAGCCATACCTCAAAACTTTCTGCAGAGGCCAACCTCCAATATATGCCATCCACCCCAACACATTATTCCACCCCGGAATGATAGTGTGCAGCTAAGCAATCCCACTCCCAGCAATTCAGACAGGGTATGCTTTAAGTGTGGTCTTCCAGGCCATTACTATCGTCAATCCCTCAGGTCTTGATGGCACCACGTCATTCTCGGCCCAAGCCTCCAAACAAATACACCACCAAAACCATCCCAGCAAAGCTTCCAGTCCCAAGTAGTGGTTGTGTGAACCAAATCTCAGTTGAGGAAACCACTGATGCTTCTGACGTCATTCTTGGCACACTCCCAGTCAATCATGTTCCCGCCTCCTTTCTTTTCGATCCAGGAGCTTCTCATTCATTCATGTCAGAGAGTTATGCACTTCGTCATGAGTTTCCCTTTGAAGAAATGTTTTCTCCAATGATCATTCAAACTCCTGGTTCAAAGTGGAAAACTAATAGAGTAAGCCATGGCAATCAAATTGCAATTGAGGGTTTAGTATTCCTTGCTTCTCTTATAGCCCTCAAGTCTTCGGACATTGATGTCATCCTAGGAATGGATTGGTTATCAAGGCAGAATGCTTTCCTTGATTGTAAAGCCAAATCAGTCAAACTCACCCATCATTCAGGCCAGACCATTGACTACACATCACCCCGCTCTAGAACCCAGGTGCATACTTTGAATGTGCTTCCCCTTCCAGACCTTGAAGATGTTCCGGTGGTTCGTGACTTCCCGGATGTCTTTCCTGAAGAACTGCCGGGAATGCCACCCGACAGGTGTGTAGAATTCATAGTGGATCTTATACCAGGCACAACCCCAATTTCCAGACGTCCATATAGAATGGCCCCACATGAGTTAGCCGAGCTAAAAACCCAACTTGATGCTTCGTTGGCAAAAGGCTTCATCCGCCCTAGCTCATCGCCATGGGGTTGCCCCGTTCTGTTCGTAACGAAGAAAGATGGAACAGAAAGGATGTGCGTAGACTATCGCCCGCTAAATTTAGCGACGATAAAGAACAAATACCCACTGCCCAGGATCAATGATCTTTACGATCAACTTGCAGGATCCTCTGTCTTCTCCAAGATGGATTTGAGATTAGGTTATCTTCAGATCAGAATCCGAAACGAGGACATTCCCAAAACGGCATTTACTACTCGTTATGGTCTTTACGAGTATACCGTCATGTCCTTTGGTTTAACCAATGCCCCCGCCACATTCTCGCGCTTAATGAATTCGATCTTCATGGAGTACCTAGATAAATTTGTTTTAGTTTATCTTGATGACATTCTCATCTACTCGAAGAACGAAGAAGAGCACGCAGAACACCTTAGGTTGGTATTGAGGAAACTTAGAGAGCATCGCCTTTATGCCAAGTTCTCCAAGTGTGAATTTTGGCTACCATAAGTGACCTACTTGGGCCACGTGATTTCTGCGAAAGGTGTTGCAGTCAATCCCGAGAGAGTTCAGGCCGTCCTTGACTGGACTCCACCTGAATCGGTTAAGCAAGTTAGGAGTTTTCTTGGCCTAGCGAGCTACTGTCGTCGCTTCGTCGAGAACTTTTCTAAAGTTGCAAAGCCTCTTACTGAACTCCTCAAGAAAGATAAGAAATTCCAATGGACCCCCAAGTGCGAGGAAAGCTTTTTCAAGAGCTAAAAAGAAGATTGACTTCTGCACCCGTACTTGCACCTCCAGAAACCAAAAGGGATTTCGAGATCTATTGTGATGCTTCACGGCAAGGGTTAGGATGCATACTTATGCAAGATCGACATGTGGTAGCTTACGCTTCACGCCAGTTGCGGCCACATGAAGAGAACTATCCAACCCATGATCTTGAACTCGCTGTCGTAGTTCATGCCCTGAAGACTTGGCGACATTACCTCCTTGGTAATCGTTGTGAGATCTATTCCGACCACCAAAGCCTCAAATATATTTTCACCCAGCCAGATCTTAATCTCAGGCAAAGACGCTGGATAGAGTTGATAAAAGATTATGACTTAGGAATTTCTTACACCCCAGGCAAAGCCAATGTCATGGCTGATGCACTAAGTCGTAAGTCGTATTGTAACAACCTCATGTTACAACAGTATCAACCACTTCTTCATGAGGAATTTCGAAAGCTTAACCTCGAGATTGTTCCTCATGGATCTCTTTTCAACTTGGTGGCGAAACCAACCCTTGAGGATCAAATAATAGTTGCCCAAAGACGTGCACGAGGTGTTCGCCGGATCAAGGAGAACATTGCTAGCGGAGTTGCTAAATGTTTCTCCACAGATAGCAAGGGAACGGTATTCTTTGAAAATCGTTTGGTAGTACCTAAGAATAAGGAACTAAGGCAACTCATCCTCAAAGAAGCCCATGACACACCCCTCTCAATTCATCCCGGTAGCACAAAAATGTACCGAGATCTACGCCAGAGATTTTGGTGGACCAGGATGAAGAGAGACATTGCTCGATTTGTTGCCGAATGTGATGTTTGTCGTTGCATTAAGGCAGAACACCAAAGACCTGCTGGTACACTTCAACCTTTGCCTATTCCAGAGTGGAAATGGGACAAAGTCGGTATGGACTTCATCACCGGCTTTCCAAAAACCCAGAAAGGAAACGATGCCATCTTCGTGGTCATTGATAGACTTTCCAAAGTTGCTCACTTCCTTCCCGTTCGCGAGTCTATAACTGCTAGCCAGTTGGCGGACTTGTATATCTCTAGAATTGTGTCTCTTCACGGTGTTCCTTTGGTGATCAATTCTGATCGTGGTAGCCTTTTCACCTCTAGATTCTGGGGAAGCTTTCAGAATGCTATGGGAACTCATCTATCCTTTAGTACAACTTTCCATCCTCAGTCTAGCGGTCAAGTTGAAAGGGTTAATCAAATCTTGGTAGACATGCTCAGAGCTTGTGTTATCTCTTTCGGAAAGAATTGGGAGAAATCTCTTCCATTCGCCGAATTTGCTTATAACAATAGTTTTCAATCTAGTCTGAACATGGCTCCTTTTGAACTCCTCTATGGAAGACGATGTCGAACACCCCTAAACTGGTCAGAAACCGGTGAAAGACAACTCTTTGGACCGGATATGATCAAGGAAGCAGAAGAGCAAGTTCGCATTGTTCGTGATCGTTTGAAAGCCGCTCAGTCTCGTCAAAAGAGCTACTATGATCGTCATCATAGAGAGGAGAGCTACAATATTGATGAGAAGGCTTACCTCCGGGTTACTCCTCTAAAAGGAACCCAACGATTCGGTATCAAAGGCAAGTTGGCCCCACGTTACATCGGACCTTTCCGCATTCTAGCTAAACGTGGAGAAGTTGCCTACCAACTTGAACTACCTCCGCACCTTTCCCGAGTACATGATGTATTCCATGTGTCACAACTCAGGCGTTGCTTCAAGGACCCCATCCGCGAAGTCGACCATGAAACGCTTGATCTCCAAGATGACCTTTCTTACCGAGAGTACCCTGTTCGTATTCTTGATTCAGCAGAGCGTGTCACTCGTCGTCAGAAGATCAAGTTCCTCAAAGTGCAATGGTCACATCATTCCGAGAAAGAAGCAACGTGGGAAAGAGAAGACCGCCTCCGTGCCGAATACCCCACCTTCCTCCCGACGACTTCTGAATCTCGGGACGAGATTCTTTTGAGTGGGGGCGAGTTGTCAGAACCCCAACTAGGGTAAGTGCTAGGGTTTGCTTATCCCTTTGCATCATGAAAAATTTAAAAGGAAAATCAAAAATGGGGAAAAGAAAAGCCCTGAGAATTTAAATAATTAGCCAGAGAAAAATCTTTTTTCCAAAAATCTTTTGAACATTTGGAAAATTCCTATAAATGATGCTGATCATTTTAAAAGTGGTTTGAGTATTTTCCCATACTCATGGAATTTTCTAATATTCAAATAGAGCTCTGGAAATTAAAGTTTACCCCTATTTGAATTGAAATTGAAATTTATTGAATTTCAAAAATTTCCAAATTATTTATGTGACTAGCTACTGGTCACCTAGTTTTTATAAAAGTATTTGGACATATATTAAAAATGCCTAGCTATTTTGAATCTAGGCAAAACAAATGAAACAGAAAAACTAAAAAGAAAAAGCAAGAGGTAGGCTTACCTTGCGCCCACAGACGAGGCCCACCTCTCCACTGGCCGGCCCAGCCCAGCCCGGGGGACTTGTCGTCTACCTCCCCTCCCCCCGAAGCAACTCGGTGGAGGGCAGGGGGGCGCCGACGGCCACCGCGACGGCCAGAGCCATCTAGGCCTTTCCCTTCCCCCTGAACCCGCCACGGAGACGCCCTGGTCACCTCCAATCTTCTTCCCCCTCTCTCTGTCTCTATCCCTCCCTCTCCCGCTCGGAATCAACGCCGCCCGAGGACCGCCGTGGCTCGCGGCCGAGGAGAACCCGTGGCCATCGAGCTCTACGAGACCAGACACCTTGTCCAGGATGAAGCCCGGCATCGACTTCGTCTAGCCACGCCCTCAATCGAAGCCCGGGGGCCACGAGCACGACTCCAGCTTCAAGAACTCGCCGCCGGCCGCCGGGGACGCCATCTTCAAATTCTTCGCCTGTGCTGCTCCAACGGCTCCCCCGAGCTCTTCCTCGTGATCAGGGTGAGCTGGAGCTTCGTTCCCCTCCCTCCTTGATTTTTCCTGTGGCCGGATTCAAGTTTACGGCGAGGACAGCAACCGGACGCCGCACCTCGTCATCGCCGGCGTCGAAGTAGCCCTTCCCTTGAACCCCCATTGGCGTAGCTCGAAGCGGACGAGCACGGGCATCACTCCGGTGCCCTCCGCGTGCCCAGCCGTGCACGGAAACGCCGTCCGCAGCGGGCGCCGCCGTGCGGTTTGGTCACCGGCGGCTAACCGCCGGCGGGCCATTTAGCTTAGGGGCTAATCCCCTGTCAGTTGACCCTTAGGTCACTGACTGGTGGGCCATAGCCCCCCCCTAATGACTCGGTTTAGTTAATTAAACCGGGTTAATTCCCACTGTGACTGACCAGCCGACCCCACCTGTCAGGCCCCTGGTGACATCAGCACTGCGTCAGGCTGACGCAATAAACAATTTTCCAGAGAATTAATTTAATCCAGAAAATTCCAGAAAATGCTTTAAACTTGGGAAATTCATAACTAATTCATTTTAACTCCAAATATAACAAATAATATGTCTAAAAATATCAGAAAAATCCAAGGATTATGAATATGGGCTCTGTTTTCATGTTTGACCATTTTAAAATGGGTGAACAGTGCAAAACATCCATATGGCTTTAATTCAAATTCAAATTTGAAGCACATTTGCAAATGACTTTGCATTTGAATTCTTTTAAATGGAATTGTACCCACATTGTGACCAAGAACATCACCATTTCAATATTGATCATGTGTTTGATGCATTGCAATTAAATTTATACCTTGTTTGATTGTTTGCTCGATAGACGTGCAATCGGAACCGGAGGCCACCCCCTTCGTTGAAGACACCGTTATCGAACCTCGACAGCAAGGCAAGCAAACCCCATTGATCATGTCTATAAAATCCCAATTCCCTCTCAGTCTCGCTTATGCATGTTTAGGAGATCACTTTATATCGATTCTACCGCATAGTTGAACCCATATCCGATGCATGACCTATCATCTTGTCACAGTAGTAAGCAAACCACAATCCTTGCTGACATAGGAGTTGTATGATATCATGAAGCCCCTGCAACTGTTATAGCTTATTGCATGCTTAGTGTTACATGAGGTTGCTTTTGATGTGAGTCGGGATGATGGTGAACATGGTGTTGATGAAAGTGAAAATGTGTCGGTGAATCCACCCTAATACAAGGTGAACGATGAGAGGCTGTGTAGGAGTACACAGTGGGTTGTCTCGTTGAGCACTGCCTTAGGCATCGAGTGCTTGTATGGTAATCCAAGACAAAGAGTACAACCACACATTGGGCTCACTGACCCCTCTCGGCCTAGTACCTTGATCCGTGTCGACGTCCAGGAGTCACATTAGTTCGGGCTTTCCATTTGGCATATGCATAGAAAAAGAATGAAGGAATGGTTGCATCATCCTAGATATGTGGGTGCACCTGTGAGGCAGGAAAACCATCTGCTAAAGGTGGCGTCTCGGTCACCTACATTGTCTGAGTCCGTTTCGTTGATCCGGCCGGGCTCTCGAGCGGTAGCAACTCAGGTAGTCGACTCCTGGAATAGACCGGTTGTGAGCGAAGTGTCGTGGTGAACATCCTCGCTGTCACCTCTTGAACGGTGGCGAGACATGGTGGTAACCGATGGTCATGTGTGTGTAGTTTACACCCTTGCAAGGTTAACAAAACTATTCGAATAGCCGCGTCCGCGGTTAAGGACTACTTGGAACCTGTACCTGATTATTAGACAACTTGAATGGATACTTATAAAACTCGCAAGATAAGCGTGAGTGCTATGGTGTGCTCCTCGTGGGGAAGTCGAGGAAGTAACCATAGTGGTGTATTGGTTGGAGATGTAGTGGACTCGTGTACGCTTCTTACCTCAAAGTCTGGTATTCGTAGTTCAGGAATAGCCAAGTCAAAGCTGGCACTTCTGCATGAAGAACCCCACCTCCCTTTACCTTGATACATGTGCATGAGTAGTGTAGTTCTGATGTAAGTCTTGCTGAATACGATTTTGTACTCACGTTTGCTTATTCTATGTTTTAGATAAGAACCGGACCCCGATGGAGTCACCTTCGTGAAGCTCGATGTTGACCTTGGTAGTATAATCCCAGACAGCAGTCTGGTCCCTCGTGGAAGGGCATGTTTGTTGTACAAGGCTTCTCTAAGCCATTTGTTAAACTTGTCTGTACTCAGACCTAATTTGCTTCCGTTGTATGATGTAATGTGATCACAGACATGTGATCTTTGTATGTTCTATGTGTATATCAATAAAGAGTACTTTGTAGAGTTATGTGATGATACCTGCTGTTCATACTAGGCATGTGTGCTGCGTGTATGATTATAACATGCATGTCTTAGTATGGGTTTTCGAGACCTTAGTTGTGATCTGGCTGGCGGTCTTTTATACACCAAGTGGCCCTTAGATGTGCGCAGCTTGGGGCATCGCGATGCGATTGCTCGTGACTCTGTCACGTGCACACTTTGTTGTATGATCGAGCCCGCCCTAGACCCCGACTAAGTGATCGGGCTGGAGTAAGTCTATGTAAGAGTTAGGATCCAATCGATAACATGGTTGAGGCGACTTGTCTATGAGTATGGAATTCACCACCCATAAGCATTTAGACTTGTGAGCGGACGTTGAGGACCCATCTCAGTTGATCATCCGGCCTGAATGGGATTCCCCTCATGTTCGATGCTTACCGAGAACGTTCTGTGCTTGGCCTTGTCTGCTTAGACAAGTGGGTACGGTTCTCGGCTCTCCATGTGATTGTATCGTGACTGGAATTACATACGCTAACCCCGGGTCCCGACACATGCCCCCCGATGACACGCTTGAGTGACAGAAACATGAGTCTAGGGGATGTGCTGTTTCCACAAGGGGGAAAACAACGGTGCTTGTAACCGCGGTTGCAAGGATTGTTTACTTTACGCAAAGTGCTTTTTAATGGAGTTGTCTGTTGCTTCGGGTTTACACTTTGGGTGGGGCTCGCAACTTAATACCAGCGAGATGTTCTGGATAGATATCTCAAGGTGGATGATTATTAGTAGATGCAGTTGGATTTCGGTCTACTTATTTTGGTGTACTGCCCGTGCTTTTGAGCCTCTTCCTTTCTTTTGTAGCATAGTTAGCATTGCGGTGCGTTCATAATCATGTCAATTGCCCTTCTGTAATTTGTTCACCTCGCATAGCAGTTTTATCGTCTTTTGGGAGAGAGACATCACTAGTGAACATCACGTATCCCGGTCCATATCCTCATTACCGTTTCCACGCTCATTTACTTTTCTGCTTTTACTTTCAGTTGCTATCATTATCTCTTGTGTTTGATCCTGTGTGAACAATAAGACCGGAGAGATTGACAACCTCTCTGAACTTCGTTGGGAATAAAGTTATTTGTGTCTATGTGCAGGTCCGCGTCAGTTGCGCCGCTGACACCTACTTATCATCTCCGGAGTCCTACTTGAGACAAACCTTGGTATCTTTACCGAGGAAATTTGCTTCTTTGCTACATCACACCTTCCACTTGGGGTTTACCAACGAAGGGCGAGAAATCACTATCATCACCTCGCACATCACTCACCAATGGATTCTTCCGAGCCCTCCCGTAGGGCAGTCATCAGTTGCAGATCAAGTCCGGGATACCAGCTCTTCGCGATAGAGAGGGCAGCCTGCACCCTAGATCGGAAGGCAGAATCAAGCATGTGGTCAACCTGGCGGCCTACAACTTTCAGACTCTGAGCAACATCTTCATGCTTGTCAAATGCAATGGTCTTTTGATTGCCCTTGAACAGCTTGTCATTCAACTTCTGGATGCAAGTCTTGTATGTGCACAGGGCACCTTTCACATAAGGAATCCGAGCATCCAGGGAAACCACAAAGTCTTCGGCGTCCCATCCAGCATCAGCAGCAACTACCACACGCCGCGCTCGGCGGGTTGCGGCAACTGCTTCATCGGCAGTGGCGTTGGAATGAGGCCAGGCATCTGGCAGAAGCAATCGGAGAAAAAAGTTGGTCCAGTTAGGGCAAAGTTAGATCGGAGTGGCAAAATGAAGAACTACCTGCAAGAGCAAGATCCACTCGGTGAAGGTAGGTGTCAGAAAGGTCAACACTAGCTTGGGCGCGCTGGATCTCGATGATTTGCTGGGCATCCATATCTTTAACACGTTTAACCGCGGCATCCCTTTCCTTCATGAGTTGGCCCTCAACCTCAATTCGGGCATCGGAGAGCCTCTGGAGTTCATGTTCATGAGTGCGTCGGGCAGCGGCAAGATCATCAACAGCTCGTTGAAGTTTGGCTTCAAGCTCAGTTTCGGCGGAGGTCCGGCGCTGGTTGGTCTGTTCGGCAAGGCCGAGCTGGCTATTCTTCTCACCGAGCTGGATCTCTAGTTCGGCGATTCTCTTCTGAGCAGCCTCCAGCTCGGAGGAACGAGTGGCAGCAGCTGCAAGTGTGCGATGGAGTAAGGATACAATATTGATCGGAGAAAGCAAGAAAGGGCAGGCATAATGTACCTGTGAGTTCCTGAATCTTGGCAGCTTGGGCATCAGCATTCTTCTTGAGAGCGGCAATGGACTTCTGACCCGCTGAATAAGCGGCCAGAAGCTCCTCGAATATAGCTTTACGTCTGTCACAGATAGCCTGAAAAATGGGCCGATCAAAGTTAAAGAAAGAGCATAAAGTAACAAAGAGAAATGAAGATCCGAGCAGATTGCAAGCAATCGGCCCGAATCTCGGGGACTACACCCAATGGATGCGCTAGGCGCGCCCCCACTGAAAAGAAAGCTTACAGTAACAAAGTGGTTGGATGCAAGAATTTGTCCCAGCGAGGCGTCGGATGTCGGTGGCAAGACCACCTAGCCGGTCCAGAAGCTGGGACGGAAGTTGGTCTTCGGATCCACGAGGCGGAGGAGTGGCCGAATCGGCAAGTGGTCGGACAGGCGAAACGTCGGAGGTGCCAAGGTACGCCTCGCGGAACCGGTCGGCCAGTGCAAGCTGGCGGCCGGAAAGCGGTTGGCGAACAAGAGCACCGGAGGACGGTGCTGTAGAAGCACTGGGTCTGGCAGCAACATGAGTGGCAGGTGGAGCAGTAGGTGGAACAACAGTGGGATCGGTGGAGATGGTAGCGACGCTCCTCGAGCCAGCAGTGGGGGAGGGATCAGCGGCAGTGGCCTGGGCTGGAGAAGCTTCAGGCTGAGGAGGATCAGCGCTAGGCCGATCTGGCATCGGCACATCGACATGTGCGATGCCAGAATGGTCCAGCAGAATTGGAGAAGCAGCAGCAATGGTCGGAATAGGAGAGGTCGACTGCGTGTCAGCAGTCGGAAGAGCAGCAGAGGTCGGCGGCAAAGCAATCGGTCGCGTGTGAGCCGCGGCAGCAGCAGTTTTCTTCTTGGCCTGCTCGGCTTTCCGGGTGTCCGCGACACCTTTCTTGCGTGCAGGCACGGACACATTGGAAGTGGCCGAGGTTGCCGGGGTCGTGCGGGCAGGAGTAGCAGAGGGGGCAGGAGGAGCAATCGGCGCACCCCCAGGTCCGGTAGGGTCCAAAGATCGGGTAGCCCTGCGATAAAAGAGCACAAATGAGCAAGACAGCTCAAGAAAATTCAAGAAAAACAAGAGATGAAGATATGTACCCGGGAGCTCGAGGAAGTTGAGCAGAAAATTTGGCCATGGAAAAGCCAGGGTGAGCGATGTTCAGTAGGGTAGGAGAAAGCACAGGGCCCCTAACTTTAGGGTCAGCTCGGCGCGGGCCCGTTTTCCCTTTCTTCTTGGCAATCTTGGAAGGGCCGACATCGTCAGGTCGGGGGCGTTTTCCTTTGGGCAGCGTGTCGGGACCCGGGGCTACGACATAGTCATATGGAGAGCCCAGAACTGTACCCACTTGTCTAAGCAGACAAGGCCAAGCACAGAACATTCTCGGAAAGCATCGTACGTGAGGGGCATCCCATCCAGGCCGGATGATCAACTGAGATGGTTCCTCATCGTCCGCACACAAGTCTAAATGATATGGGTGATGAACTCCCATATTCACAGACAAGTCGCCTCAACCATACTATCGACTATCTCATAACTCTTACATAGACTTACTCCAGCCCGATCACTTAGTCAGGGTCTAGGGCGGGCTCAATCATACCACAAAGTGTGCACGAGACGGAGTCTCAAACAATCGCATCGCGATGCCCCAAGCTGTGCACATCTAAGGGCCACTTGGTGTATGAAAGACCGCCAGCCAGATCACAACTAAGGTCTCAAAAACCCATACAAAGACATGCATGTTATAAACATACACGCAGCACACATGCCTTGTATGAACAGCAGGTATCATTGCAATTCTCTACAAAGTATACAACTTTATTGATAACTCTTACAGAGTGCACACAGAGATCACAAGTTTGTGATCCAATATTACATCAATCATGCGGAAGCAAAGTAGGTCTGAGTACAGACAAGTTTAACAAATGGCTTAGAGAAGCCTTATCTAAAAACAAGCCCTCCACAAGGTACAGTCGTCTGACTGGGACTACACTAGCTTGGTCTTGGTCTGAGTCTTCATTCTTCGAGCTTCGGGTAGAAGCCACCATCGGGGTAGGTGGGTTCATCTAAAACATAGAATAAGCAAACGTGAGTACAAAGTCGTACTCAGCAAGACTTACATAGGAGCTATACTACTCATGCACATGTATCAAGGTAAAGGGAGGTGGGGTTCTACTTGCAGAAGTGCCAGCTTTGACTTGGCTAGTCCTGAACTACGAGTACCAGACTTTGAGGTAAGAAGCGTACACGAGTCCACTACATCTCCAACCAATACACCACTATGGTTACTTCCTCTACTTCCCCACGAGAAGCACACCATAGCACTCACGCTTATCTTGGTGTGTTTTATAAGTATCCAGTTCAAGTTGTCTAATAATCAAGCTAAGCTTTCCAAGCAGTCCTTAACCGCGGACGCGGCTATTCGAATAGTTTTGTTAACCCTGCAGGGGTGTACCGCTACACACACATGTCATCAGTTACCGCCTTTTGCGTGTCACCGTTCAAGAGGTGACAGCGATGATGCCACCACAACACTTCGTCCACAGCTCCGTTCTAGTCCAGAGAGTCGCCTATCTGAGGGAGATCCGTATGGAAGTCCGGCCGAGGTTCCAGTACAGCCTCAAACGATGTGTGCAGTTTCCAAAGCCGGTCTTGAAAAGCCGTTCATCCACTTCGCAGACCGTGCCACAACCCTACCAGAACTCCGAACCACTGCGACTCTTGGGGTTCGAACGGGGTGAGGTACTAGGTCGAGAGGGGTCAGTGAGCCCAATGTGTGGTTGTACTCTTCTTCTTGGATCACCACACAAGAACTCGGACTTAAGGCGGTGTTCAACGAGATAACCCACTGTGTACTCCTACACAGCCTCTCATCGTTCACCTTGTATTAGGGTAGATTCACCAACACAGTTTCACTTTCATCAACACCATGTTCACCATCATCCCGACTCACATCAAAAGTAACGTCATTGTACCACTAAGCATGCAATAAGCAGTAACAGTTGCAGGGGTTACATGATATCAACCAACTCCTACATCGGCTAGGATTGTGGTTTGCTTACTACTGTGACAAGATGATAGGTCATGCAAAGGATATGGGTTCAACTATGCGATAAAAACGTTATCATGGTGATCATCTTAAACAATGCATAAGCGAGACATGAGAGGGAAGTGGGATTTTATCGACATGATCAATGGGGGTTTGCTTGCCTTGCCGACGAGGTTCAGTCACGGGGTCTTCAACGAAGGGGGTGAACTTGGGTTCCGGCTCCACTTCTATTAGCAACATGACAATCATAGGATCAACATAAACTAAAATGTACAATCACATGAATAAGATTGTAATGGTGATGTTCATGGTTGCATTGTGTGGACAATTCTATTTAAAAGGAATATATTGCAATTGAATTGCAAATTCAAACTCCATTTGATTTATCGATGAATTTCAAATGCATTTGAATGCATGAAAGTTTATTCAAAAATGTTGATCATGAAGTGATGTGGTATAGTTGAAGTAATGTCTCTGATGTGTGGATGAATTCATTTGAATTAAGGGTGTTGCAAAGTCATTTGCAAAATCACTCCAAATTTGAATTTGAAAAGGATCCATATGCATGTTTGCTACTGTTCACCCATTTTAAAATGGTCAAACATAGAAACAAAGTGCATATTCTTAATCCTTGCATTTTTCTGATAATTTTTCATATATTATATGTTTAATTTGGAGTTAATATGAATTAGTTATTGAATTTCAAAGTTTATTGCATTTTCTGGAATTTTCTCTGTTTTCTTTTATTTCTTTTAATCTCTGGAAATGATTTATTGCATCACTGTGATGCAGTGCTGATGTCACCAGGGGGCTGACAACAGGGGCCCACCTGTAAGTCTCAGTGGGGTTAAACCCGTTTTAATTAGAGTTAACAGAGAGGGTTAAGGTTTGGGGGCCCCACCTGTCATAGGCTGTGGGGGGGATTAGCTTAATGGCCTCGGGCCCATGGGACAGTGAGAGAGGGGAGGGTTAATGGCGACGGCGGCTCGGGACTCGCCGGAGTCTCGCCGGAGTAGGGGTTTTGGGCACGGGAGGGGTTCTGGAGGGCACGTACGTGCGCTGCGCGAAGTCGCGCGTCGGGCTGTGCTACTGGGGGTTCAAACGGGGCTCTGTGGCGACGGCTAGCTCAACTGCGGCGGCGGCCCTTTCACTGACCTCGCCGGAGTCTAGCTCCAGTGCGCGAGAGGGGGCGGGGTTAGGGGCAAACGGACGGGATGCTCACCCTGAGCGCGATGGAGAAGACGGCGGGCCTGGAGGGTGCTCGACGACGACGAATTCAGAGGTCTCCTCCTCGGCGGCCGGCGGTGGAAGCTCGAAGCGGGCGTCACCTGCAGAGGGGCTTGGCGCCAATTGAAGTGGGGGATTGACGGAGTTGACGACGCCGGAGCTGTCAGACAACCTTGCACCGGCTAGCTTGGCCAGTGGCCACGTCGGAGCACGACGGCCGCTCCGGTGAGCTCTCGGGGTGGTCACGGATTCGACGCGGGAGAGGGGGAGAGTGAGCGGAGAGAGGGGGAGATGGACCTGGAGCCTTCCAGGCGTCCACGGCGAGGGGATAGGGACAGGGGGAAGCAGGAGGTGGCCGGGCGACGGCGGTGGCCGCGGCATGCTCGACACGCACCTGCGTGCTCGCCGTCCTAGAGAAGACGACAAGAAGGAGGCGGCTGGGCTGGGCCAGGCCGAGGTAACTGGGCCTGTGGGGTGGGCTGGGTTTTTATTTTTCCGTTTCTTCTGTTATTTCTTTCTGTTTTCTTTTTCTGTTATTTGTTTTGCTCTAGGAAAAATAGCAGAGCATTTTATAAAATACCCAAAACTTTTATGTGGGCTTAAAATATAAGTAGCTAGCCACTCATAACTTTTGGGCATTTTTGAAATTCAAATAATTTGAATTTCAAATCAAATAGGGGTTCTTTTAATTTTCCAAGGCACTATTTGAAAATTAGAAAATTCCATGAGCATGGAATTGATCCCAAACCATTTTTAAAATGATCAGTATCATTTATAGGAATTTTCCAAATGTTCAAATGATTTTTGGAAAAAGATTTTTATCTGGCCATTTGAATTAATTTCTCAGGGCTTTTCTTTTCCCCATTTTTGAATTTTCTTTTGAATTTTTGCATGATGCAAAGGCACAATAAAACCCTAGCACTTACCTAAGTTGGGGTTCTGACACAGCGTCTGTTCGGCAGGTTCAGATTCTGCGCCGAGGTCACCAAGAGGATCAGAATCACTGCTCCATTCGGCCATGAAGCGTTTGACGGAGGAATCAGACTCACCCGGCTTCTTGAAGCCGAGTCCGAGGGAAGAAGTTCGGGCCTCGGTCTCGGATTCGGTCTCTTCGTCAAGCTCCAAGTCCCGGGCGTCTTCTTCAGCTCGGTCAGGGTGGTAGCCCGAAGCGGATTGTCCGTCCTGCATGAGCCTAGAGGCCAGAAATTCCTGAGGAAAAGGATCCGATCAGAATCAATAAGGAGGAATGGAAAAAGTTAGATCAAAAAATCATAATTGTAGCATACCTCGGGGCAAGGCCGAGTTCGGCTGAACGGCTTCAGTCCGAACTCAAAAGGTTTAGTAACTTTAAGATTGGTAATGTTGTTGATTCGGTGGAAGAACTCCTTCTCGTCTATTCGGAATGTGGAAATCCGAGTGGGGTCGAGGCGCAGGTGCATATCACAGATCCGGTGGCAGCGGCGTTGTAGTGGGAGCACTCGGCGACAGATCCAGGTCGACACCAGATCGGCGGACTGCTGCCCTTGTTCCATCAGCTTCTGGATATACGCCATCTGGCGATCCAGATCGGTGTCCCCGTCCCTCGGTTTCTCAGCCCAATGATACTTCGCAGTCGGTGGGGGCAGAGAGAATTCGGGCAGATTCAACAAGTCCCGATTCCGCGGCGAGGAAACGTAAAAGAACCCTATCTGCCAGTTCTTGATGGACTGAGGCAGTTGGGGATGAGGATAGAGGCCGGCCTGGCGGAGGTAGATGGTGGCGCCGCCGCATTCGGCCATGACCTTGACTTCCTCTCTTTTCTTGGTCTTGGAGTTGATAGTGTACACACCAGTGCCCACTTGGAAGCTGCGGAAGTGAAAGAGTCGGCACCAGAGCCCAATGGTGGGCCGGACGCCGAGATAGCCTTCGCACAGAGATACGAAAGTGGAGAACAGCGTGATAGCATTGGCCCCAAGGTGATGCGGCTGCATCCGGTAGAAGGCAAGGAAATCGTGAAAAAATTGGCTCACCGGAAGCCCACACCCGCGCTCGAAGTGCGCAAGGAAGACAACGCGTTCGCCTTCCCGGGGCGCGGGCACGATCTCGTCGCCGGGAATACGGAAATCAAGGTCCGCCGGGATCTTGCGAGACCGGCAGAGGAGTGCGACTTGCATCTCTGTCACGTTGGAACCCTTCCAAGCTCCCCTCTGGGAGCCGGCGGCGGCGTCGTCCCCCATGGAGGCGTCGGACTCCGTGATGGGCGAGGAGGAGCGATGCGAAGACGAGGAAGAAGGTGGCGGCGGTGGAGATGACGGTGGCGGAGGCGGAGGAAATCTAGATCCAAGCCCACCTATGGTGGCGTAGGAGGAGCGGTGGCAAGCGCGGTGAGTCGCGGCGGCTCCGGGCGTCGGAGGAAGTGGCAACAACACGGCGGGGCGAGCGGTGCGGCAGCGGAAGCAATGGAGAAAAGCTCGAGGAAGGAGATGGAGTGAGGGGTGCGAGCCACATCTCTCACCCCGTCGGGTATTTAAAGACGCGGTAAAGAGGTAGTGGGATCGGCTGTGCCGATCTGGCAAACGGTGTGGCCGCGTGTATCCACAGAACGACGTCAGTTCGGAGCACAGAAGATCCGGCGGATGGGACGGGACGTGCGCACGTGGGTCGAGGTAGCGGTTATGGCATGTCAAGTCAGGGCACGACGTCCCGTATTTTTTGGCGAATTCGAAGCGGCAAGTTCGGTCAACATTCCAGTCAAACCAACCGTTGGGCGGATCGGTCGAGGAAGTCAAGACCAATCGGTAAATTAAGTGCAATCGGCTTATTGAGAGAAGTGGATACGAAGATCAAGAGCAATCGGAAGATCAAGAGCAATCGGAAGAATAGAAGCAATTGGAAGATCAAGAGCAATCGGCAGGTAGCAAGCAACCGGCCTATTGGAGCAATCGGTCAGAGACAAGGAAAGTATTTTTAAGGAACCTGTGCAGGCCTCGCCATCTCTGAGTTCGGCGAGACCTCCGCAGCTTCAGGGGCTACTGTCGGGGGAATGACCCCCGGGTAGGGTCACCCAGGGGAAATAGTTCATCAGAACATAGATCACCGAGCTGGAGGTCACTGATTTATTCAAGGCCGAGCTAAACAAGAGAAACCAAGAAGTGGGCTGAACTGCTCCAAGTGAGGGCCGATTGCCCCGGAGAGGGCGCAATCGGCCTCATCTAGGAGCATCCGGCCGAAGTAAGAAAAGCAGCGTCCGATCAGAGGTCCAGATCGGACACCTGGTACAAGAGCATTCAATGCGCAATCCCTGAAGATCGGGACTGTCAGAGGCGTGCGGTCTCCTCCAGCGCCGATCACGCGGACAGGCCGACAGGCCTAAGTACCTAGCCTTACTGTTCATAGCCGAGGTCTACGGGATAGCGGCATGGCGAGCCGCAAGTCTACACTGGGTCATCCGGAGAAGCACGATGCTAGGTCCCTAGCCGATCTGAGACAGACAGCTGGGCCCTTCCTCTTGTGTATTTACCTTTGTACCCTGAGCTCGGCCTATAAGAGCCCCGGGTACCCCTCCTGCGTGGAGGAGGACGGTAGAGTAGTTATTGCAATCTCACCCACCAGAGAGAGCAAGTAGAGAGTAGAGACCTGAGGCCCTCTTCTTCTTCCTCTCAAACAGCTCAAGGAGCATTCATTGTAGCCAGAGTTATTGCATATAGCTAGCTCGGCAGGACTAGGGGTGTTATCTCTACGGAGAGCCCCGAACCTGGGTACATTGTGGTGTTTCACCGTGTGTTCCTATTCTCGTTTCCGGTACCAGCGATACTAACCTCGGTCTGTCCCCCTCTTTAGCCATCTCCATGGCATCTGCCGTTACATATCGACGACATGCCATTCCACATGCACCTATATAAGGACTAGGGCGAACCCCGAAGGGGTAGAGGTCAGACCACAACCCTAGCCGCCACTCCACCACCAGGCCGAGCCATCGGACCTAGCAGTCCGCCGCCCGACGCTTCTCCTTGTACGTGCGCATCCCTTGGAGGCGTCGCACCTGCGGTGCTTGGACGAACTATTCGCGGGATCGGTTCGCGGAACTCCGTTCGAGGGATCGGTTCGAAGGATTCGAGGAGCAGCCGCCGACGCTCATCGCCAACTCTCCTTTCGCTGCCGTGACTGCGCGTCTAGTGGTAATCCCTTATCATACAGTTCATCTCCAGTACCAGTGATCTTGGTTGTGCGCGGTAGAAAATTTTAATTTGCGCTAGAGTAGCGTACTGCGTGTCCCAACACTAACAGAGAATAAACCCGGCTCTGATACCATTGTTAGATTAAACCTTTAGGATTAAACATTACCAGAATCTAATCTCCTGATAAGAACACCTTTGTCAGAGCGGAAGCGTGAGAAATTACGGGTGGATATGAGTGAAGTCCAGTGCCTGCTTGATGCAAGCATGATGTAGCCCATGATGTGTAGATGATGAGCAGCAGCAGGGAGCCGTCGGTACAACCTGGTCTTCTGATCCCTTTAGCACACTTTTAGGATCGGTAGTTATGAGTGTGAAGGGCTTTTGCCCGTACATGACTTAATCCCTCTCAAAGGGTACGTCTTCCTCTTATATAGTGTGGTGCTAAGGGAATATGGACAAAAACCAAATATTGCTTTTTGTGGGCCTCCGACCATAGCAGAATCATGGAGCAAAACTCTCTCGGTTTGAAACAACCTGAGATCAATTCCAACACGTCCTTCTCTGCATGGTCCCGTTCGACGCGTGGTCTGCAGTTCCTTGGCTGAAGCACGCTGCAGGCACCAAGCCTGAGGGCTTCTTTTTCCAAGAAACTGGACCTCTCAGCTGCCGCTGTGTACAATGTGAAGCCCGTGGCCTAGGAGTGTCAGGAGCATGAGATTGAGGCGTCGGATGACGCCTACATCCTCAAATCGGCGGATACAGCGAGTGTGGAGCTGCCATACTCTTGCCGGGCGGGGGCGTGCTTGACCTGCGCTAGCAAGATGAAGGCCGGTGCGGTGGACCAGTCGGACGAATCGTTCATGGACGACGCGCAGCGGAGGACGACTACGTGTTGATATGCATGGCGTACCCCAAGCCAAACTGCGTCGCCCACAACTTTAAGGCGGGCGACCAAATTAATACCACCAATGGAGTAGATGGCGCCATGGTGGCAATGGTGAAAGAATAACGATGTTTGCTTCAGGCTTCTTCCACTCCATACGCTTTCTCGGGAAGCACTGGTCACGCCTGTGGCGCGGCATGAGATCGACAGGTTTTTCATCCTGTGATTGCTTGGATCGATTCGGGAGCAAACAAAAAATAAGCTGCGCTGGTTAAGCTGCGTTCTTGCTTATGGAGGATACATGGTTAGCTAGCAAATTTAATAGTCCCACATCGCGTCTTTGCATCACACAACTCCAATTTAAATAATTCTGCAAGTCGTATGTCAATCAGATCCCCTAAAAATATATATTAAAAAGAGACGCTGCACCATGCTGGATTAACGGAGGAATTGTGTGCATGCAATGTTGTGTACTGCAGAAATAGGGATCATCATCGACGGAGGATGTGTTGTTATGTTTTCCAAAATTTAATTTAAGTATTTTCTTAATTTCTACATTCTGTGGCATGGTTGGTGCACCATCGATTTGCTTCGATCCAGCTCCGCCATGTTAGAAGTCTCCGAGGCAATGTAACTAATTAGAGAGTACTCGTTCGCAGCCCGCTTCAGTGAACAGCGCCACGTGTCGCGCTCACAGCGATCCCTCAGGATTTCATCTTTTCTATTTTTGTGTACGCGTTTTTTATGTTTAAAATTGGTTTTTTCAGTGGTTTTTTCGACTTTTCCGGTTTTCGCACGTTTTTTCTATACGTTTTGGTGAAAAAAAATATAAAAATATCGAAAAAAAAGAGGCACGACCTTACCTCCGCGGGAGGCCTCGTGCCTCCTTTTTTGAGGCACTCGTGCCTCAAAAAACAGGAAAAACAAAAAAACGTGAAAAGGCACTATCGTGCCTTTTTTGAGGCACTCGTGCCTCCTTTTTAGAGGCACTCGTGCCTCATTTTTTGATGCACTCGTGCCTCTAAAAACAGAAAAAACAGAAAAACGTGAAAAGGCACTCGTGCCTTTTTTGAGGCACTCGTGCCTCCTTTTTTGAGGCGCTCGTGCCTCCTTTTTTGAGGCCCTCGTGACTCTTTTTTGAGGCCCTCGTGACTCTTTTTTGAGGCGCTCGTGCCTCTAAAAACAGGAGAAACGGAAAAGCACCAGATCGCGCCACTTGGCGCGCGCGCGAAGCGCCAAGTGTCGCGCGCGGAGGAAACGCGGTACTCGTTGCAACGAGTACTCTTAAACTAGTGATTTTGCACGGCTAGAGACGGATTTGTTACAACATCAGTCATGGCTTCTGTTGGATTATAGTTGGGCTTTATCTCAAATAAGCCCATAATCCCTAGTTAATTTCTAAGGGCCCATGTATGGTGGCTGGTGGTGCTAAAGTCTAGTATCATACTTCTTGTGGAGGGAGAGTTAGACCTCTTTATAAGTGGTGCTCCCCCACTAGCTATTGGGAGCTTAGGAAGAGGAGTTGTACACGCGCGCTCCACCTCCTCCGCCACCCGCCTCGCCTCGTCACGACGCGCGCGCGTCGCGGGTTGCGGGAATGAGCCGAGCTCACACCTATGCGCTTATTTTTGCTGGTCACGAACGGCTAATTAATCTAGGATTAATTAGCGAGTCGCTAACTGAAGCGCCACTCTCCGAGACGTTGGAGGTGGACTGTTCGCGGACTTGGTCGTGGGCTACGGCCCAGGCCCGTTGCATCGACGGCATACATAAGAAGGCGCTAGAGTTGTGGAGTCACTCACTTGGTCACTTGATGTTCCTTGCTCTGTGTTGCCTCCGGCTAGCCCAGCCCGTCGACCGCGTACACAGTTGTTCGGGTGAGAAGGTGCCTCCGGAACCGCGACCTTCGAGATCCTGCCCGGGAGAAGGCCGATAAGGTTTTGGGGAGCGTCTCGGCGCGACTGCTCCCGATCCGTCCCCGTCCTTTGCTTCGAATCCGGCCGCTTCCTCAACTTCTTCGACTACATCAACACCACGGCGAACGACGACGACTCTGCTGTCTCCAAGGTTGCCGCCTTGAAGAAGGCGACCGACGAGTCACAGGCTGCTGCTGCAGCCGCCGCGTTGGCTTGGCCAACCGCGGGGTATGATTCGTTCATTCGCCGTGTTGGCTAGGCCAACCGCGGGGTATGATTCGTTCATCCCCTTTATACTCGTTTATATGCTTGTAATATGTGTTGTACATAGATGTTTCAGTGCAAGGTTTTATACGTGCTAGCATGTTTAGTTTTCGGTATGAGATGCATGCCGCAAATGCCATGTTTACTGTTTACTCCTGGATTAGATTAACCAAAAATATGCTAATATTTCTAGCAATCCAAAAACCTTATTATAGGCATTTTTCGGTTCAAAGCTTTGCTGCTACACTGATGCCGGAAAAAATTATCGGTTCACATTTTGAGCATTGGCAGACAAGGACCACCTTGTGGCTCACAGCGATGAATGTGTTCTGGGCTGGCGGTGTGTCTCCCACGGAAACGATTGCTCCTGAACAGGAGAAGGCGTTTAGGGAGGCAACCACCATCTTTGTGGGAGCCGTCATCAGTGTGATTGGAGACAAGCTGGTTGACGCATATCTCCATATGCGGGTCGCCAAGAACTTTTGGGATGCGCTCGAATCTAAATTCGAGGCAACCCATTCTGGTAGTGAACTGTACACGATGGAGCAGTTCCATGACTACAAGATGGTTGATAACCTTCCTGTACTGGATCAGGCCCATGAGATACAGGTCATTGCAAAGGAGCTGGAGCTCCTGAAGTGTGAGTTACCAGACAAGTTTGTCGCGGGTTGCATTATTGCAAAACTCCCTCCTGGATGGAGGAAATTTGCTACTTCTCTCAAGCACTTGAGGCGCGAGTTCTCTGTTGAGGACGTCATCGGCCATCTAAGTGTTGAGCAGAACTCGAGAGCAAAGGACTCACGGGGCAGAGAGTTCTTATAGCGCCAATGTGGTGCAGAAGAATTTTCACAAGTTCAAGGGAAAGAACTCTGTCTAGAATACTACCTTCAAGAAGAAGGGTAAGAAGAAAGAAAAGGGAAAATATGGTTGCTTTACTTCTGGTTCTAAGGAACATTGGGCAAATGCGTGCACAAACAAGTACAAGAAGCCAGGACAAGACTCTAAGTATGTCAATGTGACCATGAGCAACAATGATGGTGCATCTGGGTACGGTAATCTGTTTACCATACTTTATGTTTGTCAGTCCACAGATTGGTGGATCGACACAGGTGCAAATACTCATGTGTGTGCTGACGGGTCTCTTTTCTCTTCTTACCAGGTCACACACGACGGTTCCGTCCTGATGGGGAACAGGTCGCATGCTCCTGTTCATGGTGTTGGTACGGTAGATCTGAAGTTTACTTTGGAAAAGATCGTGCAGCTTGCAGCATGTCCCCGTTATCAAGAAGAATGTCGTTAGTGGCTCCCTTCTATGTAAAGAAGGCTTTAAGTTCGTATTTGAGTCTAATAAAGTAGTTGTATCTCGGTATGGACTGTTTATTGGCAAAGGATATGAGTGTGGCGGTCTGTTCCGTCTTTCACTAGCGGATTTCTGTAATAAACTCGTGAATCAAATTAGTTATATTCCAAATGAATCTGATATTTGGCATTCACGTCTTTTGTCACATAAATTTCGGTTGTATGTCGCGGCTAGCTAAGATGAATCTAATCCCGAGTTTCACTTTAGCCAAAGGCTCGAAGTGCCATTCGTGTGTGCAATCAAAGCAACCTCGCAAGCCTTATAAGCATGCGAAGGAGAGACACTTGGCACCACTAGAGCTCGTACATTCAGATTTGTGTGAGATGAATGGTGTGTTGACTAAAGGTGGAATGAAGTATTGCATGACATTAATTGATGACTCCACTAGATTCTGTTACGTATATTTGTTAAGTACTAAAGATGAAGCTCTACATTACTTTAAAATGTACAAAGCAGAAGTTGAGAACCAACTTGAAAAGAAAGTGAAACGAGTTTGGTCCGATCGTGGTGGGAGTACTTTTCTAATGAGTTCGATTTATTCTGTGCGGAACATGGTATTATTCATGAGAGGATGCCTCCCTATTCACCCCAGTCAAATGGGGTTGCCGAACGGAAAAACCGTACTCTAACCGATTTGGTTAACGCCATGTTAGATACATCGGGTTTATCCAAGGCATGGTGGGGGGAGGCTATATTGACAACATGTCATGTCCTGAATAAGGTTCCCGGAAAGGATAATGAGATCACTCCATATGAATTATGGGAGAAGAAAAGTACTACACTCTCATACTTGCACACTTGGGGCTGTTTGGTGAAAGTCAACGTGCCAATAATTAAGAAGCGCAAGTTGGGGCCAAAGACCGTAGACTGCGTTTTTCTTGGCTATGCTAAGCATAGTGTTGGTTACAGATTTCTAGTGGTGAAATATGAGGTGCACGACATGAGGGTCGGCACGATCATGGAGTCTAGAGATGCTACATTCTTTGAGGATATATTCCCCATGAGAGATATGCAAAGCATACCTAGACTGGAACCTGATGAGACTCCTGAACCTGCTATTCCGATGGAATATTATGAGCACGACAGTGATGAGGTCTCTACGGAGGATGATGAAGAAGCTCCTATTAGGAGCAAGAGACCAAGGATTGAAAAATATTTTGGTGATGACTTCCTCGTGTACCTCGTGGATGACACTCCCAGCTGTATTTCAGAAGCATATGCATCCCCGGATGCTGACTACTGGAAAGAGGCAGTCCGTAGCGAGATGGATTCCATCTTAGCAAGCGGAACGTGGGAACTCACTGATTGTCCCTATGGTTGCAAACCACTGGGATGTAAATGGGTGTTCAAAAGAAAACTTAGGCCTGACGGTACTGTCGAAAAGTACAAGGCAAGGCTTGTGACCAAGGGTTATACCCAAAAGGAGGAAGAGGATTTCTTCGACACTTACTCACATGTGGCTAGACTGACAACCATTCGAGTATTACTCTCGTTGGCTGCCTCGCATGGTCTTCTCGTTCATCAGATGAACGTGAAGACGACTTTCCTTAACGGAGAGCTAGACGAGGAAATTTACATGCAATAGCCGGATGGCTTTGTTGTAAATGGTTAGGAAAGAAAGGTGTGCAAAAATCCTTGGTCTGGTGTCAAGTCATTAAGGCCAAAGTGGACGAAGGATAATCGACCACCTCCTCCAGATGATGCTCACCCTTCCTCTCTCAAAACACCTGCTGATTTTAAAGAGTTGGTTGAGGCTCGCGAAGCACGAGCGCAAAAACGTAAGGAAGCCAAAGCAAGAAAGGAGGCTGTTGCTGCTGAGGGTGCCGAGGAAGTTGGCCCAAGTGCTAAACCGAAGGCTGGCAAGAAATCAGCCAAGCGAAAGAAAAAAGGAAGTCACTGCTCTCCACCTGAGGCAAGTTCTGAAGAAGAAGCCAATTCTGATGATCAAGACCCTGGCACAGAGGCTGACATCGAGGATATTGCTCTGAAGAAAAGATCGAACAATAAAGGCATCAGAATCCAGGAGCCCGCTGCTAAGGCTCCTCGAGCAACAATTGACATGACCAACTTGGTCACAGATCCACCTATTTCCTCTGCACCCACAGTTCAAACTCACAGACAAAAACCTTCGGTAAGGACGAAGGGAAAGAAAGCCCAAGTGGTTGAAGATGACGAGACTTTGATCCAGCGAAAGGAAAGGCTAGCCAAGCAACAAGCTCTCGAAGTCGAAGACTTGCAAAAGGCAAAGCTGTTCAACTTCCATAGTCAGCCCAAGCATAAAAAGGCCCAGGTTGCCAAACAGTTGGGCATCTTACATCTGGTTAGTGAAAAGTATCAACGACAGATTGAAGAAGGCACTATTCCTAGTGCTCCGAAGGAAAAGGTCGTGGCCCCTAGCGCCACCGAGAAAGTAGTGACTCCCACAGTCACGAAGGAAAAGGATGCAGCCACTAGCGCTGCGAAGAAAAATGCTGAGGCCCCTAGTGCCTCGAAGGATAAAGTTGCGGCCCCTAGTGTCGTAACAAAACCCATCGCTGCTGTCAAGGCCACCAAGGAGGCCGAGAAGAAAGCCAAAGAGGCGAGGCAGAAGGCTCAGGCTGCACCAGTTCCTCGAGCTGCTCCTACCCCTGCCCCTGTTGCACCAGTTGTTTCCGGCACTCGTGCCGATGAAGAAAGCTCCAACGAAGGAGATTCTGCTGCAAATGCTCTTTGGGATGCTGCTCAAATTTCTCATATCCTCTGGAAGATGGTTACCACACCGAGCAAAGTCACTGTCGAGGATGATGTCCCACCTGAGATCCAAGAACAAATTGCTCGATACATGATCCGCTGGGAAGGATATATCACCCAGGATCGCAAGGACAAAAAGAAAGAGAAGTTTTACACCAAGCAGCTTCAAGAAGAAAACGAGGACCTTGAGTCCCACCAGTTTTTAAAATCCAAAATTGCAACCCTTAAAGCATCAAGAAGGGCACAGAAGGAAAACATAACCGATGTTAATGTAAAGGTTCGACAAATTGTATCTTCCATGTGCAAGGAGCACAATGAAGCCCTGTCCAAGAGACAATCTCGAAAGAGAAAGTCCGGTACCCCAACCTCTGCGCGTGGGACGCCAGAGATCGAGAAGAATGCCAAGAAGCAAAAATCTGCTGAGGTTGTTGTTGCACCAGCACGATAGGAAACTGCACCACCCCCCGCCAAGAAACCCACTCCTCCCCGTAAGAAAACTCCACCACCTCGCCAAACCACTCCTCCACCTCGACAACAAACACCACCACCTTGTCAACCATCACCACCAAAAGCTCCGTCGCCACCACCCAACCCACCATCACCACCTCATGTCATTCCATCGACCACCCCATTCATCGAGACTCAAGCTCAAGCTGAGACCGATCAACCTGCTCATGTCGAGCAAGAACGTCAAGCCCCATTTCCTCTGCTCAGAAGGATTATTCCTCTTCCCAGACTCTGCATGAAGGAGAAGAAGCCGGTGTTGATATCAGAACTGTTTCTTCTCGACAAGATGCTGCCGAAGGAAATAGTTCTGGCGATGCCAGTTCGAGTGGAAGTTCTTCCTCCTCCTCATCAAACTCTTCGGACGAAGAAATGTTGGATGTTTTTGCCCGGCTGAACGAAGATATGGAGGCTATGGAGACTGAGGAGGCCGCCCAAAATGCCCCTGCCGACGAAGGAGTTGTCGTCGAAGCACAGGCCGAGGAAAATGCTCCTGCAGCAATCCCAGCTCAGGATATTGTCAATGTTCCATCTTCAATTCCTCGCCCTGCTGAGCCAATATATCAAATGCCAGATAATGATGCTGAAGTTTTTCCAGTCGATGAGCTGCTTCATTCTGCTCATCCGAGAGAAATGTTGCCCCTGTTCCGCCCTGATGTTCCTCGAGGAGGCCCTATCTTCAAAAGGCATGAACACAAGCCATTTTTCTTCGGGACCAATCCCTACGAGAAGCCCAGAAATGCTTATTCTCTTCGGTTTTGGACCCAGGAGCAAGCCATATATTACACCCGTGTGTTGTACAACAAGGCGAGAGTTTTCCAACATCAATACCTTGATATGCCTTCGGTGTACACAAGTTCCTGTTTCGAGAATGCTGCCGAGACTATTGATGGTCTGCATGCACACAGGATGTTTGCTCTCGATTGTGGCTACAATCCCGAGCTCATCAAGCAATTTTATGCAACTTTGTATGTCACTGGTGATCCCAAGAACTCGAAGACGTGGAAATTTGATTACATGATTCAAGGCCAAGTATTCCATATGATTGTCGACCAATTTATGGCCATCATCAATTTACCTCGTTTCGAAGGATTACCACACAAGATTCATGACCTGCCTGCCCCAACTCCTGCTGAATTTTCTACGCTCATGAATCCGGATGTCGTAGGAGATCACTACCCTGTTGAGCCCAAGCCGAGGCATTTGGTTTTTGAAGCAAAGGCATGGTTCCATATTCTTTCGAAGACCTTAATGCCAATGCTCGATGTACACGATGATTTTCCAATCCCTCATGATGTGCAACTTTCTCTATTGAAGTTAGTCCACGGTCATCCCTTCGATTTTGAAGACTACTTCATTCGCACGTTGGTGTCTTGTGTTGATGATCACAATTCCCACAAGCCATATGCACCTTGGTTAATGGCGATCTGCAATTACTCTCGGGACGGGCCATTCCCCGTATCAATATTCCCAAATATTTTCACTCCACCAATTAGGGAAGTGTTGCAGATTGTTACTCGACCCAACGATCAGTTTGCAGAGCACACTGGCATCCGCGCCCAAATGACTGAGCGTAATATTCGCTCGAAGTTTATCAAGCCAGTGCACCACATGGAGGTTTCTCTTCGGTCCCAACAAATGCTTCAACATCATATTGATCAAGATTTCATTCAGAAGCAGTCAAGGATGGATGAGATAAACCATTTGCGCAACATTGCCCTGAACAACAATCAGATGTTGCGTGAATGTCTTCGACGTGATTGGAAAGGGCTGCGGAAATTCAATTCCCTCAGTTAACTTCAACGATGCAGCTTCGAAGATTATCCTCCCCATCTTAACAGGAACTGGACCAATGATGATCGAGTAGATCGCCCGGATTTCAATATTCCTCTGCTGCCGAAGAACAGGGACGTGCTCAGTGTTGATGATTTCTATCACATCACCGTGAACACCATTTCTTCCGACTCCGAGAAAGATGAAGAGCCTCCACGTCAAGCGAGAGTTTACACTCCACTTCCTCGAAGCCCTAGGACCCCGCCGGAATCGCCCAGCTGGAATCTTCTGGAGATCAACACTCCTTCCGCACGAAGATTACTCCTCCAGGCGCTAGCCCCATTCGTCTTGCTCCAACGCTCACCGGATCTTCCCGACGTCGCCAGCGCCGTCCAAGCGAGTAGGTATTTTTTTTCGACCCTATTCTCTCGACTTTTTGTACGTTGTGACAAAAAGGGGGAGATGTAGTGGCATCAAAGAAATTAGTTTGCCTACGGGGTTAAGGGCTTTGCTTTTTGTTCGATAAACTTTTGAACTTTGACGTTTCTGAGTAGTTTCAACAAACTTTCGATTCATATTCGATCTGGTTGTATCTAACTCTAAGTAGGTCTGTGAACTGCTACTTTTAATCGTAAGATGTCTATCTGCTGCTTGCGATACTTAACCTTTTGCAGGAAGCTATCTCTCGTATAAGTTCACAGGTCATTCGAGGAGATTGCATATTTCTTATTGGATATTATCTGGAATGCAATTTCACTCGCTAAGATTATTGATGTTTTTCCCTCGACTCTACCTGTCAAATATGCACTTCACAGGAAACTCTTATCTTCCGTGCATACATCAAGGGGGAGTATTTCATCGATCTTAGCACTGGTTTATCATCGAAAACTCAAAACTTTCAATTTATTTATTGATGCCTGCTTTGTCAACAATCGTCCAAAAAGGGGAGATTGTAAGAGCAAGTTTTGCCCCCGAAGGTTTTGGACATTGTTGGACAAAGCAGAAGTGGAACTAATATTGTTTTCGAGTATAAACAGATACTTAGGTTCCGAAAGAATGGAGTTTGTAAGGTGAAGGTCGAAGGACAGCTCACTGCAGCAAAGCTGCAGTCATCTACCGAAACCTTTGAAGGAAGACGACCCCTAAAAATGTC
The DNA here is from genome assembly GCA_950022295.1 of Bromus sterilis. Lineage (NCBI taxonomy): Eukaryota > Viridiplantae > Streptophyta > Magnoliopsida > Poales > Poaceae > Bromus > Bromus sterilis. The sequence continues at coordinate 21,941,079 of OX465597.1, read as the reverse complement.
GTCGAAGAAGAAGACTCTCTCGAGTAAAAGCGCAATGAGGAGAAAGCTGAAGCTGGTCGAAGACTTAGTCTTTTTACTAGTTTCTCTTTATTTTATTGAGTCGTAGGAAAAACCGTACTATCAAGAGGGGTTTGCTAGTTGAGATCTTAGTCGAAGTGAATTTGCTCTTCTCAACCTAAACCCACGAAAGCCTACCGAGAGAAATCTTACTAAGTCGAGTGAATAGCTCGAAGGCAAAGTCATCGCACTTCGTGCCTTCGAGAGAGAACTCGCTCGGTAAGTCAGCTTACTTGTTGCTCAAGTAAAGTTGCGCAGTGATTGGAATCCGACCGTTGTGGAAACGCGTCGAGCGGTCGCATCGGGTCACTTCAGTCATTTTACCCATTGGGATCGCCAACTATAAATACCCCGAACCTACCTGCCATTTCGGGTTGGCTGCTCCACTGAAGATTCTAAGACAGAAGTACTGTGAGCATCCCAAGAGAGATCCATCGAGAGAAAACCAAAACCCAAGTCCGAACTGAGTTGAGCAATTCACAGAGACTTAGGTCGAGATTAGCCGATATTTTTATCTTAGAGATCTTCAAGTCTCCTAGACGGTTAGGCGTCGCCTGTCAAGCAGTCGAAGAGAAATTTTCGCTGCTGAAGAAAGTTTGTAAAGGTCTCGGAGATGTCCTGAATCATCTACCACGAGTGAAAACTGGACAAGCTTGAGGAGTTTGTTGCAGTGGAGAATAGGACGGAGAGAGTTTTGCTCCAGGTGTTCAATCACCAGTCCCTCCAACCAGACATAGCACTTTGCAGAGTGTGAACTAGTTTACCAAACATCGTCGTGTCAGGCTCGTTTTCTTTCTCGCATTTACATTAAGTATTTACTCGTTGCCTGTTTGCCTTCGATGTTTACCTTCGCTCCCTATCCTTTCGAGCTATGTATATCTTTCGATACTGTAATTCCTTCGAGATGTTTTTAGTCCTTCGCAGTTTGCACGAATTCCTTCTAAGTTCCTTAGAATTTTTAGAAGTGATCATTCACCCCTCCCCCTCTGATCATTCTTGAGCTTTCAATTGGTATCAGAGCTAGGCACTCCCTACGCTCTGCGTATTCTGGTCTAACCACCTGGAGTGTTGTCAAGAATGTCGTTTGCAGCTGTTCGCTCGGGGGAACCGATTCCTATTTACAATGGGAAGGATTGTCCGTATTGGAAGGACAAAATGAAGAGGAACATCATGGCCATCAACTCTGCCGCTTGGGAAGTTGTCAAGAATGGTGTAAATGTCAAAGACAAAAGTGCTATCACTCCTGAAGAGGCTAAGAAGATGTACCTCGATGCTGAAGTCTGGGTATTCATTACAAATCATCTGATTCCAGAGAAATATCATGAAGTCAAGAATATTTCTTCGGCCAAAGGTGTTTGGGACTATCTCGAGAAGATTGGTGAAGGTGTCTCTACCCAGAAAGATGCTCGTATCGACACCCTTCGAAGCAAATTCTATCGTTTCAAGAGGCACGAGGGAGAAAAAGTTAACTCCATATACAGCAGACTCACTGCGTTATCAAATGAACTGATTTCTCTCGGTGCTGAAGACATTACCAATCGGATTATTGTCAGAACTTTGCTCCGTTCCCTTGATGATTCCTTCGATCACATTGTGCTGATGATTAAGGAAAGGACTGATTTCAAGGATCTTGTTGCCGCTGATATTCTTGAGAGACTCAACACCTTCGAGATGGAAGAAGATGAAAAACGAGATGTTAATGGGACGAGAAGGAAATCTCATGCACTCAAGGCCAAAGCTTCACATCACTCCTCTCCTGAAGCCAGTTCTGAATCTGGTGGTGCCACTGATGACCCCGAGAATATTGGAAAAGATCTGGCACTGATAATGAGAAGATTCAATCGCTTCCAGAGAAGGAACTCCTCTTCACCGAAGAAAAACTACTCTTCAAGACATTCGAGAAATTCATCACAGCTTCGATCATCATCCAGAAACTCATCAGCGAAAGATAACTGTTGCTACAAGTGCAAGAAGCCAGGTCACTTCATTGCTGATTGTCCTCTCTGGGAAATTGAACACAGATCAAAGCATTCACACAGCAACTCTTCGAGCAAGTCACACAGATCTAGCAAAAACTATGAGTCAAAGAGATATGATTCAAAGTCCAGAAAAGACAAGAAAGATGGTTCTGATGATGACAAGAAGAAGAAGTACCATAAGCATCGAGAGAGTTCTTCCTCGAAATCACATTCCTCTCGATGCAAGAATTCTCACCGTGCCAAAGCCTATTTTGGTAAAGAGATGAACTCTGAAGATGAAGCATCCGGTTGTGAAGCTGAATCAAACTCAAGATCTGGTTCTGGTTCTGGTTCTGAATCTGATGGTGTTGCTGGTCTAGCATTTGCTTCGAACAAGACTTCAAGTTCATTCTTCACCAACCAAAGCAGTGAAGATGAATCTCCAGCTTACTGCTTCATGGCCAAGGCTAAGGTATCCTCATCTAAGAATTCCTACGATACCTCTGATGGATCTACTTATGAAAGTAACTCTAGGATAAGCTATGCCAAACTTGCCAAAATTGCTTCTATCCAACAAGATGAACGAGATTCGCTAAGTGAAACTATTCAAAAATCTGAGACTTTGTTGATCGATGAGATTGAGAAAGGTCAAACTTTGACGAATGAGCATGCTGCTCTGAAGGAAAAGTATGATGAACTTTCCTCTTGGCATGATCTTCTCTCAGTGGACTACGAGAAGCTAACCTATGAATTCCTTCAAAGGAAAATGGCTCTCGAGAAAATGAGAGAGGCGAATGAAGAGTTGGAATGTATCAATCTCACGCTCATGGCTCAACAGAGCTCGGAAGGTAAAAATGAATCTACTTCACCTTGCTTAACTTGTTTGGAACGAAGTAAAATTGAATCAATTTCTGAGAAATCGAAAGGAAAGCAACCTATTGTTATTGATGATGCTAACCCCTCGAACGAGGAAACCATTACCGAGGAACTCCTCAGGTTGAGAAATTTATTTGAAACAGGCATGTTCAAAAGTGTGCAGGGACACCAGTACCTTTGTGATATCCTACGGAAGGTTCTCCTTCATAGGAATTCGCGAAACGAATGAGTTGGTTTCGTAAGGAAAATCAACCCTGATGGCACCTACTGGGAACCGGAGCAGTATCCTAAAACTGTCTGGGTTCTTGCGAAGGAAAAGCCCATTGATATTGCTAACCTTTCAGGTTTCAGTTGCAAAATTGATAAGGCTATTGTTGATGAATCACTTGATCCTGACTACAAGCTTGTCAAAGATCAGGAAGGAAAGGTGTCGGCTGAATTCGTTGGTACTCCTCCGAAGAATGGTTTCTATAAGCGACAGATTTGGGTTCGCAAATCTCTCGTAGAAAAACTGCCCCCTAACCATTCTATGCAGGGAAAATCCTCGGTACCACCGAATCACTACTGTTCTCTCAAGGATAGAAATTAACCCTTGGTGCCTGCTTCAAATGTTCCCCAGAAGGAATACTATCGAGTCGATAGAAATGTTTATCATCATCGTGACAATAATACCAAAACTTCTATTACCTACCAGTACTCTAACCCCTAGTCAAGGAATTATATTTATGGTGTGCTTGATGGTCCAGATCGACAATATAATCCTGTTCGTTATAATATCGCTGCCTCATCTAGCACTTCCATGCCTTCTAAGTCACCTGCTCGTTTGTGGGTGGTTAAGAAGAACTAATTCTTCTGCAGGGCTATGTCTCCAGTGGATCCGAATGGGTCATGGATAGTGGTTGTACAAATCATATGACCGGAGATAAAGATTTGTTCACCGAAGACAAACTTACTGAATCTTCACAGAGATATATTACCTTCGGTGACAACAAAAAAGGAAAAGTACTTGTTTTGGGTAAGGTCGCTATATCGAAAGATAAGCATATTGACAAGGTTATGCGTGTTCAATCGCTAGGATATAATCTTATGTCTATCTCAAAACTTTGTGATATGGGTATGCTTGTACTGTTATCTGCTTCTCGTTGTGTTGTCTTTTCTCAGGATGATTATTCCTTCGTGTTCGAAGGATATCGCAAAGGTGATCTTTATATTGTTGATTTATCTTCGGGACCTGTAGTGTCCACATTCTTAATGGCTAAAGCCACATCTCGTTGGCTATGGCACCGAAGACTTGGTCATGCAGGAATGAAAAATCTTCAAACTCTTATCTTGAAGAAGAATATCATTGGAATTGATAATGTGAAATTCGATAAAGATCGTCTATGCAGTGCCTGTGAAGCGGGAAAGATTGCCAAGAAACATCACTCAGCAAAAACTATAATGACTACTACTCGTCCTCTTGAATTGCTGCATATGGATTTATTCGGTCCTCAAAATTATGCTAGTCTTGGAGGTAATAAGTATGGTCTGGTTATTTTTGATGATTTCTCTCGATATACTTGGGTTTTCTTTCTAGATGACAAGAGCAAGGTTGTTGAAATTTTCAAAACCTTCGCAAAGAGAGCTCAGACTGAATATAAATTATATCTCAAGCATATCAGAAGTGATAATGGTACAGAATTAAAAAACACTCATATCGAAGAATTTCTTGATGAATATGGCTTTACTCATGAATTCTCGGCTGCTTATACACCGCAACAGAATGGTGTAGTCGAGAGAAAGAATCGAACACTTATTGAAATGGCCAGAACAATGCTTGCTGAATACAAGACTCCTATCAGGTTCTGGGCCGTAGCAATTAATACTGCATGTCATATCATCAACAAGGTTCATTTGAACAAGTTTTTGAAGAAAACTTCACATGAGCTTATCACTGGTAAAAATCCGAATGTTTCATATCTCAGGGTTTTTGGTGCTCCATGCTATATCAGAGATATGAATCACAACTCCAAGTTTGCCCCAAAGGCACACGAAGGTTTTCTTCTAGGTTATGGTTCGAATTCTCACACTTACAGAGTTTACAACTCCCATCTAGGCAAAATTGTAGAAACTGTAAATGTTCGATTTGATGAAACTAACGGCTCTCAAAAGGAGCAATTACCTCTTAACCTGGATGAACCACCGTTGGATGAAGTTATTAGGTACATGTCTATTGGAGATATTCCGCCTGTCGAAGGAAATGCACATCAAGCCAACAAGGATGATGATGGTCCAATGTTCCCACACATAGCCCGGGGCGCTGGAGATCAACATCCTGAAGCTAATGATGTACAGGTCGAAGGAGAACGCATAAAAGAAGAAAACGCTCAACCCGAAGGAAATTATCCCGAAGGACAAGCTGATCCTGAAGGTCAAGCTGATCCCGAAGAACAACCGGATCTGCAAGATGTTGAAGAAGATTTACCTCGTGTTCGAAGAAGAGTGGACGTCGACTCAATACTCGAAGAGATTCGTTTACCAGGTCGTCCCACCACTCGCTCATGTACTCGTTTAGCTAACTTATGTGGAAATTTTTCGTTTGTATCCATGCTAGAACCATCAAAATTCGATGAAGCCATGAAGGACTCAGACTGGATGACTGCCATGCTCGAAGAACTTAACCAGTTCGAGAGAAATAAAGTATGGTCCCTTGTCGATAGACCTGATCCCAAGAAGCATAATATCATTGGTACGAAGTGGATTTTTTGCAACAAGCAAGATGAAGATGGCATTGTTATAAGGAATAAAGCTCGACTAATTGCACAAGGCTACACCCAAATCGAAGGTATTGATTTCGGTGAGACTTATGCTCCAGTTGCTCGACTTGAATCCATTCGTGTCATGCTTGCTTTTTCCAATTACAATGGTATATTGCTATATCAAATGGATGTCAAAAGTGCATTTCTTAACGATGAAATAGAAGAAGAAGTATATGTTATGCAGCCACCAGGTTTTGAAGACCCGAAGAATCCTGATAAAGTGTACAGGTTGCACAAGGCCCTATATGGGTTAAAGAAAGCACCTCGTGCTTGGTATGAAACACTGAAGGATTTTCTTCTGAAGAAGGGCTTCAAACCAGGAACAACTGATCCGACTCTATTTACTCGTGCATACAAAAATGATCTTTTTGTGTGTCAAATTTATGTCGATGATATTATATTTGGCTCTACTAACCCTGATATCAGCGAAGAATTTGCTCGTATGATGTCGAAGAAATATGAAATGTCTATGATGGGTGAATTGAAGTTCTTTCTCAGGCTTCAAATCCGTCAACAGAAGAATGGGACTTTTATCTCTCAAGATAAGTATCTCAGAGATTGCCTGAAGAAGTTTGATCTTGTCAGTTGCAAAACTATCAAGACCCCAATGCCTAAGAATGTTCACCTAGATGCAGATGAGAAGGGAAAACCTTTCGATTAGAAGAAATATCGCTCGATGATTGGTTTGCTTCTTTACCTTTGTGCATCTAGACCTGACATTATGCTATCAGTTTGTATGTGTGCTCGTTTTCAGGCAAACCCGAAAGAATCACATCATATTGCTGTCAAGCGAATTTTTCGATATCTGGCTCATACACCAACTTTGGGACTATGGTATCCCAAGGGTGCCCAGTTTGATCTCGTTGGATATTCTGATTCTGACTGGGCTGGTGATCGAGTCGACAGAAAATCTAACTCAGGCACATGTCATTTTCTCGGTAGATCTCTTGTCTGTTGGGCTTCGAAGAAACAGAATTGTGTGTCTATTTCTACGGCTGAAGCCGAGTATATTGCTGCCGGTTCATGCTGCACTCAAATTCTGTGGCTCAAGCAAACGTTGAAAGACTATGGTGTTCTTGTGAAGAAAATTCCATTGTTATGTGATAACGAGAGTGCTATCAAAATTGCCCATAATCCTGTGCAACACTCTCGAACGAAGCATATCGATATTCGTCATCATTTTCTTCGAGATCACGTTCAGCGAGAAGATATTGTTATCAGCCATGTTCGCACCGAAGATCAATTGGCTGATATCTTTACGAAGCCCTTGGATGAGAAAAGGTTTTGTGCACTAAGGTGTGAGTTGAACATATTGGACTCACGCAATGTGCAGTAAGATCATAATTATCCGTACTATGTACTATATGTTTTCCCTCTATGTTGTTTACTTACGTTAGTTTTCTATTGTGTTTCTTTTTCGTTTGTTTTTGTTCGTTCGGTGTTGTCCTATACACTTATCACTCCGAAGTTTTTTTATCACTGTTTTTCCCTCGGATTGATTAAGTATCAGACCCTGTTTTCCCTCTTTTCTATCCCTACCCCATCTTTGCTTTTCTCTCGTTAACATGTTTATTTGTACTCGATTAAGATTCCCTTCGAATGTCATTGATTCGAAGGTAAATCTATCAAACTTTTATCTACTTTTATACTCGATGTTCGATGAGTTTGGTCTCGGACGCGGAGCAACTTTCTTTCGGTTCGTTGGGATTTTCCCGCGATTACCGCCACAAAATCCGTCCGTTGAATTCGAAGAGACGCGGAATCTGCGCCGTTGGATCGGATCTGACAGTTATGTCAGACCCCCCCCCCTTATAAATACCGATCCACCCCACCGGCACAGACCACACAATTTCCTCGACTTCGTCTCTCCGTTCCCGAAGCTCTCTCTCGCGCGCCGCCGTGTCGTTCGTCGCCGTCGATTCCCTCGCCGCTTTGCTGCCGGAAGGAAGTCGCCGGAGACCTTCCCGTTGACGAGGAACTTCATCCGGGCCGCCGTAGCCGCCGCGCATCACCAAGCTAGGGTATGTCCGACTCTCGACGCGATTCCAATCTCATCTGTTCATCGTGCCCCAGATTTGTTCTTGATTTTCTCTCATTTTATTAGGTCTGTTTGATCCGTTTGGATTGTTGACACTTGGGAAATATGTTTCTAGAGTTTCTAGTCGATTCCCCATCCGCTCTAGGTAAGAAATCCCTCGGATTCTCTCACTTAGGCATATCCCACAGAAGCATATCGATAGATTTACTGTTGTGCACTTCGTTCATACAAGTTCTTCGTTAGATTTGCACCCGATGGAAATCTAGCCGAGCACTTTCATGAAAAACTTGCTTCAAGTTTAATTTCTTGATATGTTTACTGCTTTCAAAGTGTTTTTTCCAGAAAAATGGCCGGTACTTGTTCACAACTTTCCTATATTCCCTCGTACCTATCTATTTCGCAGGAAAATGTCTGAGAACGAAGGAAATTTCAGAGCACCCAAGCGTGTGGGAGGTCGTACAAGAATCACCAACAACTCTGAAGGTTTGTCAGAAGAATTGATCATCGAGGAGAATTTGAGAACACCTGAAGGGTTAGAAGATGATCGAATGAGAGAAAATAGACTGCAAGAAATTCGAAGGCTTCAAGCGCTTCGTTGGTATGAATACAAGTCAATTATTCCTCGCTGGGAGAGGCTGTTTGCCTTGAAAAATCCTTGGTCTGATGTCAAGTCATTAAGGCCAAAGTGGACGAAGGATAATCGACCACCTCCTCCAGATGATGCTCACCCTTCCTCTCTCAAAACACCTGCTGATTTTAAAGAGTTGGTTGAGGCTCGCGAAGCACGAGCGCAAAAACGTAAGGAAGCCAAAGCAAGAAAGGAGGCTGCTACTGCTGAGGGTGCCGAGGAAGTTGGCCCAAGTGCTAAACCGAAAGCTTGCAAGAAATCTGCCAAGCGAAAGAAAAAGGAAGTCATTGTCTCTCCACCTGAGGCAAGTTCTGAAGAAGAAGTCAATTCTGATGATAAAGACCCTGGCACAGAGGCTGACATCGAGGATATTGCTCTGAAGAAAAGATCGAGCAATAAAGACATCAGAATCCAGGAGCCCGCTGCTAAGGCTCCTCGAGTAACAATTGACATGACCAACTTGGTCACAGATCCACCTATTTCCTCTGCTCCCCCAGTTCAAACTCACAGACAAAAACCTTCGGTAAGGTCGAAGGGAAAGAAAGCCCAAGTGGTTGAAGATGACGAGACTTTGATCCAGCGAAAGGAAAGGCTGGCCAAGCAACAAGCTCTCGAAGTCGAAGACTTGCAAAGGGTAAAGTTGTTCAACTTCCACAGTCAGCCCGAGCATAAAAAGGCCCAGGTTGCCAAACAGTTGGGCATCTTACATCTGGTCAGTGAAAAGTATCGACGACAGATTGAAGAAGGCACTATTCCTAGTGCTCCGAAGGAAAAGGTCGTGGCCCCTAGCGCCACCGAGAAAGTAGTGACTCCCACAGTCACGAAGGAAAAAAGATGCAGCCGCTAGCGCTGCGAAGAAAAATGATGAGGCCCCTAGTGCCTCGAAGGATAAAGCTGCGGCCCCTAGTGCCGTAACAAAACCCATCACTGCTGCCAAGTACACCAAGGAGGCTGAGAAGAAAGCCAAAGAGGCGAGGAAGAAGGCTTGTCGTTGATATGTGACGTCAGATGCCATGGGGATGGCTAAAGTGAGGGGAAGACGCGAGGAAGAAGATGTCGATGGTGCCAGAATCGGGTTGGGCACATGCACGGTGAAGGACACCACGATGTACCCAGGTTCGGGGCTCTCCGTAGAGATAACACCCCTACTCCTGCTTGTCTCTTCTATATCAATGGAACCAGATTACAATAACTGCTTTTCTATCTACTCAGGGGAAGGTGAGCGCCGCCGTGGGCAAGGCTCTCTCCTACTTCCCTGAGGAGTAACTACTGGCAGTGAATGAACTGAGGGAGATATGAGTAATGGTGAGAATGTGTCGATCGTCCCCCACGCAGGAGGGGTACCCCGGGCTCTTATAGTGTGAGGCCGGGGTAAATCGGTAACTTCACTGCCGATTGGGCCCAGCTGTCATCCTCTAATCGGCTTGGGCCCACCGACTGCTCCTCTCCGGGTGATCCGGATCCTACGAGCGGCGGCCCATATTGTAAACCCATAGGGCATGGTGATGAACAGTGGAGCTAGGAGGTGCGGTCTTGTCGCCCTGTCCACGGAATCGGCGGAGAGGTCGACACCGTATCTCTTCCAGATCTTCGACGTGACTTGGCTTCCCTGCCACCCCGATCTCTCGGGATTGCGCATTTATGACCTCGTAATCGTACCCCCGACTGGCGTCGGGGTCAACTTCTCCAAGGGTAGTAGGTTGTTCCGATTGCGCCTGGGCCGACTGGTGGTTCTTGGCAAGGTCGATTTCTCTGGGCAATCGGCCTTCCAGATGCCTACCTCGGCCCAGCTGCGGACCAATCGGATGATCGTCTTGGTGAAGGAAGGGTGGATCGATTGCGCCTGGGCCGACTGCTGGCATTCGGTACGGCTGATTGCCTTGGAGCAATCGGTCGTGCATCTGCCCAACTCGGCCCAGCTGCAGCCCAATCGGTCCATCCTTGTCTTGAAAGGTTGCTTTCGCTTGGGTGAGCCTACCCAGGTACCAATCCCCCGACAGTAGCCCCTAAAGTTGTAAAGATCCCACGGTCCTTTGACTGCGGGGTCTTTGCAGTTTTAAAATTTTTCTCAACAACTTCTGACTGCGGTGGCCTCGCCCAGCGCGTCATTCCGAGTTCGTCGACCGACTCGGAGATCACACTCGGCTAGCCGAAATTTTGTCCGATTGGATTTGAGTCTCCTCCGATTCGTGTCTTCACTTTTTGAGAATAGAATCCTTCGCCAATTACATTCCAACGGTTACCTCTGATTCTCCCGGGATACGGTCAATGGGCCGGGACCCACGACCCACGCGCGACTTGACGTAACTGCAGGCCTCGACCCCCACGTCGCACGCCTCGCCTCCCGCGCCAGGATTCCTTGCGCCGATCTGTCGGTTGGTCTTCCTATGTGCTAGGCCACACCGAGCCACACGGCCGCAAACACATCCAACTCCCCTCCCTCGCCGCCCATATAAGCCACGGGGGAGGGCCTTTGCCTCTTCCTTCTCCCAGACGCCATCTTCCTCCTCCAGCTCTCGCTCTCCTGCGCCATTGCCGCTCCGCTCGAAGCTCCCTGCCGCTCCTGCGACTTGACCTCTGCGCACAGGACCTGCTCCGGCCACGGACCCGCGCGCTCCTCCGCCTCCGCGGTAACTTCTCACCGCTGCTCTCGCGCTCCTCGTCCTCCTTCTCATCTCCGCCCGCGAACGCCATGGCGCCACGGCGAGATATCTCTCAGGCGAGCCGCGGATGCTGGAAGGGCTCGACAGCCACCGCCGGCGCCGTCCAGTCTCTAATTCGCGCCCGGAAGATGCCAGCTGAGATCCAATGGCGCGTCCCCGGCGCTGAGGTCGTGCCCAACGCGCGTGCTGGCGAGAGGGTTGTCTTCCTCGCTCACTTTGAGCGTGGATTCGGCCTTCCCGCCAGCAACCACATCACCTCGCAGCCAACTTCATCATGATCCTCTCCGGCTTTGTCACACTCTGCGAAGGGTATCTCGGCTGCCGCCCAAGCATTGCTCTCTGGAAGCGATTCTTCAACCTCCGAGCCCACAATGCTCGGACGGGAGCTGTGGTGCCGGCTACCACTGAGGGTGGCGAACCGAAGTATCCGACTGACATGACCGACTGCGGCAGTTGCCTTGTCGCAGCCGGCAAGCCAAAGTACAAGAGTCCCGAGATCGTCTAATCATGCAAGAATTGGCAGACCTCATTTTTCTACGTCAAGTCACCTGACCAAGGTCCCGATCTCCTCAATATGCCCGAGTTCTCCCTCGCCCGGCCGACTGAAAAACACCAGTGGTCGCTGAAGTATGGCGTCGGAGACTGCGATGTCGATGCCCAGGTCGCCAGGATCGCCCAGCTAGAGCAAGAAGGACTTCTTCCGACTGATCTTGTAGCCGCTTGGCTTCAAGTCCGAGTGCTCCCTCTGTAGCGCCGAGTGCACCGCATCTGTGATATGTCGGGCCCTCGAGATCCCACTCGGCTCTGTACGTGGCGGGTGAAGAAAGAAGACCTCTGCGTCAGGGTAAAGGCTATCACATCTAGTCCTTTGCCTGACCCCTTCCGCTTCGGGCTTCACTACCTCACTCACCAACAGAAACCGCTTGTGGTATGCTCCAATTACTTTCTTCTTCCGATTGCTTTTTCTTCTTAGCTTCTCTAATCACTTTCATCCTCTTTCCCAGCATTTCATTCGGTCCGATTTGATGGAAGACGGCCAGGTGGCCGGCGCGTATGCCCCCGATCGTGCGGAAGACGACCCGGCTGACTTTGAGTACAACGGCGAGGTCCCTTCCACTGAGTCCGGTGACGATGACGGTGATGACGACGAGTCTTCCGGAGAATCCTCCGATTCCGAAGATGCCGACACCGCTGATGCCGAGGCCGCCGACCCCCAGAAGACCGACACCCGACCGACAGCTCAAGGGGGTACGCCTGAACCTTCCCTTGAGCAATTTTTGGCCGAATGGAGCGATGACGATAGTGTCTCAAAGGCTGATGATTCTGATGCAGCTCCTCGTACCAAACCTCCGAAGGTGCCGGTTAAGCGCACCTCGGCGACCAGCTCCTCTACTGGTGCCGCTCCCAGCAAGGCCGCTAAGACAGCGCCGACAGCCAGCAAGGGCAAACAACCTCAGGTGACGGCCACCCGAAGGCCGATTTCCCAGGCGCCGCTGGATGTCGTCCCGCTGAGATGTCGGATGCCTTCCGGAGCACCAAGAACAGTCGGGTATGCTTTTATCTTCACGCCTTGAATCTTACTGCCTTTCCTTATACTGATTCCCCTCTTCTTTCTTCTTTCAGGGAGCCGATTGGGCTTGACGACGTCGACACCGATGTCCCTGTTCGTGCTAGCGACGTCATCTCGCCTGCTGCGTCTGCCGCCGCCATCCACAAACGGCCGCCTGCTTCTCATCGCTCCTCCAAGGATGCCGAGCGTGCTGCCAAGAAGGCCCGCCTTGAGACGGCTAAAAAGACTTCCTCCTCTTCCCTTGCTTCCAAGAGTACAGCTGATCGGGGAGTTACTGGTGGCAGAGGAACACAATCGGTCGATCCGATTGACCCATCTCCGCCATGCCGCTCCGACCCGGTCTCCACTGCCATAACTACTGCTTCTCCGATTGCCACGTCCGAGCCATCGACGGTGACGACTCCGTCGCCAATCGTGGTGTCCACGCCGCCAATTGCAATGACTGTGCCGCCGGTTGTGCTGTCCGCGCCATTGACGATGACGATCACGCCGCCAATCACCGTGATCACCTCCGCCTCAGCTCGTCCGATTGCGCCGTAACCACAACCGGTTACCTCCGGCCCTTAGATGACGTCGACGCCACTAGCCTTCACCATTTCTGCCTCTGCTGCAGCCACTCAAACTTCAGTACCAGCGCCGACCTCCTCTGCGTCAGAAGTTCTGATGCGCTCGGTGGACTAGTTCCGGGCCGAGTACTCTCGCACCCGACACGTTGGCCCCGAGCGCGACACTTCACGCCGTTCCCCGGATTCTCTGACAACGGCCCTCAGTTGGGTGAATGACTTTGCCACTGCCATTGCTCGGGACCTCCAACATCTCGATCGCACTCATGCGGTAAGCTCTTCCACTTTCCTTACCTGTTTTTCCTCCAATCGGGAGACTTTTCTTCCAGTGGGTGTGCGCAAGCGCACCCACTGGGTGTCTTCCCCGAGATTCGGGCCGATTGTTAGCAATCGGTTCGGATCTTTTATGCCTTTTTACTTTTTCTCCTGCCTTACTCCAATCGGGAGACTTTTCTTCCGGTGGGTGCGCGCAAGCGCACCCACTGGGTGTAGTCCCCGAGATTTGGGCCGATTGTTAGCAACCGGTTCGGATCTTTTATGACTTTTTTACTTTTTCTCCTGCCTTCCTCCAATCGGGAGACTTTCCTTCCGGTGGGCGCACCCACTTGGTGTAGTCCCCGAGATTCGGGCCGATTGCTTGCAATCGATTCGGATCTTCTTTTTTCTGCTATGCCTCTAAAGTTTGACTTGATTTTCTTCTCAGGCTATTATGGACGAAAAACGTGAAGTCTTCGAAAAGCTCCTTGAAGCCTATGCTGCCAGTCTCCGAACCCTTGCTCAAGCCTAGCTGCAGGTCAACCACCAGTCGGCCGAGATTGATAGGCTGAAAGGTGACTTCCTCATTGCTTTTATCTTCTCTCCGATTGACAATTTCTCTTGTGCTGACTTCTTTATGTCTTCATCTAGTCTCTGCTCCCTTAGTGGATGGCCTTCAAGGCCGGATTGCCGAACTTACTGCTGAACTTGCCGCAGCCAAACATGAAATGACCCGATTGCAAGGGGTGGAAGTTGACCTGTCCCGGACTGTCCAATCTCTTCGCTCCGAGATGATTTCTCTGAAGAAGGAGCACTCGGACGAATTGGCTGTTGTCACTACTGCCGGCGGAGAACTTCGCGCTGAACGAGATGCTGCAGTTGCCGCCCGAGACGCGATGCGAGCTGAGCTGGATGATGCTATTGCTACCCGAGACTCCATCCGAAAGGACCGCGACGATCTCATCGCCAAATTTGAAGAGCTGGACAAACGCAGCTATGAAGAGGCCACTCGGTTGTGCCGCCGAGCCAAAGGCTTCTGCGACACAATGACCGAGATGGATGTCCTCCTCAGCGGTAAGAGTTTCCTACATCCGAGTGCCTTTTCCGACTGCTTTCCTCTTTTTACCTTGTTGTTCATATTTCCTTTCATGATGCAGAGGCTTGGCCTGAATCTGAAGCAGCCGCCTACGCGGCCGTAGCTAAATCCCGAGAAGAAACCGTTGCCGCCGGAGGGACCTGCCAACTTGAAGACAATGTCTGGACTCAGCACGAATATTTGATTGGCACAGAAGCTCGCATTCCTGTCATCAAGGGAGTTGCATTGTCATTCAAGCTCGGCATTCTGAGAATTGCTGAATCACTGTGGTCGCCGACTGAGCTTAAGGTCGGACTTCAGAAGATGAAATACGCTGCCGGTTCCTCCGCCGACACCCACGAGCCTGAAGCACTAGACGAAGAGGATTCTAACAAAGGGGAGGCTCCGAATGCTACCACTGAGCAGACTCGGACTCTTCTGAAGGCCATCCCACGTCGCATCGACGTCTTGCTAAACTCTGCAGCTCGGACTGACGCGGAGACTGCTCTCCAAACTGTGTTGAGCTGGTACCCTCAGGTGAAGCTTTCCCAACTCTATAGCCTCAGAGAAAACGCGGCCGACCTGCTTGAGAAGACCTATACCGAGGTAAATCGGCTAGCAAGCACCATGGTGAACTGGTTCTCTCCGTACGACTACACTCCATATCTCGACGAGGGAGGGAATCCGCTCGCTGCACCTTCAATCTCTGGGCTGGCCGATGAACTTTCTGACAGCGGCTCATCCCATACATCTCCGAGATCCAAGCGGACTGGGGCCACATCTTCTGACGCGCAGTCGGAGCCAGATGCCACTACTGCACCAGCTGATGCAATTATTCCGACTGCAAGCTCTGCACCGTCAACCTCCCCGACTTCTTAAGCCGTGACGCCAAGGATGGCATCCGCCGCTGCTGACATCATATCTTATTTTTGTTTGCAGCGTGGCTGCTTGTAAGACATTGTTTTAATTCTGCTGCCACCCACTGGGTGTATTTTCGATGTAACGAACCTATTCGGCCGTAGGCCTCTTATCTCTATGCGACTTGGCCGCTCGTTGCAAGTTTTTTTATGCGATCAACTTTGCGTCTTTGTCGGTTTCTTTTATCGGTCTGCACTTGATGGTGTCAAGCCTTGTCCATGTTGCTGCCGACATGCGGTCTGCAACCGGATCACAGATTGACTTCCAACCAAGGTTCAATAAGTTTTTGTTTTTTTACACGACAAGTTTTAACGCAAAGGATTCTGCATTATTAGGATCCGATTGCTCGCTGCCGGTTGCTCAGTGCCCCGGTCAGTGGCACAATCGGTAACCTATTTAATCGGCTATGCCCTTTTTAGAGCGCTTCGACTTGCATCTCGGGCATTCGTGCTGCCGACTGCTCCACTTGCTCTTCCTCTCAATGCCACAATCACTCTCGTGACTTGTGCTTGAGCCAGATGCCAAGTTAGATGCCAGCCCGCAGCCCCCGTGCCTCATTGGCCTATGTCTTTGACCTCGTGGTCAGTCAGTCCCCGAGTGCGTTGTCCACGTCTCGGGTATGACGAAGCGTTGCCGACTTCAAGCTGTTTTGAATGGACCAACCATATCCAAGCCCCACACCGCAAATGGCCATGATATTGGGATTGTCTTCAACGCTGATGTTGGCTGATGACTCTTTGCCTTGAACCGCTGGCAGCCCTTGCAATATTTCACCAAGTTCTCAGCCGTTGCAAGCGCAGTCGGCCAGTAGAACCCATGTCAGAAAGCTTTGCTTGCAATAGCTTTTGCTGATGCATGATGACCACATTCACCTTGGTGGATATCCCGGAGCAACTCCAACCCTCTATCTTCTTCCACACATCTCTAAAAGACACCAGTTGCACTCTTGCGCACTAGCTCGTTGTTGATTATTGTGTATGCCCAAGATCGGCGACTGATTTGTCTTGATTTGGCTTCGTCTTCTGGAAGGATTCCGTCTGCTAAGAAATCTCTAATCGGTTGTGCCCATGATGGCGCACTGACGACTACCATCACTATTGCTTGCTGGGGTGCAATTTCTTCTTGGATCTCAGCTTGCTGGCCATCGGCCTCTTGAACTTCGGCCTCTTGAGCCTCTGTCATTTTGATTTCTGCCTCTGAGCCACCGACTGCAGCGCCTGGCACGCATTCGGCAGCCCCTGGTGCCGATTTCTCGTTTGTGGCTGGAATTACTTCAACGCAGTCGGCAGTGCCTGATGTCATTGGCTCTCCTGAGGCTGTGCCATCTGGTGCTGCCTCTGCTTGATTTCCGCTGGCTTTGCCCTTTTTGCTGCAATCAGCAGCCCCTGGCTCGCCATCGACTGCTGCTGGTGCAACCGGCTCGGCGGAGCTTGAGGGACCTTTTGTGCTTGATTGCTTATTCAAACTTGGGATCTTTGCCGGTGGAGCTTCTTTTGCCTTTTTTAACGCTTCGAGATCGGTTTCCGAGATGAAGATGGACTCGGATTCCGGAGATGGTATGATGGACGGCTTCCTGATGTGCTCAAGTGACACTCCTGGTGGGATAGCTTGCCTTGTTGACCCAAGCTTGGACAATGCATCTGATGCTTCATTGTTTGCTCTCGGCACGTGGTGGAACTCGCATCCTTCAAAATATCCGCTGATCTGTTGTACCAGGAAACGGTAGCTTGCCATGTTTGCATCCTTTGCATCCCAATTGCCCGTGCATTGCTGGACCACCAAATCGGAATCACCGAAGCATTCGATGCTCCGAATGCCAATTTCCTTGGCTAGCTTGATACCGTGCACAAGAGCTTCGTACTCGGCGACATTATTTGATGCTGCGAAGTGAATCTGGAGCACATACTGCAGTTGGTCTCCTCTTGGCGATGTAAGCACTACTCCAGCCCCTATGCCGCTCTTCATCTTGGATCCATCAAAATGCATTCGCCAGAAGTCCGATCTTGGGACGGATGGCATATATTGAGTTTCAACCCAGTCCACCAAGAAATCGGCCAACGCTTGCGACTTGATTGTTGTTCTAGGTTCGTACTGGATGCCATGGTTGGCGATCTCGATTGCCCACTTCGCCACTCTTCTGGTTGCATCTCTGCTTCCTATGATATCGGCTAGTGGAGCCGAGCTGACAACTGTGACCAAATGGTCTTGAAAGTATGGCTTCAATCTCTTGGCCGCCATGTACACTCCGTAGCACATCTTCTGATAGTGAGGGTAGTTCTGCTTGGACGCCGATAGCACTTCACTGATGTAGTACACAGGCCGTTGGATCTGCTGTGCCTTGTCCTTCTCTAGCCTCTCAACCACCATAACTGCACTGATCACCCGATTGGTCGCCGCAATGTACAACATCATTGGCTCCTTCTCAATCGGGGCAGCCAGAATCGGCGCAGTGGAGAGCATGCGCTTGAGCTCTCGGAACGCTTCGCTTGCTTGAGGTGTCCAGGTGAATTTCTCCGTCTTCTTCATCAGCTGGTACAACGGGATTGCTTTTTCACCCAGCCGACTGAGGAATCGGCTGAGTGAGGCGAGGCAACCGGTGAATTTCTGCACTTGCTTCAGGTTCTTGGGCTGCTCCATTCGTTCGATTGCAGCTATCTTCTCGGGATTGCATTCGATTCCTCTCTCGGAAACGAGAAATCCCAAGAGTTTGCCGGCCTGGACTCCAAAAACACATTTCTCAGGATTGAGCTTGATCTGGTAGGTTCTCAGGTTTGCAAATGTCTCCCGGAGGTCATCTAGGAGTGTGATTCCCTCTGCCGACTTCACTACCAGGTCGTCCACGTAAACGTGGAGATTTCTGCCGAGATGAGAGTGTGTACATCTCTGAATTGTACGCTGATAAGTGGCACCTCCATTCTTCAAACCAAAGGGCATGGTGATATAACAATAAGCCCCGAAAGGGGTTCTGAATGCAGTTTTCAATTGATCCTCCACCGCAAGTTTGATCTGGTGATAGCCAGTTGTGGCATCCAGAAAAGACAAAAGCTCGCAGCCGGCCATAGAATCAATCACTTGATCGATACGGGGCAGAGCAAACGGATCTTTCGGGCACGCCTTGTTCAGGCAGGTGTAATCGATACACATAAGACAGGTCTTGTTCTTCTTCATGACAAGGACTGGATTCGCCAGCCACTCGGGGTAAAACACTTCCATGATGAAACCTGCGGCTTGCAGCTTCACAATCTCTTCGCCGATTACTCTCCTCTTATCCTCAGAAAAACGTCTCAGGGGCTGCTTGACCGACTTCGAGCCTGGCCGAATGTGCAGCTTGTGCTCGACGAGTTCTCTCGGGACACCGGGCATGTCTTGTGGAGACCATGCAAAGATGTCCCGTTTCTCACGGAGGAACTCGACGAGCTCGCTTTCCTATTTGTCGCTAAGTCCAACTCCGACAACAACGAACTTGGTTGGGTCGGAGTGATCTAGAGCGACCTTCTTGCTGTCTTTGGCCGACTGGAAAGCCGATTCCTCATCTGCCCTCTTGGCTGGGCCGACTGGGAGTGGATTCTTGCTCTGTGCTTGCGCCATTGCAATCACTTTGCCGAGCTGACGCTTCTCTGTTTCAACCACTTGAGAATCAGCCAAACTGCCGCCAGCCGATGTGCACTCGAGGGACTTCCTGAAGTCCCCGGTGACGGTGATGACGCCGTTTGGCCTTGGGATCTTCATCTTGAGGTAAGTCTGTTGTGCATTGAACATGAACTTCGCGAATGCAGGCAGCCCCAACAAAGCATGATAAGTACTGCTGAGGTCGGCAACCTCGAACCAGATCGGCTCCCTCCTGAAGTTCTCCTCTGTGCCGAATATGACATCCAGCCAAATGAGACCCATGGGTGTGCAAGACAACCCAGGGACGATCCCGTGAAATGTCGTCCGACTGCGCTCCAGATCCTTCTCGGTGAGCCCCAATTTGATCAGGGTGTCTCTGTACAGGATGTTGATTGTGCTTCCTCCATCCACGAGCACTCGGGAGAATTTGCATGAGAATCTTGGTCCTGCGAACAGAGCATCGACCACAAGCGGATAATTGCCTGGATTCGGCAAGATGGCCGGGTGATCTGCTCTGTCCCAAGATATGGGGCACTCGGACCAATGCATGAACTGAGGAATTGGCGGCATGGTGGCATTGACCTCTTGAGATCGGGCTCTCCGACTGCCCTTGTCGGTGGATTCGCTGGTGAAAATCATGTAAGCGGCATCTTGCCGCGGGAATTGGTTCTGCTGCTGAGGTGGTCCTCTGTTCTGGGGTGGTGGTGGGGGTGGAGGTGGTAAAGCTTCTCCCTTTGCAATCCTTCTCACGAAGTCACACTGCCGAGTGGTATGCGCCGACGGCCTGCCAGGAGTGCTGTGCAATTTGCACGGTGCATCCAGCATATCGTCAAACGTGTACTTGGGCTTCATCTGCCCCGGCGGTCTCACATTGGGCTTCATCTTCTGACTGCCTCCTGCAGCCCCTGGATCTTCTTCGTTCTGGACAGCGGCCACCTGCCGACTGCCATATTGAGTTTCTGGTTGCTCATCCTTGCGTTTGCCATTATTCTGCTGGTTGTTGTTGTTGTTGTTGCGGTTGTTCTCTCTTCTTTCCTTCCAACTAAGGCCTTGGTTCCCTGTGTCCGATTGCGGAGCCCCTGGTGACTGAATTACACCTCCAACTCCGAGCTGGATAGGGCGCATCGCAGAATCGGACATAGCGAACGCATTGGCTACCTTCATGAGCTCAGCGAGCGATGTGAAATCCTTGCGCAGCAACTTGTGCTTCAACATTGAATCGGCCAGGCATCCATCCGTGAAGTACTGAATGGCCTGGATCTCATGGACTCCTTCACATGAGTTCTTCAGCTTGATCCACCGAGACAAGTAGTCCCGGAGGGGTTCATCTTTGCCTTGCACACAGAGGGCTAGCTGCCGTGGGAGGTTGGGCCGCTCATATGTACTTGTGAAGTTGTGAATGAATGCGCTCGTGAAGTCTTCCCAGCAATTGACACTGTCCTTGGGGAGACTATTCAACCACGTCTGAGCTGAACCCTGCAGCATCAACGGTGCGTAGCGAACTGCCACGCGTCGATTGCCTCCTGCAATGCGAACTGCAGTCAAGTAATCGGACAGCCAATCTTCTGGCTTCACCAAACCATTGTACTTGGGGGTGTCTCTTGGCAATGTGAAGCCTTTTGAAAACTTCTCAGTTCAAATACGATTACCGAAACATGACGGGCCAGCCTCTCCTTCCTCATCCTCTTGAGCTTCCTTCTCCAGGAGTTCAATACGATGTCTAGCGTCATTCTGGCCGATCTGGCGAGGGCCAAGCCGGGCGCTGATTGCTGGTCTTGGTGCCGATTGCTGAGGCATGTCATTGCGCCTACTGTTAACAGCTGACTCTTCTGCTCTTCTGCTTGCTGCTGGGGGTGGCCGATTACTTCTGACCTTGCTTTCATGCCGAGATGGAGCCGGCTGCTGCCTGTTGTGGCGCGATGCATTCGGCCGCTGACTCGCTTCCGGATTCGGCCTCATCGTGCCTCTTGACGCTCCAGGTCCTGCATTCTGATCTTCCATTGCCACGAGCCTCTGCTCCTTTGCGGCCGCAATCAGCTCGCGCATTCGGCGCGTCTGCTCGCGCCGCTCATCTCCCTCTAGATCTTCCAGCTCAAGTGCTATCTGCTCGGCAGCTCTCAGGTTCTTGTCCGGCGTGCTGTACGTCGGCCTCTGGATGAATGCCGATTGCGCTGGCTGCTCCGGCTGCGCTTGTTGCGCCGGCCTCGCCTGCCTCGCCGGTTGCTCAACTCCTGACAGCTGCTGATGAACTGCTCGACCTCGGCTTCACAGATCTTCCAAGACCGCGGGCTCAATCGGCCGTCGCGGGCCTGCATGCGCCGCATTGTACTCCCTGGTGATGGCTCCCAGCCTTCGCTCTTCTGCCAACACCTGCTCGGCCCTGCGAGCAAGGGCGAGTCGTGTTGTTTCCAGCTCAGTATGCACTTGATCGGGATCACCATTCCTGTTCACGGGTGTGTACAACACATCCCGCAACGCACTGGTGTCGATTCGCTCTGCAGCGTCAGCTGCTTCCTTCGCTCTTCTAGCCGCGCTCGCAGGGTCACGGTTGCTTGATGAAGACGCTCCCGCCATCATGACGGTTGTGTGCACTCGGCCATCCTCTCTGCCAGGTGCTGCACTGCAGCCCCTGGTCGAGAGCGGATCCGTGATGCATGAGAAAACGCGGACCTCCCTGGGATATTCCTCAGGGAAGCTGCCGATGAAGAGGCGATGACTGCCTACCTGCAGTGACACACCGGGGGGCAGGGGCGTACCGGCCCCGTACCGCGCCGAGTAGTCCACCACATGATCGATTGCCCCACGCCTGAGAATCAGTCCAGAGGCGTGGCTACCGCCTGATGCAGAGGAAAATCCCGTCCGGATCTTGACTCCAGTCGACGCCTCGGTCTACCCCACGGTGGGCGCCAACTGTCGTCGATATGTGACGGCAGATGCCATGGGGATGGCTAAAGTGAGGGGAAGACGCGAGGAAGAAGATGTCGATGGTGCCGGAATCGGGTTGGGCACATGCACGGTGAAGGACACCATGATGTACCCAGGTTCGGGGCTCTCCATAGAGATAACACTGTTGGATATATGCTCTAGAGGCAAATAATATATGATTATTCCAATATATCTAAGCAAGTTCATAACCAGTTTCATACCGTGCTAGAACTGCGTCAGTGAAACAATGATGCAGGTGTGGTATAGAAACCCCAGAGTTCCTAGTTAGCCTCTACATCGATAACTAGTTCATGGTCAACATGATGATCGTGGTTTCGCGATCATGGACAATTAAGTCTCTTGACTATGCGGTCACCTCACGGGTTAAGTGACGTGATCAACATTACCCAAAGTAAGCATTACAGCATGATCAAATCTTATGAAGGTTCAGTGTTGTAATTACAGAACGTGGTAGACCGTTCCTTTGACCGTGAGTACATGCATAATTGCTATCTTCCCGGATGCTTTGACTTACATCCCACCACCTGACTGAAATATGCGGGTCATAACGGTTGTATCTTGGGTATTCCGTGGAGATATTTTGAGGAGTATTGTTACAAGAGCGGGATTTGTCAATCCATATAAAGGATAGATACTCGGGGCCCACTCGGTGAGATTCCATCCATAAAGCTGCGCAGCATGTGACTAGGTCACGGGGATGAATATCACGGGAACGAGTGAATGAGGATTAGTTCGGAACGAGGTTGAACCAGACATAGGATGTCATTGATCGAATCTCGGAACAATCCAGTATCGCTGACAAAGGGAATGCTATACGGCGTAAGGTCCAATCGGTGTTGATATCCGGAATGCACAGGGGTCATTATGGGCATCCAGGTCCCGCTGATGATCATTGACTGTAGCCTCTGCTCGGTCATGACTGGAGTTTTCTTGGACCGTAGGGTAACACACTTAAGGGCTCGATGAAATCGGAGACCTTTTCGGAACCATCGGAGCAACCAGAGAATAAAGGAGACAATATCGGAGGAGTACCGTATTGAACCGAAACAAGTTCGGAGTGAGCCGGAAGAGTTTCCGGAGCACCGGGAGATGAAATAATATGTTTTAGTTATTAATTAATTGAATTAATAATTAAAATCATTTTATTTCTAATTAATATGTGCTATGGGCCTTAGTGGAGAAAAAGGCCCATTAGGGAATTAAAGGGAAAAGAAAAAGAAAAAAAAGGGGGGGAGGCGCCATGGGCCCTAGGGCCCATGAGGGGTACTCCCCCTCTCCCCCCTTGGCCGGCCACCCCCTTAGAAAGGGGACTTTAGTCCCACATTGCTAAGGGAGGTGGGTTGACTCCCTTCCCCCAGCCTATATAAAGATGGGCAGGATGCACATAATTAATGGAGAAAAATTCGTGAGAAAATAAATATAACTCCGAATTGAGATCGGTTTTCTCCGGTCTCCTCCCCTCTCTTGTCTCTTCCACGGTGGACTCCCTAGTGTGAGTCTATAGTGGAATTGAGGCTTCTCTGCTAGAATCGGAGGCCGTCGTGCTGCCGAAGCTCCGTCCGGAGGTCTGCTTCCGCCCCCTCCGCTGGATCGGAGAACGGAGGTCGTCATCGAGTCTCGTACGTGTGCGAGTACTACGAGGTGCTACACGTGTGGCACTACACCCATCCGGTGCTCAACACAGCCAGGGGGCTGTGAAACTTGATCGGCTACATCAACCACGTTTGCGGGAACGTTTCCCGCGCAACGGACTACACCCCGAGGTATGTTATTTCCGCACTACTGTCCGTTACGGTAATACGGCTAGCTAGATCTTGGGTTAAGGGAACGCTAGTTAGAAAAATTTGTGTTTTCTGCTGCGAACCCCAACAGTGGTATCATGAGCTAGGTCTATGCTTAGTATTACTGTACGGATAGAACACATCGGGGATGTGGGCGTTGATTGTATGATTGTTACCCTCTCACGTGTACTTGTTCACATCTGCGGCATTGTTTGATGAAGCGGCCCCCGACCGACTTTATGCGTACTCTTACGCAAGACTGGTTCCACGCTTGACATGCGGCTTGTACCGTATAAAGTGGCTAGGGGGGTGTATGTCTCTCTACTTTAGCGGATGTGGCATTTGCAACGGAGGGCCCCGTGCGGGGTGTAATAGAGACAATCGTATGGTTGACGTTGTGGTTGACTCGTAGGTTAAAACTTGTTTAACTATGAAAGCCCTAGCAGCCACGTAAAACTTGCAATATACAACTAGACCGTCTAAACCTTGTATTGCTAAGTGGGGGCTATCGTTTGTTTGTTTGTGATGTAGTGATAGCTTTGCTATGTGTTACTAGTAAGTAGTAATCGTCATCATAAAACAAACTAAAATGGAGACACTGTAGACTTAGTGTTGCCATAGCTCAGACATCTTAAAACTTGCTAGTATAGGATACACGACGGTAGCATGTGATAAGATGATCCCTTATCAAAGCCAAACACAAGTATTCTACCGAAGTGTGCACCACCTGGAAGGTTCTCCCATATGGCCTGATGCTCCGTACATACCGGAATTGTCCTACATATTAAATGGAGTTCGCATGAGGTTGGGTTCGGCAAGCCTGGCATATGCAAATATGGCCTTGCTGAGCAGCATTTAACATGGAGGTTAATTTGGCGAGCCTAGCATATGCAGATATGGCCTCGGAATACTAGAGATCGAAAGATCGAGCATGAGTCACAGTATATATAAGATAATGTGATCGCACAAGTTGTTGTCTACCTTTGAAACTGACCCGTCGGCCGTGTGATATTCGAGGTCGGGCAGTGAATCTGGATCATGTAATCACTAAAACTTCTTAGGGATGAAATGTTTTAGTGCGAGCTCATATGATTATATGAACTCATTGTTGTGAACTAGTCTTAATTGTGTTCCTTGCAATTATGTTTGTAGAAAATGAATGCACTAGAGCAACGTGAACTATCTTTCTTCATGGAAGGTGAAAGACTTAGAGAAAATGGGTCAAACTTTGCTGATTGGTATTCACGCCTTAGGACGTCTCTCAAGAGAGCAGACATCTTGTTTACAATAGAAATGCATGTGGAATAACATCCAAACGATCATGTTGGCGATCAAGAGATACTTGATCATTATGCTCGCCGACAGAAATGCTCCGTAGTCAGGAATGTCATGATCTTCAGCATGTCAGAGGAGTTGGGCATACAGTTACAGGACACTGGCCCATATGACATGATGGAAACGCTAAAGACAATGTTCGTACGTGAGTTCAGAATTGCCAGATTTGAGTTAGAAAGCAAGTTTCTATCTACAAAGATGGAAGAACACACAAGCCTTGATGATCACTTAGACAGGATGCATGAGATGTACCTGACCCTGGAAGAGGAGCTAATATGAGTCTCCAGAACTTCATGACTGATCTCTTGGCCGCGGACATTGCTCCTATCGAGGATGCGGAAGTCGTGGATGGAGAAGGTATATGCTTGATATACTTTATAAATGTTTACTCCCTTATACAACAGTTGCAGTAAATGAGTATCTGATACTTATTCTGTTTTATGAAAATAGGACCTGCCGTTGCATGGACGGGAAGAGGTGAAATCGAGGATTGATGGATATCAAGTCAGTTGATGGCCAGCATGGATTCCGCCGAGACATCTATCATAGGAGATACTTAGAGTATTAGATAAATCTTATGTAATCATTATAGTATGAACACTTTAGTTGTGTGTCTTGCATCTCGCGAGACAAAGTTATTCATGTAATGAGACAAGTCAGTTGTTCCATCTTTATGAATAAAAGTGTGCTTATACTTTGATTACGTCCTGATTTATGATATGATAGAAAGCATTTATAATACTACTATTATTGTCAAGAAATATTCAATGTTTAATGATAAATTTGTCTTGATTATAACAAGTCAAAGATCTGATTGCATGAGGTGACTTCATAACTGATGAATTCATTAAATGTATGATCTATTAACTTGTGAGTTCATTATCGAATGAAAATCATAACTTGATTGCATGAGATGGATTAGATACACGATCTATGAACCTCTGCAATAAATATAATCATGACAAGGTTCTAGCAAGTAGAACTTGTGCCAATCATTATACATAAATGATGTAGAATGGGCATGTGAGTTATCATTAAAGACTTCATATGATTAATTGAAAGTTGTATTCAATTGAGATCATAAAACTGAGATTCGGGAATCACAGTGAGAAGTGAGAATACAAGGATACATATCACTACGCTACGATCCGAAGTGATAAGTATTGATATTGACATAATGGGAGACTTGTGGAAGTTGTACCACAAACTAAGATGGAAGTTGAAAGTACTAGACTACTTAAACCATTCGTAGTCATACTAAACCGTAGTATGGTCTAAGCGTTCTTTCCCCTAGCACTATAGTTATTGTCGAATAAGATTGTTTAATTCATTAAGTTAAAACACCCACTTCATGAATAGGAAACCATCCTGAATCTAACGAGACATGATAGCTCCATAACTGATGGTGTTATAAGGTTTCTTAAAAGAAAGGATTTCTTTGTAATAAAACTACAAGCAATTGAAATTACATATTCTCCCCGAATAGCAAAATTTGTGTTGCTTGATTGGTAATACAAGAAAAGTCTCTCGACACGGATCCAATGGGAGATAATGGAAACTTTGACTGGGGTATTGGACCTTGCCTTCAGAATATCAGAGTATTGCAACGGAAGCATGTTCCGCTGTAATGACACTGCATAAGGAAGGATATGCCAAAGATGATTGATCTTGGTATATGAGTTGAAGCTATTGTTGAATTTAGAAGGTTATCATGAATACGTTCTGTACGGAACAATAATCATGAGTCTTCTTAATAAAACAATAAGGAATAATATTGCTTGAAGACACAAAGGAATGATGGTAGCCTAGAACACGAGGAGAAATGAAATAATATTGAGTTACATCAAGGATGGCTCACGTCCTGTGAAATAAATCGGTTATTTCATATTCTCGACAAACTGGAGATTTATTGAGAATAAAGTAATGGGCATAAGGCATTATTTGGTTATGACCAAAGTTCAATGGTGATTGACTACGGAAACGTAGGAATGCTTTAATCAATAAAATATTTCATTTACACTACGATGGACCATAGCCTGAAATTGCATCTCAGTCAAATTTGGGATTTGAAAGAGAATTGCAATGGGCATGACGAAGGTTACTTCATTAAAAGGATGGACTATAGTACCTCAAGACAGGAACCCTCAACCTTGATTTGATCAAGTGATTTTGTGATGACCAAAATATTGAGTGGGCCTGCAGTTTCATGAAACTGAGTGGGAGCTTTGAAGACTTCCCGAAAACTTGGAATGTAGAGGGCATTTTCTGAGTGGGAGCTTTGGAAGCATTGTCATTATGTAAGACATAGTGAACAATAGAATGACTTGATGAAAGCTGAACCACAAATATATGAGTATATGATGGATATATTTGAGTGGGAGCATGATCATTGTCTCAAACATATATGCATTGATATGTGTGAAAAATGATCTCATATGTATATATATGGATATGCATTGATTGTGTATATAGAGAATCGTCTTATATACATATGTGCATTATGATATATATAGAGCATAAGGCAAATAAAATACAAGATCGCAAGAATCTTCTTTTATATGAAATACCAACACATTACACGTTGAAATCTATATGAGTAGATTAAGATACGGATAATGAAACGAAGTGAAGGTTGGAATAATCTTCTAGATAAGAAACAGGTTCTTGTGGCTAGAAATTATATAATGGATGAAATCCAAATATCACAAGCAATGTCTTGATGGAAGAATAGAGATGCACCATGTACTGGACATGTGATCTTATATGTTCTTGACATATGATTCTACCATACAACATGCATTGTGAATCCAACAACAGAATGACTCAAAAGTTCTTGGAAGAAGAACAGATTCCGATGTGCTTTAGGAGTAAAACACAGAATCTGAATAAAGTCCATACATTCAGTATAGAGAGGCATACTGAGGACTATTCTCTAAAATATAGAAAGGATAATAGACTTGAATGTAATGCAAGATTACAATTGCAAGCCATATTATGGATCTATATGGAATTAGAGACATCGCCAAAGACATGAAAGAAATGTGAGCAAAATTCACGGTACTACAAACATAATACTACTTAAGAAAGTAGACGTATGGATAAAAGTTTAGCGTTAGAAGTATTGGACTTCTGGCTGAGTGTATTTCCCAGCATATATGACTAAGGATGAGTCTTCTAAAGACTGAACCAAGAGATCATTGGAGGATACTGTGAAATAATAGTCTCACTCTCCCGCGAAACTTATATCCAACCATTATATGATAATGAGTGGTATGTCAAAAGAGCTTTTGACCTGTACCAGTTGCAAAGGAAACATACGAATCTGAATTGGTGCAGTTCGTTGACGAACCCTCTTCCATGAGCATGCATGATCAATAAAACACTTATGTGATAAGATGATTATGATCGGAAAAATGCGGCTAGATTATTAGCACTCTAGTGCAAGTGGGAGACTGTTGGATATATGCTCTAGAGGCAAATAATATATGATTATTCCAATATATCTAAGCAAGTTCATAACCAGTTTCATACCGTGCTAGAACTTTGTCAGTGAAACAATGATGCAGGTGTGGTATAGAAACCCCAGAGTTCCTAGTTAGCCTCTACATCGATAACTAGTTCATGGTCAACATGATGATCGTGGTTTCGCGATCATGGACAATTAAGTCTCTTGACTATGCGGTCACCTCACGGGTTAAGTGACGTGATGAACATTACCCAAAGTAAGCATTACAGCATGATCAAATCTTATGAAGGTTCAGTGTTGTAATTACAGAACGTGGTAGACCGTTCCTTTGACCGTGAGTACATGCATAATTGCTATCTTCCCGGATGCTTTGACTTACATCCCACCACCTGACTGAAATATGCGGGTCATAACGGTTGTATCTTGGGTATTCCGTGGAGATATGTTGAGGAGTATTGTTACAAGAGCGGGATTTGTCAATCCATATAAAGGATAGATACTCGGGGCCCACTCGGTGAGATTCCATCCATAAAGCTGCGCAGCATGTGACTAGGTCACGGGGATGAATATCACGGGAACGAGTGAATGAGGATTAGTTCGGAACGAGGTTGAACCAGACATAGGATGTCATTGATCGAATCTCGGAACAATCCAGTATCGCTGACAAAGGGAATGCTATACGGCGTAAGGTCCAATCGGTGTTGATATCCGGAATGCACAGGGGTCATTATGGGCATCCAGGTCCCGCTGATGATCATTGACTGTAGCCTCTGCTCGGTCATGACTGGAGTGTTCTCGGACCGTAGGTGTAAGGCCCGATATGCGGTACTGTTTCAGATTCGGACGTTTCCGCCCGAACCCGAGGACGGAGCACATATCGGTCCCACCGCGACATATGACAAAGCCATATGCCCCGGATTTCCAACATGATATCACAACATTACAGATACAAGGATACAACATCTCATACAATCGGCATACAACTGCCTCAAATATAATACAACAGCGGAAGATACATGTCTGAGTACAGACTACAAGCAAATGCCTACTGGCAAAGAGAAAAGCAACGATCCCATAACCACACGGGTCCAGGCCGTCCGCCGGGATCCGCCTAACTAGTCGTCGTCGAGTCTCCACGTGAAACGTCGATCACCATACCTGTTGTCGATCAAGAACCCTGAAAAGAGTTTGGGGGTAGTATCATGAGTACAGAGGTACTCAGCATCCAACTGTAGTGGTCATCTGACCCAGCAAGGACTTCATCACTCGTCATTCTAGGACAACTAGTAGTTTACGGTAAGGAAGGGGTAAGTGGTGAGGTTGCTGCCGCACTAGCATTTATGAAGTGGCTAACGATCTAGAGAGTAAGATAAGAAGCCAAGCATTCGATGAGGAATCGCCTCCAACAAGTCTTGCTATCAACTACTTACGCAATCATAACACCTATCCTATCCTTGTCCTCCTCTTCGCATCCCGACGAAGAAGAAGCAGTCAAGGCACACGCACACGTTGATCAAGTTATATTAAGATTATCTCAGTTGTTGTTGTCTATGAACAAGGAGTAGGTCTCAAGTCGTCCATAACCGTGGACACGGCTTCTCGAAAAGATTTAACCCTGCAGGGGTGTACCAACTGCCCATTACGAGGCTCCGCACGCACGTCCATCACTCTCAGTTGCTACCCATGATAGGCAACCATTTTATGATTTAGTTCCAAGAGATCCGAAACGACAAGTCCCTCTAGCTAACAACGAACAAATCCGGGTGGCCCCCGGGGAGTCGGCACCCAATCCAAAAGCTGGCCACGCTCTCGGATCGGACTCTTCCGTCTGGCTAAGGTCGAGGTAACTGATCCCCTCACATGTGGGCAGGCCTCTAGCTCACCAGGTGTGGACCAACAGAGAAACTATGACTCCACTGGCCCGAGTTGTTTTAAAAGATATCTGCTAGGAGCGACCCGACAAGATATATATGCATGTTTTCAAATGGTAAATCAGCTTGGGCCACCACTAGAAATGTTTGAAGCTAGATAGGTAAGAAAAGGGGACCCCATAAAATCCCACACGCGGTTAGGCACGCTCAGTCTTAAAACCAATACCCGGAACTCGGATCCTAGGTGACTCGAATGGAACAAAGCGTCGGGGCGGGACAGCCTAGACCTTCCATCCTTCGTCGAATATAGTCAACATTAATAATAATCATATCATCAACAATAATATAATAATAAGGTGATATCCCAACCCAAAGAGTAACAGGGTAACATCGTAGCATCCTAAGCATGCATACTAAGCAGGGGCTGAGCAACGAGCAATAGTAACATAGCAGTACAAGGTTTGCTGGGAGGGGACATGGCTATATCGGTTTGAAAGAGGCTGTAAACATGTGGTAGGATCAAACATCGAACCTATCCTAGACTAGCATGCAAACCGCTGGTTGAAATAGAATGGATCATAAGTAATGCAAAGTCCTTTCCTGTTGATAAGTCGGGTTCCGAAGGTGTAGTCGATCGCACGCTCGCATCGTCTCCGAGAGGTACCCGCGGGAGCACACAAGAAGTAAACACTGGAAAGCAATCAACGAGCAGGTATCTATTACTACGAGGCAAACACGAGCACGCATCAACAAGAAGCAACACAAGACATCGCACCTACCGTCGAGAGCGGTTACTAACGATTTAAGTGGACTACTCGTCACACACGACGATACCGCACGTTTACGGTGGTTCAAGTTGTTTAGCTACAGGTGATCAACAAAGGTTGTTAACATGGCAACTCAAGCAAGCATGGCATAGCACACAAACATGGCAACAGGTGTAGCAAGAATAAACTATCTGATCTAGTCAATTTAAGTGGGGTGAAATCCTAGACATGCAAACTATTGCGGACCCCACGATAAATATTGCATTTGGTACTGTTTTGCCCTAAACAATATTTTATTATTTTTATTAGCAAGCAAGAACAGCAAAAACACAATCTACATGCAATTCTAGTCAAGTTACATATAAAGAACATTTCAAACAGAGCAACAGACAAAAAGTTATAGCAGTTACAGTTTACAGTGGCAGGCAGTGTAATTAGCAGGCAAACAACAAGTAAACAAAGTCAAACATGGCAACAAAGCACAAATTATTAAACTATACACAAAACTAAGCAAGTTTCATATTTAAATCGTCGCAATCGGAGCTACGGTTAAAAAGTTACGGGCACTGCAAAATAAACAACTAATCTGCCTAAATAAATAAATAAAAGCCCTAGCAGAGAAAAAAAACCTAAACGGGCCGAAAGCTACTAGGCCCAACTAACTAAAAAAAATAACAGAAAAATAAAAAAATGGGCAGCTCACCCCACTGGGCCGTGGCCCAACAGTGGAGGCGGCTGGCGCCGGCTGGGCCGTGGGGGCGCGAGCAGGCCGGCTGGCGCGGCCCACCTGGCTCGCCTCGCTCGCCCGATCCCGAGCTCGCTCCCGAGCGGGACTTGACGGCGGCGGCTGGCGGCGCCCGCTATTCCCGCCGGCGGTGAGCAGGCAAGGCGGGGCGAGGGCGGACGGGGCCCCTGAGGCGCGCGGGACCGACGAGGTCACTGGATCCAGGAGGGGCGCAGGGCGGTGATGGAGCACCTAGGGCGGCGGCGCCGGTTTCGTGTGGCTGCTCGGGCCATGGCGCGCGAGCTCCTGTGCGGGCGTCCCGTGGTCACCTGTGGCAGAGGAGAAGGGGTGAGAAGCTGGAGGAGAGAGGGAGGAAGAGAAGGAGGAGAGGAGGCCCTGGGCGCGCAGCTCTGGTGGCCGGCGTGCTGGCCGGTGAGAGCGGCGGCGGCCGTGAGCCCACGGGCGCGTCCATGGGAGAGAAGCTCGGGGAGAGAGAGAGACTGCTAGATCCGATCTGGCGCAACCGGGCGCGTCCGATCTGCGATCCGACGCCCGAAAACGGATCTGGGAGCTAGGGTTTCGGGATTTGGGGCTTTTTGGAGGCGGATCTGAGCCAGATCAGGGGGTGGCTGCAAAATTGGCTAGGGGAAACCCTAAAAATGGGTGGGAGTGTGGTGGTGTTTATATAGCATGGGTGGCTGGCAGTTTGCAAAAACATCATCGGTTTTTCTCTCGGGCGCACGGTGCTCACGTATCTGACCGCCGGGGGTCCGCAGTACCTCCGATTCGGGTAAAACTTCGAACTGCGCGATCAGTGCGTCGAGCCGGAGGCATTCACCTCGCGCTGGAACCGTTCCGAAAACACTTTCCGGCGCGCTATAAAAATATCCCGTTTAATTATTAAACGGGGTTTTTCGTTCCGTTGGCCTCGGCTGGTCTCGTGCGGTTTTCGCGACGGTGATCGGGCGAAACCCGGTGTCGCAAAGGTCGAGTGTCAGGGTGGCAAGGGTCGGTCTCCGTCCGATACGAGATAAGAGGGGGAAAATAATCGCTGATCGATAGATCAGGGATGCAAACACCGCAAACAAATCAGACAATCAATCAATTCACACCGAAAACAAAAATTTTGATTTTTGTGAAATCTGGGCTGTTACAGTAGGGTAACACACTTAAGGGCTCGATGAAATCGGAGACCTTTTCGGAACCATCGGAGCAACCAGAGAATAAAGGAGACAATATCGGAGGAGTACCGTATTGAACCGAAACAAGTTCGGAGTGAGCCGGAAGAGTTTCCGGAGCACCGGGAGATGAAATAATATGTTTTAGTTATTAATTAATTGAATTAATAATTAAAATCATTTTATTTCTAATTAATATGTGCTATGGGCCTTAGTGGAGAAAAAGGCCCATTAGGGAATTAAAGGGAAAAGAAAAAGAAAAAAAAGGGGGGAGGCGCCATGGGCCCTAGGGCCCATGAGGGGTGCGCCCCCTCTCCCCCCTTGGCCGGCCACCCCCTTAGCAAGGGGACTTTAGTCCCACATTGCTAAGGGAGGTGGGTTGACTCCCTTCCCCCAGCCTATATAAATATGGGCAGGGTGCACATAATTAATTGAGAAAATTCGTGAGAAAATAAATATAACTCCGAATTGAGATCGGTTTTCTCCGGTCTCCTCCCCTCTCTTGTATCTTCCACGGTGGTCTCCCTAGTGTGAGTCTATAGTGGAATTGAGGCTTCTCTGCTAGAATCGGAGGCCGTCGTGCTGCCGAAGCTCCGTCCGGAGGTCTGCTTCCGCCCCCTCCGCTGGATCGGAGAACGAAGGTCGTCATCGAGTCTCGTACGTGTGCGAGTACTACGAGGTGCTACACGTGTGGCACTACACCCATCCGGGTGCTCAACACAGCCAGGGGGCTGTGAAACTTGATCGGCTACATCAACCACGTTTGCGGGAACGTTTCCCGCGCAACGGACTACACCCCGAGGTATGTTATTTCCGCACTACTGTCCGTTACGGTAATACGGCTAGCTAGATCTTGGGTTAAGGGAACGCTAGTTAGAAAAATTTGTGTTTTCTGCTGCGAACCCCAACAAACACCCCTACTCCTGCTTGTCTCTTCTATATCAATGGAACCAGATTACAATAACTGCTTCTCTATCTACTCAGGGGAAGGTGAGCGCCGCCGTGGGCAAGGCAATCTCCTGCTTCCCTGAGGAGTAACTACTGGCAGTGAATGAACTGAGGGAGATATGAGTAATGGTGAGAATGTGTCGATCGTCCCCCACGCAGGAGGGGTACCCCGGGCTCTTATAGTGTGAGGCCGGGGTAAATCGGTAACTTCACTGCCGATTGGGCCCAGCTGTCATCCTCTAATCGGCTTGGGCCCACCGACTGCTCCTCTCCGGGTGATCCGGCCCTAAACCCGACTGGTGGTTCTTGGCAAGGTCGATTGCTCTGGGCAATCGGCCTTCCAGATGCCTACCTCGGCCCAGCTGCGGACCAATCGGATGATCGTCTTGGTGAAGGAAGGGTGGATCGATTGCGCCTGGGCCGACTGCTGGCATTCGGTACGGCTGATTGCCTTGGAGCAATCGGCCGTGCATCTGCCCAGCTCGGCCCAGCTGCAGCCCAATCGGTCCATCCTTGTCTTGAAAGGTTGCTTTCGCTTGGGTGAGCCTACCCGGGTACCAATCCCCCGACAAGGCTCAGGCTGCTCCAATTCCTCGAGCTGCTCCTGCCCCTGCCCCTGTTGCACCAGTTGTTTCCGGCCCTCGTGCCGATGAAGAAAGCTCCAACGAAGGAGATTCTGCTGCAAATGCTCTTTGGGATGCTGCTCAAATTTCTCATATCCTCTGGAAGATGGATACCACACCGAGCAAAGTCACTGTCGAGGATGATGTCCCACCTGAGATCCAAGAACAAATTGCTCGATACATGATCCGCTGGGAAGGATATATAACCCAGGATCGCAAGGACAAAGAGCAAGAGAAGTTTTACACCAGCAGCTTCAAGAAGAAAACGAGGACCTTGAGTCCCGCCAGTTTTTCAAATCCAAAATTGCAACCCTTGAATCATCAAGAAGGGCACAGAAGGAAAACATAACCGCTGTTAATGAAAAGGTTGGACAAATTGTATCTGCCATGTGCAAGGAGCACAATGAAGCCCTGTCCAAGAGACAATCTTGAAAGAGAAAGTCTGCTACCCCAACCTCTGCGCGTGGGACGCCAGAGATCGAGAGGAGTGCCAAGAATCAAAAATATGCTGAGGTCGTTGCTGCACCAGCACGACAGGAAACTGCACCACCCCCCCCCCCCCCGCCCGCCAAGAAACCCACTCCTCTCCGTAAGAAAACACCACCTCGCCAAACCACTCCTCCACCTCAACAACAAACACCACCACCTCGTCAACCATCACCACCACAAGCTTCGTCGCCACCACCCAACCCACCATCACCACCTCATGTCATTCCATCGACCACACCAGCCATCGAGACTCAAGCTCAAGCTGAGACCGAGCAACCTGCTCAGGTCGAGCAAGAACATCAAGCCCCCATTTCCTCTGCTCAGAAGGATTGTTCCTCTGCCCAGACTCTGCATGAAGGAGAAGAAGCCGATGTTGATATCACAACTGTTTCTTCTCGACAAGATGCTGCCGAAGGAAATAGTTCTGGCGATTCCAGTTCGAGTGGAAGTTCTTCCTCCTCCTCATCAAACTCTTCGGACGAAGAAATTTTGGATGTTTTTTCCCAGTTGAACGAAGATATGGAGGCTACGGAGACTGAGGAGGCCGCCCAAAATGCCCCTGCCGACGAAGGAGTTGTCGTCGAAGCACAGGCCGAGGAAAATGCTCCTGCAGCCATCCCAGCTCAGGATATTGTCAATGTTCCATCTTCAATTCCTCGCCCTGCTGAGCTAATATATCAAATGCCAGATAATGCTGCTGAAGTTTTTCGAGTCGATGAGCTGCTTCATTCTGCTCATCCGAGATAAATGTTGCCCCTGTTTCGCCCTGATGTTCCTCGAGGAGGCCCTATCTTCAAAAGGCGTGAACACAAGCCATTTTTCTTCGGGACCAATCCCTACGAGAAGACCAGAAATGCTTATTCTCTTCGGTTTTGGACCCAGGAGAAAGCCATATATTACACCCGTGTGCTGTACAACAAGGCGAGAGTTTTCCAACATCAATACCTTGATATTCCTTCGGTGTACGCAACTTCCTGTTTCGAGAATGTTGTCGAGACTATTGATGGTCTGCATGCACACAGGATGTTTGCTCTCGAATGTTGCTACAATCCCGAGCTCATCAAGCAATTTTATGCAACTTTGTATGTCACTGGTGATCCCGAGAACTCAAAGACGTGGAAATTTGATTACATGATTCAAGGCCAAGTATTCCGTATGACTGTCGACCAATTTCTGGCCATCATCAATTTACCTCGGTTCGAAGGATTACCACACAAGATTCATGACCTGCCTGCCCCAACTCCTGCTGAATTTTCTACGCTCATGAATCCGGATGTCGTAGGAGATCACTACCCTGCCGAGCCCAAGCTGAGGCATTTGGTTTTTGAAGCAAAGGCATGGTTCTATATTCTTTCAAAGACCTTAATGCCAATGCTCGACGTGCACGATGATTTTCCAATCCCTCATGATGTGCAACTTGCTCTATTAAAGTTAGTCCACGGTCATCCCTTCGATTTTGAAGACTACTTCATTCGCACGTTGGTGTCTTGTGCTGATGATCACAATTCCCACAAGCCATATGCACCTTGGTTAATGGCGATCTGCAATTACTCTCGGGACGTGCCATTCCCCGTATCAATATTCCCGAAGATTTTCACTCCACCAGTTAGGGAAGTGTTGCATATTGTTACTCGACCCAACGATCAGTTTGCAGAGCACACTGGCATCCGCGCCCAAATGACTGAGCGTAATATTCGCTCGAAGTTTATCAAGCCAGTGCACCACATGGAGGTTTCTCTTCGGTCCCAACAAATGCTTCAACATCATATTGACCAAGATTTCATTCAGAAGCAGTCAATGATGGATGAGATAAACCATTTGCGCAACATTGCCATGAACAACAATCAGATGATGCGTGAATGTCTTCGGCGTGATTGGAAAGGGCTGCGGAAATTCAATTCCCTCGGTCAACTTCAACGATGCGGCTTCGAAGAATATCCTCCCCATCTTAACAGGAACTGGACCAATGATGATCGAGTAGATTGCCTGGATTTCAATATTCCTCTGCTGCCGAAGAACAGGGACGTGCTCAGTGTTGATGATTTCTATCACATCACCATGAACACCATTTCTTCCGACTCCGAGAAAGATGAAGAGCCTCCACGTCAAGCGAGAGTTTACTCTCCACTTCCTCGAAGCCTCAGGACCCCGCCAGAATCACAGCTGGAATCTTCTGGAGATCAACACTCCTTCCGCACGAAGATTACTCCTCCAGGCAATCGCCCCATTCGTCGTGCTCCAACGCTCGCCGAATCTTCTTGACGTCGCCAGCGCCGTCCAAGCGAGTAGGGATTTCTTTTGACCCTATTCTCTCGACTTTTTATACGTTGTGACAAAAAGGGGGAGATGTAGTGGCATCGAAGAAATTAGTTTGCCTACGGGGTTAAGGGATTTGCTTTTCGTTCGATAAACTTTTGAACTTTGAGGTTTCTGAGTAGTTTTAACAAACTTTTGATTCATATTCGATCTGGTTGTAACTAACTCTAAGTAGGTCTGTGAACTGCTACTTTTAATCGTAAGATATCTATCTGCTGCTTGCGATACTTAACCTTTTGCAGGAAGCTATCTCTCGTATAAGTTCACAGGTCATTCGAGTAGATTGCATATTTCTTATTGGATATTATCTGGAATGCAATTTCACTCGCTAAGATTATTGATGTTTTTCCCTCGACTCTACCTGTCAAATATGCACTTCACAGGAAACTCTTATCTTCCGTGCATACATCAAGAGGAAGTATTTCATCGATCTTAGCACCGGTTTATCATCGAAAACTCAAAACTTTAAATTTATTTATTGATGCCTTTTTGTCAACAATCGTCCAAAAAGGGGGAGATTGTAAGAGCAAGTTTTGCCCCCAAAGGTTTTGGACATTGTTGGACAAAGCAGAAGTGGAACTAATATTTTTTTCGAGTATAAATAGATACTTAGGTTCCGAAAGAATGGAGTTTGCAAGGTGAAGGTCGAAGGAAAACTCACTGCAGCAAAGCTGCAGTCATCTACCAAAACCTTTGAAGGAAGATGACCCCTAAAAATGTCGTCAAAGAAGAAGACTCTCTCGAGTAAAGGCGCAACGAGAAGAAAGCTGAAGCTGGTCGAAGACTTAGTCTTTTTACTAGTTTCTCTTTATTTTCTTGAGTCGTAGGAAAAACTGTAATATCAAGAGGGGTTTGCTAGTTGAGATCTTAGTCGAAGTGAATTTTCTCTGCTCAACCTAAACCCAAGAAAGCCTACCGAGAGAAATCTTACTAAGTCGAGTGAATAGCTCGAAGGCAAAGTCATTGCACTTCGTGCCTTCGAGAGAGAACTCGCTCGGTAAGTCAGCTTACTTGTTCCTCAAGTAAAGTTGCGCAGTGATTGGAATCCGACCGTTGTGGACACGCGTCGAGCGGTCGCATCGGGTCACTTCAGTCATTTTACCCATTGGGATCGCCAACTATAAATACCCCGCACCTACCCGCCATTTCGGGTTGGCTCCTCCACTAAAGATTCTAAGACAGAAGTATTGTGAGCAACCCAAGAGAGATCCATCGAGAGAAAACCAAAACCCAAGTCCGAACTGAGTTGAGCAATTCACAGAGACTTAGGTCGAGATTAGCCGATCTTTTTATCTTGGAGATCTGCAAGTCTCCTAGACGGTTAGGCGCCGCCTGTCAAGAAGTCGAAGAGAAATTGTCGCTGCAGAAGGAAGTTTGTAAAGGTCTCCGAGATGTCCTGAATCATCTACCACGAGTGAAAACTGGACAAGCTCGAGGAGTTTGTTGCAGTGGAGAATAGGACGGAGAGAGTTTTGCTCCAGGTGTTCAATCACCAGTCCCTCCAACCAGACGTAGCACTTTGCAGAGTGTTGGTGGAAGGAGAGTGTTAATACTCTTCAAGCCCTCGTTGATTACCCCAATTGCAGGGTGAGAGATATAGTGCAACGGCAAGTTTTCCCTTGGCAAAGATACCAATGTTTGTCTCCCGTAGGACTCCAAAAGATACAAGAAGGTGGTAAAGTGAACAGTGGTGCCGAGGTTGCTAACTTCACCTGGACCTGCACACATATACAAATAACTTTGCTCCCAACGAGTACAGAGGAGTTGTCAATTCCTCCGGCCTTGCCGTTTACAAAGGATCAACGCAAGAGATAATGATAGTGGCAACTGAAAGTAAATTGATGGTGTACACAATGATATGAAGATGGACCAAGGTCACGTGATTTTCACTAGTGATGTCTCTCTCCCAAAAGATGATAAAAGTGCTAGCGAGGTAAACAAATCACAGTTGGGCAATTGACAGGATTATGAAGGCACCGCAATGCTAACTATGCTGCAAAGAAAGGAAGGGCTCGAAAGCAATGGGTAGTACGCCAAGGTAAGTAGACCGAAATCCATCTGCATCTACTACGAATCATCCACCTTGAGATATCTATCCAGAACATCTCGCTGGTATTAAGTTGTGAATCCCACCCAAAGTGTAAACTCAAAGCCATAGACAACTGCATTAAAAGAACTTTGCGTAAAGTAAACAATCCTTGCATCCGCGGATACAAGCACCGTTGTTTTATCCCTGGTGGCAACAGCACATCCCCTAGTCTCATGTTTCTGTCACTCAAGCTAGATATCAAGGGGCTGAACCCACAATCAAGCATAACGCTCCCTCTTGGAGTTGCAATAAATCACTTGGCCAAAGTAAAATAAGGCAACGAAGAACATGCAAGAATTTACTCAAGAACAAAATATAAAAGAGAAGAACCAAATATATTACTCATCACAATCTGAACATAGTCTCATAATCCATCAGATCCCAACAAACTCAGCATAGCAACTGCAGAAAATTACAAAGGTGCCTCGATCATGTGAGGCAGCTCACGAGGTCTCGAAAGTGGAAGCACAAAGAAGGGAGAGATAGATCACATAGCTACTGGTCACAGACCCATGGTCCAAGGGAAACTACTCACGGTACATAGGGGAGGCGTCCATGGCTATGGATGGTCTCCCGGAGGGGGTAGCTTCTCCCGGCAGGGTGCCGGAGCAGCTTCTCTAGGCAGCCCAGATCTTGAAACATCGGCGGCGGCGGTACAGAGGCGAGATCGCGAAAGAGGGATCGATATTAGGGGTTTCCGTCACGGGGGGTAAATATAGGCGAAGGGGGGCACCGAGAGGGGCCACGAGGCAGTCAGGAGGGTCCCTGGCGCGGCCCAGGGTGGGGCCGCGCCACCTGCCCTCCTCGCTGCCTGGTGGTGGCCCTCCTTCCCTCCTTTGGTGATTCCGAAAGCTTTCGTTGCGCTGATTTTTTATCTGATTTTCCCGAATTTTTTGGAGCACTTTTAATGGCCGGAAAACCTAAAATACAAAAACAACAGAAAGCAGCAACTGGCAGCTGGGTGCACTGGGTTAATAGATTAGTCCAAACATGCTCAAAAGTGTATGAAAGTTCAAGCAAAACATGGCAAAGTCACACAAAACATGCATGGAGCAAGCAGAAATTATAGATACGTTTGGGATGTATCAAGTGTGAACTGGTTTACCAAACATCGTCGTGTCAGGCTCGTTTTCTTTCTCGCATTTACATTAAGTATTTACTCGTTGCATGTTTGCCTTCGATGTTTACCTTCGCTCCCTATCCTTTCGAGCTATGTATATATTTCGATACTGTAATTCCTTCGAGATGTTTTTAGTCCTTCGCAGTTTGCATGAATTCCTTCTAAGTTCCTTAGAATTTTTAGAAGTGATCATTCACCCCTCCCCCTCTGATCATTCTTGAGCTTTCAAGAAGAAGATTAAAATCTGTCAGAAATTCAAGAAACTCCGGAGTTATAGCGTTGGATTATATCCAGACGGCTAAGAATCTCGCAGATCCCTTTACCAAGGGTCTATCACGGGTTGTGATAGAAAATGCATCGAGGGAGATGGGGTTGAAACCCACGTGAGTTGCCATGGGGGTAACCTAGAGAAATCTAGGAAAACAATCCAGCGGTCAACCAAGGAGAGTATCCTTACTCACCCACTCTGATTGAGATGCACTATACTCTCAAAACTGTAAGGCAGGTTGACAAATGTCTTAATGTGCTCCAAAGCTCCTGTAAGCAAGATGCTGGCCTACAGAGCATACTTTGGAGGAACACACCTATATGAGCCCGCCTGCTGGTCACAGTCTATGAGATGGGGTTTAACTCTAGGAAGCTCATGAAAGGACAAGAGTATGACTAATAGGCTCCACCCGTGGGGTTTAGCCTTCGGTAGCCTTGTACCGGCTGACAACTGGCGAAACTTCTGCACGCTAAGCTGACAATTCAAGGCATAGTCCATTGTTCAGCTGTGAAGAAGTCTAATCCAGTTGATCTAGGTGGATGTTCAACTTAACAGTCTCCACTGAAAAGTCCGGTATATCAAACATGGTTTGGAACATTTGACAACCTGATGGGCCTTGAGATCTAGTGGGGGATTGTTGGATTATAGTTGGGCTTTGGCCCAAATAAGCCCATAATCCCTACTTAATCTCTAAGGGCCCATGTATGGTGGCTGGTGGTGCTAAAGTTTAGTACCATACTTCTTGTGGAGGGAGAGTTAGACCTCTTTATAAGTGGTGCTCCCCCACTAGCTATTGGGAGCTTAGGAAGAGGAGTTGTACACGCGCGCTCCTCCTCCTCCGCCGTCCGCCTCGCCACGCCTCGCCTCGTCACGACGCGCGCGTGCGTCGCTGGTTGCGGGAATGAGCCGAGCCGAGCTCACACCTATGGGCTTATTTTTGCCGGTCACGAACGGCTACTTAATCTAGGATTAATTAGCGAGTCGCTAACTGAAGCGTCACTCTCCGAGACGTTGGAGGTGGGTTGTTCGCGGACTCGGTCGTGGGCTACGGCCCAAGCCCGTTGCCATACATAAGCAGGCGCTAGGGTTGTGGAGTCACTCACTTGCTCACTCTCTCCCTCTGCCTCCGCCGTCACTTGTTGTTCCTTGCTCTGTGTTGCCTCCGGCTACCCCAGCCCGTCGACCGCGTGCACGGTTGTTCGGGTGAGCAGGTGCCTCCGAAACCGCAACCTTCGAGATCCTGCCCGGGAGAAGGCCAATAAGGTTTTTGGGGAGCGTCTCGGCGCGACTGCTCCCGATCCGTCCCCGTCCTTTGCTTCGACTCCGGCCGCTTCCTCCACTTCTTCGACTACATCAACACCATGGCGAACGACGACGACTCCGCTGTCTCCAAGGCTGCCGCCTTGAAGAAGGCGACCGATGAGTCCCAGGCTGCTGCTGCAGCCGCCGCGTTGGCTTGGCCAACCGCGGGGTATGATTCGTTCATCCCCTTTATACTCGTTTATATTCTTGCCGTATATGTGCTGTACATAGATGTTTCTGTGTTTACTCCTGGATTAGATTAACCAAAAATATGCTACTCCCTCCGATCCATATTAATTGACGCACACTTAGTACAACTCTAGTACAAAGTTATACTAAATGTGTGTCAAGTAATTTGAATCGGAGGGAGTAATATTTCTAGCAGCTTCGTGCTCTTTGGCACGCCGATATCATGGATGATTATGTTCGTCGCTGCAAAAGTTAAAAGCACAGAAACACCACATTACATCCAACACTATTGATATCTGATTAATTTTATTTTTTTCTTCCGTTGCAACGCACGGGCAATTTTCCTAGTACAGATTAAAAGGATCAAGCTTCCTAAGATAACTCTGAATAAAATTCTTCTTAGTTTCCTGAAGGTATAAGAACGACATGGTATGGTCCTTAATTAGGTGAGAGAAGCAGGCGCCCATTAACTATCATGCTACGTACTTATTACACAGTGAGTACAATAAAACCATAGAACTTGGTTATAGCCCATCGCACGAAAACTTGTTGACGATTGTATGATGATCAGAAAGCCGATGCCCGATGTAAGAACTAGATGAGGATTGTGTGATATGTTTTGGGAATGGGAGAGGGCCGTTGATGAGGCCTGTAGTAATGCATCGTCTCTGTCGCAGATAGTGGATAGCACTGCATCGCTGGGGCAGCCTCGAGGGACTGGCCGAACTTGCCCTCACACAAGGTGAGATATGGCCTAAACGACTCCTCTGGATGGGTTGGCTTCATCTCAACGCTGATCTTCATTTGTTGGCTTTGCCGGTGAGACTCCATCTTCTCCCGCAGCCTCCGAGAGAGGAACACGCCCTGATTAGACAAGGACACGGAGAGGTTCCTGATCTCTGACCGCCCATCCACGCAGAAGGCAGCCATCTTGCCCCATCCGATGCTCGTCTCCTTAAACCCGTCGCTGGCTTCGTTGTAGTAGACGATCACGTTGCTCTCCTCCCGGCAGACTCGTCGTTTATGCTCCTTGTTGTCGACGTGGACGGTGAGGTTGAATGCCGGCGAGACGGCCGGGTTCTGGCAGGGGTCAATCCCTTGGACGCCGGTCAGCTGGACCGAGTACCCGGGCTCCGGACCTCGGGTGAAGAAGAAGGCCAAGCCTTCACAACAAATCACGGGCAAAAAACACAGCGCCAGCGTGATCAGCACAAGGATCGTTGAACAGTTGTCGTCGCTCTCGGCGTCACCGGCAGGCTCGGGTCCTGGTTCTATGGCGAGGACGTAGTAGTCGCCGTAGTTGCCAGGTTCTTTTGCCATGATTAACGCTCCCAGATCTCAAGGCCGAAGCTTAGAGGGTCTACGTACGTACGAGTACTATATATAAGAGGACATGAGAGATTCTATAATACGATCGAGTCCTACTCCTAACCGACGACA
Organism: Bromus sterilis; assembly: GCA_950022295.1. Lineage (NCBI taxonomy): Eukaryota > Viridiplantae > Streptophyta > Magnoliopsida > Poales > Poaceae > Bromus > Bromus sterilis. The sequence continues at coordinate 21,897,219 of OX465597.1, read as the reverse complement.
TCTCCCTGCCGTGATGCGATTGGACTGCAGGGAACGTATTGGAATTCGAATCTGAAATCTTAACCGACATCGATTCTGCATCTGGTTGATCGATTCGCCTCGCCTGTATCTTCATATATATACCTAGCTAGACACAGACGTCCGTTCGTCGATAAACCCTACATCTCCATGGGCAACCCTCGGTTAGGTATTACACAAACAAAGATGGGATTCCGGTCTGCGATCGCATCGGTTTTGGTGAAAGCCAAATACCCGCTGCTTTGTCTCGCCCTCCTATTCTCCGTCGGCTTGTTCCTCTCGCTCATGTCCGAGGTTGCAATTCATGATATCGTAGAGAAGACCATCACACCATACTATACGGAAAAAAGGTTCCACCAAGTGGAAATCGCCGGCATCGAGGAATCCAGCTTCCAGACTCCGCACGACGACGCGACCTACTTGCGCTTCAACCTCACCGCGCGCATCATCAGCCTCCACCAGCTGCACGGGATGTGCGTGGCTGACTGGGAGGCTGACGTCTGGTACGACGGCACACCCCTTGGCAAGGCCTACTTCCCCAAGACCTGCCTGAAGAAGATGACCGAAGCGACGGCGACGGCGACAACCGATTTAGTCGGGCTGAGCATGGCCAAGCGGAGATCAGGCGGAGCGCCCGTGCTTCAGGTCGAGATGACACATTATATCAATTTGGTGTCGGATGATTCTAGTACTAGGACAATCGGTCGAACAAGATACCACTGGTTGTGGTGCAAGGCCACGTTGGGTGGCCAGTCACACAACCCCCCTTGCCGCATCTATTTGACTAGCTGGGGCAGATACTAGGGATATATTTCTTTTTGGGGAAAAGCTATGTGTTGGCGGCCGCGCACCAGCGCTCCTTCCGTGCGGCGGGCTGGGGCAAAAGAATTCCTTGCATGCAAAGATGACATCATCCGCATTAAATGCTTCTTTTGAGTTTTTAAAATGATTTATCTTATAAACTATTAATCCAATTTATGTTCCGTCTTCGCCGTTGGGTTTGTTTTTACGAGGGCTTCGAAACAAGATCCCATGTTGATATGTTTCGACGAATTTTTTTCGTCATCGTCAGTTGCCAGATTACATCATCCTAGTTGCCATTTTTTACCGTGAATTATTGCCACAAATATTTGTACATAGTTGCCAGGGAAATAGTTCTATATACTTAAACTTAGCATAAAACCTGATAAAATAAAATGGCAACTCAAAATGATAAAACCGGCAAGAAACAATAAACTAGCATGTCAATTAGATGTAAGAATACGGCAACCGAACATAAGTAAACTGGTAACCAATCGTTCAAACACAACAAGTCATTATAACATTTGAGTATGAATAACATGACAAGTATGAGTGTTTTTAGGTAATTCTAACAAGAAACACATACAAATACCACAAAACAAAATTTTCATTTATGTATATTAGTATACAGTGTTTTAACAATCAAGGTGTTACTATATGAATAATTATTAGGTAAATAAAACAGTAATGTGGCAAGTATTGATGAACAAAAAAAGTTTTAACAACCAAGTTAGTATAATCTGGCAACTACATGAATAATTATCAGGTAATTAGAACATTAATGTGGCAAGTACTAATGAAAAAAAGTTTTTCAAAATATATCAACATGAGATCTAGTTTCAAAGATCTCGTCACGAGGAAGCTATTGGTGAAAGCGGATCGTCAATTGACTTAACGGTTTGAGAGATAAAACTTTTTGAAAATTTAAAACTACAAAAGCTAGCACTTTTGTTAGTAGGACATGCATTCGGGGAGGAGCAGGTTGAAAGGAACTGTTGCTTTTTTAAAGCTTGATCTCTCTCTTTGCATGTAGCACATTGGGCCCAACAGCCATCAGCAATGCACAGATCGTTTGCTTTGCGCTAATGAACGATTCATAACCCGCCGCACGGAAACAATCATATGCGGCGCCGCCGTCTAGTTACGTCTTTTTGAGGGGAATACTAGGGATATATATAGAAAGAAATTCCCTTTTTTTTCCTTTGAAAAAGTGATATGGTGGCCTCTAGTTGTCGACCCATGAGATTACTTCTGGTTATTTGTTCTTATGTTACGGATTTTTAAGCCAAGTTGTACTTCTAACAAGATCGTTTTCTATACTTCTAACAAGATCGTCTTTTATGCATAGTTCATGTTTTCAAATAATGTTTTTAAAGGAGTTTGAACCCCGGTCTCTGCACCAAATGATGCATACATTATTTTTTCGAAAAGGAGGATATCCTCGGCCTCTACATCGATTGATGCACACAGCCATCTTTATTATTATTCTATGGAGACTGATAATTGAAATACATGGATCAAACTGAAGCCGTCTATCTAGCGAGCAAAGTCGAAACACCTGCACTTCGTAAAATATGCTCGAACCGCATGAACGTGCACTATTTATTCCGGTAGCCTCACACAACTGCCCCGCAGCGGGCTGAGTGCACCACCCGGTTTGACTGACCTGCAGTGCGCATCGCATGCCCACGCTCGGGATCCGCCGCCGCCATCTTCCACCATCCCACCTTCAGGAAGGATGAACGCATTTACCTTGCCAAACCGTTCTGCCACCTACCGCATCCATCATCACGCGTTCGTCATCGAGTCCCCACTGTGGCATGCCGTCGATCCTTCGTCGCTTGACACTTTTCCCCTTCAGCCAACACCTGCTCCAGAACGACGCCCCCATGAGGGAGAACGACAATGAAGTTGTCGTATCGTCCGATCCAGGAGACCCAGATCTAGGGTTTCCCCCAGAGCCGTCCAACCGAGAATGTGTCGCACGCCCCCCCACCGTTGGGTTTGTTTTTACGAGGGCTTCGAAACAAGATCCCATATTGATATGTTTCGACGAATTTTTTTCGTCATCGTCAGTTGCCAGATTACATCATCCTAGTTGCCATTTTTTACCGTGAATTATTGACACAAATATTTGTACATAGTTGCCGGGGAAATAGTTTTATATACTTAAACTTAGCATAAAACCTGATAAAATAAAATGACAACTCAAAATGATAAAACTGGCAAGAAACAATAAACTAGCATGTCAATTAGATGTAAGAATACGGCAACCGAACATAAGTAAACTGGTAACCAATCGTTCAAACACAACAAGTCATTATAACATTTGGGTATGAATAACATGACAAGTATGAGTGTTTTTAGGTAATTCTAAGAAGAAACACATACAAATACCACAAAACAAAATTTTCATTTATGTATATTAGTATACAGTGTTTTAACAATCAAGTTGTTACTATATGAATAATTATTAGGTAAATAGAACAGTAATGTGACAAGTACTGATGAACAAAAAAGTTTTAACAACCAAGTTAGTATAATCTGGCAACTACATGAATAATTATCAGGTAATTAGAACATTAATGTGGCAAGTACTAATGAAAAAAAAGTTTTTCAAAATATATCAACATGAGATCTAGTTTCAAAGATCTCGTCACGACGAAGCTATTGGTGAAAGCGGATCGTCAATTGACTTAACGGTTTGAGAGATAAAACTTTTAAAAAATTTAAAACTACAAAAGCTAGCACTTTTGTTAGTAGGACATGCATTCGGGGAGGAGCAGGTTGAAAGGAACCGTTGCTTTTTTAAAGCTTGATCTCTCTCTTTGCATGTAGCACATTGGGCCCAGCAGCCATCAGCAATGCACAGATCGTTTGCTTTGCGCTAATGAACGATTCATAACCCGCCGCACGGAAACAATCATATGCGGCGCCGCCGTCTAGTTACGTCTTTTTGAGGGGAATACTAGGGATATATATAGAAAGAAATTCCCTTTTTTTTCCTTTGAAAAAGTGATATGGTGGCCTCTAGTTGTCGACCCATGAGATTACTTATGGTTATTTGTTCTTATGTTACGGATTTGTAAGCCAAGTTGTACTTCTAACAAGATCGTTTTCTATACTTCTAACAAGATCGTCTTTTACGCATAGTTCATGTTTTCAAATAATGTTTTTAAAGGAGTTTGAACCCCGGTCTCTGCACCAAATGATGCATACATTATTTTTTCGAAAAGGAGGATATCCTCGGCCTCTGCATCGATTGATGCACACAGCCATCTTTATTATTATTCTATGGAGACTGATAATTGAAATACATGGATCAAACTGAAGCCGTCTATCTAGCGAGCAAAGTCGAAACACCTGCACTTCGTAAAATATGCTCGAACCGCATGAACGTGCACTATTTATTCCGGTAGCCTCACACAACTGCCCCGCAGCGGGCTGAGAGCACCACCCGGTTTGACTGACCTGCAGTGCGCATCGCATGCCCACGCTCGGGATCCGCCGCCGCCATCTTCCACCATCCCACCTTCAGGAAGGATGAACGCATTTACCTTGCCGAACCGTTCTTCCACCTACCGCATCCATCATCACGCGTTCGTCATCGAGTCCCCACTGTGGCATGCCGTCGATCCTTCGTCGCTTGACACTTTTTGTGGTCTGAGTAGGAAAACTGGAAAAGTCACAGAATTCAGAAACAAAGAACTACTGTGAGGATGGAGAACCAGATCTGCCTGTAGAAAATGAGAACTACTGATCTTCCACAAACAAGCTCTACCAAGTACCACCCAGTGTAGATGTACAGAAGAGCAGCATGATGACTGATTAGGTTGCTGCAAAAAAATTGGTGCTATGAGAAGAGGAGAAGGCCCAGAGATTTGCTTCAGGTGGAGATAGGCGTGCTACTGATTGGCTTAATTATGCCTATTTTCTTCTGAAGTAGAGTTATGGTGTCATATAAGAGTACGTAGCATTAGTAGCCTGCTAGAGGCCCGTGTGTATGTCAAGTTGTAACCCTAGTTGTAATTGTGTGTTTGTAAGTTGTCAAAAGGAAAATTGTGGATATGTAAGGGTGGGGAGGTCCAAGCGACCATTGGGCCATAAATCCCCAGTTCTACGCTTACTTTGTATATCCAAAAATATACAAAAATGTAAAATACTAATTGACTGTACTCACCACAATGGTAAATAATTTAAAGATATACATGGATATCATTGCTCCGAAACCAATCATGCCAACTGTGGAAATAGTATCCTGGACCTTATCTGGCCGTGCACCACTCCAATAGTAAAAGAGCAAAACAAGTGACAATAATCCCATCAGGCGGACATGTACGTACCAAGAAGCCTGAAAGTAAATGAACAGTAACATGCTCAATACTTTATTTATCTGAGCGCTCTATAATCCAATACTGAAATTGTGTAGCAAACATGTCTTTTTATGTTTACCTGAGCAACTGTTCTGTGCCGAAAAAGAAGAATTGCCAACACTACCAGGAAAAGTGTGCAGGCGAGAATATTGGTACAATATATGTGGGCGCCAAGTTTCTTATCTGTATTGAACAACAGATAACCATAGAGACTCCAACAGCTATGGTAAAATATGCTGACAATTGATACGTCTATCCAAACAAGAATCAGATTTTTATGACCAAACAAATGTCTCCCGTGTTGGTTTTGTCTCAGTTGCCAGACAACTTTCCTGTAGCAATAGAAAATAGATATCTTAAGCTAAATCATTTTATAAAATAACATCCTGAAAAAATTCATCATTTACATATTTGATCATGTAGAGTTCCATTACATGTAGAAGAAACTCAAATAGTGTGGATCCTACCTAACAGGGATCAACATAATGAAAATTGCTCTTCATAAAATTCAGAAAAGAAAAATAAAATGATCTCCATGGAGTGGACGCTTTTCCAGACTAGATGAGACTACCTTTTTACAAAATATGGGGGACTAATAGTTTTTTTAGATAACGGAAAAGAAACTCTCACCGCCTAAACAAATTAGGGATGCACACAGCCATATTTATTACAATGTAGACCATGGCAATATAAAAGACCAAAAATGGTCAAAGAGGAAAAGCAGCCCCTGCGCCGGAGGCTGGCAGGGGATCGATCATCCATACAAGAACGAATAACTACACAACAATAAGTATGTTCATATTCTTCATATCATGTGTTGTATCTGCTTGATGCTTCATTTTGAGTTAATAAAATCCACCATTTATCGAAAAATGTTGAAGAGTGTTAGTTGTAAAATACAATCAGTATAAGAATACAGTAAGGGTGAAGTAGTTTATATTATAGTATGCTTTATGTTTTGTGTGTTAACCATCACAATATAGATAGGTAGGTTAATAGCAACTTAACATATCCTAACAAACTCTATCATTATTTCCATACCTGAGTCTCCCTACCAGATAATTCATTTGTGCTAGTCTTAATTGTTTCCTACCTATTAATAGCTGGCTGAGATTTCTGTTGTACACTTCCAGCATAGTTTGGCCCTATTAGCCCTATGGAAAACAACTTACAAAAAACATTATGAACCTTTACAATGTGGATCAATGGCATCATAGAGGCATGTCAAAAAAATGAAATTGCGTACCATAGTGATATAATGCTGAGCACCAACAAGATATCACAAAACCTGTCACACCATGTGTGTTCATTTATTAAAATACAGCCAGGAAATTCAGGATGCATAACGTCATCATCATCCCTGAAAACAGATGGGAAAGATAATTAGGTTAGTCCCCTCAGATATTTAACAAAATATATCTAAAAATACTAATAAAAGGCTCGGTAGCTACCTTTTTTTGACAGGTGTTTCATTTTTTGATACTCGCTTTGAGTGCAACCAATGATCACCTGTCAAATGGATCACCCGACAGGTATTTCTTGGAAAAATTTCATCGATGCTACGTTTTGGACACTTGGCAACTACTGATTCAGCATACCCAGTTGATATAAAGGAGATAAAAATAAACGACATGAGTGTCAAACAAAAAGTTTGACGCCATGCTGCATGTCGCTCCTATAACAATAGAGGTAAAAGGTTTAAAAAACTTATGCCATACAGTTAAGAATCATAAGTACAAATTAAATGCAAACAAACTAAACAGATTGTCATTAGTGCACACTATCAAGTAAATATTCAATGTCTCTAAACAAAAAGACTCAACAAATTATCTACAAGTTCAATTCTAGAAAAAACAATAGTTCGCATTCCCATGTGAGAGAGCATACAAATATTCTCTACATAACACAAGCTTATGACATTTAATAGAATTGCCTAGAGTAAAATCTACATGTAAATAACATTGTGCAAAGAGCACTCCAATTGTCTCTATCTTAAGAGTCAATCTTATCAGGATGTTAATAGAATTGAGACTAACGTACAATCTACATGCAAATATCATTGTGCGAAGAGCATTGCAATTGTCCAATCTTACGAGTCGATCTTATCAGGGTGTTAATAGAACTAAGAATGGCGTACAATCTACATGCAAATACAACTGTGCAAACAGTACTGCAATTCTTTATCGAAAAGAAAACAGTACTGCAATTGTCATATCTTAAGAGTCGATCTTATCAGGTGTCAGGCGTTTGTACTTTTCATGTTTGTAAGCAACAGGAGTCTTTTAATGATTCTACGGAGTTTGGTTAGCATTTCTTATTTACTACAATCCCGGTTTTGTCTATATTCTGTTCTAGTATTACCGAATTGATAATGGATACCAGTACCACATAGGATTCATGATGTTTCTTGTTAATTAGCTTTGTTTTTAAACCAGTGGCAGATGTCATCTTAGCATGATCATACTATACTTGTTCACGATTACTCCAAGTTGGGACACATAAGATCACTCTCATAAGTAAGTCGCCATTCTCTGATTTTCTCGATGTACATATGGTGTAATGACCCTTAATGGACAAATTCTGAAAGGAAGAACAACATAGTTTAGGTCTCAATCAATATTCAGCACAAGAATAAAATAACTTACCCTTGGCTTTTTATCTTCAGTTTTCGCATGAGAAATAACTCCCTCCATTCTCCAGTTTGGGACATTTGGAACTGGGGAGGTCAAAGGAAATAACATTTCAACCTCTTTGCAATACTTGATGGTAACAACATCAGCAGATTTAGCACAAATCGTGAACGGAGTCAAACCTGTAAGAAAAAAGCACATCCTCAACACATCATAGAACTCACCCTTGCAAACATTGACATGGCAGCCACCAATTATAGTAAATGGAGAAAGGGGTAGAGAAGGACCTAGAGCTACAGCTCCATATCCAGGAGCATTTACGTCTCCCTTGAGCTGCTCCACCAAACACTTGCTTTTACATTTCGTTACCAGCTCTTTCAATTCATGATGCACCTAAAGTGATGGTACAAAGGGACTTAGTGGGGAAAACTTCGCAGAGCAGGCAACCACAGGAAGAAGAAATCTTACAGCATCTACAGAAGCTTCAGCTCGCCCTCTAAAATAACTGAGGCCAGGTTCTATCAGTCGACGGCACCCATGCTCAGGAGCAATTAAATGAGGCTGATAACCATCAGATTGTGACGCAATTCGTTTAACGTTTTGCAAAAAGAGGTAGCGGTCAAATGGAAGCTTCCACAGAGGAGCAGAGAAAAGGTCATCAAAGATCACATAAATTCGATCACCACCTCCAGGTCTTCTGCATATTCCAATATACACGTTACAGAACACAAAAATGACCATTGCATGTGTATGGTTAGAAAGATAAAGACCTGAAATAATCAAAATGGAACTTACCCTCCATCAAGATGTTCTTTAAATAGTTTGTCATATGCACGGCACAGCTCCAAGATTAGATATAACTGAGCCTGCACAAGTACATGAATGATGTTACATGTGTCTGTTTGACTCCAGTGCAATTTAGCTCAGAAGTTCTGTTATTACCCCATCATCTGATCCAAGAGGTCTACCAAGGTGATCCATCTCAGATTCAAGCTCATCAATTGTTTTGTTTATCAAATATGTGATGCTTGGAATGTGTGCGCTAATAACTGCCTCGAGTTGCTGAGAGATAGAAACAGTTGCATGACGAGACCATTACTACCTTACAAAGAATAATTAAAACACTAGAAGGATGTTTAGAACCTGTGAAAAAATCTTAGCAAGATATGCTGAAGCCATCCTGCTGGCTAAATGAGCATATTCAGGACTAGAATCAAAGAACTCCTGTTCTTTTTTCCTAAAAATGATCATGCCAGCATTCCTGTTGATATCTGCTTGCGAGCAGTTAACTACTCCAATCCATGGATATTCTAGCTTGTAAGCTCCTCCAAGAACCTTAGCGAGAAGAACAAGTGTGGGGAATTAAAAGGTCCTTAATAAGCCCAAAATGCACACGGAAAAGTAGAGTAAATAGAAACATACAGCAAGTGCATTTGTTACATTGTCCATCAAATCAAGCTTAGTCAGCACGCCAAAGGTCCTTTCACCTAAGAAAAATTAAAATGATCTCTCAGGCAAGAAATATGGTAGGTGCACCAAACAGTTATAATTTTGTCACTGTGGGGAGCCTATCCTAACCAAATATGAACAAGTCATGAATTACGAGAAATGTGAACTAGTAGTCTAAGCCATTGGAGTGAATGTACAATGTAAATGGAGTAATCATTATCGATCACAATAATCTAGAGTTAGAACCAAAAACTTCATGAATTGTGCATGGGTTTCACCTAAAAGATATTATTTCGCTAGTTTAAATCCATGGTGCTAAAACCTTTCAAGAAAATGGCATCTTCGAAGATTACTACAATGGGTAGGCATATAAAACAGAAGTACATACTCCCTCCATTCAAATATGAGAAGTATATACATCAAGATTATTACAATTGGTAGGGCTTATTTGAGGTTGCTTTTGACCATGGGCTATTCCTTTTGAATCTTCTTGATAAGTTATTTCAGAGCTATTGATAAATTGAAATAACTTATCAAGAAGATTCAAAAGGAAGGGCCCTCTCGAAAAAGATTAAGCCACGAGAAGATGCAGGAGCTGCATGAATGCTATTGTCTATAAATTAAGATCTCTATATAAACACCAGCATAAAAAAAGATTATGACAATTGATATGCATATAAAACAAAAGTACGTACACAGTTAGTCAACATCATGCTGAAGGATGGTAACATCAGATAATAGAATTAGTAGATGGCGGCAAAAAAATGCAGAATTTTGGTTCATACCAGTTGGATCAACATCCCGAGCAAGCTTAATGGCACCCGATGTTGCTATATCTTGATTAGCAGGAGATATATCAAGTATAATGCATTTTGTCTACAAAAGAATATAGGAATGCGTCACTCCATGGATAAATATCAACATGAACATCTTATGTCACCCCATTGAAGCAATAGCGGTACCTTCTCAACGTGCAAGGGCACCATATTTTCGATATACTGGGCAGTGCTTTCAGGCTGCCCCTCTGAAAAAGATCGCAACGTGATGAATGAAAATTCCTGGTGAATATTGCCTAAATTATAAAAATGCACTAGCATACCTATAGCAACCTTAGTTAAACCAGGCAGATCAATCAATGTTAAGTCGACAATTGCAACAGTCAGTTGAGTACAATAAATAAATTATCACGAAGATTCAGAAGTAAGGCCCCTCCGGAAAAAGATAAACAACCCAATATTGCCCTTTAATGTACCAGTAAGTTACGTACATGTGTCTAGGGTGTAATACCTTGTGGTGAGTATATGCTGAGATGAATAGGGACTGGAGACATTTGATTTGACCTCCCCGTCAATCTATCAGTTTCGCCTTCGATTTCCTTCCTCACAAGAGCTGCAGAAAACAAAAATCAACAACAAATACGTGAACAAGTGTCTGATAAACTTAAGTCACTTCCCAGTAATGAAACTACTGAAGCTATTCCACATTCATTTCAGGACATGTGGCATATGCAAATCAACTTCATCACAAACACTGAAACACACAATACTTGAACTGGTAGCACCAGACGGAGGTTGGTCAAACATTCATCTAAATCTACCAATCTTAGCATCAACACCTACTCATTGAATCACTGATCGAAATATACTAAAGATTTAAGCAACACAACCAAGTGCACACTGTAGTCTGAGCTATCCTTAAAGGGAGACTATAGAGTCGACTATCTAACACCCCCATTTGCACCTGCCTCGTCCTTGTGCAGTAGAACATCACAACCACATGGCATGGATACGAAATAGTAAAATCGCACATTTATTTATACAACACTCTCCCAGGTCCCAGCCTCTGCGTGATCAAGTGCACGCAGCCTAATATTGCTCATGTTGCCGGCGCGAATACAGATGCCAATCCACTCCGCTGCTAATAGCAAATCTCAGTAGAAACTGAAAAATCAGGCATCGATTTACTAGTTTACTACCGCTGATAACTCGAAGGATAACCCCTAACTGCATGCGCGGGGTCCCAGAAAGAGCTCACCGGAATCAATGAACCGACGCTTTCGCGTATGCAGGAATTCGGCGTAACTCGCTACTCAGTTCGCAGCGATATGCAGCACCGAAGAGAAAGTGCATCGGATGAAAGAAATGGCCAGAGATTCACCTCTGAGGCGACAGAGGTTGCCGTCCGAGGCCGCCTTCGTGAGGGCCTTCTCACCTGGACATACGCGCGCGCAGGACCTCCGTTAGAAACGCGGCGAGGTAGAGAAAGGGGGAACTACGGATGCGAGAGCGACCAATCGCGGGAAAAGGGGGAGGCTCGACGTCGACTCACAGGCGCCGTCTTTGTAGCCGGGGGAGGGGGGCGTGGCTGGCGATGCGGACGACGGCCCGAAGCTTCCCGGCGGCGACGACGGAGACGGAAAAGTGGAGGACGGATTTTGGGGGGGTTTTGTCAGGCAGGCCTGGCTAGCTAGCTTTGGGATGGAGGTGGCGAGGAGGGCGAGGGCGCGGCATCGAGGACTGCTCTCAATGTGGATGGACGCGGTGTTGCAGTAAAGTGCAAGAATCACTGCTCTCTCTCTCTCTCTCAGTGTGGGTTGCGCACATGCGCTCCCTCCACCGGTGTACCAAGACTCGGTGCATGGACGACTCCGGTGCTTGGTGGATGTAAAGCGCCAGTTGGCGGACGAGCAAAAGCTGCCACGCGGAACCGTAGGCTCTGTCCGCTGGGCTTCTTGAGCAATCGGCCACCCTCCAATTTTGAATGAAGGGACCAGATCAGTTGCTACAGTACACTTGCATAGAAATGCCACCTGCTTTCGCTTTCGCTAGAGTCTGCGCTCCTCTGTGCCTACTCCTTCCAGGGTCTTCGCCACTTTGACTACACGTGAGACTTGCCCACTCTCCTCGAGTTGCATCCGTTTTCTGATTGAGAAATTGCGGCGGTGCCCAAAACACTGCAATTTATGACGCTTTGGAACAAAAAAAATTAGAGCTCTAGCAGATGATTTATCTGCAAATACTGATGAAAAAAAATAGGCAGCCCAAAAATTTAGGCAAAAGTGTTGCATTTTCATTCATTCATGCGATCGTCGAGAAATTCATTAATCTCGCCGTTGTGTGAACTTCCAACCGCTTGGCGGAAGTTTTCCATTGCCCGACCGCCTTCCACGCAAGGCCATTGTTTGCAGGCCTCTGCCGTGGTTGGGACCAAGCCGAAGTGTCTGGTGTGTCGTACATGTCTTAACCCGCCACGAACCATCATCGGTGTTGATGAGGATGTTATTGGTCACATCGTTGCTGCCAAGGCTCCCCCAAAGCCACACACATCCTTCCCCCAACATTGGGAAGACGCTACTGGAAAAATTGTTTTTGTGAGTGTCGACGTCGTTGTCGAGTGCACTTCATCAGACACCCGACCAACATGGATTTTGATGGATGTCGTGGATAAATAACTCGGTTAAAATGTGAAACTCGGTAGATAGGTGGTTTGTCGAGTTTCGTGGAAAAAATACTCGGCAAACGTGTGCTTCACCGTGTGTTATACTTGGCAAAAGGGGGTATTTGTTGTGCTGCTTTGTTTTGATTGTCGAGGTTGCATACGATTTTTTATGGAGATGACCAAAAATCAAAGTTGTTCATTTTAACGAGAATAATTTTCATGCTGAACATTTTTTATTTTAGGCCATCTTATTTACACTTTTTGCAATTTGAAAATATGATGTTAACACATACTCCTTTGCAAGTGTAAACAAAGTCTAATAGGCATGAAACCTGGCATGGTGCCCTCAAATGACACCTACGAATTGTGGTAAAAATTTAAGAAGGTTTCGCGTACAGTTCGTGCAAACCGGACATCTTCGAGAAGGAGTCATATTTTACAGAGGGAACGGGTCTGGTTTGAAGGCGATGCGATCGCTGCTTCTTTTGATAGTATAGCCAGCTAAGAAAAAATATATTATTTTATCTCTTATAGTCTGCTGAGTCAGCACTTGTACTTGCTTTTATTGTAGTTGTCTTGCTATGTACTCCCTCCGTAAAGAAATATAAGAGCATTTAGAATACTAAAGTAGTAATCTAAACGCTCTTATATTTCTTTACGCAGGGAGTACACCTCAATATCTAAATGTTGTGGAATGTTGATGGCATTGGTTCGGGGAAAACTGAACCCCCCCCCCCTCCCATAACCGCTCCATCGTCGCTCCCGTGGACGACAGGGCGGGCCAACCCTGGCCGCCGGCAAGCCCTCCCGCCCTCCCTCCCTTCTCCTCGTCGCCGCCAAGGCGCGCCGCCGGGACCTACTCTACTCCTGGCTGGGGCTCTCGTCGCGGGCGGGGTCTCAGCAGGCGGCGGCGCGCTGGCGATGGGGCGCGGCGGCGCAGCTTGGGGCGACGACGGCGGGTGCGCTCGCCCCCGTGCGGTCGTCCAGGGGCTGCGTGGAGGGCCGTCCGGTGGCGCTCCCGTGGCTGCTCCATGGCTCGATCTGGCGCTGCCAGATCTGACGTCGGCGGCTGCGGGCGGCCTTGTACGGCGGCGGGCGGCTCGTCCAGGCGGTGGCGCCCCGCTACCCTGTCGACGCGGTGGCTATGGTTGGCCTCCCCGTGTGGTGCCGTGTGGGGCTTTCCCATGCCTGATCTGTCGGATTCAGCGTCGGTGGTTCGTCCTTCGACGGGGGCTGCAGGCAGCATAGGCCACGCACGATTCTTCCCTGCTGCCGGTAGGGATCATGGCGGCGTGGTGGTGGTGGTGGTGGTACTGGTGCGTTCATGCGCTGCGACGACCAGTCTGGTCGGCAGGGGACGAGGGCCTCGGTGGCGCGGTTCGGAGGCGGATGTGGTGGTGCGGGCTGGTGATGGCTGCAACGGCGTGGCGGCTACCTGGCGGCTGGCAGCGCGGGATGGTGGTGCGGCAGCCTCCTTCTCTCGGGACTAGGCCAGGCGCCTGGTCCTAGGGTTTGTGCTCGGGCAGGCCGTATATGCGCCCGGGGCAGATCGGGGTCGACCCCCGGGTAGGAGTGGCTGGTCTTGGCCTGGGGTGCCTCCGTGGACGGGTCGTCACGGGGGTGGTGTACGGTGGCGATGGCCTGGAAATGCTACCTGACCTATTGATCGGCGCATTGACCTCGGATTCGGCATCGGGCGAGCTCCAGGAGGGCTTGCTGGCGGTCGTCGGCAGTCCTAGGGTCATGTCCCCGCGGTTCATGGAGACTGGCTGGGGATGCAGGCGTCGACGCCTCCTATAGTGGAGGGTCAACCCAGATCCTGGGGACTGATGCCGGGCACTGAGTGGACAGCTGAGCTCTACTCGTCCGACCGAGGTTGAAGTGTCGTGAGGTGGAGGGTGGCGGTGTCTTGGGGCCGGGATGCCGAGGCGGCGGCCCTGGATGGTGGACCACATGGTTGCTTTCCGGAAGGCACCGTGGTGGTGGTGGTGACTCTCCTCCGGGTTGCGTGGGTAACGGGTGGCGGAGCGGTAGGTAGCTCGGGCATTCCCTCTCTAGTAGGGGTGAGGCCCCGATCCGGATCTGGGTACTATACCTCCTCACGCTCTTCTTGGCGACATCGGCGGCACGAGTGAGTTGCCGAGTGAAAGCTCCGTGCCTTGGCATCGGCGGCAGCGACATCTGTGGGTGCCGCTCTCTTCCTGAAGACGTCGTCGTGGTTCTTCTCCTCGTGTCAAGGCTCCGGGTGAAGACCTTTGTCCAGCTGGACTCGGCAGCGGCGGCGCTCCGCGTCGTCTTCCCTCTTGAGGGCATTGCTGTGGAACCTAGGTGTGTTAGGATGTAGCGTGGGGTTGTGTGTAGTTGTGTCGATGCCTTCTGATGATCGCGTAGATGCACCGCTCATCTTAGGATCGGCTTTGTAAGAGGGTTACCTCACCACTTTGTATCGTTCGGCCGTGTACCTTGGTTCGATTCTTTTATCTATAAAGGGGGCCGAAAGCCTACTTTCTGATGTTATGGAATGCTAATGCTATTGTCTTGCTATGTGCACCTTAATCATTGAATTTAATGCATCCTTGTTAATTAAGGCAGCATTGGTCCCAATCAGCGTAAGGTGTGGCGACCATAAGACTAGCCATAGTGGGGAGTAACATCAACTAGTAACATCCATATGTTACTAGTCTATGTTACTACTTCTATAGTGGGGAGTAACATCAACTAGTAACTTCATTTATTATGTTATAGACTCATATTGCATTGGTATGTGTGATGTTACTCCAAAAGCAAATAACTACCTAAGTTACCACATGCCTCTCTTTCATCATTAATTACTTGCCACATCATCTTTTTAGCTTACGTGGCATCGATGTTACTACTTATGTTACTCCCACTATGGGTAGTCTAAGGAAAGCTGTGACAGAGGTAGTAGGTCGATATATAAGTAATAACCGTCAGTTCTCGATTTACGAGAAGACTTCAGAAAGGAGCACGGTACATATGTTTTTAATAATGTACTCCTGCATGGAGAAAATGATAGAAGTGTCGGCGACATAAATGACGTCAACCGAGTTGGTCGGGCTAAGCATGGCAAACGCGACATGAGGGACGTTTCAGGTCGAGATGACACATCGTGTTGTTTGGTGATCATAGGACAATTGATCAAACAGGATGGCACTGGCTATGGTACTCCCTCCATTTCACAATGTAGTGCGTTCACGGTTATCGAGATTCAAGTTTGACCATAAATTAGACCAACAAGACCAACTGCGGCGGGAGCAAAAATTATACCATTGAATTTGTATTCGAAAGAAGTTTTCGATGATATAATTTTTATTCCCGCCGTAGTTGGTCTCGTTAGTCTAATTTATGGTCAAACTTAAATCTCGGTAACCGCGGGCGCACTACATTGTGGAATGGAGGGAGTACGAGGCCACGTTGGATGGGCAATCTCACCAGTCCCCCTCCCCCCTGCCGCATGTACCATCTCACAAGTGCCGAGACTAATGATGGAAGATTCTCTTTTCATGTTGACCTAGGAGATTCTTCTTTTCTTGTTGGTTTATATAAATCTTGAAATTAGTTGCAAAAGTAGGGAGCAGTAATTGACTATACATGTGTTAATGTAGCTTGTACATACCTCAGGTTCTTAAACATGTTGTTATGCTAGTGCACATATATAGTTGACATGTTTTGTTATGCTTTATATAATTGACATGTTGGTCAAAGGGACAGTGAGTATATACTATGTACGTGTTGCAATTGTATTACGTTCCTCGACACAAGGTTTCTCCTACTTTTATATAGTATATAAAGCTCGAACGGCTGAATAAATACAAATTGATGAGAAAACCTTCATACAAGTAGGTGAATAGCTTCCATGATAACTTTCATACCTGTTCGGCACATCGACGTGAATAAATTTCACGGTTAACACTTTTTTGTCGAAAATCATCTTGGAGCTGAATTTGTGCATGCAAATCAGTAAAAGATACTCAAATTCTCTTTGTGCACCTCATGCTATTTTTTTGTAAATCCCATAAATTTTGGGGGTACCCTAGAATTTTAGCTCGGAATAGAGTTCCGCATTGCACTGTTTCGGCTCTCGAGGTTGCATACAGCCTCAAAAAGAGATGACCCAAAAAAAAAAGTTGTTTGTTTTGACAATACGATGAATTTATTTCTTAAAAAGTTTTCTTTTGAGGTCATGTTAATTAAGTTTTCTGTCATATCAAAATCTAACACCAACACATGCATGTCCCAACTTGTTTTAACTTTTTTCTCCAAACTCTGATTTAGGTCATGCTTATATCCAGTCTTATCTTTTGGAAGAGGGTGACACAATGGTGAATTTCAATCCTCAAATGGACCTCATCTTTCTATAGGTTCAAGCCGTACTTTGTGATTGTGACACTTTTGAGCGTCAACAATGAGATCGATCAACAAGTTCCGGGATGTCACCCCATGCGATCAAATTGAAGAGAGTTTAAATGCCATTGTGAACACTTTTTCCGAACAAAAAAACTTGAAATTCTGATTAATGAAAAAAAATATAAACCTGTATGCTCATCTTAATTCATATTTGTCCTAAATTTTAAATCTTCCACCAAGCTAATTCAAATTTTAAATATCATGCAAGTTCCAATTTTAAGTAATTTAGTCTTTGCATAACTTTCATATTATTTATACATTAAAACGATTTAAATTGTTGAAGTATCGCATATCCATCGAATGATCGTCCTCAAAATTCTAAGCCTTAATGTCTGATAAAAAATAATTGAAATTCAAGTTCACAACACATTTGCTTGAATTTCACCAACTTGCCTCATATACAATCCTAGTGCATTTTCCTGCTCCATGCTCCTCGGTACATTATGTAAAGCATACCATACACATGACAATTTTGAAGTTGCATATCGTTGCCGAATTGAACATGGAGAGATTTTTTTTAACGGAACATGGAGAGATTTTGAATGTGAGTGCAATCACTTTCTTGTAATGAAACTTGCAACTAGATTATCAAAAAATACTTATGTAAACTTTTATGATAATCTGACCTCATCTATGTTCCAAATTCTAAATTTTCCACCAGGATTTTTAAAATTAAAATAAAACATTCGAGTTCTTATTTGAAGTAATTTCATTCTTTGGATAGACTTCATATTATAAAGATTCCACAAATCAATTAAAAATGCTCAAAGTCTCTCATATGATCATCCTCGAATTCTCAACCTCAACCACAAATCTAGAAAGATTTCTAATTCATGTTCACCACATATTTGACTAGATTTCACTAACTTCCCTTCTGTTGACTATAGATATGGTGGCGCTCTTAAAGGTTTTTCGTTGTGATGATCAACCAACTTTGTTGGCTTCACAACCGAATTATACTTCCTTTGGAATTCTGTCTTATGTAATTTGATCATGAGATGTATACCTATACTCATAGGTTAACATTATTGAGGTGTATGGCATGTACAAAATCTCTATCTCTACTATCTAAAAAACGCAAGGTTACCTCTTTTGTCGTAAGTGAAATTTCCGTCTGACTCCTCTCTTCCCACCCCACGTACCATCCCTCTCCATCTTTGGTAATCTAATAAATTAATATCAATCTGTAAAAAAAAACAATCCTTGGTATCTTTGGAAACCCATTAAATCCAGAATAATCCATACAAATCAATCTACAACTACATCACCGTCATTTACCTATTCACCTCGTTGTCGTGGTTATCTCGATCTTTTTGTGCCTCCTTGTCGTCGCGGTTCCATCTCTTTCTTCATCTCTGTTATGTGCATTTCCACTAGTTTGCTCATTTCATCACAACCACTTATGTCGTCTTCTATTTCTGAAAAGTTTTCTTTATCACCACATTCCTAACCAGTTTTATGAACTGGATGGGCATGCCTTGTTGTTTGGGTTGTGCTTGTCGTGTCCCAACTTGTACAAGGGCTTCGTACGTGTCCCAACTGTTGGGATTCGAAGTAGAAAACAAAAAAATCAGCACTACGAAACCAAGTCCCAAGAAGATCTAACTAGATCCATACAAGGTTAGCGATCTATTTACCTTACAACCGTTCAACGGATTTTCTCTCTCGCAACGAAAGAAATTGATGGAGAGTTGGTGAAGCGTGAAGGCGTGCAATCCCTCAAACATATCTAATTCGGAGAGACCATGGAACACCGATCTCTCTATGATTGATTGATACGTTCCAAACATATTTATATTTTTTGCTTGTTCCATGCTTGTTTTGGTGACTTTGCTATGTGTTTTGATGCACTTTAATACCATTTGTAACATATTTGGGACTAATCTAATAACCTAGTGCCCAGCCCCAGTTTTTGGAAGTTTTTTTTAAATAATACATTTTTTTTAGTAATTTACAAAAATAATACACGTTTTTAAAAAAATTCAGAAATAATACACCGTCGGCCAGGCCAAGGCTGACTGGGCCCAGTCGGCCAGGCCCAGGCCGACTGGAATCTGTCGGCCGCTGGCGCCATGCAGTCGGCCTCGCCCAGGCCGACTGGCCCATTCGGCCCAGCCTAGGCCGACTGGCCAGCCACCTTTTTCCAAGCTTTTTTTTAAATACATTTAATAAGTAAATTGCAGAAATAATGCAATATTTAGAAATAATGCAAATATTCAAAAATAGCAACATTTATAAATAATACAATTATTTAAAAAACAGCACCATTTAGAAAAATTACAATTACTAAAAAAATGCACTATTTTGAAATAATACAAATATTAAAGAAAACTGCACCACTTTGAAATAATAAAATATTAAAAATATATTTCTGTATACATTTTTAATATTTTTAAATCATAAATTCATAAATAAATTTTTCAGAAATAATGCACCATTTAGAAATAATAAAATTATTAAAAAAATATTTCTGTATATATTAGTAATATTTTTCATCCACATTCAATATTTTTAAGTGTGTGATCAACATTTCTTTTATTTTATGTTTAATGTCTACTTTCTTTACAGATTTCATAAATTTATCGTATACATCAAATACAGTATTTGTATATAATTCTAACATTTTAAAATGCATGATTAGCAATTTTAAGATAGCACGTACTTTTTGAAGAAACATATTTTTAATGATATAAACATTTTTAAAACTGCAGTATAATTTTTGCACAGTGTGTAAATTTTTGTAAATGTCACTGGCATTTTTTAGAAACATGTAATCATGTTTTTAAGTTACTTACATATTTTAATGCTATCAACATTTTATGAAGTACATTAACAATTGTTTCAGAGTATGTTAACATTTTAAAACTAGCAATTTGAGAAAAAGCAAATAATTTTAAAATATAAACTGTATGTATTCCAAAAAATCGAAAACTATTAAGAAACATACATGATAATACATATCTATTATAACATTATGATTTTGTGAACAAACATACACACACATAATACATATCTATTATAACATTATGATTTCATATGTGGTGTACAGAAAAAGATAAAATTTGCAGAAATAATGAACCATTGAGAAATAATACAATTATGAAGAAAATATTTCTGAAAATTTTATTCATAAATGTATTATTTCAAAATGGAGTAAAACAATTAATATTTTTATTATTTCCAAATGGTGCAGTTTTTTTAATATTTGTATTATTCAAAATGGTGCAAAAAATTTAATAATTCTATTTTTTCTAAATGGTGCAATTTTTTAATAATTGTACTATTTATAAATGGTGAATTTTTTAAATACTTGCATTATTTATAAATGTTAAATTATTTCTATATTTTCTTTATTAAATGTATTATTTTTTCAAAAAACAACTTGAGAAAAGGTAGCCGGCCAATCGGCCTAGGCTGGGCCGAGTGGGCCAGTCGGCCTGGGCGCGGCCGACTGCATGGCGCCAGCGGCCGACAGATAGGGAAATAGTCCAGTCGGCCTGGGCCTGGCCGACTGGGCCCAATCGGCCTAGGCCTGGCCGACCGTGTATTATTTCTACAAATTTTTAAAAACGTGTATTATTTTTGTAATTTACTAAAAATAGTGTATTATTTAAGAAAAAAAATCCAGTTTTTGTCTGTTTTGTCTGTGCATCGCAGAAAAAAGGTGAAAAATTAAAATGTTAAGAAAAAT
This sequence comes from Bromus sterilis, assembly GCA_950022295.1. Classification (NCBI taxonomy): domain Eukaryota; kingdom Viridiplantae; phylum Streptophyta; class Magnoliopsida; order Poales; family Poaceae; genus Bromus; species Bromus sterilis. The sequence goes on along the minus strand of OX465597.1, from coordinate 21,876,391 downwards.
CCAGAAAAAACTTCAATTTTTTATTCACCGGAATACTCCAGGATCCAGAAGGACTCCCGGAGGGGGACACCTCCCGACCAGGAGACCAGGTGGCGCGGCCAGGCCTTGACCGCGCCCTGGCGGACTGCCAGCTCGCCGAACGACTGTCGACTGCCCGAGATCAACCGGCACGTCCCATCGGACACGACATGAAGACATTATAACCTGCATCGCGCGTCACGTCGATGCGCTCCAATAGTGTCACTAAATCGCATCACATCGCATGACACTGTAATAATGCAGTTGGTCATCTAGGGTCCCACCATGTGTACCATTTATACCTCCTCCCTCACCCCTTTGTCCCCTTGCCACTAGGCTAGAAAGTGGCAAGGGGGCCTCACGGTTGAGGGCAAGGCATGCCATGCACGAGCATACTCCACTCCACTCTCTCCACACTCACTCATTTGTGCACACATGTAGCAGCCGAAGACTTACTCCGTAGAATGTATACAGCTCAAAGAACATTCTGTACAGATATTTACTTCATAATCAGACATGTAGGAATAGAAATGTTGCCTCTACTGTGAGGTTCCCAAACCTGGGTACTTCGCCATGTTCATCACCGTGCGCTTATGCCCAATCCTGTTCAGACGCCGTCACACGCTTTCTGTCCCCCCTACTTTAGCCATGCCATGGCATATGTCGGTTATAATACCACGACATCCCCTTTAGGAGTAAAGATTAATCCGAGTGATAACACATCTCTTCCCTTTATTGGAGATCTCTACACTTGAGAGGGTGAGGAGCTGATACGTCCCAAACGTGTCTATAATTTCTGCTTGCTTCATGCATGATTTGTGTGCCTTTGCCATGTTTTGCTTGCACTTTCATACACTTTTTTATCATATTTGGACTAACCTATTAACTCAGTGCACCCAGTTGTCAGTTCCTGTTTTCTGCTATTTTTGTATTTCAGGTTTTCCAGCAACTAAAAGTGTCAAATAAATTCCGGAAAATCCAATAAAAATCAGCGTCACGGAAGCTTCTGGAATAACTAAGATATGGCAGGAGGGCCATCACCGGGGGCCCAGGAGGGTCCCTGGCGCGGCTCCACCCTAGGCGGCCGCCAGGAGGCCTCCTGGCTGCCTGGTGGCCCCCTCGGTGCCCCCCTTCGCCTATATTTACCCCCCGTGACGGAAACCCCTAATATCGATCTGCTATTCCCGTTCTCCTCTCTGTTCCGCCGCCACCGTCGTTTCAACATCGGGGCTGCCAGGAGAAGATGCCCCCGGCACCCTGCCGGAAGGAGGAATCCCCTTCGGGATACCATCCATAGCCATGGACGCCTCCCGTACGTGTCGTGAGTAGTCCCCGTTGGACCATGGGTCCGTGAGCAGTAGCTATGTGATGTACCTCTTCCCTCTTTGCGCTTCCACTTTCGAGACCTCGTGAGCTGCCTCACATGATCGAGGCACTATTATAGTTTTCTATGTTGCTATGCTGAGTTTGTTGGGATCTGATGGATTATGAGATTATGTTCACATTGTGATGAGTAATATATTTGGTTCTCTTTTATATTTATGTTCTTTAGTAAATTCTTGCATGTTCTCCGTTGCCGTATTTTACTTTGGCCAAGTGATTTGTTGCAACTCCAAGAGGGAGCGTTATGCTTGATTGTGGGTTCAGCCCCTTGATGTCTAGCTTGAGTGACAGAAACATAAGACTAGGGGATGTGTTGTTGCCACCAAGGATAAAACAACGGTGCTTGTACTTGCGGGTGCAAGGATTGTTTACTTTACGCATAGTTCTTTTAATGCAGTTGTCTGTTGCTTTGAGTTTACACTTTGGGTGGGATTCGCAACTTAATACCAGCGAGATGTTCTGGATAGATATCTCAAGGTGGATGATTCGTAGTAGATGCAGTTGGATTTCGGTCTACTTACTTTGGCGTACTGCCCATTTCTTTTGAGCCTCTTCCTTTCTTTTGTAGCATAGTTAGCATTGAGGGGCGTTTATAATCCTGTCAATTTCCCAACTGTGATTTGTTTACTCGCTAGCCTTTTATCGTCTTTTGGGAGAGAGACATCACTAGTGAACATCACGGGACCCCGGTCCATATTCACACCATTGTTTACATCATCAATTTACTTTCAGTCTTTACTTTCAGTTGCCACTATTATTATCTTTTGCGTTGATCCTTTGTAAACAGCAAGGCCGGAGGAATTGACAACTCCTCTGTACTCGCTGGGAGCAAAGTTATTTGTTGTGTGTGCAGGTCCATGCGAAGTTAGCAACCTCGGCGCCATTGTTCACTTTACCACCTTCTTGTATCTCTGCGAGTCCTACGGTAGACAAACCCTATCCTCTACATAGGGGAAATTTGCTGCTACGCTACATCTCACCTTCCACTTGGGGTAACCAACGAGGAGTGAGAACTATCCTCACCGTATCAGGAGCCAATTTCAGCTTTCAACAAATCAAACTAGGGATAATACCTGGCCTTTAAAACTCTTGCACTTAGAACATCCACAACGTTTAGAGGCTAGCATGCCTCTAAGCTAGGACCCATCAACCTGCTTCTAAGCTTAGATGGAAACTACGCAGTGTGCTATCTCTAGTATATTTATAAAGTGGGACCTGCAATTGAATAAAATACAATACCCTTATACAACCATTTCATCTATCTTTATGATTGACAAGTAGGGACACTGAATATATTTTTCAGCCCAAAGTGTTGGAGGCGGGCGCTAAGCTTAGAGGCACCTCCAAGGATTTTTTTTTCTTAGAGGCTGAGGTGTGCAATGTATAGAGGCAGCCTCTATAGGTTTAGAGGCAAGTATAGAGGCGACAAATGCTTACACTGTGGGTGTCCTTCGTATCTGAAAACATTAATTAGCTCCAAGCCTGTCGGGCAAGCAATGCTAGGTTAAAAAGTTCTATGTCCCAAGCCACCTTCCTTTCTCCACTTTACTCCTCCACCAAAACTTTTGAAGGATGCCATTGATGTGCTTGGGCAGTCCTTTTGGTAACTTGAAATAAGCCATTGAATATGTGGGGATAGCCTGCGCTACGGGTTTTATTATCACTTCTTTACCTCTGGCTGGTAAGCATTTTTTCATCCATCTTTGAACCCTTTTCCATATTTTGTCTTTGAAATATTTAATGCTTTACTCTTTCTCTCTTCCCACAGAAGGGAGGCCGAGATATTTCTCTAAGGGCTCGTTCGGTTACACATAAATTTTTCCCAGGGAAGAAAATTCCACCGGGTGTAGGTGAAGAAACCGAGAAAATTTTCCTGGTGTTCTGAGGCCGGAATAAGCCCTAAGGGCTAATTTGGTTACAAGGAAATAAAACCGGGATAGTAAATCCCTGCCAAGTAGCTTTTGCGGTAGAGATATCTCTTTCCTTCACAAAACTGATTTCCGGTTGGTTGCTGGAGAAAACGATGCGGGGATTTTCTCTCCGTCCCCTTGATGCGGGGATGGATCTCCCAGAATATCGGGCTAGCGAGACCGCATGGACTATATGACGAGTCAGATTTTCATACACTGATATGTCCGCTGGGCTTCGGGGTCGGGATTTTAACGGGGATCCCTCCGGGGAACGGTCGAATGAGGCCTAAGAGCGATTCATTGAGGGGTCGAGCCGATGACACTGTGGTCCTGGGCCTGGAAAATTGATGCCCAAACACAAAGAAGGACTGAAGGGATGACTCGCATGCACGCTCCGCCGCCTATCCAGGTCTCCTGTCCTCCGGCAGCCGCCACCTATGCCTATGTTGCACCGCCGTGATCCTGTGACGTCGCGCTCCCCTGGACCCCCCCTGCATGACTGCACCCCTTCACACGCTGTTCCGCGCAGTCTGCCTCCTCCGCGCTGAGCGATCAGACTGCGCCTCCGCACGACCATGCCATGTCGCCGTTCCCCGGCTCCTCGACAGTTTGATTCGCCGCTACGGCCTCAGGCCTCCTCTGGTCATTTTTGTCCCTGGACGACGGATCCTACCACTGTGCCGCCTGGTACCAGGGGCCAGTTTTTTTAAGGTGATTCTATACAATCGCTGGTTGGCCAAGCAAAATCACAAAAGAACAACATTCATCCTGAGGAATCATCAGAGAATCAATCACAATCATGAGTGCAATCCAAAAGCACCCTCCAAGGGCAAAATCGATACTTTTGACCTTTATGCGAAACAAATTCACAGTCTGAACCTAGTTGCAAACTATTTCACAGAACTAACCTTTTTCTGTAGCGCCCAACCACTAGGCGCTAAGCCCATACATCTAGCGCCCGTAGCTGAGGCGCTAAGACCCTGCCAGCGTGTCAACGTGGACCCCCACAGGGCCCCACCCCAGATGTCTAGCGTCGAACCAACATGCGCTATACATACATGCTTAGCGCCTCCCCATCAGGCGCTAGACTAGGCAGCTACTTAAAGGCCGAAGCCACGCCCGAGCAGCCCACACTTAACACACACACACACACACAGGGGCCGCCCTGTGTGATGCTGTTCTAGTCGCCCCCTCTCAAATCTTCCCCATTTGGAGGTTTTGACCGTGGATTTCTTCCTCAAATCATCTCCTAAGGTATTCTCTTCCGATCCCTAAGTTTTCATCCATTAGATCCATGCCATTTCTTCTTTTTTAGCATTTTTTGGTGAACCCTAGATTGAAATGGATTTTCAATCTTTGTAGTTGAAATGGCATCATTGTTAAATGTATAGCATTAGCATTGTTGTAGTAGTATTTGAGAACAAATTAGGATTTCTAGGCTTAGTGAAACCCTAAATTCCATTGGATTTATATTTGTTATTAGCTTATGTGTTTTCTTTAGAATATATTTTGTGTGAAGAATTGGCAAGATTGATATGAAGCAATGGCATTGATATGATTGATATTATAGGATGAATTGGCAAAGGTTGTCGGCAAGCTCGTGATCGTGTGACGATGATGATTATGTGACAAGTCAAGTTAGCGAGGTTAACATGTTCTCTATGAGTGTCACTTTGAGGGTTATGGTTGTAGGGTAAATGGGTATTGATTTCATTTACCTTCTTTATAGGTACCGACCATGGAGTGCACAGAATTGAGCGGCTTGGCTTTGAATCAACCTTGTATGTGTGAGCACGGACCCCCCTTGTGAAAGATTTGTGGCATTTCAATCGATTGATACCGGAAGGAGGTTTTTAGCTTGTGCAAAAAAGGTTAGAAATATTGCATTAGTCATTCATTCTTATTTTCAATAATCTTTTTATATCATTAATGTTGCTTTGTATTTGAATACGTTTCATTTTATAGGATGCATCCAAGTGCAACTTTGTTAAGTGGGTTGACAATGAGTGGCCAATCCCATTGAAGCAAGGCCTGGCTAGGATATGGAGCATGTATGAAGAGGAAAACACAATGAGGCTGAGACAACAAGTAACCAATGGTGAAGAGAACTTGAAGTTCCTAGAAGATAAGAGAAAGATAGAAAATGACCTGAGATCTTTTAAAATATATTTTGCTAAAACGGTGGCTGACAAGGAGGATGTTGTTACTCAGTTAAGCAAAGCACATAGAGTTATTGGTGACCTGAGGGAGGAGCTTGAGAAGAAGAAGTTGGCCGACATAGCAGGCACTAGCATCCATCAAGTGTTCAGAGTAAAAGCAGAGAAAGAGAGAGATCAAATGAAGCAAGAGAAGACGATGTGGATGGAGGAGATGGAGCAAATGAAGCAAGAGAAGGGGAAGTGGGTGGAGGAGAGAGAGGAAATGGTGCAAGAGAAGATGAAGTGGGTGGTGGAGAGAGAGGAATTGTGCAAGAGAAGGCCAAGTTAAATCTAGAAAAAAGGAACGTAGAGTACTCACTACGTGATTTATTCTATGACCGAGAAGCGCTTCGGCACAAGCTCGTGAAGCTACAAGATGTACTTGACGAGTGATTGAGTGTTCTTATTTTTAGACCTATATTTGCAAGACATGTGCACTCTCATTTGTATGAAAAGATTGTAATGTGTTGTATTTTCGATGAATGGTTAATTTTCTATGCAACATTTGTGCCATTTGTGTCATTTGTGCAACATTTGTGTCATTTATGTCTATATTTGCAAGGTAACATATGGGGGTCCCAAACCCCACTTAAGTTGCTGGGGGGTGTAGCGCCTAATGGTGAGGCGCTAGACAGTGTAGCGCCTGATGACTGGGCGCTACACAGTCTAGCGCCTCACCATTAGGCGCTACACCCCCCAGCCACTTAAGTGGGGTTTGGGACCCCCATATGTCCCCCGCCTCATACCCCCCTCTCTCTCCCTAGCAATGGTGCTCTCTCTCCCCCTCTCCCCTCTCCTCAAAACCCTCACCCAAATCCCCTAGATTTGAAGATTCCCTCCGTGGATTTGAATTACCTCAAGTTGCTAGAGATACCCTCTCTCAATCCCTAGCTTTGGACCCACTGGAATCTTCCTTTTTGGTTGGATATCTTCAAATTTTGGAAACCTAGAACAACTTTGATTTCATTACCCTTGGTTTATTCTTGTTGCTTATATGTATGAAACAACAAAGTAGTGACTGATATGTTGTATGTGCACTATTTTGTTAGGGTTAAAGATGTGTTCTTTTATTATGTTAGGGTTAGGGTTATTTTTAATTTAGTGTTAGGGTTAGGGTTAGAGATATGTTTTCATTTTATGTTTGTATGTTGTTGGTTAGATTCAATTTGTTATTAATACTTAATGATAAAATTTTCCTTTTTTCCTATAATTAATGTAGGGATGACAAGAATTGTTCATCTTCATCATGTGAATAAGGATGCATTTTTGAAAGGGAATGTAGAGCCGGATTTGGATGAGAAAGATTTGGTGTTTGATGCTAGTCCCAACTATGTGGAGTTGTTGGAACAAGTAAGGAAGGAGTTGAATTGGATGGGCCCAAGTGATGTGGTTTTGTTGGAGGGAAGGCATAATGTTGGTTTTGGACATCACATTCGTTGGAAAACAATGGGTATCAACTCGGAACAACGTTGTCTTGCATACAAGGAAGTGGTGGCCGAATCCCAAGACAAGGCTCTTGAAATATTTGTCACCAAAAGGAGCCCTCCACCCATGGACCAAGAGGAATTGAGTCAACCTATCTTGAACCAACAAGAAGTGAGGCAAACATTGAGCCCTCCACCCATGAACCAAGAGGAATTGAGTCAACCTTCTTTGACCCAACAAGAATTGAGGCAAACATTGATCCCACCACGCATGAACCAAGAGGAAAATGTGAATGATTTTTATGAAGATGAGGATAATGATGTTGATCTCTATGACAACAATGTTGGTGACTTGGAGGCATATAATTTGCAAGAGAACATGGACCAATCCATCCCGTACTCTCGATGCTATGCATTTGATTCGGATGATGACGGTCCCGATGAAGAAGTTGATGAGGACGGGTTCACTAGCAAGGAGGTCGAAGCTTTCAAGAAGGTATTGGGGAAGGATCCTCGTACACCATTGTTCGAGGATCTTACTCTCGCGGATGAAGCTGTTGTGGATGGTGGGAAGACTATTGTTCTCGGAGCTAGACCAATTTCATACCGTGATATGGATCATGCAACAAACGGGATTGCTCCCGGTGCGAAGTTTGGCACCTTCTTGGAGTTGAAGATATGGATCAAGGAGTTCTCGGTTAAGCATTTTCGTCCTTACACGATGGTGCACTCGGATATAAAAAAGCGCTACACGGTCAAATGTGCGGAGGATGGATGTCCATGGATTGTGCGGGCAAGACCATTCAAAGGAGGACCAAGTTGGCATATAGTGAGTTGTGTACAAACTCACATGTGTCGTGGCCAGAAGATGGATGGTGAAGATGCAAACCCAGACCACAGGCAACTTACCTCCGAGTTCATCGCCTATAGGCTTTCCAACTCCATATCTTCGTTGCCCACAATGAAGGTCCAGAGCATCATTGACATGGTGAAAGAAATCTTCTTCCACCAAGTGAAATATGGTAAGGCATGGAAGGCGAAGCAAATAGCATTTAGGATGTTGTATGGTGATTGGGAGGAAGCATACAACCGGAATGAGACAATCCGGTACAAGAGAAGAAGATAAATAGCAAAGGGAATTGGAGCTTTGTTGTATGAACTTTCATGCGCACATTGATGTAACATTTTTCTACCTTCTCCTCTTTTGATAGTGAACCTTGATGGAACTTGGATATGAATGTTGTGATGCAATTTGATACCTTCTCCTCTTTGTACCTTGATGAACCTTGTTGCAATTTGAACATTTGTCTACCTTCTCCAAAGCACTTCTCTTGTTTGCAAGTAAATGCACTTTTATTGTGATTCCATTTGTCTACCTTCTCCATTGCATTTTGCATGTATTTAATAGTGTAGCGCCCCATGGCTAGGCGCTAGACTGTGTAGCGTCTGATGGGGGGGCGCTACACATGCAATATCTTTGCTGCAACCGAGTCCAGTAGCCACTGGACTCCTGTCCAGAGAAAATGCTACATGTGTAGCGCCCCATGGCTAGGCGCTAGACTGTGTAGCGCCTGATGTGGGGGCGCTACACATGTAGCATTTTCTCTAGACAGGAGTCCAATGGCTACTAGACTCGGTTGCAGCAAAGATATTGCATGTGTAGCACCTCCCCATCAGGCGCTACACAGTCTAGCGCCTAGCCATGGGGCGCTACACTGTTAAATACATGCAAAATGCAATGCTATCACTTCATCATCAAGTTCATCACCAATTCATCACAATGGCCAAGCATTCACAGTTAAGTAAGCAAAGGAAGCACAACCACTTCATCAAGTTCATCATCACTACTTCATCAACTTGCAACACAACCACAAGTTCATCTCATCTCATCCACTAGACGACAAGTTCATCATACTAACCACCATAAGTTCACACGACAACTTAAATAAACGACAAGGTGAATTCAACATGAAGTTCAACCTCCACAACCCCTCCTCGTACGGAGCTTCCTCCTGGTAAACTCCTCTCGCTCGTACTGAATCTCTGGCTCTGGCTCTGGCTATGGATCCTCCTCCTCGGAGGAGGAAGACTCCGTCTCCGCCATCGCTTTCCCCTTACCTTTGTTTCTCCAATCATTCGATGTGTAACAATGGAAGGACCGTCTTTTCCTCAGCATGTAAGCCAAACGTTCTTGATACTCCTGCAGTGTCATGTTGTCCTAAACATAAGAATGATCAAGATGAAACTCAGACACGGTAAGAATGATCAAGATGAAACTCAGACACGAAAAGAATGATCGAGATGAAACTCCCATACCAGATCATCGTCCTGTGTGATGCCCTTCCGCTCGACACATTGGGTTCACATGAAATTCAGGTGTAAAACCGAAATTACCCCCAACACCGTATGGCTCCCATATCACCTGAAAGTTAGCGCAATGTACTCATGTCCAGTTCAGGAAAATGAACGCAATGATACATGTAACGACAATACATATCTGCTCGGGGGTAAGAGTATCCAACTCATTGATGTACTTCTTGTACATGTTCTCCACATCACTCTTCATCTCGGGTACAACGTCCCACTTGTAAGCCCAAGTGGGTTGACGCATCATGTTCTTTTTATCGTCCCAATCCTTGTATGCCACACTCTTAGGTCGTCCAACTGGTAACCACTCCCATGACCATATGGAAAGTAGGCTCAAAGGACCGCCAACGGAGGCGCCTGAAGTGCACCTACGACATGCGTCGTCCAACTGCAAAGAAAATAAAACAAGGTCATGTCATGCCATGTTGGAACACAACTTAATTTGTAACGAACAGTTCTTTACATGCCGGTACAAGTAGGCCAGTGCTGCCGTACCCCAACTCCATCTCTTGTCCAACACGGTCAACGCGTTCAGCCAAATCCACTGCGCTACATTGCCCTTGCCGTACCTCAACTCCATCTCTTGTCCAACACGGTCAACGCAAAGATCATCGACACGTCCTGAAGCGTCACGGTCATCTCCCCGGTCCGAAGGTGAAAAGTGTGTGTCTCTGGTCTCCACCGATCCACAAGCGCCGTGATATGCGCTGCATTCAGGTTTGGAGTGGAGCGGGTCACTAGCTGGAAGAACGGGAGTAGTCCTAATGCGTCGATGTACGGTGTGTACCGCTCATCGTACGACATTTCAGAGACCCCGTGAAACCGAAGCTTCAAGGTTGAAAGCTTCTGCAAATGAATAGAAACAACTTGGTCATGCGAAGCCAAAGGAATACGTAATCGAAATCAAGCAAGGTCAACAAAAAAATTACCTTCTTTAGCACCGCCATAGCATAAGATCGGTGCGCAACATCATAGTGATTATGGAGAAGCCACTCCATCCTATATTTTTCAAACAACAAGCATTCCATTATCACTTTGTTCCATAACAAAATAATTTGCTTTAGCTAATGGTAGTGCTCAAGATCTAAATTTCAATATGTTAAACACATACCACCATATAAAAATATACATTCATGTCATCTATATTAATAATGTCTTAACAAATTATCAAAATAAACACATATTTCCATAACAATTGCATGTCATTGGTACATACACTTTCATAACAATTGCATGCCATTGGTAAATATAGCTCTATGAATATAGTGTAATTCCTATATACAAAACTAATTTACATAGTGTCATTATATTTTTAAACCAAATGTGATTTAAGATTTCCCTAAAGTTAGCGACCCTAATATGTACCAATGATAACTACATCAAACATATTGCTAAAGAACAAACAAACATCCCATTGTACCATAAGAAATTCAAAATCAAATGGATTTAGGGTTTCATGCAAACTTCAACAAAGAGGAGAAATGTGATGCATTTTTGGATGAAAAAGAGGGGAATGGAGGAGAATACCTTAGGGGATGGATTGAGAACAAAACACACGGTTGAATCCTTCAGATCTGGCGAATTTTGAGCAAGATTTGAGAGGGGGAGGGGAAGAACGCCGCCGCCCGAGTCCCCTGCACCCGCTGCCCTCGGTTGAAAATTGCCACTGTTTGCCCTCGGGCGTGGGCTTCGGCCTTTAAGTGGTTCCCTAGTGTAGCACCTCGCTGCTGGGCGCTAAGCCTTTAGTGTAGCGCCGACTGGGAAGGCGCTAGACATCCAGGGTGTGGGCCTCATGGGGTCCACCGTTGCCACGGTGGCAGAGCCTTAGCGTCTCACGGACGGGCGCTCATGGGCTTAGCGTCTGGTGGTTGGACGCTAGATAAAAGGGTTATTTTTGTAAAATATTTTGCAACTAGGTTTAGATTATGAATTTGTTTCGCTAAAAGATTAAAAACGTGGATTTTGCCCTCCAAGGCTCCAACGGCGATTCTGGTTCTTGCCCCCAAAAGAAAACGGTTCAGACGCTCAGACTACCCTGTTACCTGCGTCCAGACGAAAATGAGCCCGAGCACCGCCGGGCCTCTCCTCCCCTCGACTCTCTCCTCTCTCCCTGGGGATCGAGCGCCGCCAACCGACCCCAGTCCTCCCCTCCGGCCGCCCCACCGGCCGCCGAGTCCTCCCCTCCGGCCGAACCCAGTCCTCCCCGCCGGCCGCCCCCAGTCTTCCCCTCCGGCCGCCCCACCGGCCGCCGAGTCCTCCCCGCCGGCCGACCCCAGTCCTCCCCGCCGGCCGCCCCACCGGCCAACGAGTCCTCCTCGCCGGCCGCCCCCAGTCCTCCCCGCCGGCCGCCCCCAGTCCCCGTCTCCGGCCGCCCCCAGTCCGCCCCGTCCCGGCCGGCCAGTCCAGTTCGCCCCGGCAGAAGCTGATTCTGGGAGAAGCTGATTCTGTGGGAAGTTTTGCAGAATCAGATTTTGGAGAATCGAAAGCTGAAAAGAACTGGGCCCAGGACTGCTGCCGACCAGACACTGACATCAGACGCCGACGAACGCTGGTTAGAGCTCGCTACTCGCCTCCTTTGTCGACGGGTAATTTCTGGTTACCTTCTGAGTAGTGCATTTCTGTTATCAGTGCGTTCACTTAAATTATGGACTTTGTAATCAATTCACATAGACATGGTAGATAACATGGCAGATAAATTTATACCAGTGTGTTTTAAGTACTTTGTTGGATCTTTAAACATTGAGTTTAAATTCTACACCATCCACGACCTAGACATGGTAGATAACAAGATGGGGGCGGCCGCCATGGCCCAGCATCAGGAGGGTTCTGCGGAGGAGGGGGAGGAGCATCGACTGCGGGCGGCGCTGCGCCACCTGCAGGCGGAGGACGGAGTGCTCGAGCGCCTAGTATACAAGCACCGGAACCAGCACCGTGGTGCTGCCTACTTCCAGTACCTCCTCAAGGTACAGCTACTACCACGAGCTGCTCCCCCCTCCCTCCAGCTTGTTCCGTCGAGTGGCTCTGCACTGACGAGTGTGTATTTGTGTGTGGTTGGGCGGCGCATAGGTGCGGAGGGACCTCAAGCTTCTGCTCAGTGCCAATCTCTTGGAGGTCATCAACACGGTGTTCCCGGTCATCACCTGTCGTAAGCCGGCCAACACAATTCTTGTTCCGAACAGGTTCGTCACAATTCACATCCTTGACGCTGCTGCACACTCCCATAAAACAATCTTTGTCATTTATTATGTGCATGTCAATCGCCAAAAAAAAAACAGTTATCATGTGGCAGAAGTAATGTCCTTACACAAATGCTTCATGTCAGGGACATGGTGTGGTCTTGTGATGATATTTGTGGTCCTTATATTGACTCTAGGAGATATCAAAGAAAAATGTATTCACTAATGATTAAGATTGTAAGCTTTGGTGGCCTGCTCCGTAGCTAGAAGTTTGCATTTGTGTGGGCAATGCTTAATTTCTTGGCAGTTCAGATTATTTCATTTGTTTTTATGCTAGTACAATGGCGCTGTAGTTTTATTAGCCTATTAGTCAGGTTATCGCTTAATGTTTTGTTTTTACAGGCAGGGTAAGAGGAAACCTGGTGCTAATCATAGCCACTATAAGAGGCTTTTGGGGGTTGCCCGTTTGCTATCCCAGGTGTGTTTTGTCGTCTGTTGACACTGTTGCATCTTGCAAACTATGCCATTGTAGCTGAATCAAATGTTTTGATAGAATAATAAATGCAATGTTGCTGTTGATAGAGCATATCTTTTGTTCCTTGTGATTGTTTTCAAGTAGTGTATTGCTCAATATTGAAATTTCAATCTGTGGAAATCTACCAATATTGCATGGTTGTTTTACTTCTGTCGTTTAGCTAATTAGGATACACCAGCAAAGTGCTGTGATTATCCTTGCATGTTTTCAAGGTCTCCATTGTCTTTAGTATAAACCCACTTGTTCTTTCAGGCTATATGGCACATGAAGCTCATTACTCGAGAAATTATGTATTTTTAACTACATGATACATACTTCTGGATTAGTCATTGTAGTTTACTTATCATTCTTGATCAGCTTCGAGACAGGAGATAGCTAACTTGGTTTACACTTCAGAGAAGGAAAACACTAATATTCTCTATGTTTTGTGCAGATGGCTGAACCTGTCATGAAGGGAGCAGTGTATCCTTTTTTTGTGTTATGTTATTTTCTTAGCTGAAATAAAATAAGGTGTACGCCCACACTTGTCTTTGCCTTAGGTGAAGCATGCATGTATCATTTTACTATTTTCCTACCAAAAAATAAACAAATCTCGTAGTAACTTTCATTCCGAGTTGATTCCTCGCTATCCAAAGTTCCTTAACCCATACTACAGTCAGATCAGCTTTTTACTTGCTAGATCTTTTTTCATAGAACTTTGCACTGCAGTGCTTGCTTTGCTTGCACGAGTGAGGGTCCTGACCCAACAGGTGAGCCACATACTCTACAGGCATGGCTATGAATGATTGTATCAAGCAAATTCAGTAAATAATCGTCACATATTTATGCAACAACTAACTTGGTAGTCAAATTGTTATGTGTATTGATTTAGGAATATAAGAATAAATGTCAACTTGGAATAGTATGCCTGCTAATTATCTTCTTTGTCTTTCTATGCAGAGATTTTGCTTAAGATGCTGACCTCTGATATTGTGTTTACAGATTTTACTTGATGTTGTATCAATATACAATAAGGTTAATGATCTTACGGATAAGAAGCAGGCTGTAAGGATCAGTATTGATAAAGTGCAGGTATGTTTTGCTTCCATACTGGCACTTTGTATCCTTGTTGATAATGGAAAAAAAAGAATGTACTGCGTAAGATCATGCTTTTACACAAATGTGCAGCGGTTGGACCTTGCCATTACCTCACTACATAACCCCTTGGTTTTGCCACTTCGTTTCACAGGCTTTCAGAGAGTACTACCCCTCGAGCAATGATCCGAGTACTATCCTGGAGTGTGTATGGGTGAAAGATAAATTTGTTTTGCATGAAAAGACCAAAGCTAGCTGTCAGAAAACCCAAGATGAGGATCTGAAGTCATGCACTCCAGATTCATCAATCCAGTATGAGACCCTTGGACTTGTTACTGAAGGTTGGAACTCTTTAGCCTTGTCTGATTCAGGATATATGAACATTTGGAGTTCACTGTTGCAATCTCTGCACTACTTATACATGACTGCCTGCTGATACTAAAATAATCACCTGCAATTGTATTCAAAGGCGTGCAAATGGAAAAGCGTTTTCTGTTATATAATCTAAACTAAAAATACATTATGTATTAGTAACAAATCTATTTAGTAGGAAGCGATATCAAATAAGTATGAATGGACTATCTAATACATTTTAATTTTGAACCTAGTTCTAATACATTCTTGGAGCCTACCCCCAATTGACTATCTAGAAGTTTTGATGACGCTTGAGTACATTTTCTGACAACATCTCCATGTCTCTTATGGTTGTAGATGACATTTGACAAAACGCTCGAGAGCATGCGTTTGGTATTCGTAAGTTACCATTGATCTACTGCTGTTTAGCACGATATTTTGTATAATAGACATATATCTCTATGTGTCAGATAACCAGTCTGACCGTTATTGCAATGCTAACAACAGAACATAGATAAGATTTTTCTTACTGGATGACACACCCTACGAATTACAACTATGGTCTAATTTTCTGTTAGTTACATTACATCCCAATGTTAAAACATATTTTGGGTTCTGTGAGCCCACTGGAAACTGAAGTGCATGTGTTGCCAAAATGCTATAATCCTACTCTTTTTTACCAGTTGTTTGTTTGTATCTAATATATACGTACGAGTGTTTGTGTATTTTTATGCCTTTATCTACTTTTACAAAGGTTATTGCAAGTTCTAATGCTGCACTTGTAATGTATCAGAGATGGAAAACCTTGATGGAGCAAGAGACACCCCAGCCAAGCAACAACATGCTTCTCGGGCAGACCAACCAGATAAAGCCGCCCATCGCGGTGATGCTGTAGATTCTCATAGTGGGAGGCAACTACCAAATGAAGATCAAAACACTCGGGGTTCTCTTCTTGGCACGCCCGCTGCATCGACTCCATGTAGAGATGTCAAGCCTGATACGACGAGAAAGAGAGTAGCATTCATCGCGGTGGGAAAAACAAAAGTCACGGTGACACGACCCGAAACAGCATCATCCCTAGTTACCAAGAAGCAAAGACTGGACACGATTCCACAGACCACCGCCGATCCTGCTTTGTAACCTGGGAAGAAGAACAAGAGAGAACGGCAAAGCGGAGAAAGGGATATATACATACATAGTTACATACTGACACCTTGGTAGATGAATGTATTTTCGTTTATTTGATGAAGCATTCTTACTCCATCAAGCATACCAAGAAATTGTTTTCTTTTTCCACCAAGCATGGAGAAGCATGTATCCTAGATAATTACTCCATGGGGTTTAGGTCAAGAAACAAACCCCTACGATATCTCGTGTAGAATTTTTTCTTGCGGCCATTTGTCCAGAGTGCAGACTGTGCAACCAACGTACAAATACAGATCTTTGGACATCTTTTTGCCATCCAACGATAGTCATTAAAAGAAGTTACGCAAAGCATTGGAGCATACCTCTCTTTAATGTTTTAATCAAGATGGTATATAGTTACAGCGATCACCGGTTGTCGAGTATGTGGAGGAGCCATGCTGAAACTAAGTCATATACTCTGCAGCTGCACACTGGAACCCTTGTACCATGATTACTTGGTATCAAAATATGCATCAGAATGATATTTTTTTGTACTAGTTGGGTGCATCCAGTGCAACCACAAGTATGAACCTCGTGTGGAAGGACCATTCATTAACAGTTTGTTGCATTCATTTCCCTCCCGCGGTGGAACCTCATGTATCTCCTTCCTTCTTGCTTCACCAGTCCAGCAACTCAGAATTGTCACTCAGCACGATCTCTTTCCAGTAAACAATTAGAAATCTACAAGATGCATTTTCTTTTTCAAATAGCAGTAAGTCAAATACTAAGATTCGATCTGTGACGGATCGCAAATAGCTGCATTTGGTTCCTCTGGCTTCATAAAAACACATCTTCCCTTAAATTGAGCATCATATAAGTTTCGATTAGGAGCGACAGCTTAAGCACTCGAAAACCCAAAGCCATATAAATTGGGGACAAGCGGAGGAACAACTCAAGCCAGAGACACTGAAAAGAATGGCATTCATCGCAGTAAAAAACAAAAAAGCAAAGTTCCTGTTGCACAACAACAGAAACAAAATCTTCAGTAGTAACCAAGCAGGAAGGAATGGACACCGTTCAGCAGACAGCTGAAGGACCTGATGATCTATCTGGCATCTCTCTCAGTTCTGAGAAGCGGCGCAGAACCATACATCCTGATGCGCACTGACCTAAGAGCTTACAGGACCAGCACAGGCGAAAACTAACAAAACATTCCTTCTGCTATCTATCAGGGCAAACTAGGGACTGTAACTTTGTCGAAGGAGAGAAAGCTGATGCGTCCATTATCAACTTGACAAAATTTAAGAGGAACGCCGCCAAACTTGCTCTCCACGGTTTCCAGTTCATCCCTTGAGGGTGGCCTGTCTCTGCGCCAGATCGAACAACATAAAAGTTACGATGGCCACAAATGTCAGTCAACAGGTTCTATGGAATCAATTATAAACTGTCAAGTCCAAGTTCATATATTGAGACCCTTTTTGCATGTTCTATAGCTTCTATTAGTTATGTTCTGCAATTCATTCATGGCTTTGCGCATCTCATTGCTACCTACTGTTGCTTAGAATCTGATTTCTTTCTTTGGGAAAAGGTTGTTCAGGAAAACGATAAGAACTTGTGATAAGTCGCAAGTGATGAAGCATGATAAGAAGCATATAAATATAGGAAATTATGACTCATTGCACAATTTTACTGCAAGACAGAGTTCGGCTGACTGTAACTACGCTTAGAAACCCCAAAAAAAATCCATCACCCTTGACATTGGGCTTAAATTGCTTGCACATATATAACTCAAACATGATAATAACTCATGTATAAAATAACATGTAAATTAAATCTACATGCACAAAAAGTAATAATACAGAAAATATGTCCATGTGCACAGGCATGCATATAACAAGTTTCAGAACATATAGTGAATCGGGAAAACATACATTTCAAACGAGAGATAACATAAATAATATCAAAGACGTGAAAAAAAATCATGTCAAGAGATAATCAGGGCATGGATCACTGTAAATGAAAACGCACAAGTTTAAAAGCATGAATCTGCGGTCTTTAAGTGAGATGAATAGTATCATTACCTTAACAGGCATACAAGAAAACTGGGGACTCCTGGGGACGACTTCTTAAATTTGCTATTTGGTAGATGCACTTTAAAGGACGCATACATTCCATCTATGTGCATGCCTTTGAGCGATTTGGTGATGTCATTGCAGGCACCGTCGGTTCTATCAAAGCTCTGGCTTGTGCCGTCCATACTCTCGGGGGAACCAGTGGCTTCATCAGGACGGCTATGCTTCATTGTCCAGGGAACATCATATCGTCCAACAATGTAGCCAAGCAACTTCAAGTGCTTGTAAGCTTGGAAGGCATCCCAGGAGCACCCATAACTTCCTCCCGCAATCTTCCCATAGATTTTCTCCAATCCTATTGTTTCATCCTTGTCATCGAGAAGAACCAATGCCCCTCTTTCTGCCAAGAACCTGCGCAGTTTGATCATCCAACAAGCTTCAGATTGTAAGTCAAAGTATTTGAAAACAAAACCCATGCCATGCGATTCATGCATAATCCCGAGGCAATGATGATGCACATTTTTTAGTGCGGCATGGTGCAATTAGTCCAAGATGTGGCTAACAGACAGGCACAATGAAATACGAGGAATCCGGAACATGCAGCATTTATTTTTGTGGCATTTCATCAAACAGGTGGCCTACCCGATCTCCTCGACATTGTAGTAGAGCTTGCCGCCCCGTGTGACGCCGGTGGTCAGCCAGAGCTTACCCTTGCTGTCCACCACCTCCGCCGCGCCGGCCTCCTCCACCCACCGCGCTCTAGACGCTACGTTCCTGCTTCACAACACATACAAGCTGATGAACGATAACAAGAACAGATCGATCGTAAGACAAGAGCACGCACCTAAACTGGATTCTCGAGGATGAGGGCCCCGTGTCCGAGAGGAAGGGGTTGAGGTGCTGCTCCTCCCCGTCATCTTCCACGGCAGCGGCGGAGGTAGCTCCGGGAGCGCGCCCCCTTCGCCGCCGGTCGCGAGCCGCGGCCGCCATGACCGCTCTCTCTACCCACTTTTTTCCCACCAAAATGTTAAGCTCTGAATTTAACAGCCCGTCACACTGGAAACGGGCCCCGTAAAGTAGTGGGTTCAACAATAGGGCCCTAACAAGCGGGGCCAGGAAATGAGGGCCTGCTTGCATTTATATGGTTTTCAAGATTATTTTGTGGGGATTTAAATCCATGATACATTGATACTGTGTCAAATTTTAGTTGTCCCAAGAAATTGATCTTGTGATGGATGATGGCTATGCCTCTGAAATGTCCTTTGTTGAAATTCCGGCTAGTACATTGCAATTATGTTTAGAAATCGGTTAGTGACTAAAGATAACTGAAAATGGCAGTAAAAAACTAAAAATCGAGAAAATCGGTTCGGTGCTCAACTAATACAGAGTTGTGGAGACCACACCGGTAAAGAAGTTGCCGAGACGAAGAGGAAACGATGAGGTGCAACCTGCGGGAGGGGATTGAGCATTGGGCAGTAGGCGGGGAGTGTCGGGGGATTGGTACCCGGGTAGGCTCACCCAAGCGGAAGCAAACTTTCAAGATGAGGATGGACCGATTGGGCTGCAGCTGGGCCGAGCTGGGCAGGCGTACGGCCGATTGCTCCAAGGC
Organism: Bromus sterilis; assembly: GCA_950022295.1. Taxonomy (NCBI): domain Eukaryota; kingdom Viridiplantae; phylum Streptophyta; class Magnoliopsida; order Poales; family Poaceae; genus Bromus; species Bromus sterilis. Next base: position 21,857,146 of record OX465597.1, on the reverse strand, counting down.
AATCAACCATACCGAATGACCAGCAGTCGGCCCAGGCGCAACCGGTCCACCCTTTTCATCGCCAAGACAATTATCCGATTGGCCCGCAGCTGGGCCGAGGTGGGTATTAGCATAGCTGATTGCCCAGTGCAATCGACCTTGCCCGGAACCACCAGTCGGCCCAGGCGCAATCGGTAGGACCTGCTACCCCTGGAGAAGATGACCCCGAGACCAGTCACAGGTCCAAGTACGAGGTCATAAATGCGCAATCCCGAGATATCGGGGTGGCAGAGAAGCCAAGTCACATCGAAGATCTGGCAGAGATACGGTGTCGACCTCTCCGCCGATTCCGCGGACAGGACGACAAGACCGCACCTCCTAGCGCCACTGTTCATCATCATGACCTACAAGTCCACAGCATGGGCCGCCGCTCGTAGGGTCCGGATCAGCCGGAGAAGAGCAGTCGGTGGGATCCAGCCGATTAGAGGATGACGGCTGGGCCCAATCGACAGTGAAGTTACCGATTTACCCCGGGCTCATGTTATAAGAGCCCGGGGTACCCCTCCTGCGTGGGGGACGATCCGCTCATTAGCACCAGTACTCACATCCTCCTCAGTTCATTCACTGCTAGTAGTTACTTCTCAGGGAAGCAGGAGAGAGCCTTGCCCACGGCGGCGCTCACCTTCCCCTGAGAAGATAGAGAAGCAGTTATTGTAGTCCAGATTCATTGATATAGAAGAGACAAGCAGGAGTAGGGGTGTTATCTCTCCGGAGAGCCCCGAACCTGGGTACATCGTGGTGCCCTCCACCGTGTTTGTGCCTAACCCGATTCCGGCACCATCGATATCTTCTTCCTCGCGTCTTCCCCTCACTTTAGCCATCCCCATGGCATCTGCCGTCACATATCGACGACAGTTGGCGCCCACCGTGGGGCAGACCGAGGCGTCGACTGGAGTAAAGATCCGGACAGGATTTTCCTCTACATCAGGCGGCAGCCGCGCCTCTGGCCTGATACTTAGGCGTGGGGCAATCGATTATGTGGTGGATTACTCGGCGCGGTACGGGGCTGGTGCACCCCTGCCGCCCGGTGTGTCACTACAGGTTGGCAGTCATCGCCTCTTCATCAGAAGTTTCCCCGAGGCGTATCCGAGGGAGATCCGTGTTTTCTCGTGCACCACAGATCCGCTCTCGGCCAGGGGCTGCAGCGCAGCACCTGGCAGAGAGGATGGCTGAGTGCACGCTGCTGTCATGATGGCGGGGGCGTCGTCATCAAGCAATCGCGGTGCAGCAAGTGCAGCAAGAAGAGCCAAGGAGGCAGCGAAGGCCGCAGAGAGAGTCGGCACCAGTGCGTTGCGGGATGTGTTGTACACGCCCGTGAACAGGAATGGTGATCCTGATCAAGTGCACACCGAGCTGGAAACGGCAAGGCTTGCTCTGGCTCGCAGGGCCGAGCAGGTGCTGGCAGAAGAGCGTAGGTTGGGAGCCATCACCAGAGAGTACAATGCAGCGCATGCGGGACCGCGCCGGCCGATTGAGCCCGCGGTCCTGGAAGATTTGAGAAGCCGAGGCAGGGCAGTCAATCAGCAGTTGTCGGGAGCCGAGCAGCCGGAGCGGCCAAGGAGGCCAGTGCAACCGGAACAACCGGCGCAATCGGCATTCATCCAGAGGCCGACATACAGCACGCCAGACAAAAACCTGAGAGCAGATGAGCAGATAGCACTCGAGCTAGAAGACCTGGAGGGAGACGAGCGGCGAGAGCAGTCGCGCCGAATGCGAGAGTTGTTTGCAGCCACAAAGGAGCAGAGGCTCATGGCAATGGAGAATCAAGATGCAGGACCTGGGGCGTCAAGAGGAACTGTGAGGCCGAATCCGGGAGCTAGCCAGCGACCGAATGCATCGCGCCAGAACAGAGAGCAACCTGCTCCATCTCGGCACGAGAGTAGGGTCAGAAGCAATCGGCCACCTCCAGCAGCAAGCAGAAGAATCGAAGAGCCAACCGTTAACAGCAGGCGCAACGACATGCCTCAGCAGTCGGCACCAAGACCAGCAATCAGCGCCCGGCTTGGCCCTCGCCAGATCGGTCAGAACGATGCAAGGCATCGCATTGAGCTCCTGGAGAAGGAGGCTCAAGAGGACGAAGAAGAAGAGGCTGGCCCGTCGTGTTTCGGTCATCGTATTCGGACCGAGAAGTTTCCCAAAGGCTTTACGTTGCCGAGAGACACGCCCAAGTACAACGGTTCTGTGAATCCAGAATATTGGTTGTCCGATTACCTGACTGCAGTTCGCATCGCAGGAGGCAATCGGCGTGTAGCATTCCGCTATGCACCTCTGATGCTGCAGGGATCGGCTCGGACATGGTTAAACAGCCTGCCCAAGGACAGTGTAAACTGTTGGGAAGATTTCACAAGTGCATTTATCCATAACTTCACAAGCACGTATGAGCGGCCGAACCTCCCGAGGCAGTTGGCTCTTTGTGTGCAGGGCAAGGATGAACCCCTCCGAGATTATCTATCTCGGTGGATCAAGCTGAAGAACTCATGTGAAGGAGTCCATGAGATCCAGGCCATTCAGTACTTCACAGATGGATGCCTGGCCGATTCAATGCTGAAGCACAAGTTGCTCCGCAAGGATTTCACATCGCTCGCCGAGCTCATGAAGGTGGCCAATGCGTTTGCTATGTCCGATTCTGCGATGCGCCCTATCCAGCTCGGAGTTGGAGGTGTAATCCAGTCACCAGGGGCTCCGCAGTCGGACACAGCGAACCAAGGCCTCAGTCGGAAGGAAAGGAGAGAGAACAACCGCAACAACAACAACAACAACAACAACCAGCAGAACAATAGCAAGAGCAAGGATGAGCAACCTGATACTCAGTATGGCAGTCGGCAGGTGGCCGCTGTCCAGAACGAAGAAGATCCAGCGGCTGCAGGAGGCAGTCGGAAGATGAGACCAAATGTAAGGCCCCCGGGGCAGATGATATGTTGGATGCACCGTGCAAGTTGCACAGCACACCAGGCAGGCCATCTGCGCACACCACTCGACAGTGTGATTTCGTGAGAAGGATCGCGAAGGGAGAAGCTTTACCACCTCCACCCCCACCACCACCCCAGAACAGAGGACCACCTCAGCAGCAGAACCAGTTCCCGCGGCAAGATGCCGCCTACATGATTTTCACCAGTGAGTCCACGGACAAGGGCAGTCGGAGAGCCCGAGCTCAGGAAGTCAATGCCACTATGCCGCCGATTCCTCAGTTCATGCATTGGTCCGAGTGTCCTATATCCTGGGACAGAGCAGATCATCCCACCATTTTTCCGAATCCGGGCAATTATCCGCTTGTGGTTGATGCTCTGTTCGCAGGACCAAGGTTTTCATGCAAGTTCTCCCGAGTGCTCGTCGATGGAGGAAGTACAATCAACATTCTGTACAGGGACACATTGATCAAGTTAGGGCTCACAGAGAAGGACCTGGAGCGCAGTCGGACGACTTTCCACGGGATTGTCCCTGGATTGTCTTGCACCCCCATGGGTCGCATTCGGCTGGATGTTATATTTGGCACAGAGGAAAACTTCAGGAGGGAGCCGATTTGGTTTGAAGTCGCCGACCTCAGCAGTCCTTATCATGCTCTGTTGGGACTACCTGCATTTGCCAAGTTCATGTTCAACGCACAGCAGACTTACCTCAAGATGAAGATCCCAGGGCCAAACGGCGTCATCACCGTCACCGGGGACTTCAGGAAGTCCCTCGAGTGCACGTCGGCGGGCAGCAGTTTGGCTGACTCTCAGGTGGTTGAGACGGAGAAGCGTCAGCTCAACAAGGTGATTGCAATGGCGCAGGCACAGAGCAAGAATCCACTTCCAGTCGGCTCAGCCAAGAGAGCAGATGAGGAGTCGGCTTTTCAGTCGGCCAAGGACAGCAAGAATATCGCTCTAGATCCCTCTGACTCAACCAAGTTCGTTATAGTCGGAGCTGGACTTAGCGATAAATAGGAAAGCGAGCTCGTCGAGTTTCTCCATGAGAATCGGGACATCCTCGCAAGGTCTCCACAAGACATGCCTGGTGTGCCGAGATAACTCGCCGAGCACAAGCTGCACATTCGGCCAGGCTCGAAGCCGGTCAAGCAACCCCTGAGACGTTTTTCTGAAGACAAGAGAAGGGCAATCGGCGAAGAGATTGCGAAGCTGCAGGTTTTATTATGGAAGTGTTTTACCCCGAGTGGCTGGCGAACCCAGTCCTCGTCATGAAGAAGAACAAGACCTGTCGCATGTGTATTGACTACACGTGCTTGAACAAGGCATGCCCGAAGGACCCGTTCACTCTGCCCCGTATTGATCAAGTGATTGATTCTACGGCCGGCTGTGAGCTTTTGTCTTTTCTGGATGCTACAGCTGGTTATCACCAGATCAAACTTGCTGTGGAGGATCAAATAAAAACTGCATTTATAACCCCTTTTGGGGCTTATTGTTATATCACCATGCCTTTTGGTTTGAAAAATGGAGGTGCCACTTATCAGCGTACAATTCAGAGGTGTACACACTCCCAACTCGGCAGAAATCTCCACGTTTACGTGGACGATTTGGTGGTGAAGTCAGCAAAAGGAATCACACTTCTCGGCAACCTCAGAGAAACATTTGCAAATTTGAGAACTTATCAGATCAAGCTCAATCCGGAGAAATGTGTTTTTGGAGTTCAGGCCGGCAAGCTCTTGGGATTTCTCGTTTCCGAGAGAGGAATCGAATGCAATCCTGAGAAGATAGCCGCGATAGAGCGCATGGAACAGCCCAAGAACCTGAAGCAAGTACAGAAGTTCACCGGTTGCCTCGCATCACTCAGCCGATTCCTCAGTCGGCTAGGTGAAAAAGCAATCCCATTGGACCAACTGATGAAGAAGACGGAGAAGTTTACCTGGACCCCTCAAGCAAGCGAAGCATTCCGAGAGCTCAAGCGCATGCTCTCCATCGCGCCAATTCTGGCTGCCCCAATTGAGAAGGAGCCAATGATGTTGTACATTGCGGCAACCAATCGGGTGATCAGTGCAGTTATGGTGGTGGAGCGGCCCGAGAAGGACAAGGCACAGCAGATTCAGCGACCTGTATATTACATTAGTGAAGTGCTCTCGGCATCCAAGCAGAACTACCCTCACTACCAGAAGATGTGCTATGGGGTGTACATGGCAGCAAAGAGATTGAAGCCATATTTTCAAGCCCACTTGGTCACTGTCGTCAGCTCGGCTCCATTGGCCGACATCATAGGAAGCAGGGATGCAACCGGAAGAGTGACGAAGTGGGCAATCGAGATCGCCAACCACGGCATTCAGTATGAGCCAAGAACTGCAATCAATTCGCAAGCATTGGCCAATTTCCTGGTGGATTGGGCCGAAACTCAATATATGCCACAGCTCCCAGGATCGGATTTATTGCGAATGCATTTTGACGGCTCCAAGATGAAGAGCGGCCTAGGGGATGGCGTAGTACTTACTTCACCAAGAGGAGATCAACTGCAATATGTGCTCCAGATTCACTTTGCAGCATCAAACAATGTCGCCGAGTACGAAGCCCTTGTGCATGGTATCAAGCTTGCCAAGGAAATCGGCATTCGGAATATTGAGTGCTTTGGTGACTCCGACCTAGTAGTACAACAGTGCACAGGCAACTGGGATGCAAAGGATGCAAATATGACAAGCTATCGTTTCCTGGTGCAGCAGATCAGCGGGTACTTTGAAGGATGCGAGTTCCATCATGTGCCGAGAGCAAACAACGAGGCAACAGATGCGCTATCCAAGCTCGGCTCAACAAGACAAGCTATCCCACCAGGTGTATCGCTTGAGCACATCAAGAAGCCATCCATCACGTCATCCCCAGAGTCTGAGTCCATCTTCATCTCGGGGACCGACCTTGAAGCATTGAAGAGGGCAAAAGAAGCTCAACCGGCAAAGATTCCGACCATGAAGAAGCAGTCCAGCGCCCAAGGTTCGTCAGCAACAGCAGAGCCGACGGCACCAGGGGCTGTCGATTGCAAGCCAAGGGCTGCCGAATGCCACAAGAAGAGCAAGGTTAAAGAAAAGCAAGCAGAGGCAAGGCCAGATGGCACAGCCTCAGAAGAGCCAATGATGTTAGAAAATGCCGATTGCAATGAAGAAGTTCCAACTCCAGACGAACAGTCATCACCAGGGGCTGCCGAATGCGTGCCAGGCGCCGCAATCGACAGTTCAAAGGCAGAAGTCAAAATGACAGAAGTTCAAGAGGCCGAGATCCAAGAGGCCAGTGGCCAAGGAACCGAGATCCAAGAAGAAGTCCCACCCCAGCATGCAACAGTAATGGTAGTTGTCAGTGCGCCATCATGGGCACAACCGATTAGAGATTTCCTAGCAGACGGAGTCCTCCCAGAAGACGAAGCAGAGTCAAGACAAATCAGCCGCCGATCTTGGGCATACACGATAATCAACAACGAGCTAGTGCGCAAAAGTGCAACTGGTGTCTTTCAGAGATGTGTAGAAGAGGACAGAGGTTTGGAATTGCTCAGAGACATTCATCAGGGTGAATGCGGTCATCATGCATCTGCAAAAGCCATTGCCAGCAAAGCTTTCCGACATGGTTTCTACTGGCCGACTGCGCTCGCAGCAGCTGATAATTTGGTGAAATATTGCAAGGGTTGCCAGCGGTTCAAGGCAAAAAGTCATCAGCCAGCATCGGCATTGAAGACAATCCCAATAGCATGGCCATTCGCAGTATGGGGTTTGGATATGGTTGGTCCATTCAAGAGGGCCCGAAGCGGCATGACACATCTCCTAGTTGCAGTGGACAAGTTTACCAAATGGATCGAAGCTCGCCCGATCAAGAAGCTTGATGGCCCGACTGCGGTCCGATTCGTGGCCGACATCGTGTGCAGATATGGTGTACCTCACAGCATCATCACCGACAACGGCACAAATTTTGCAAAGGGTGCACTGGCTCGATATGCATCTCAGCAAGGCATTCGGCTTGATCTCGCATCTGTGGCGCATCCACAGTCGAATGGTCAAGTAGAAAGAGCAAACGGCCTCATCCTCTCGGGTATCAGACCCCGATTGGTGGAACCACTTGAGAGGGCACCCAGAGCATGGATTGAAGAACTCCCCGCAGTACTGTTCAGTTTAAGGACCACACCAAACAGGTCGACTGGATTCAATCCTTTCTTCCTAGTGTATGGTTCAGAAGCAATCATCCCGTCCGACATCGAATTTGATTCGCCTCGGCATGCCTTGTACACTGAAGAAGAAGCCAGGTTGGCACGAGAGGACGGTGTCGACCTCAAGGAAGAAGCCTGTTTGCTGTCCTTGTCCAGATCGGCAGTCTATCAGCAGAAGTTGTGGTACTACCACAGCAAGAAGATTCGTCCTCTTGCCTTCCGAGAGGGCGACATGGTGCTACGCCGAATTCAGAAGTCAGACGGGCAGCACAAGCTATCCTCACCCTGGGAAGGACCATTCATCATCAACCGTGCACTCAAGAACAACTCCTATTATTTGATCAACTGCACCAAGGGCACTCGGCACAAGGACACATCAGGAATAGAAACGGAGCGGCCGTGGAACGCTGAGCTGTTATGTCCATTCTATAGTTGAGCGGCAGAAATTTATGTACGCCATTCGGAAAACGATCAGTAAAGCTATCATGCCTCTGAAAAAGAGCATTCGATTACCTTTGCATAATTTCATTCGAGCAGCTAGCCCAAGTCGGAAACGCTTAGTCATACCCGAGACGTGCGCAATGCACTCGGGGACTGACCGACCACGAGGTCAGAAGAATAGGCCATTGAGGCATGAGGACTGCGGGCTGGCACTCAACTTAGCACCTAACTCAAGCGCAACTCACAAAAGTGTTTGTGGCATTGAGAAGGGCAGTGGTTGGGGCGGTAAGCAGTACAAGTTCCCGAGAAACAACTTGAAAAGCTCTGCAAAGGGCATAGTCAATAAAACAAGTTACCGATTGCGCCGTGAACCAAGGCATCGAGCTCGGTAGCGGGCAATCGTCTCCTAATATTGCAGAATCCTTTGCGTTAAAACGTGTCGTGTAAATATGAAAAGCTTATCGAACCTTGGCTGGAAATCTACCTTTGATCCGATTGCAGACCGCATGTCGGCAGCAATACAGACAAGGTAGACACCCCCAAGTGCAGACCGATAAAGGAAACCGACAGAGACGCAAAGTCGATCGCACAAGTAAAAACCAGAAATGAGCAATCGGATTACATAAGAGATAGCAGGCCTAAGGCCGAATAAGTTCATTACATCGCAGTCACACCCAGTGGGTGTCGGCAGAATTAAAGTCATGTCTTACAAACAACTAAGTCGAAAATAAAAAAACAAGATAAGGCCGATCCAAGGTCGGCAAGCTGCAGTATGTGCCGTCATCAATGGCTTGGCTCAAGAAATTGGGGCAGTCGAAGGCGCAAGGCTGGCAGTCGGAGCAGTCGGGTCGGCGTGTGCGGCAGCAACATCTGGCTCCGATTGTGCATCAGAAGAGGTGGCCCCAACTCGCTTAGACCTCGGAGATGTATGGGATGAACCGCTGTCAGAAAGCTCCTCGGCCAAGCCAGAGATAGAAGTTGCAGCCAGCGGGTTCCCTCCCTCGTCAAGATATGGGGTATAGTCATAAGGAGAAAACCAGTTCACCATAGCGCTGGCAAGCCGGTTCACTTCAGCGTAGGTCTTCTCAAGCACGTCGGCGGCGTTCTCTCGGAGGTTGTGGAGCTTAGAAAGTTTCACTTGCGGGTACCAGCTCAACATAGTTTGAAGAGCAGTCTCAGCGCCAGTCCGACCAACAGAGTTAAGCAGGACATCGATCCGACGAGGAATGGCCTTCAGAAGAGTCCGAGTCTGCTCGGTGGTAGCATTCGGGGCATCCCCCTTGTCAGAATCTTCTTCGTCCTGGGGAGCCGGCATGTGGACCTCGGCAAAAGAGCTGGCAGCATGCTTCATCCTCTGAAGTCCAATTTTGAGCTCAGTCGGCGACCACAGCAACTCGGCAATCTTCAGAATGCCAAGTTTGAAGGACAAGGCAATCCCCTTGATGACGGGAATGCGATCTGCTGTTCCAATCAAATACTCATGCCGAGTCCAGACGTCGTCATCAAGCTGGCAGGACCCCCCGGCCGCGATGGTCTCCTCCCGAGATTTAGCTACGACTGCATAGGCAGCTGCTTCAGACTCAGGCCAGGCCTCTGCATCATGAAGAAGAAAGTGAATAATAGCGCAAAAGAAGGGTGCAGTCGGAGATGCACTCGGAGGAAAGAGGCACTTACCACTGAGAAGGGCATCCATCTCCCTCATTGTGTCGTAGAGGCCCTTGGCCCGGCGGCGCATTTTAGTGGTGTCCTCATAGCTGCGTTTCTCCAGTTCTTCATATTTGGCAATATGATCATCACAATCTTTTCGGAGCGAATCCCGCGTAGCAATCGCTTCGTCCCTCTCGGCTTGCAAGGCTTGTCGGGCAGCTACAGCTGCATCTCGTTCAGCAAGGAGCTCGTCGCCAGCAGCAGTCACCGCAGCGATGTCAGCCAGATGTTTCTTTTCAAGGGCAGCCATCTCGGAGTGAAGGCCTTCGATAGTTCGAGTCAAGTTGGTTTCCACCCCCTGCAGTCGGGCCATTTCTTCCTTGGCTGCGGCAAGCGCTGGACCTTGCTGATTGAGTTCTGCAGTCAGTTCAGCGATACGATTCTGAAGGTCATCTGCCATGGGAACAGAAACTAGAAGAAGACATGAAGATGTTAGTGCAAGATAAATTGTCAATCAGAGAGAAGATAGAAATGATGCAGAAATTACCTTTCAGCCTATGGATCTCGGCCGATTGATTGTTGACCTCGAGCTGGGCTTGGGCAAGAGTTCGGAGGCTGGCGATATAAGCGTCGAGGAGTTTTTCGAAGACCTCGCATTTTTCTTCCATGACAGCCTGAGAAGAACAGCAAGATGAAGTTCAGAGATACAACAGCTAAAAGAAGATCTGAACCGATTGCTAACAATCGTCCCGAATCTCGGGGACTACACGCGCACCCACCGGAAGAAAGTCTCCCGATTGGAGGAAGGCAGGAGAGAAAGCAGAATGCATAAAAGATCTGAACCGATTGCTAAACAACCGGCCCGAATCTCGGGGACTACACCCAGTGGGTGCGCTTGCGCGCACCCACCGGAAGAAAAGTTTTCCGATTGAAGGAAAGTCATAAAGGAAAATCAAAGAGCTTACCGCGTGATTGCGGTCGAGCTGTTGGAGGTCCCGAGCAATGGCGGTGGAAAAGTCGTTCACTCGACTGTACGCCGTCGTCAAAGGATCCTGAGAGCGGTGCGAAGCGTTGGGCTCGATGCCGGCATGGCTGGTGCGAGAATACTCGGCCTGGAATTGCTCCACCGAGCGCATCAAAATTTCCGAGGCAGAGGAAGTCGGCTGTGGCGACGAAGCTCGAATAACGGCAGCAGAGGTAATGATGGCAGAAAACGATGGCGCCGACGTCGCCAGAGAATCGGAGGCATTCGGTTGTGGTTGTGGCGCAATCGGGCGAGATGAGATCAAGGTAGTTGCCAAAATCGGCGGAGTGGTTGTCATGATAGAAGAGGTCGAGGTAGTTGCCACAATCGGCGGAGTGGTCGTCATGACAGGCGAAGTGGTCATTATGATCAATGATGTGGTTGCTGTGGTTGGTGGATTGGTTGCTATGATCGGTGAAGTGGTCGTCAGGACGGGCAAGGTGGTAGAAATGATGGGGGCAGAGACTGGGTCGGAGCGTGGTGGCGGAGATGGAGCAATCGGATTAGTCGATCGCGTTCCTTCGCCACCAGTAACTCCCCGGTCGGCTGATTCCTTGAAGGTCTCGGAGGCAGTGGCGGAAGTAGTGGTCGTCTTGGCTGCCACGAGGCGGGTTTCTTGGCGGCGCGCTCGGCGTCCTTGGAGGATCGATGTGGAGCGGGAGGCCGTTTTTGAGTCGTAGCAGCAAACACAACAGGGGAGATGACTGCGCCGACATGGGCAGGAATGTCGGTGTCGATATCATCAAGGCCAATCGGCTCCCTGAAAGAAGAAAAAGAGGTGAATCAGTACAAAGGAAAACGATAAGGTTCAAGGCATGAAGACAAAAGGGCATACCCGACTGTTCTTGGTGCTCCCGTGGGCATCCGACATCTCAGGGGGGCGACGTTCAAAGGCTCCTGACCAATCGGCACCCGAGTGGCCGTGGCTTGGGGTTGTTTGCCCTTGAAGGCAGTCGGCGTCGTTTTTGCGGCCTTGCCGGAGGCAGTACCAGAAGAGGAGCTAGTCGCCGAGGCGCGTCTAGTCGGCACCTTCGGTGGCTTGGCACGAGGAGCTGCATCAGAATTATCGACCTTTGAGACACTATCGTCATCGCTCCATTCGGCCAGAAATTGCTCAAGGGAAGGGTCAGGCGTACCCCCTTGAGCCGCAGGTCGGGCGTCGGCTTTCTTGGGGTCGGCGACCTCGACGTCGGCGTTGTCATCAAGATCCTCGAAGTCGGAAGATTCCCCGGAGGATTCGCCATCATCAGCATCATCATCGTCGGATTCGGAAGGAGCCTCGGCGTTGTACTCAAAGTCCGCGGGGTCATCTTCCTTGCGGTCGGGAGCGTACATGCCAGCCACTTGGCCATCTTCCATCACATTGGATTGAAGGAAATGCTAGGCAAGAGAAGAAAATTGTCAGAAACATCGGATACGAGGCAAACGCAATCGGAGAGGGGGTAAATCGGGATATACCACGGATGGCTTTTGTCGGCGGTGGAGATACTCGAGGCCGAAGCGGAAGGGGTCGGGCAAGGCGCTGGATGTGATAGCCTTCACCCTGGAGCAAAGGTCCTCGAGTTTCACTCGCCATGCGCAGAGCCGAGTGGGATCTCGGGGCCCCGACATGTCGCACATGCGGTGCACTCGGCGCTGCAAAGGAAGCACTCGGGCTTGGAGCCAAGCGGCAACAAGATCGGTTGATACGAGCCCTTCTTGCTCCAGCTGAGCAACTCGGGCAACTTGGGCATCCACGTCAAGGTCTCCGACGCCGTATTTCAATGACCATTGATGCTTGTCAGTCGGCCGGGCGAGGGAGAACTCGGGCAGATTCAGGAGGTCGGGTCCTTGGTCGGGTGACTTAACATAAAATAAAGTGGTCTGCCAGTTTTTGCAGGATTGGACGATCTCGGGACTCTTGTACCTCGGCTTGTCGGCTGCGACAAGGCAGCTGCCGCAGTCGGTCATATCAGTCGGATAGGTTGGCTCCCCACCTTCCGTAGCAGACGGCACCACCGCTCCTGTCCGAGCATTGTGAGCTCGGAGATTGAAGAATCGTTTCCAAAGAGCTACACTCGGGCGGCAACCGAGATATCCTTCACACAGCGTAACGAAGCCAGAGAGGATGATGATGAAGTTCGCCGCGAGGTGATGCGGCTGCGGTCGGTGGAAGTCAAGGAATTTGCGGAAGAAGGTGTTGGCGGGGAGTCCGAATCCATGCTCAAAGTGAGCGAGGAAGACGACCCTCTCGCCAGTGCGTGCGGTGGGCACGATCTCAGCGCCGGGGATGCGCCACTGGACCTCAGCTGGCATCTTGCGGGCGCGAACCAGAGCCTGGATGTCGCCCGCGGTGACTTTGGCCCCCTTCCAGCACCGGCGACTGGCCTGAGAGGTGTCCCGCCGGGGAGCCATGGAGCTCGCGGGCGGCGCGAAAAGAGGGACGAGGTGCTAAAGGCGAGAGAGTACCGTGTCGGCGGAGCGGCACGCTAGCGCACGGCCGGAGCGGATCCCGTGCGCGGAGGCGGAGAGACGAGCGTGATGGAGAGCTTCAACGGGAGCGGCAATGGCGTGCGCGAGCAGCAGGAGATGGAGGAGGAAGACGACTTATGGGAGAAGGAAGGGGCACATGCCCTCCCCTGTGGCTTATAAGGGCGGCGGGGGAGGGGAGTGGGATTCGGTTGCGGCCGTGTGGCCCGGTGTGGCCTCGCACACAGGAAGACCAACCGGCAGGCCGGCGCAAGAGATCCCAGCGTGGGAAGCGAGGCGTGCGACGTGGGGGTCGATGCCTGCAGTTATGTCATGTCGCACGTGGGTCGTGGGCCACGATTCATTGATTCCATCCCGGAGAAATCGGAAGTAACCGTTAGAACGCAATCGGCGAGGAATCAGAGAAGATGCAAAACAGATCGGACGAAATCTTGGCCAGCCGAGTGTGAGCTCCGAGTCGGCCGACGAACTCGGAATGACGCACTTGATGAGGCCACAACATTCGGGAAATATTGAGAAAAGATTGAAAACTGCAAAGGCCCCGCAGTCGAATGACCGTGGGACCTTTACAGCTTTAGGGGCTACTGTCTGGGGATCAGTACCCGGGTAGGCTCACCCAAGCGGAAGCAAACTTTCAAGACAAGGATGGACCGATTGGGCTGCAGCTGGGCCGAGCTGGGCAGGTGTACGGCCGATTGCTCCAAGGCAATCAGCCATACCGAATGACCAGCAGTCGGCTCAGGCGCAACCGGTCCACCCTTTTCATCGCCAAGACAATTATCCGATTGGCCCGCAACTGGGCCGAGGTGGGTATTAGCATAGCCGATTTCCCAGTGCAATCGACCTTGCCCGGAACCACCAGTCGGCCCAGGCGCAATCGGTAGGACCTGCTACCCCTGGAGAAGATGACCCCGAGACCAGTCACAGGTCCAAGTACGAGGTCATAAATGCGCAATCCCGAGATATCGGGGTGGCAGAGAAGCCAAGTCACATCAAAGATCTGGCAGAGATACGGTGTCGACCTCTCCGCCGATTCCGCGGACAGGACGACAAGACCGCACCTCCTAGCGCCACTATTCATCATCATGACCTACAAGTCCACAGCATGGGCCGCCGCTCGTAGGGTCCGGATCAGCCGGAGAAGAGCAGTCGGTGGGACCCAGCCGATTAGAGGATGACGGCTGGGCCCAATCGGCAGTGAAGTTACCGATTTACTCCGGGCTCATGCTATAAGAGCCCGGGGTACCCCTCCTGCGTGGGGGACGATCCGCTCATTAGCACCAGTACTCACATCCTCCTCAGTTCATTCACTGCTAGTAGTTACTTCTCAGGGAAGCAGGAGAGAGCCTTGCCCACGGCGGCGCTCACCTTCCCCTGAGAAGATAGAGAAGCAGTTATTGTAGTCCAGATTCATTGATATAGAAGAGACAAGCAGGAGTAGGGGTGTTATCTCTCTGGAGAGCCCCGAATCTGGGTACATCGTGGTGTCCTCCACCGTGTTTGTGCCTAACCCGATTCCGGCACCATCGATATCTTCTTCCTCGCGTCTTCCCCTCACTTTAGCCATCCCCATGGCATCTGCCGTCACATATCGACGACAGGGAGTGAATTGGGCCTTGGCGTGGAAATTGGGTTTTCTCGTCTAATCAAATAAAAACAACTTTTTTTAGAACGGAAAAAGTACAAACACTCAACCAAGCAAAATGTTTCTTTATTTTGTTTTTGCAGACGATGAGCAGAGGACCGCACGACATGAACTTTAAGCGGTGCCCATTCAAGGGTTCTTGTGACTGCTCTGGGTGTTGTGACCTAGCAGACAAGTTCAGAGGAGAGGAGTGTACGGGGAAGGATGAAAGACATTGTAGATGTCGTAGAGTCGGGCTGAGGCATCCAAAGTACACGGACTCCACTGTGTGGGAGTGAGGAGATAGTGCGGGCGTGGGAAACAAATGTCTTTCGGCCATGCTAACTGTGGATGAGTGCCGGGGGAGGGGAAGGGGAGGGTAATTTGTGGGGCCTTACAATTTTGGCTTGTGATATATTGATCCTGTTGGACTTTAGTTTTTGTCCTCAATCCCAAAAATAATTTTAGGGGCGGTGCTTAGGATCATGTGGAGATTCTCTTACCTTATGTGGCGGGAGAGAACAAAGTATTGCGATGATATTCTTAACTTGTTTTATTTTGTGTTGCAACCTGACAGTACTCTTGCAAGAGTATACCATTTCACATAACTAGCAACAATAATTGTACAAGTAGTTTTCAGGAAGAAAAGTAATTTTATCGTCAAACTATCACCCGCTTAGAATGATATCATGATCCCATTCATAAAATGAGCTAGTAGCATTTCTTTCGTATATAATACGAGAGAAGTGACGAAGTACGTAGGGCCAGTTCTTTTGAAGTTTATGGCCAGTGGTGGAAATAAGTTGCCTTCTTCCCGACTTAATTTAAAAGCCCAACCTAAATTTCAATTTTAGAAGCCCATTAGTTAACCTTTAATTAATAGGCTTCTAAAATAAAATTTTAGGTTGGGCTTCTAGAATAAGCTGGGGAGGGGGCAACTTATTTCCACCGTTCGCCATAAACTCCAAAAAAACTGGCCCGTAGTACAATTACAACATAGGCAGAATAACAAGATTATTACAACGGACATAGCAGTTTTAAGGAATACCAAAATTCAAGCTCCTTTAACAGGAACAAGAATTAATAAGGTACCACAAAAAATGGATTTTCATCAAAATCTGTATTTTTTGTATATATATTATTTATTTTATTGTTTTGTATCTAGCAAAATTGTAAGTTAGAAAACATACAAGATCATGGATTCTTCATTTAATTAATTTTTTTTAGTGATTCACATCTACTAGATCAGAGATCGGAGTTAGGGGAGCTCTCGTAAGTGAGCCTAAGTAAGTAGTGTGGTTCGAGCGGACCAGTCCCCGTTGAGTTCTGCTTTCCTCGTAGAGTTGGTTTTAGCCGGAACCGCGTTCTTGACTTCTTCTTGTGCCCCTTGATTATTGATCTGAATTCAAGTTAGATTAGAGAATACCGGTGCCTTTTGATCCACCCTTAGGTCAGGGTGGTGTGGAGTTTCAGTAACAAAATGCAATCCGTTTTCACGGTTTAGGCTGCTCCCATTTCGCTCGCCGCTACTACGGGAATCACTTTTGCTTTCTTTCCCTTTGGCTACTGAGATGTTTCAGATCGCCAGGTTGTCTCTTGCCTGCTCATGTATTCAGCAGGCAGTTTAAAAGGTTGACATATTTGGGAATCTCCGGATCTATGCTTATTTTCAACTCCTCGAAGCATTTCGTCGCTTGCTACGCCCTTCCTCGTCTCTGGGTGCCTAGGTATCCACCGCAAGCCTTACCTCTTTTGAACCTCGCCATTAACGCTAAGGCTATGACATCCTAAGGTGCTACTAAATGGAAGGATCTTATCAACGTCCATGGATGTGAAATCATAGATCGAACTGCCGAATACATAAGAAAATTAGACTTTCTTCCATGGAACTATTCACGACATATCACATATTTTCCATTGATTTTATACTCTTTCCTTATTCTTAGAATAATTTTGAAGGTATTTTGAATCATCTTGCAGGATATTTAAGCATGAAAGATTCGTTGGTTTTTTCCTTTTACTTAATTGTTCTTTGTTTCGAACATTTCCTGGAAGTAGACGACATGTTTTAAATCTTAATGCAGGCATGTCATATTTCGTGGAATCAGTCTTTTTCGCCACATCGCGCATAAAGGGAATCGAACCCAACTCTTCCACGACCCCCCCCCCCCCCCGAATGGTCCTCCTAGAAGCAGACGAAAAACGAATCTGACAAAGACAAGCCGAAGGAGAATCTTTCTTCAACTGCACCCGAGGCTTAAGAGGCCTTGTTGGGTTTAAAATCCAGTCATCCGAGGTGGAATGATTTGGTGTTGTTCAAAGAAATGCTTCAGTATTCCACCAGTTGTTTGGAGACTTTATTATTGGTATATCGATCGGTCCCACATGGATTGAAATAGGAGCTGGTTCGACATGAAGCTTTTGTAAACGCAGTGCACCTAGGTAAATAAGGAACAAGATGAATACAGAAGTTAAACGAGCCTCCCACACCCGAAAGGTACCCCACATAGGCCTTCCCTGAAACCCCCCAGTCACTAACGTAAACAAAGTAGAAAAAACACCAATTTCTGTACCGGTTCCAGAAGAGCGAAGAAAAGGAAGATATTTTGTAATGGGAACAAGGAAGTGTTTATACTTGTCGCGGTAGACACCTTTAAACAACCATCATTTAACAAAGTAGCAATCAAGAAAGCTGCATAAGTGAATATATATAACCCACAAAAAAGTGAGCTAATCCAACCAATCTTTCTTGCACAATGAAAAGAGCCACGTGCTTTAAATTGAAACAGAAATTACCCAGAGCCTTTCTACATTGAGCTAACGAATTCTAAACTATAGGAGCTAATCATCAACAATATTGAACATTTGAACGCGTCAACCTTCTTCACCCACCACGCCACAAAGCACGCACCTGAACTGGACTCTAGAGGATGAGGGTGCCGCACTCGAAAGGAAGGGGTTGAGGTGGCGCTCCTCCTCGTCGTCCTCCCTGGCAGCGGCAGAGATAACCCCAAGAGTGTGTCCCCCTTCGCCATCGTTCACGGACAACGACACCATGGACAGAAGGGTGGCATGTTTTGCTCTCGTCTTGGTTGTTGGTGCACTTAGCAGATCGTTCATCGGATTGTGTACGTCGTAACTGTGAAAATATGGTGTCGCGAACACGGTGGGTGAAGAAGATCAACGCGAACACGCTCCTTATATTTCACAATGGGGATTACTAAATCTCAGACGATTAAGATTCAACGAAGTCTCAGTCAATGCTATATTCGTGAAATTGTGTGTGGAAATTCGTGCAAAGAAAACTACGAGTATTTTTTTTCTTTTATATATTCTACCACTTGACTGAGACTTCGCTAAGTTTTAATCGATTAAGATCTAAACACACACATTTACGATTCGTTGTATTGAAAACAGCCCCAAAATGAGGGTTCCACACGAGGGGTAAAGATAACGGAGTTAAATGCATTGGCGGTCCTAATTCTTTCCCCGCAGTGTCACTTAGGTCCTAATTCTTTCAAAATGCATATCTAGATCCTAAATTTTTTGTAAATGGTTCAAGTGAGGTCCTATTTTTGTCTGACCTCAGCCTATGACAGGCCTCAGCCTATGACATGTAGGCTCCACATGTCAGGTTGACCAGACAACATTCACTGTTTTGGATAATATTGCAATTGTTTAATGAAAGAAATTCTAGAAATTGATTAAAACTAAAAAAATCATATATTTTAATCCGTAAGTCAGATAAAAATATTTTATACATGAAAGTTGCTCAGAAAAATACAATAAGTAAAAATACGCTGCCCACATATCCACTACCCCCCTCTAACATACCGAACATGGAACATCCCTCCTTCATATTGCCTGTCCGGTAATCATCCGGAGCCGGTAAAACATCCCCAGACGATTTCCTGATCTGAGCAATACACCTAGTACTGCATTAGAATACCACCAACATTGATGCATACCGAACATGGAACATTCCCCTCCGTATTGCCTGTCTGGTAATCACCCGGAGCCGGTAAAACATCCCCGAATGATTTCCCGCTCCGAGCAATACACCTAGTAACTGCATTAGAATACCACCAACACTGATGCATTGTAATGTTGGTGGTATTCTAATACAATAATAGGTGTATTTCTTGGAGCGGGAAATCACCCGAGGATGTTTTACCGGCTCTGGGTGATTACCGGACATGCAATACGGAGGGGGAATGTTCCATGTCCGGTATGTTAGAGGTGGGTGGTGGGTATGTGGTTAGCGTAGTCGTAATTATTGTATTTTTCTGAACTACTTTCATGTATAAAATATTTTCGTCTGACTTACGGATTAAAATAATGAATTTTATAGTTTTAACAAATTTCTAAAATTTCTTTTATTAAACAATTGCAACCTTATCCAAAACGGTGAATGTTGACTGGTCAACCTGACATGTGGGGCCTACATGTCAGAGGCTGAGGCCGGTCATAAGCTGAGATCAGACAAAAATAGGATCTTACTTGAACCACTTACAAAAGATTTGAGACTTATATATGTATTTTAAAAGAATTAGACTCAAATAACACTTCGGGAAAAGAATTAGGACCACCAATGCATTTAACTCAAGATAACGGGCCTTGACAGACGGGGCCAGATGGGTAAGAGACGTGTCTCCTTTTTTATCGCCCTCGTGTCTTGATTCTTGACGCCCTTCGCGTCCTTTTCAAAACAGGGCAGGGTCTCTCTCAAAAAAGAAAACAGGCCAGGGTCCTCCCAAAAAAGGAAAAACAGGGCAGGGCAGGCGAGAGGAGAGGGGAGGGGAGGAGGAAGAGGCGCCGAGCGAAAGACAGTTGAGCGCGCGGCGGCGGCGGCGGCTGCGTCCTCTGCTCGTCAGATCGATCTGGGCTCGTCGGGTAAGTGCACCACACCCCCACCCCTCTCGACGCGCCCGTCCCGGTTTCCGCCGGATTTGTGTTGGCGGTAGGCGCTGATCCAGCGAAGCGTCCGCGGGCGACGAGCTGTTCCTCGATTCGGTCGCCGCGTCCGGTTCACCGGCGATCCTTGGGTCGAATTCGTCCATTTCTAGGCAGATTCGCCGACGATTAGGTGCGGGTAGCTACCCAGAGAATTGGGAATCAGGAGCATCTGCGTAGGCGTGTGTGCTGTACTGTTCATTTCGTGCTCTAGCTCGCAGACGGCTTTGATCCGTTCCACGGATGCTAAGGGTTGCCTTGCTTGATCGTCCCGTGGTGATCCCCGCTGTGGGATTCAGCAAGGCGATAGGTTTATGCGCCAATTTAGTTACTGCTTGTGGTTTCAGTTCACTGCCCCAGATGGGATTTTTTTCAGTTCAAATTTCGTCACGAACGAGTGAGTGGTTAGATTTCACATGGTTGGTCCTTGATGGTTTTGCTGGGTCGGCCGAAAGTTTGATCCAAGTTGTTGATGTTCTTTATCCATTTGTTATCCATTTACCCAAGTTGCTAAGAAGGTCACAGGTTAAAGTGCTTGCTGTTAATTGACACTCTACTGATGGTTGTCTTAAAAAGTACTCCCTTCGTTCACAATTATAAGATGTTTTAACCTTTTTCTGAATCAAATGTATATAGACGCATTTTAGTGTGTTTGTTCACTCATTACAGGCCGTATGTAATCCATATTGAAATATCCAAAACATCTTACATTTGTGAAGAAGGGAGTAGGTAACTGTTGAAACTTATCTCTTTCAGTCCGAGGTCGATTCGGGAGCTTAAGGGAGCATGAGTACTGCCAACGGCGCACGGCGTGCCTCAAGGAGGCAAACACAAGAAGCTGATAAGGTTGTCGTGAACTTGGTCACGAACTCCCCAGCAGTGGGCAGCCGACGTGGGGTATCAATCTCTAACGCTGGTGCGCGCACCTCACCCATTGACGTGGAAGCTCTAGAAGATGATGTGCAGGTTGTATCACCGTCACAAGTGCCTCCTCAGGTAACTTTGCTTTTTGGTGTTTTGAATTGAAAGAGCTAGTAAGTGCTGGTCCATGGTGCATTACATGAATATGATGCATCATTTCTGGCATCTATATTGAATCCTCTTGCATTTTCCAGAGGAGGAATCGGAGAACTAGGATGCGGCATGTGACAGTAGTTGATCTAGAGGTCAATGCTAGCCAGGAAGGTCAGTTCATTACTCACCATACATTGTATTCCGTAGTTAATTTTTTGGCTTCTGACATCATGTAAATTTGTTGGTAAGTTCTTCATTAATCTATTATGATCTGCCTTAATAGATTCTTCTGGAACTACCCAATATATAAACAACACGCATAAATTTTGGTTATTATGTATATCATGCTGCTAAGGTGACTGTAGGTGATGATTATACCATGTGATATTAGTTTACTTCGTACTGGCAGCAGACATACATAAGCTATGCTGAAAATTGGATTCATGAAGTTGTTTTTTGCTAATTTCCTACATGATAATTTCCTGATATAAGGTGATGCATATATACCGATGCTGACTTCTGGAAACCACAACTGGAAGATGTAAAATATTCATTATTATGTTATCTAACTATATTTCCCCCTGCCATTTAAGCCTCCTTACCTGCCTTGTTGTTCATTGAATCAGGAGGAAACAAACGTCAAAGAGTTGCTCCAGAAACAGGAGAAGGGTCCAGCTTGCAGGTATTTGATTTTAAAACTTTGAAGGGATTGATACTCTCTTGGCTTTGAGGTCCAGTTTGATTAGTGATTACTTATTAGTTGTGAATAACAGCTTGTATTGGGTGCATGATTGTTCCCTTTGTTTTTTCTATAGACTTTTGGATTATGTTGTCCTTTCAGTGGTATAAGGGAGTATCCATGGTTGATTAAGTTGGAAGAATTTTCTGTGGTACCTTCAAGTCATACTTGCAGTTCTGCCATGATGTCATATAAATCTGTCCAGATTGTTCTTGATAGAGGCCAAGAGTTATGGTTCTTGGTTAGCACCGATAATTTCGCAATTACCGAATTTCAAGAAGCATTGCCTTCTGTTATGTAGGTGTCATTCCTTATGCTAGAGCACATTTCCACCTAAAAGACCTACGCTATATGTTCAATCCTTGTGTCCAGTTCTTAGTAGCATGCTTCCTCGTGATCCGTGCTGAACTGACAGCATGTTTCCATTTTGGCAGTCAAAGAATGTGGCGAAAACTAGCAAAGAGCCTGTGAAGGTGGCTCCAAAGGAACCAATCTTCACATGCCCGGTGTGTTGGAACAAGTTGGATGAGCCCTCCACCACAATGTGTGGCCATATCTTCTGCACCAACTGCATCAAGCAAGCCATCCAATTCCAGAAGAAATGCCCTACCTGCCGGAAGCACCTCAGGATGAACAATTTCCATCGCATTTACCTTCCTAACACAGCTTGTTAAGGTGAGCCCTTTCAGATTCTATCGGCCTCAGTCTAGTGAGCCACTGTTCCATCAGACCTGGATCGCTTGGCGTGTTAAAAGGAACTTGTAGCAGCGTCTGACTTTGAAATGTATTGTCAGGGTCAGGAGAGCCTCCCAGGGAGAACCATGGTGGATATTTCGCCGAGGAGCATTGTTGTACCATCATCTCATAGATGAGTGTATGGAAATGTGTCAATAGGAGTTCATTGCCCTGATAGACAGTGGACAACCTTGTCTGGAATGGGTTAACCTGATAAACAAGAGTGGATAGCCTTCTGCCTGAAATGGACTAACAGATTTGCCCGGCGGCAACTTGAAAATTTTACCGGATACTGTTGTGTGTATTAGGCTATTTATTTTTCCATAGTTGGTCGATGTAACTGGGGTTGTGATAACAAAATTACTATGCATACAATACTTGGTAAGTACGAAATTATACGATGATGGATCCAATGGCTTGTGTTTGCTGTTTGCTCACATGCATGGACAGCTTGAATAACAATGAATTACAAGAATCGGACAGTGTCATATGCATAGCAGCACTCTTCTTGTGAATAATGCGAGATCTTTCCATGCTCGGTGCTTCTGTACTCATCTGTACAGTTGCATGCTGAAGTGACTTCCCTGGCAAATTTTTCATGATTTTATTCACCAAAGGGAGGTGCGGCTAAAGATGACAATTCAACGATGAACTCACCCCGAGTGGAACTTCAAATCCATGCCAACAACAATTATTCCATACACTGAAACAATTCCACTTTTTGAGTTCTGTACACACAACAGCTACGAATGTCAAAGTATCACCGACTATTACAAGCGCGCCAAACTATTCCCAGTGATGGGCGTCTTCATTCTGATTACATATATCACAATCGATCCACTGGTCGGTCACTTACAATGGACTTCGGGGGTGGTTAGACGACCAGATCACAGAACTGAGATAATAACCAGAACGAAATCTGCTTTCAGGCCCTCGCTGGCAACTTGTTCATCACAGGGCTGATCTTGTCGTCAGAGAGCCCCCTTTGGGGGTCAACCTTGTAGGTTTCGTAGAAGTCCAATATTTCCATTGAAATATTCTTCACCTGGGTATTGCAGATGAATGCCAATCAATGGGTACATATTATGAGTGAACCAATCAATGGGGGGGGGGGGGGGGGGGGGATATCAACAAAACGGGACTTACAGTGTTCATATCAGCATGTAGTTCTTCAAACCAAGAAGTTGTATCCTTATCTTTAAGAACACTTGCAATGTATATACAAGCCAATGCAATCATATAGGGAGGGTGCATGAGAATAAGATCCATTTTGTAAGTATCATTGACAAGGCCCCTGCAGGCACCCATGGCTGATCAGCATATATAAATATGTCAAGTTGAAGATTGAGCATATGATACATCCATAAATCATCAATAAATGTGTTCCACAATTGTAAGGTACTTATTTTCCATGTGGTACCAGATAAAATCTATTGCCTTATTGAATAACTGTGCGCAAAATGAGAAGGAAAACTCAGCTGAGGTACTTGTATCATATGTTGCTACAGTTCTACAAACTTCCTACCAAGGATATTCAACACATCAATATCAAATGTAAATGTTGTGGACAAAATTGAAAATATATTTGTCTCAATTTTCTTTTTAAAAATATAGTCTGAGAGATCCTGAACAAGGACGTCAAAAGGAAAATCTGCTTTCTCTTGAGACTAGCATGCTCGTGTAATAATTGTTTCAAACAGAAGGTTCAAATTTTCACCACCAAAGGTCGTAAAAATATGTAGATAGTTTTTCTTGTATAGAAAGGTCAAAAAGCACAAACAAAATCATATGACACTGTGGGTTAATTATGAAGGCCTAGAAGTTCTATTCCAGAATAACAGCATTCACTAATCAATTTCATGCTCCATTGCATATTTCCATTCATGAAGCAGTGCTTACCAGGCAAATTGTGTCAGGTCTGTTATGCCAGCATCCTGCAACAAACTGCAAAACAGAAAATTTCTCAATAGTCAATACCATTGCAGACTCTATGAAAAGGAATTGGTCTCTAAGTTACGAGAACAGTAAACTACAAAAGTCCCATTCCACTACTTCCGGTGAAGAAATGCTATTTGTTACTCGGATGTGATGTCATGGGAAACAGAATCATACTGTAAAAGAGGACGATATGGATGGTAAACAACCAAATAGTAGTCAAGCGCTTCCAAGAGTTTCATTTCCATTTCAAGAATATCCTTAATTTCAAATCGGTACTTATCATCAGAACCTGCTGCAATCCACAGGAACAAACTACCGTTAGTGCAGATTTTCAATGTAAACTATGTGTGTCTGTACATCATGACTCCTGAGACTTACCACACATCTTTTTGATGTAAAAGACAAGAAGTCTTGCTTGCACTGTACTCTCCTCTACCTTTGATGCTAAATATAGACAAGCCGGTGCTACCAAACGAGGATCATACTCAGTCATGCTCTTTCTGTGAGTAGATTCAGCATTAGGACAAAAATATACCTGCTTACATAAAGTGCTAAATTTTGTTCAAGGAGAAATGTAGAAACAAGAAAACGATATGAATATCCATTTCCAACTTCTGCTCGCATAATGCATAAGAAAAAACACGAGTTTGATCCTTGAAGTTCAGAAAATTAGCAGTTGGAGTTTATAATTATAAAAAAAATCGACCGTACAAGTTTTAGCTGATGCAGACTGCAGTCAAATTATACTACAGTTCTTACATCCAGTAAGTTGACCATTTTAGATACTAGGAGGACCCAGCACCTTACAACCTAAAAATAGTACCATAGTTTCCTTTTTGCAGTTACTGATCGTCAAATTTAAGCAAGAAACCAGAGATCAGAGGGGTGGGGCACTTTTCCTTCATGATGAATAAAATAAACTACATATCCCATGCATCCTTGTTAGGTGAGACCGTGAGAATCATACCTTGTATAGACACGCCTGAAATAAGTGATGGCAGTAGCTATGACTCTGAAATAACAATGATTTAAAATCATCAGCGTCACGAGTTAATCCCGACAAATATATTGCATATAACTGAACAAATGACAACTCTAGTCTTATAAGAAAAAAAAAACATAAACCTTGTGATGCATAAAAATACAGATAAAACAGAACTAACAATGCCAATGGGCCAGTGATTTTTTTCATTTTTATTTAAACGGGTAACTTCTAATATCAATCTTGAAGTACAAACAAACTATGCAGAAATATTATAAGAAAGATGAAACCTGATGAGCATGAGTATAAATGTGTTTCAGGATATATTGTAACAAGTCAACAATTTGTACGCTAATGCGTGTAACTTTTATCATTATAAAAGTAGCTACTTCAGTAAAGTAACTGAAAGTATGTATCATTTGATAGAAGCAAGCATTGTTTTCATTTTCTTGTCAACTGTTAAACACGATGGAGATTTCCCTTGGTTAAGTGTAGAGAGGAAATCATGCCAAGTCCAAGATAATCTAAAAACATTACAGAACTGAGAACAAAAGAGCAGGCCAGGCAATGGATCCAAGGCCTAACCTTTGTCTAACTTTCACCTGCTGCGCCAACCGCCATATATCTGAAATCCACAAATGCTTTACCCCATAAGGACAAAATATTGCAAATCAAGCAACTCTATAGTGATACATTATATGAGCTGCAAATGGAAGGAAATGAATTGCGCTCCGGCTATGTTGATGATATGAGCTGCCAATTAGTGAACACACACAGTTGCACATGTTAAACCACCAAAAACTTTTATCAAAGGAGAGCACAAATCTGCATTTCTAAATCAATAAGTTAGAACGAACATGGTAGGATATTTCCTTTCGCTCTTGATTAACGTTTGCGTTACAGCGAATTTTTACGGTAGTGCCATAGTAGAAATCAAACTGTGCACATCTGAGAAACTAAACTAATTTGCATCAGGGGAATACTACTATGCGAGCAAGGGACGCTGGGAGGAGCTCACGTACGGGAGGACATGTGGATCTTGACGAGGCGGAACTCCTCTGTCGTGATGCCCCGCTCCCGGTCCGCCGCCGGCACGACGTCCACATCCTCCGGGTCCAGTAACTGCTTGCTGCTCGCGCCGGATCAAGCGCGCGCACACACGACACGCCAAATTTAGCAGCTTCAATCCGCGGCATCAGAGGCAATAGCGAATCGATCGAGACGGGTGCTGCTGGAGGCTTACGAGTGCGACGAGGCCCAGAAGTTGGCGGCCATCCCTGGATGGATACGCCGGAGCCGACGAGCTTCGCCGGCCGGAGCGGTGGAGTGAGTCTCTGCGAGTTCGGAGGGGAGCACGGCACCCGAGCAGCAGCGAGAGGAAGGATTGCGACTCGCGAGTTTTTTTTTTGCCTTTGCAACTCGCGAGGTGTTTTTTTTTTTTTGAGAAAAGACTCGTGAGGTGGTACGCAGTTCCGTTGGGGCCGAGCCCAAAGCTGGCCACATGGGCCGTTTCTAAAGGGCCAGCCCCTTAACACGCTAATTTGGCCCTGCACATGCCGGCCCGGCATGTTAGCGGACCATGCCTGGGCCTGGAAGCTGGGCACAGACGTCGATACGTCACAACCCGTTTAGATTTTTTTATTAATCTTATATAACGCACTAGACGTAATATGACTATAATACTCTTAAATAGTAAACCTCTTTATAAGGGGAGCTCTCCTACATGCTATTGAGCAAGTAGAAGAGTGAGAGCTCACGCGCGCTCCTCCTCCGTTGCCCGCCTCGCCACGCCTCGCCTCGTCACGACGCGCGCGCGCCGCGGTTTGCGGAATTGAGCCGAGCCGAGCTAAAACCTATGTCATGTGTGCGCTTAATTTTTGCCAGTCAGGAACGGCTAATTAATTGGCATTAATTTTTAGTTAATGCAATTAATCACGAGTTAACCGTTGCACGATCTGAGACGTCAATCGTGGGCCGACTCGGTCGCGGGTATCCAGTCCCACGTCGCCCTACCTCGGCTGTGTATAAAAGGAGCCGCGGCAACCCTAGCCGCCGTACAACAGAATAGATCGCATCTGTTCTTCCTCGCGCACCGCCCACGTTGTTCCACGCACTACTGCTGCCTCCGGCGATCCCATCCCGTCCGTCGCGTGCACGACTATGCGGGAGAGCAGGCCTCCGAAACCGTGCTCCTTGCGATCCTGCACCGGGAGAGGAGCAATAAGGTTTTTGGGGAGCGTCTACGACGCGACTGCTCGCTTCCGCTCCGGCTCGTCTACTTCGACTACTTCCTCTACGTCGCCATGTCTACCGAAGCTGAGAAGGCCGCCGCCGAGAAGCTCGCTCAGGAGGAAGCCGCCGCCGCCAAGAAGACCGTCGACGAACTTGCTGCTACTAGCAGCGCATCCGCTGCTGCGATCTGGCCGAACGGAGGGTATGATCTACTCATCCCGTTCATCGTTGTTTTCATCTATGCCATGCTTATTGCCTGCGTACATATATGTGTTATCTGCGTAGATCTGAGTTGCATGGTTAAGTATCAGTATAAGATTAATCTTGCATGCGTCATGTTCATGATTTATCTAGGGATTAAATTGCTTGGAAAATTGCTAATATATCCAACAATCCAAAAACCTTATTTTTATAGGCAATTTTCATCTCCTGGTTTTGCTGCGACACTGAAACCGAACCCGTTTACGGGCCAAAATTTTATGCGTTGGCAAACAAAGAATATTTTGTGGCTCACGTCTATGAATGTCTTCTGGGTCGTTGGAGAGACTCCCACTGGAACGATTACTCCTCAACAGGAGAAGGCGTTCAGGGACGCCTCCATCGTCTTTGTTGGAGCAGTTCTTAGCGTGATCGGAGACAAATTAGTCGACGCGTATTTACATATGCGTGATGCCAAGAACTTATGGAGTGCACTCGAGGCAAAGTTCGGAGCAACTGATGCCGGGAGCGAGTTGTATGCTATGGAGCAGTTCCATGATTACAAGATGGTCGAGAACCGTCCTGTGTTGGAACAGGCCCATGAGATATAGTGCATCGTGAAAGAGCTTGAGCTCCTCAAGTGTGATCTACCGGACAAGTTTGTCGCGGGATGCATAATTGCTAAACTCCCTCCATCTTGGAGGAGCTTTGCCACCACTCTGAAGCACCAGAGGCGAGGATTCTCAGTTGAGGATGTTATTGGCCATCTGAGTGTGGAGCAGAACTCAAGGGCAAAAGACTCACACCAAAAGGGGGCTGAGGGAAGTTTTACTGCCAACATGGTGCACCAGAAGAACTTTCAGAATAAGTTCAAGGGAAAGAACAAGGTCCAACAGAATACTACCTTCAAGAAGAAGGGGAAGAAGAACAACAAGAAGGATGATGGTTGTTTCACTTGTGGCTCACTGGAGCACTGGGCTAATAAGTGCCCGAACAAGTATAAGAAGCCAGCGCATAATTCCAATTCTGTCAATGTGGTCATGGGCAACACGGACAAAGGTGCACCTGGGGACGGTAATTTATTTACTGTTTTCTCAGTTTATCAATCTACTGAATTGTGGGTTGACACGAGTGCAAATGTTCATGTGTGTGCTGACATATCCTTGTTTTCTTCTTACCAGACCACAGGAACCAGGTCCGTACTGATGGGGAACGGCGCACATGCTTCTGTTCTTGGTGTTGGTACGGTCGATCTGAAGCTTACTTCGGGAAAGACCGTGCGGCTGAAGAACGTGCAGCATGTCCCCGATATCAGAAAGAATCTCGTTAGTGGCTCCCTTCTATGTAAAGAAGGGTTTAAATTAGTATTCGAGTCGAATAAAACAATCTTGTCTAGATATGGATTATTCATTGGTAAAGGTTATGAATGCGGAGGTCTGTTCCGCCTTTCCCTCGAGGATTTATGTAATAACGTCGTGAATCATATGTTGGAAATATGCCCTAGAGGCAATAATAAAATGTTATTATATATATATTTCCACGTTCGTAATTAATGTTTATATTTCTGTGCTATGATTGCAATGACCCTGACTATGAGATTCAGAAGAAAACTCACTTGCATGTGTGGAAATGTAAACACCAAGAGTTCCTGGTTTAGCCTCTAAGACCAGCTCATGTGCTAACTGATGATTACGTTTTCTTAATCATGGACATTGTTCTTGTAACAAGGATGTCAGTAGCAATGGGAACATATTGTTAGCAGAACAATGATGTTGAACCGACCCCAGTATTGAATGATATACCTAGAGATCACATCGTAACTACGTTATAAGTCATATCATGAAATATTATCATATACGTAATTCCTTAGACCATGAGAGTATCGAGTTGCTTCACACAGGAAGACATGCTTTGGTTCTTAGATGAATCCTCCCGTAAATGGGAAGTAGTAAAATAAGTTCTGGGTATGTCAGATGGTGTGGCTAGTGACTGTGATAGTTCAAGAATGGGATTTTCTCCTTCACGATGAAGAGATATTGACTTTGGGCCCACTCGGTATGACGGTATCCATTCTAGTCTGGCCAGACGCATTGTGATTCAGTCACGGGGATACCGGAATACGATAACGAGAAAATGGACAAACGAGCAAAGAGGATAACGAGTGGCTTGTGTTCAAGAAGTTGTTACACATGGGTGCCAAACTTCTCTCCTCTAACTTTGTCATATATCACGAAGCAAAGGGAATGGTACATGAATAAACATAATGGTTCACTCGAAGTTTCTTCGTGTATGTGCGGGAGTCAACATGGGTGTCCATGGCTCCGCTGTTGATTATTGGCTATTGACAAAAGGCTGTTGACCTATGTCCGGAAGATGTTCTGAGTCATGTCCGCATTATACCGAACCTATTGGGTCACACACTTAACGAGCAGTAGTCTGTTAGAATACTAGTATGGTAGAAGGTTTAGTGGAAGAAAAGCAGAATAGTTCATACGGGTACCGGAAGTAGTTTCGGAGATTTATGGAATTGTTCATAAGGGCACCAGAAGTAGTTCTGGGTATTTAAGGATATGTCCGGATCACTCTGGAGTAGTCCCAGGTGGTTACGAATCATATGAGAATGGTACTGGGGAAGTCCTGGATCAACCGGAATAGTTTCTGGATAATCGTCGGGCGTCCTGACAACCTTCGCGGTCATCGGGTGGCTTAAACTGTAACTCGGATGGTCTTGGAAACTATCCGGATGGTTCCGGAACGTCCGAGAACGGTCCCAAAAGGTCCTGAAGTGCTCCAGAAGTGTCCGGAATGTCCCGAAACGGTCCCGATATGTCCCGGAAGGTCCTGGAAGGTTCCGGAAGGTTCCGGGCAGTACCACCCACTCCCCTGCGCCCCTAGCCATGGGGGGCAAGCCACCTAGGCTGCCCAAGTCGGCCATGGGGTGGGGGGGCGCCATAAGGGATCAATCCTATTCCAAGTAGGATTGCAATCCACTTTGGAGTAGGATTCCCCGGTGGGAAGGACTCCCTTTGGGAGTAGGAGTCCCATAGGGACTCCACACCTCCTTTGGCCGGCCAAGGGGCCTCTTGGCCACCTATATAATGTGGGGAAGGGGTGGGGGGGCGCAGCATAACTTGTCCCCAAGGTCTATGCGCCACCCTCCCTCCTCTAAACCCCGTTGCTCCACTTTTAGACCCCGGTTTAGACGCTGTTCTAGATCGGAATCCGTTAGGGTTTTCTCCCTCTAGTTTTCTCGGTGGCGTTCATCTCTGGACGGCGGAGCGCTGCTGGATTGCTGCTACGGGATGTGTGGATACTAATGGAGGGGTCGTACCTTCGACCCTTCTTCGAGGAGCTTGTTCATGGGACTTGTCCGTGGGACTAGATCGCGGGACTTGTTCGTGGGATTGATCGAGGGACTATTCGTGGGAGAACTTGCGAGATCTACTTCCACTACGTCCACGAGCTTCACCAACTCTACTTCCGCTACATCGGTTGGTGAGCCATGACCTAAGACCTTGTATGCAATCTTCTTGGATGATCTTGGGTTCTTGATTCGTAGGCCGAAATTTTTTGTTTTCTACTACGTTTCCCAACAGTGGTATCATGAGCGATCCTTGTTTAGATGCATGTTTAGGTCTAGATCATATGTGTGATATGAGGCATTGATTTTCTTGTTGCTTCCCTGTCATGTGATTTTTTCTATGCTTGATGGCAAGTTGAGGTTTTGCTACAAGGATTGAGTTTTCCATCGATCCCTCTATGCTGCTTTCAGTATGCTGGTTGCCTTGATCATGGTCTACATCAAACTCATTGGATCTCATCTTAATCTCGCAATAGAAGATTTAACATGGAGGGGCTTGTGGATTTTATGAACTCAAATCCACACGGGGGTCACGCGTTGAACGAAGTTTGGCTTGTGGCATTAGTTGCTGCACGCACCCCGAACGTTAAACTAGCAACAATGAAGTATCGTGTTTGGTTTGTTTAGGGAACAACGTTTGCATGTAACCTGCTAATCAGCCACGATAAAAGTTGCAACAACCCGTGTAGATGGCGATCTAACTCGTTTTTGCAGAATATGCATGTGATGTGGTATAGCCTTCAAGATTTGCAATGTGTTTGTATGAGATGCTATATGATGTAATATTTATTCGCGACCTGCGTGTCGTGGTACGGCATGATGACTGGAGTCATATGATTGTCACTTAATTATGGCCTGCGTGCCAGAACTGTTTATTAGCTCAAGGCAAAGCAATAGATAGATGCAAGGTGATGATCTATGATGCGGAGGTGGACCCCGACGCACATGCCGGAAGCCGTGGTGATGTTCCCGGCGCCAAGGAAAAAGTTTGTGGACACGGTGACTTCAACCACGACGACGTGAAGACAATGAAGACTTCACGAAGCAAAGGGCTATACTATATCACATAATTTTATGAACTGTCTGTGATGTTTATCCCTTTGATGCACCCTTGTTTCATGCGCGGTAGTCGTATTTTATTAGGGTGATCTCTCGCAAAAAAAATATCAAGTTGATAGTGTTCTTCCAACTGTAGCACCGTTTATACTATGTTTCACACCGGAGCAGGTCATGTCACATGGGTGCACACGGTGTGATGCATAAAAGGCGGGTGTGTTAAAAGAACACACAGCACATTACACTTGGTTGTCTTGACGGTTTGGATAAAAGTTTGCTACCGGAACACGCCCATCGAAAGATGAACAAGAATCACCTTTGGCGTGATTGGCAAGTTGGCCTACCAGTCCAGTCTAAGTCATCAGTGATGTCACATCAATGGCGGACGATTGGGTTGGATCTTGAATCACTCCAGAATCAATTACGAGAGATATTGATCTGAGTGGGAGCGCACCAAGTAATTAAATTGATTAATCACAAGTGCAACTTAATTATGAACAAAGTCTTAGTATTTGCATTATCGTTGTAGAATAATGGCTCGCGTTACCACCTTCCCAATTGATTTTGATTAACTATATTATCTGGTAAAAACTTTACGATTGGTACCGTATTGTGAGGACTATCCTCAATAGCGTCGAGAAGGAACTTTTCCTATCACAAATTTTTGATACTCTCCCGCTGATGCTATGGATGATGTGACTTACGTCCATAATCCAAAATGCTAGAATTACACCACAGCTAAGTGCATTGTCTTCACCACCATGAAACCCGAACTTCGAAACGTTTGGGATAGTTATGTCATATTCATGGAACTGAAAAATTGTTTTCAGTAGTAAGACAATTAATGTTGGATATAATATATCTAGTATAATGTATGATTGTAAGCATTAGTGAAAATGTTCACCGTGCTCTAAACAAAACTGATAAGTGTGGGATCCAGAAGAACACCGATCATACGATGATGAGAATTAAGGAAATGGAAGTCCAAAGGATGTTAGTAAGACTCACACGCCGGAAAGCCCATGGCATGCGCCACCCTTGATCATATGTGATCTTCTGTGAGTAGGAGTGACATTGGAAATAGAACTATGATACGTATAAAGGCAAAACGAAAGAAGACTGGAATAACCAGCTCAGAAATGAAAGTCATACGGAGTTATAGATAAATTCATTGCTGGTCAAGAGATGTAATTCTTGGGAATCATGATTAAGCAGTTAATTGTGGATTCTGTATATTGTGATTAAACTGTTGATCACCGGAATATCACATCGATTGCATATTGTTGCAACTCGATGCAAGAAATACTATGGCCTTTATGACTAGCTAATAATGAGTTTTTGACACGCTCGGGAACACGGTAAAAGGTTTACTATACTGTGTGTTGACTCTATGATTATCTTCATAATTCATTTTAGAGTTGAGTAAATTGTTACTACACTTTAGCCTTGTTGCAAAACATCATTTTGAATCATGTTTGTTGCAAGAGAGTTGTTCAAAGCTATGAATAACGTAAAGGCCATACTTCCATTATGAAAAGGTTGTATGTTATGAATCTTGATAATAATACTAAGCATCCATAACACTGACGCTAAACGTCGCAAGACTGACAGAAATACCACATAGATGTGGCACTGCCGTTTATCACAAGTGACATAACATGCATGAAGAATTTCCATAAGTGATGGACTTTCGAGTCATATGATTATGAATCACTTGACGCTTGCGATCTTTGTCTCGAAGTAATGTGAATAAAACACCGTTGATAGGCCATACATGAACGGGCAACTAAACCATTGGTAATCATACATGATGATGTGTGTAGTCCAATAAATGTAGTTGTGTGCAGTGGATTCCCTATCTTCACTCATGAGTTGAAGTAGATATGTGGATATCTGTTCAATAGAGACATACGTCTGAAATCTTTGAAATGTTTAAGGAATTTTAGAGTGAAATAGAAATTCATTGTAACGAGAAAATAAAGCTTCTGCAAATTAGATTGTAGAAAGTAATATTTGAGTTACAAGTTTAGCGAATGTCCGATGAGTTGTGAAGAAGTGTCATAACTTGCGTCTCCCGGAACATCACTGTGAGTAAAATGTTCGAGAGATGTAATCAAGCCATGTATGACACGGTAAGATCAAATATGACGTTTATCAATTTGCCATTATACTTATTAAAGTTATGCGTTAGAGACTACAGCTTTTACACTGAAAAGAGCACCATCAAATCTGTTGAAATGACACCATATTAGATATGATATGGAAATGATAAAACCATATTGTCTTTTCTTAAAATTTGGGTGTATGAGACATATGTTTGACATACTCAAAACACCAAATCAGATAAGTGCTACTTTGTGAAGGTTATTCCAAAAGGTTTGGTATTCCTCTATCACTACACAAAAGCAAAACTGTTTGCTGTTAAGAACAATGTGTTTTGAAGAAAATGGTTTCTTGCAAAAGAGTGAGTGGGAGGACAGTGCAACTTGTTAAAGATTGTTGAATATTCAAATAAGTGCGCAGCTGAACCACACAGGTTAGACAAAACTCGTACAAACATTCATGATATGTAGAACGAGATATTGTTGTTCGACAATGATAAACCTGTGATATACAAAGGAGCGTTGATGGGCCCTGACTCCGGGATTTGGCTAAATGCCAAATAATCCGAGATAGTATCCATGGAAGTAAGTCAAGTTTTGAACTTGGTAGACCCTCCGAAAGACTAAGAGTCTGAAGAATATATAAATGGATCTATAACTGATTCGAATGAAATTGTTTTATCCATAAAGCTCAACTCGTTGGAAATATGTTTTCTAGCAAGTTCAAAAGTTGACTACGGCGAAGTAATGTCGACCGTAGAGATGCTTTAGTCAGTTTGGTTTATACTAGCAATTACTACATATCTCATTTATAGGATATGGTAGAATGAACGTCAAAACAAAGTTCCTACACGGAAATATAACAAAGAGCGTATATCTGATACGACCGGAATGTTTTGTCTATTCAAAGGATGCTAGAATAGATGCAAGCTTCGGTTATCCAGTAATGGACTGAAACTGGCATGATGGAGTTGGAATTTTCGTTGTGATGAAATTGCCAAAAGAGTTTGTTTTCATCAGGAATAACGAAGATGCTTGAATATTCAAGAAAGTAAGTGGGAGCTGAATGATATTTCTAAAACCTTATGTACATGACATATTGTTGATTAGAAATGATATAAATTTCTTGACACGAATAAGGACTTCATTGAAAATAGTTTTCAGCTGAAGTGCTTAGGCTAATATAGCATTAGGATTCAGCACAATGATCTATGTAGATAGTAAGTGCCTGATCATGCTAAAGACCAACATTACATGTTGACATGATACTAAAGTAGTTTAGTATGAAATGCCAAGAAACATGTTCTTGCCGAAGTCGTGGTGAAAAGTTGTTTGCAGAAATCGGTGTTGATGAACACAGATAAGCAAAAACACGTGAATTGAATTCCACTCACCCGTGTGTTTGGATTAATCATGTACACCATAATATGTAAAACGACCAGATATGTCCAGTGCTTCAAAAGGTTATGAGCAAGATACCAAAGTGATCAATATGTTGATCATTGGACAAACAGTGAAAAGTTAAACTTATGATAGATAAGATATGTTTCTCGGAAAATGGAGACAATGAAGAGCTCGTTGTAACAAGTTACACCAGCTGAATTTTGATGTAAACAGTTACACCAATTCAGTCGTCATACTTACTCCGATCGATTTTCGATTTTAATCGGGATTATGTGTTTCACACATAAGGGTGGCACAGTATGAAGGAACTGTGTTAAAGTTAGATACTGTGGCGAATTCTATAACAGAGGCTAAGTATATTGTTGCTTAAAGAAGTAACAAGGGAGAGTATTTTGAATCATCAGTTCATTTATGAACATGGTATGGTTTCCTAGATGCTTGAGGCTCATGGAACATTGATGAATGATTTCATGACTTATTCTAAGGAACCAAGGTCCTACCAAATGATTCAAACATATACAAAGCTAAACTGATAAAATTAGTGAATTTTATGATAGCGTGAAAACGCGAAGATATGCAAGATACAAACGGGCCTGAAACGTCAGATCCGAAGATGAGGTCTATACCACAAATGAGGCATTTATTACACTGGTATGCCATAGGTGTAAAGTGCTCAAGCACTGACAATATTATTGACTCTAGTGCAAGTGGGAGACTGTTGGAAATATTCCCTAAAGGCAATAATAAAATGTTATTATATATATATATATTTACACGTTCGTAATTAATGTTTATACTTCTGTGCTATAATTGCAATGACCCTGACTATGAGATTCAGAAGAAAACTCACTTGCATGTGTGGAAATGTAAACACCAAGAGTTCCTGGTTTAACCTCTAAGACCAGCTCATGTGCTAACTGATGATTACGTTTTCTTAATCATGGACATTGTTCTTGTAACAAGGATGTCAGTAGCAATGGGAACATATTGTTAGCAGAACAATGATGTTGAACCGACCCCAGTATTGAATGATATACTTAGAGATCACATCGTAACTACGTTATAAGTCATATCATGAAATGTTATCATATACGTAATTCCTTAGACCATGAGAGTATCGAGTTGCTTCACACAGGAAGACATGCTTTGGTTCTTAGATGAATCCTCCCGTAAATGGGAAGTAGTAAAATAAGTTCTGGGTATGTCAGATGGTGTGGCTAGTGACTGTGATAGTTCAAGAATGGGATTTGCTCCTTCACGATGAAGAGATATTGACTTTTGGCCCACTCGGTATGACGGTATCCATTCTAGTCTGGCCAGACGCATTGTGATTCAGTCACGGGGATACCGGAATACGATAACGAGAAAATGGACAAACGAGCAAAGAGGATAACGAGTGGCTTGTGCTCAAGAAGTTGTTACACATGGGTGCCAAACTTCTCTCCTCTAACTTTGTCATATATCACGAAGCAAAGGGAATGGTACATGAATAAACATAATGGTTCACTCGAAGTTTCTTCGTGTATGTGCGGGAGTCAACATGGGTGTCCATGGCTCCGCTGTTGATTATTGGCTATTGACAAAAGGCTGTTGACCTATGTCCGAAAGATGTTCTGAGTCATGTACGCATTATACCGAACCTATTGGGTCACACACTTAACGAGCAGTAGTCTGTTAGAATACTAGTATGGTAGAAGGTTTAGTGGAAGCAAAGCAGAATAGTTCATACGGGTACCGGAAGTAGTTTCGGAGATTTATGGAATTGTTCATAAGGGCACCAGAAGTAGTTCTGGGTATTTAAGGATATGTCCGGATCACTCTGGAGTAGTCCCAGGTGGTTCTGAATCATATGAGAATGGTACTGGGGAAGTCCTGGATCAACCGGAATAGTTTCTGGATAATCGCCGGGCGTCCTGACAACCTTCGCGGTCATCGGGTGGCTTAAACTGTAACTCGGATGGTCTTGGAAACTATCCGGATGGTTCAGGAACGTCCGAGAACGGTCCCGGAAGGTCCTGGAAGTGCTCCAAAAGTGTCCGGAATGTCCCGAAACGGTCCCGATATGTCCCGGAAGGTCCTGGAAGGTTCCGGAAGGTTCCGGGCAGTACCACCCACTCCCCTGCGCCCCTAGCCATGGGGGGCAAGCCACCTAGGCTGCCCAAGTCGGCCATGGGGTGGGGGGGCGCCATAAGGGAGCAATCCTATTCCAAGTAGGATTGCAATCCACTTTGGAGTAGGATTCCCCGGTGGGAAGGACTCCCTTTGGGAGTAGGAGTCCCATAGGGACTCCACACCTCCTTTGGCCGGCCAAGGGGCCTCTTGGCCACCTATATAATGTGGGGGAGGGGTGGGGGGGGGCGCAGCATAACTTGTCCCCAAGGTCTATGCGCCACCCTCCCTCCTCTAAACCCCGTTGCTCCACTTTTAGACCCCGGTTTAGACGCTGTTCTAGATCGGAATCCGTTAGGGTTTTCTCCCTCTAGTTTTCTCGGTGGCGTTCATCTCTGGACGGCGGAGCGCTGCTGGATTGCTGCTACGGGATGTGTGGATACTAATGGAGGGGTCATACCTTCGACCCTTCTTCGAGGAGCTTGTTCATGGGACTTGTCCGTGGGACTAGATCGCGGGACTTGTTCGTGGGATTGATCGAGGGACTGTTCGTGGGAGAACATGCGAGATCTACTTCCACTACGTCCACGAGCTTCACCAACTCTACTTCCGAGTTTCACTTTAGCCAAATGTTCTAAGTGTGATGCATGTGTGCAAGCTAAGCAACCTCGCAAGCCCCACAAGGCTGCGGAGGAGAGACACTTGGCGCCACTAGAACTCATACATTCTGATCTATGCGAGATGAATGGTGTGTTGACTAAAGGTGGAAAGAAATACTTCATGACATTGATAGATGACTCCACTAGATTTTGCTTTGTGTATCTGTTAAACACTAAAGATGAGGCTCTGCACTACTTTAAAATCTATAAAGCAGAAGTTGAGAACCAACTTGAGAAAAAGATTAAACGGGTTCGGTCTGATCGTGGTGGAGAGTACTTTTCTAATGATTTTAATTCTTTCTGTGCGGAACATGGAATTATTCATGAGAGGACGCCTCCCTATTCACCCCAATCAGACGGGGTTGCCGAACGGAAAAACCGTACTCTAACAGATTTGGTTAACGCCATGTTAGATACATCGGGTTTATCCAAGGCATTGTGGGGGGAGGCTATATTGACATCTTGTCATGTCCTGAATAAGGTTCCCGTGAAGGATAACGAGATCACTCCCTATGAATTATGGGAGAAGAAAAGAACGACACTCTCATACTTGCGTACTTGGGGCTGTTTGGCGAAAGTCAATGTGCCGATCCCCAAAAAGCGTAAGCTTGGACCAAAGACCGTGGACTGCGTTTTTCTGGGCTACGCTAAGAACAGC
The DNA here is from genome assembly GCA_950022295.1 of Bromus sterilis. Taxonomy (NCBI): domain Eukaryota; kingdom Viridiplantae; phylum Streptophyta; class Magnoliopsida; order Poales; family Poaceae; genus Bromus; species Bromus sterilis. Next base: position 21,818,661 of record OX465597.1, on the reverse strand, counting down.
GTTGGATATAGATTTCTAGTGGTGAAATCTGAGGTACCTGACGTGAAGGTCAGTACGATTATGGAGTCTAAAGATGCTACATTCTTTGAGGATATATTTCCCATGAGAGATATGCAAAGCACTTCTAGACAGGAATCTGATGAGATTCCTGAACCCGCCATTCCGATGGAATATTATGAACGAACTCATGATGATAATCCTGTGGTGGAAGACGATGAAGCTCCTATTAGGAGCAAGAGACAGAGGACTGCAAAGTCCTTTGGTGATGATTTCATTGTGTACCTCGTGGATGATACTCCCACTTCTATTTCAGAAGCTTATGCATCACCGGATGCTGACTACTGGAAAGATGCGGTTCGTAGCGAGATGGATTCCATCTTGGCTAATGGAACATGGGAAATCACTGATCGTCCCTATGGTTGCAAACCTGTGGGATGTAAATGGGTGGTCAAAAGGAAGCTTAGGCCTGATGGCAGTATTGGAAAATACAAGGCTAGGCTCGTGGCTAAGGGCTATACCCAGAAGGAAGGAGAAGATTTCTTCGATACTTATGCACCGGTCGCCAGACTGACAACCATTCGAGTATTACCCTCGTTGGCTGCCTCGCATGGTCTTCTCGTCCATCAAATGGATGTTAAGACGGCTTTCCTAAATGGAGAGCTAGACGAGGAAATCTACATGCAACAGCCAGATGGCTTTGTAGTAGATGGTCAGGAAGGAAAGGTGTGCAAGCTATTGAAATCTTTATATGGCCTGAAGCAAGCACCTAAGTAGTGGCATGAGAAGTTTGATAAAACTTTGACATCTGCTGGTTTCCTTGTAAGTGAAGCTGACAAATGTGTATACCATCGCCATGGTGGGGGCGAAGGAGTTATACTGTGCTTATATGTTGATGACATACTGATATTTGGAACCAACCTCAAAGTCATTGAGGAGGTTAAGACATTTCTATCTCAAAACTTTGAGATGAAAGATCTTGGTGTGGCTGATGTTATCTTGAACATCAAGCTATTGAGAGATAATGAGGGTGGAATTACGATTTTGCAATCCCACTATGTTGAGAAGATTCTGAGTCGCTTTGGATATTCAGATTGCAAATCTTCTCCAACGCCATATGATCCTAGTGTGCGGATTCGAAAGTTCGAAGGCACAGCTGTAGATCAGTTGAGATATTCTCAAGTGATTGGATCACTCATGTACCTAGCTTGCGCTACGAGGCCTGACATCGCATTTGCTGTGAGCAAATTGAGCTGGTTTTTCTCAAATCCGGGAGATGTTCATTGGCATGCTATTGAAAGAGTTATGCGCTATCTAAAGGGTACAATGAGCCATGGACTTCACTATACCGGATACCCGTCGGTACTTGAAGGGTATAGTGATGCAAATTGGATTTCTGATGCTGATGAGATGAAGGCCACAAGTGGATATGTGTTCACACTTGGAGGTGGCGCTGTTTCATGGAAGTCTTGCAAGCAGACTATCTTAACGAAGTCGACAATGGAAGCAGAGCTCACAACACTTGATAAATCCTGCTCTGAAGCAGAATGGCTTCGAGAGCTTTTGATGGACTTGCCAGTGGTTGAAAAGCCGATTCCGGCTATCCTTATGAACTGTGATAATCAAACGGTGATTGTTAAGGCAAAGAGTTCAAAGGACAACATGCAATCCACAAAGCATATAAGAAGGGGATTGAAGTATGTCAGACATTTGAGAAACTCCGGAGTAATAGCATTGGATTACATCCAATCGGCTAAGAATCTGGCAGATCCCTTCACCAAAGGTCTATCACGTATTGTGATAGACAATGCATCGAGGGAGATGGGTATGAGACCCACATGAGTTGCCGTGGTGGTAACCCAACCTACATGATCGGAGATCCCGTGAAATAGGACCTGGGAAAACAAGCTAGTGGTTAACTGAGGAGAGTAATTTTACTACCCACTCCGTTGGAGATGCAATACTCTCGGTAACTGTATGGTAGGTTGACTTTTGTCTTAATGTGTTCTGAGGCTTTCATAAGCGAGATGCTATCCTACAGAGCGGTCTCTGGAAGAACACACCTATATGAGCCCGACTGCTGGTCACAGTCTATGAGATAGGGTAATCTCTAGGAAGCTCATGAATAGGCAAGGAGTGTGACTAATATGCTCCACCCGCGGGGTCAGCCTTCGGCAGCCTAGTATCGGTAAGACAAGGAGTGAAACTTCTTTACGCCAAACTGTCAATTCAAGGCATAGTCCATTGTTCAGTTGTGAAGGAATGTAATTCTTTGCTCTAGGTGGATGTTCAACCTTAACTGGTCTCCACTGAAAATACTGATATATCAAACAGTGTTTGGAACCGAGGACAACACCATGGGACCTTGAGATCTGGTGGGGGATTGTTGAAATAAGGCATGGGCTTTAGGCCCATCTAACAATTTCAGAAAATCTCTAAGGGCCCATGTGGGAAAAATGACATGGGTGTGGTGCTAAGTTTAGTCCCACCCCGGAAGTGGAGGGTGAGTTGCACCTCTTTATAAAGGGAGCTCTCCTACATGCTATTGAGCAAGTAGAAGAGTGAGAGCTCACGCGCGCTCCTCCTCCGCCGCCCGCCTCGCCACGCCTCGCCTCGTCACGACGCGCGCGCGCGCCGCGGTTTGCGGAATTGAGCCGAGCCGAGCTAAAACCTATGTCATGTGTGCGCTTAATTTTTGCCAGTCAGGAACGGCTAATTAATTGGCATTAATTTTTAGTTAATGCAATTAATCACGAGTTAACCGTTGCACGATCTGAGACGTCAATCGTGGGCCGACTCGGTCGCGGGTATCCAATCCCACGTCGCCCTACCTCGGCTGTGTATAAAAGGAGCCGCGGCAACCCTAGCCGCCGTACAACAGAATAGATCGCATCTGTTCTTCCTCGCGCACCGCCCACGTCGTTCCACGCACTGCTGCTGCCTCCGGCGATCCCATCCCGTCCGTCGCGTGCACGGCTGTGCGGGAGAGCAGGCCTCCGGAACCGTGCTCCTTGCGATCCTGCACCGGGAGAGGAGCAATAAGGTTTTTGGGGAGCGTCTACGACGCGACTGCTCGCTTCCGCTCCGGCTCGTCTACTTCGACTACTTCCTCTACATCGCCATGTCTACCGAAGTTGAGAAGGCCGCCGCCGAGAAGCTCGCTCAGGAGGAAGCCGCCGCCGCCAAGAAGACCGTCGACGAACTTGCTGCTACTAGCAGCGCATCCGCTGCTGCGATCTGGCCAAACGGAGGGTATGATCTACTCATCCCGTTCATCGTTGTTTTCATCTATGCCATGCTTATTGTCTGCGTACATATATGTGTTATCTGCGTAGATCTGAGTTGCATGGTTAAGTATCAGTATAAGATTAATCTTGCATGCGTCATGTTCATGATTTATCTAGGGATTAAATTGCTTGGAAAATTGCTAATATATCCAACAGGGTTGACGTGCCAGACGAGCCAAATGTGTCGGCCCAACTAGAAAGGGGTCGTGCCTGGGCCAGGAAGCACGCCCCGGTCCGTAAAGGTAGCATGTCGTAGTGGGTCGTGTCGTGCCTGGCCTGTGTCGGTTCAGCTGGGCCGGGCCGACCCATGTAGCCACCTTTGGTCGTGCCCAGTGGTGGGCTGGAATTCACCGGAATGCACCGGAGAGCGTCGTCATTGTTTTGCTTTGTTTTGTTGTGCAACTATCTACCCTGTCGCTAGGATTTAGGATCTACCCCCGAAGGCGATTCTCCGTCGTCGTCGAGATCACTGTTACCCTTCCTCACCCTTTGCTCTCTCTCATAGGGATCTGCGTGGGGGCGATCTCTGATCGCCAACAACGGGATTCATTTTCTTGAGGGGTTGGAAACTGTGGCCCCAGGGTTTGCCCGAAATTTCCCCGATTGAGTTTCTGTTGAGGCTATAGAAATTATGGAAGGGTCTTTGAGGGATGGTGCTCGGGAGGTGGAACTGGTGATGAAGGAGCTTGGCATGCGTGACGATGATCTGAACGATGTGGTAGTGGAGGAGTAGGAGCCACTTCCAGAGGATGCAAATCGGTGGATGGCTATAGCTAGAGTCCACATTATGGGAAAATCACCTTCTCAGCTCGAGCTCATTTGAGCTTTGTATGAACAGTAAAATAAATTTTCTCAATGTTTGTGCTGATTTGTTTTCAGAATTTTTTGAATTGTTTTCATTTTTCCAATTTTACTGTTCATAGAGCTCATTTGAGCTCGTGCTCATATAAACTGCGTCCAAGTTACAACCATTATGTCTTCTTCAAAACAATGAGGGTTGCATGGAATTTGGCTCAACCGGTCCAGATCCGACCTCTGGAGGACAACTTATTCATACTTCAGTTTGCGCGCCTAGACGACTGTGAGAGGGTGATGGAGGACGGATCATGGAATTTTGGGGGCAATGCAGTTGTGCTACTTGGTTATAACGGATTCACGGAGCCTACACTGGTTCAGTTGGATATCGTTGATATATGGATCCAAATACATGACCTTCCTGGTGGCTTCACCCTGCTTCTAAAACCCCTAGCAGGTAAAGTGAGGGTATTCATATATGCTGAACCCAAGTCTCAAGACTTCGAAGGCGATTTCTATCGGGTTCGCATGAAGATCGGTGTTACGAGCCCCCCAAAGAATGATGCATCCTTCGTTAAGGGAGGGAAAAGGAAGAATTTTAGGGTCAAGTATGAGCGACTGCCTGGATGGTGCGCGGTGTGTGGTCATCTGGGTCATCTGTTCAAAGAGCATGGTACTAGGATTCATCCTCATAAGGCTCTGGTTTTCAAAGACCTCTGAGGACTATATTATTGCGGGGCAGGTCCAGGTCCCGGACAGTCAAGAAGAGGACAAGGAAGAGGGTTTTAAACCGAGGGAGGCTCGGGACGTGGCACCCCAGACCCGACCAATGGGGCCGCACGTGAGGAGAAGATGGATCTTAACACGAGAAACAATTATCCACTCAACAAGAAGAGAGGCTAGGAGCAGGAAGCTACCACTTATGGGGGCGCTGCCTCGGCCCCTTTGTTGGGCACATATATGGGAGCGACTTAGAAGATCACGAAGGAAATTTTGTGTGATACTGACATGTTGTTAGCACCCAACCTTCCCACGACAACAGTACCACTGAGTCCTCTTCCGAAGCAAGATCTGAAGAGGACGAAAATTGGGTCTAATGCAGATAGAACCCAGGGACTGAAGAAAAAAAACTGCAAAACCAAACAACGCAAAATCGGCACCATCCGGGATGGATGGGCGTCACGCGCAATGAGTATCCTCAGCTGGAACTATCGTGGGGTTGACACGCAAAAGCGTGACAGTTTGTGAGCTTCGCGATCTCGTGAAGCACTATGCCCCTTTATTCTCTGTATTGTTGAAACCCAACTAGAGGGTTCTCGGGTTAAGAGTATTGTTGATTCTTTAGGCTACAATAAAAGCTATGCAGTTAGTAGTTATGGGAAAAGTGGTGGTCTAGACCTCTTTGGACTGATGAAATAAAAGTTGAATTGTTTGATTACTCCCAGTACCATATTGATACAATTGTGGAAGGCATCGGTGTGAATCATCTTTTAGGGCAACTTTTTTTTCTAAAGAGAGGCCCGGGTTCATAAAAGACATAAAACCTGGGATATAATAAAAAAGGACTTTGCAGATACCGGATCTCTAGAAGCGATGAACGGTAGATACCCGGAGGGCATCTATCCCCCGTGGCATAAAATCCACATTCTTTTTCATAGTTACTTATTAGGTATCCCTCGCAACGGTATACCACATATATTATTTTGATGAACAGTTTCAAAAATAGACATGTGCTCATTATTTGTTAAAAATGCTATTAAACCATCGTGAATTTTGAAACAAAAATTGAGCGCAAAAAGTTTTAAATTTTCAACAACTTTCCAACAATGTATCATTTACTCGATTTTGACAAACAGTTGAGATGTTATGGTCAGAAACAACATAAATAACGGAGTGAAGTTTGAACGAAAGCGCGCCTGAAGTTTTAATTCTACTCAGAGTGTGTTTCGAATACTCTGTTTTGATCACCAGCATAACACACATTATCTTAATTAGTGTTCTTTGTATTACCATGATGTTTAATGGATACACTTATTTTGTTTAAAAAAGTGAGTGATCCTTACCTCTTTCTCGATGTGTTGTCGATTACGATTTACTTATCTTTTGCTCATACTACCTTTGTTCTGTAATATAAGATGTTTTTGTAGTTAAATTTAGACCGCAGACACGTCTTATATTATGAGACGGAGGGAGTATCACTATATGTACAAATTTAACCTATTACATTTTGCATATATACATTGGAACTGCCATTTTAACATATGCGTGTGAATTCCCCGTAAAAAAACATATGCTTAGATAAAGAGACAAAATACCGCAAGGCATGCCCATTGGATGAGCAGAGCAGAGGAACGTGGCTAGCATGGAGATAAATTCATCCGTGGTCGCTGAAGTTGAGACTGAAATTCACTTTGGTCCACGTACTTAGAAATACCCGAAATACGGTCATTAAAGTTGTATCAGTAAACACCAACGGTCATCGCCGTACGCTTTGACTACGTATTTTGCCTACATGAATATTGTTTGACCTGTTGATCGTCTATAAATTCATCAATGGTCACTGCAGGTGTCTTCAAAATTTTATTTTGGTCATCGGTTCAAAATTCAAAACACATCACTTTGTTCGTTCGCTGGTATTTCTTCATACTTTAGTTTATATATATAAATAAATATATTAAAAAATTAATTTACGTATAACTGTAAAAGTATTCATCACATATACAATAAATGTTCATGTAGTATAAAAAAATGTTCAAACTTGTTTTATAAAGTGTTGCTAGCTTTTAAGAAAATATTAGTGATATTCAAAAAATAGTCAAGTTTCAAATAGGTTCAAGAAAATTAGTTATTTTAATACAATATAAAAAATTGCACAATTTACAAAATTGTTTTATACTATTCAATAATGAATCATGAAATTGAAGAAATGGTATATCTATTTGAGAAAATGTACTTGGTTTTTTTTAACTTATAGTCAAAAAATATTCACATAAATTTAAGGAATTTTTTCTGTCCATTTATAAAATGTACATAACATCTGAAAAAATGATCACATGTTTTTAAAATATGTTCATGATATATTTTTAAATATATTAATATAATATTTTTAATGTTCACAAAATATAAAAATATATTTATGACCATATGAAATTTTTTTATCATATATTTTAAAATATTTAACATTTATTAAAAATGTTCAAACATATTTAAAAAAAAATGAGTATCTTATATTTAGAAAATGTTGGACACATGTATGCGAATAGGTATACCTTCTAAGAAAACTGTAAAAATGCATCCTAACATGAAATACTTTTCACAGGCGATAAGCCTATTGTCCCTGAAGTATGAAAGTAATATTGTTTATGCACATACACCCTCCAACGTGGATGAAAAAAAACTAGGTTAAAGTATTCTACCATAAAATAGATTAACTAATTTTTTAAAACATGAACAATTTTCTAATGTCACCATTATTTTTTGAAAGCTAGCTACATTTGTGAAAAATAACTTTTCACTGCATTAACTTCTTTGTATGTGTTATGAATTTTTTAAAAATATAAATAAATTATTTTATGCAATACCTATAATTTAAATATATAAACAAAACAAGAAAAAAAGACTAACGAACGAACAAAGTGATGTGTTTTGAATTTTGAACCAGTGACCAAAATATTTTTTTAAGACAACTTCAGTGACCATTGATGAATTTATAGACGGTCAACAAATCAAACAATATGTCATGTAGGCAAATACGTAGTGAAAGCGTATGACGATGAGCGTTGTTGTTTACTGATACAACTGTAATGACTGTATTTCGGGTATTTTTAAGTATGTGGACCAAAGTAAATTTTCGTATCAGCTTCAGTGACCGCGGGTGAATTTATCTTCTAGCTTGGAAGAAAAGCCACCAGCAGAATTACTGCGTCGCGCCGTATGGAGGATGGTTGGTTTCACTTTTCACCTTGGCGGCACAGAGCGGGTGAATGGGCCGTTACGGCCGTGGGGTCCACCTCGCCAGGCTGGCAACCAGCCAGCTATTTAACGAGCCGTACGCCGCCGCGGCACGCGAGAAGCCGGCCACCGGAAAAGTTCCACACGCAGACAAACCAACCACCGCGAGAGAGAGAGAGAGAGAGAGAGAGAGAGAGAGATGGATCCGGCGGCGGCGGCGGCGGCGGCGGCGGCGTGGAAGACGCAGTTCCGGGCGCGCCTGGCGAACCTGGCGGCGAACTGCGCCAAGGCCGGCGAGAAGCTCGCGACCGCGCGCACCTTCATCGAGGCGCCGATCCACGCCGCGGGCGTGCGCGCCAACATCGGGGCCGCGGTGCAGGCGCTCGGTGAGGCGCAAACCCATTTCAGCCTCGCCGGGAGGGACATGCTGACGGCGCAGTTCCTCGCGTTCCGAGCAGGCAGCACCAACCCGGCGGAGCCGCTCACCTCCATCGAGCAAGTCGCCGCCAACAACCCGCTGAGGCATGCCCTTTCCAACCTGGACCTCGCCTACCCGTTGGCGGACGACGGGTGCGAGTTGGTCGACTGGATCCGCGGAGTCATGGCGGTGATCTACTGCCTCCTGGAGCACCCCGGTCTCCCGGACGTGGACGCCGTCATCGCCGCCGAGCGCACGGAGGCGGTCCGCCTCCTCAACATCGCGGGGGAGAGGCTGCAGTTTTGCACCACGGCGGCCGACGGCGCCCTCCAGTTTGTGTCGGGCCCCTGGTGATCGAGATCGAGCGCATTTCACGGCGACGTCTTCGTTTGCTTGATGATCCGTAGCTGCTACTTGTTCGATCCCTTGTTCGTCTCTCCTAGGCCGTGCGTAGTCGTCTTCCGAATTCGTCTGGTTCATGCGCGATCGAATGGTGATTGATTCGAACTCTTGGTTGTTGTTGCTGTTAACGCTGGAATCTATGAGCAGAGCGATGTAGTTCAGTAATCTCTCTTGGGTTGGATGCATTTCTGGCCCTTTGTTCGTTGATGTGTAGTGCTGGTTGTATCTTCTAACCAGCAATTGCATGGGAGACAATGTAAGTACACTTGATTGGTGATGTTTGTGCATGCAAATTGCAATGCCGTAATGTTTGCAGTTGCTTCTTTGTGCTTCAGTAAACACTTGGTTGGATAAATGTTTGTAGTAGTTGCTAATTTGTGCCTGGATAAATCAACCAGATAAGAATGAACTTCATTTCTGCATTGGTATTACTAGTACAAGTTTTGCCGTGTGCGGCTATTGAATCGATCGTTCTGATTTCTGAAGCTCACCGCAAGTTAATGATGTGTGTGTATATGGATCATGTAACTGACAAAAGGGATTGGGTTTAAACAAGTTTCTTGAAACAAGTTGCAGTACTAGTAATTGCTTGTTCGTCTGCAAACTGAAAAAACTAGATGCCTCAAATCACAGATAGACAAGGCATCTGAACTTTTCATCGGCGGGGAAGAAGCAGTCAATTCCTACAGGTATTGAACAAAATAGAAGAGAGATTGATGAACATAATAGATGGAAACGAACAAGTGGCTAACGAATTGCCAAAGACAGTGGCATGCGCCAGTTCTATGGTGCTTACTGTTCACGTAGGCTCACTCAATGACCCCTAAGGGCAATTTCAACGTGGCGATCCAAAGTCCAAACAACAGTGGATCGACTAAACTGATAAGCGGCGTTTGTTTTTGTTCGCACGCCCGTAGGTCGCCTCAACGCCATTGACGCAGTTCGCGGATGAAAAATAAATAATGTAAGAAATACTGAATAAAAACAAAAAAATAAACCACATAAAATCTATTTTACGTTAATTAAACTTAACAATGGTAAATAAAGACATAAAAAATAAACGGTGGCGACTGATGGTTTATCTAGGCGTCAACATCTTTTTCAGTTAGATTGAAGAATCTGAGGCCTCCATCCACAGAAAAGCGGCCCTCAACGTTGCCAGCGTCGCCGCCTGTTGGGCCACATCTGGCGCCTGCGCCACCACCACCTCCTGCTCGGCCGCCATCTGGCGCTCGGCCTTCTCCTGCTTGCCCGCCAAGTAACATGTATAGGCAACCTCAATGATATGTCATTCCTCCTCATCGAGTGTGCGCATAGAAATGACACCCAGGTGGGCACCGTGCTCGTCCACGACCATGAAGTGGGTGTGGATGTAGTGGTTGTTGGGGGCATCAGGGGAGCATTGTCTTGTGCTCAAACCGTAGAGTCGTCTAGAGCCTGTGCAACCGGACTAGCGAGCGAGCTCCTCGCGCTCGGACGCCTCGTGGTCTCCTGGTCCTCTTGGCAGGCGTCCTCCTCATCCTAGCCCTCCTCCCTAATCATCATGGGCGATGATGGGGAGTGCTCGACGACAATGGTGCCCCGGCAACGGACGTCATGCCCGATGCGAACTAGATGTCCCAGTTGGGGGAGTCAGTCATAGAGTCCGGGTGTCGGCGTTGATCATCCAAGAGGGTAGCACAACGGTGATAAAACTCTGCAATCCGCACCCAGATTGCGGCACGACCGTCACGGGAACCCTTTTGGGGTTGAAGTGCCAGCCATGCGGGAGATTGACGTCCGACCATGACACAAACATGTTGTTCTTCAAGTGGTAGACCGCGCGCTGGACTAAAGGTTGACGCGTTGCCGTGGCTATCGAAAGTGGGGTGGCCGGTGATGTTGCCATTGTCTCCCAAGATCTGTTGCACACATGCATGTTTTCTACTTCATCGAATGCCACGTCCTGAAATTTGTTTTATTTTGAGGGAAACATAGAAAACATGATTAGCTATTATTAAGAGAATACACTAATGCAAGGAAGGAAACAAGGTGCTTGCTGATCGGTGAGGCCATTAAAAGGGAGCCGATATCGGTGGTGGTTCCCTTACTCTCTTTGTGTCGAAGCGATCAAGACTTACCATGGCTTTAGCTTGAAGAAGGCGGGGTCCGGGTCAGCTCGAAGAAACGGGTCTCCCACTTGATATGCACCTTAATTGTGACAAGAGGGAAGCATGAACGATTTGAATTTTATATTTGCGTCACTGTGTTTATGAAAGAATGTATAGAGGTTTTATGATTCGTCATAGAATAGAATGATAAAAAGAATATAAATTATGTTATTACGATGATTGATGAATTAGCGTAAGAATGAACTGGATGATAGCAATCATGTGTGGTAGAACAAAATATTTCCTCCATAATTTTTTTTGAGGGGTACAACCAAAACTTTATTAACTAAGGTTTGGAATTTCTTTCGCTAAAACAGTAATAACACAATCCGGCGGTCCAGCCCGCCACACCTTGCTCCTTTCCTCGCTGATCGCTAGCTTTGCAAGCAAATGCGATGCTCAATTAGCCGCCCTAAGCACCACCGGAACCCTAGCACCTCCGCCGGGAACTCAACCCTAGTTACGTAGATTCGATCGCCTCACAATCGCCCTCCGCTGCCAGAGCGTTTTCCCAACAAGTGGACCCAAAGCTCGTAAATTTTTATATGATGTTTTAGGTTACCACTTTAGTGACCTAAATTGTTTTGATAAAAGTTTACAAAGGTAGTAGAATTCAAAGGGAAAACCAAGCGAAGGGGCTGAAATGAGGAGTGAAACACATATAGGCAAACGAGAGACAAAAAAAACTTTGATTCTTTAAAAACGATACTCCCTAAGATACAAAATAAATGTGTAGTTTTGAACTAAATTCAGTTCAACCTTACCTTAAAACGGTGACATTTAATATTGCTCGAAGTGAGTATAAAGATATTTGGAATTTCATGGAGGAGGGTGAGGTTGGGCCTTCAGACCCATTGGCGACCATCACCAACCGCAAACTCCCCCTTTAGGAGCCCACGGCGATCATGGCGATCACGACGCCCTTACCCTAGCCGCCGGGCTAGGGTTTTTCCTTCCCCTAGGCGCTTGGCTAGGGCTTTCTCTCCCCTAGCCATCGAGCTAGGGTTCTTCATCCCCGAGACGCTGAGCTAGGTTTTCTATCCCCGCCGTCGGTGAGCGGCACGGGTCTCTCCTTCTGGCGCTGGTCCATTGCGGTGATTCGGCTCTTTGATGTTGTTGAGCTGACTGATCTTCGCAACAATCTGCTGTGTTGAGACTAGGGTTTGCATGATCCTGCAGATTCATCGTCCGTAATGAAAGCTATAAGTTGGAATTGTCGGGGTCTTCTCGGCGCCCCAACAGTTCGTTCGATTCTGGACATCCAGAGGCGTCATGAGCCCGATGTCTTCTTTCTATCAGAGACGCACTTGGACGAGGAAAAGGCAGAAATTGTGAGGAAAAAACTGCGGATGGACCATATGATCGTTTCCCCTAGCCCTGATGGGAGGAAGGGGGGACTCTTGTTAACCTGGAAGAAGGAGGTGAGGATCTACTTCCGGGATAACACCCTGGACTACATTGATGTGATGGTGGAAGAAGCAAACGGAGATTTGTGGAGGATGACTGGTATATACGGTGAACCTAGCTGGGAGCATAAGGACAGAACTTATAGGCTGATCCGTGATCTTCATGCTCAGTCAAGTTTGCCGTGGGTAGTGATTGGTGACTTTAATGAAATCTTGCTGTCATCAGAAAAAGATGGGGGTGCGCCTCGGGTGCAAAATAAAATGCAAGCGTTCCAAGATGCCCTCAGTGATTGCGGCCTAGAAGATATGGGGTTTGAGGGAGACCTGTTTACATGGTTCAGAGGTGGCCTTAGGGAAAGGCTAGACCGAGCTGTTACTAATGAAGGTTGGATGACTCTACACCCCTTGTCCAAGCTAATTAACCTGGAACTTGGAAAATCGGATCATCGGCCAATATGTCTTGATACGGAATACTTGGTGGGCGTTGCTAATAACCGGACACTAGGGAGGAAATTTGAGGCTAGATGGCTAGCCGAAGAAACCGTTGAGGAGATTGTAAAATCCTCGTGGCTAAAAGAAAAGTCAAGTGGTTCATGCCCAACGAGCAAACTCAAACTCGATTCGGTCCACAGGGACTTGCATACTTGGGATAGACGTGTTCTGAAGGAGCCCCGTGCTCGCTTACGTCGGAATCAACAAGAACTGGAAGAATTAAGGTGTGCAACTCCGACTCCTGAGGTGCGATCCAAGCAAAAAGAGCTAGTTGTTCTTATCGAAAACCTTCCGGAACAGGATGAGTTGTACTGGGCCCAAAGGGGTAGAGTGAGCTGGTTACGGAGAGGAGATCGTAATACCTCTTTTTTTCACCATTTTGCCTCTGCTAGGAGACGAAGAAATCTTATCAAGAAACTAAAAAGGGATGATGGCAGTGTTGCTGAAGGAAATGACCAACTCAAGCCGATCATCCATTCTTATTTCCAGAATTTATTCTCTTCGGGACAGTTACAAACAGATCATGAACTGATAGCGGTTGTTAATCCCTTGGTGAATAATACGATGAATACCTTCCTAACAGCAGATTACACAAGGGAGGAGGTTCGAAAAGCTTTATTTCAGATTGGAGATATGAAAGCCCCGGGACCAGATGGTCTCCATGCTATATTCTTCAAGAGATTTTGGCACATAATTGGAGATGAGTTGACTGATGAAGTGTTGTGGGCAATAAGAAACAGGACTATCCCGCATGGGTGGAACTCCACCAATGTAGTCCTCATTCCAAAAGTCCATAGTCCGGATTCTATCACACAATATAGACCTATTAGCCTTTGTAATGTCATGTACAAAATTATCTCAAAGATGATAGCGAATAGGCTGGAAAGGATCTTACCTGAAATCATATCACCCACTCAAAGTGCCTTCGTTTCGGGAAGGCTTATTACTGATAACGTACTGGTGGCGTATGAGTGTTTTCACACCATAAAAAAGAGGACGAAAGGATCCAATGGTTTGTGTGCAGTGAAGCTCGACATGAATAAAGCATACAACCGTGTTGAATGGGGATTTCTGGAGAGTATGATGCTTAGTCTGGGATTTAATGCCCAATGGGTGGAACTGATCATGAGCTGTGTATCATCGGTGAATTACCGGGTGCGGTTCAATAACACAGAAACTGATGAGATTACTCCAACTAGGGGGCTCCGTCAAGGGGACCCCCTATCCCCATACTTGTTCTTGTTGTGCTCTGAAGGACTCTCCAGTTTGCTGGCCCAACATGAACTGTCTGGCGACTTGGAAGGAGTCCGGGTATGTAGGAATGCCCCCTCTATTTCACATCTGCTCTTTGCGGATGATTCTTTGATCCTCATGAAGGCGGATATTTCTAATGCACGTGTACTGAAGTCCATCCTTGACAGATATTTCTTGAGTTTTGGTCAGGTAATTAGTCACGCAAAATCAAGTATCTTCTTCAGCCCCAATACCCGTGTGGGAGTCAGAGAGGATATGTGCGCAGAACTAAACATCTTAACGGAAGCTCTCTCGGATACATACTTGGGCCTCCCCTCTATGGTGGGGGTGGACAGATCGGATTGCTTTCAACACCTTGTTGATAGGGTATGTCAAAGATTAAAGGGGTGGAAGGAGAAATCTCTCTCTATGCAAGGAAAAGAGGTTCTTATCAAAGCAGTTGCTCAGGAAATTCCATCCTATGCAATGTCGGTGTTTAAATTACCTAAGAATATTTGCAAATCTATAACGGATGAAATAGCGGGCTTTTGGTGGGGTGACACAGAAGAGAAGAAGAAGATGCATTGGTTCTGTTGGTGGAAACTTTGTGTACCAAAGCGAAGAGGGGGGCTAGGGTTTAGAGACTTGCACAGTTTTAACCTTGCTATGTTAGCAAAACAGTGCTGACGTCTAATCCAGAACCCAGAATCTCTTTGTGCACGAGTCCTAAGTGCCAAGTATTTTCCAGATGGTGACGTACTAAAGGCTGGACCAAAAAAGGGATCATCGTTCACCTGGCAAAGCATCGTGATGGGAATTCAAACTTTTAAAAGAGGATGCATTTGGAGAGTGGGAACGGGATCACGTATTAATATCTAGCAGGATCCCTGGATTCCTACTAGTTGCAATCGAAAGGTTATAACGCCAAGGGGAGTGACCATGTTGGACAAAGTAGAAGAACTAATTGATCCACACACTGGACAATGGGATGAGCAGCTAATATTGGATAATTTTTCTCCCGTGGACACTAGAAGAATTCTCCAAATACCTATTCATCCGCAGGCTGTGGAAGATGTATTGGCATGGCACTATACAAAAACTGGTATATTCTCGGTCAGGTATGCATATCATGTTGAATATAACCACCTCCATGGTGGACAGAGCAGACTAGGCGTGCAAGAAATTTCGGAGACAAACCTCATCTGGCATCGAATTTGGTCACTTAAGGTTCCAGGAAAGGTAAAACATTTCTTTTGGAAGGCTCTCCATGGCGTTCTTCCTAGCCTGGGAGTTCTCGCTTTGCGCCACATTCCTGTATCACCTCAGTGTCTGGTGTGCCGGATTGGATACGAGGATATACAACATGTACTATTTACATGTGGCAGAGCAAAAGAGGTTTGGTCTAGTCTTGGTTTACAAGGCGACATTCAACATGCCGTAGACCAGGACCGGTCTGGGTCAGTAACGCTGGAGATCCTCTCGAGCCTGTCTGGTGCGGCACATGAAATACCGAAGCCATAACTAGTCGCTATGGCATCTTGGTACATATGGTGGCAGCGCAGAAAATTTGTGCGAGGAGCTGTGATCCCTAATGCGCCTGCTACTGCTATCTTAATCAGAGTTCTTGCGACCAACTATATCCGGAGTTGTGATCCTAAGTATAAGGCGGCTGCAGATCGTTGGAAGAAGCCAAGCTTCGGAGTTGTTAAAGTTAACGTTGATGCATCATTTCATGTGGAAATTTTGTCTGGAGCAACGGGTGCTGTTGCGAGAGACGATAAGGGACACTTTGTTGCTTCGGCAACTTGGTTTATACCACATGTTGATTCGGCAAACTCAGCAGAGATGATGGCTATCCGCAATGGCTTATACCTGGCAGCGAACGTTGGCTGCAGTAAGACCGAAGTTCAATCAGACTGCTCCAATGCAGTGGAATTCGTGATGCTTGGAGATGAATATTTGGGTCCGGATTTTAGTGTGGTCAGGGAATGTTCTACACTGGCTACTGAGTTTGCTGAAGTCAAGTTCTTGCACTGCCAAAGAGATGCCAATCAAGTTGCTGATCGGCTGGTCAAACATGGTTTCACCTTGATAATGATATATCTGTTATTTGAGGACTATGCTTTAAAAAAAAGATATTTGGAATTTCCGGTTCCACATTTGCTAAGATAAAAGAGGAACAAAATCCAGCGAGCCATGCGGACTGGGTGAGCAGGATACACACGGTGCTGTTCAGGCAAGAAAAGAAAAACGTCAACATGGCTTAGCTTGGAAGAGAAGCCAGCGCGAGAGAGAGAATTCACCGTGTCGCTGACGGTGGTGGTTTTCACTTTTCACCTTGGCGGCGCAGTGGGGGTGAACGGGCCGTTACGGCCGTGGGGTCCACCTCGCCAGGCTGGCATCTAGCCGGCTATTTAACGAGCCGTACGCCGCGGCGGCACGCCAGAAGCCGGCCACCGGAAAAAGTTCCACACGCAGACCACCCAACCACCGCGAGAGAGAGAGAGAGAGAGAGAGAGAGAGAGAGAGATGGATCCGGCGGCGTCGGCGGCGGCTTGGAAGAAGATATTCCGGGGGCGCGTGAAGATCGTGGCCGAGAACTGCGGCATCGCGAGCTCCTCGCTGGCGGCCGCGCGTCCCTTACTCCAGCAGCCGATCCACACCGCGGCCGCGGCGGCCGCGCGCTCCAACGTCAGAAACGCGCTGGACACGCTCGCTGCCGCGCACGGCTTTTTCACCCTCGCCGGGATGTCCATGCAGGCGGCGCAGTTCCTCGCGCTCCGAGGAGGCAGCCCCAACCCGGCGCAGCCGCTCACCTCCATCGACCAGCTCTCCGCCCCGGACGCCGCAGAGAGGACCGCTGTGGCCAAGCTCCAGCAGGCCTTCCCGGACGCGGAGGTAGGGTGCGAGTTGATCGACTGGTGCCGCGGAGTCCTGTCGGTGATCTTCCGCCTCATGGAGCACCCCCTTCTCCCGGGCGTGGACGCCCTCATCGCCACCGAGCACACGGAGGCGCGCCGCATCCTCGGCATCGCGGCGCAGAGGCTGGAGACTTGCACCACGTTGGCCGACGGCGCCCTCCAGGATGTGTCGGGCCCCTGAATATCGAGCGCACGGCGACGTCTTCGTTCATTGGCTTGGCCCCTGCAGGTAACTCGTCTCTCCTAGGCCTCCGGTGATCGAGCGCACGGCGACGTCTTCCGAATTCGTCTAATTCATTCGCAATGGATTGGTGAACCAACTGTTGGTTGTTACTGTTAACGCTGGAATCTATGAGCAGAGCGATGCAGTTCAGTAATCTCTCTTGCGTTGGGTACATTTTAGTTGATGTGTGTTGGTTGTATCCTCTAATCAGGAGTTCAGTAATCTCTCTTAGGTTGGGTGCATTTCTGGCCCTTTGTTCATAGATGACTGATCAATTGCAACTAGGGAGACCTGGTTTGGTGTTAATTTGGGAAGCACTTCACAATGCTCTGCTGATTATGCAATATCTGTGGTAAACCTTGATCTGTCGATTTGTTTTCCCTATATCCATGCTTTATATAATGCAATATCTGTCGGGAAGCTTTATCTACCAATTTTTTGTCTGATTCAGATACTATATATATGTTAATCTGTTTCAGTGTTCAGAGCATGTCTGAGCATCTATGCTTTAGTTGTGAATTGTGATACCTGTGATGAGGCTTGATCTATATCTAATTTTTCATGTGATCCACATGCTACATGATTAACCAGCAAACTGTTTGTCATTGGTGATATGAAATATGTGGCCATGGAGGGAGGAGTTGGGGCTCCCACTTTCTGTTCAGTTGCCTGCAGTTTTCTTTCCCGTTTTTAACACATTGTTGTTTGCAAATCAGCAAGTTTTCAAACTTTAACGGGAAAGGCTAAGGTGTCACCATGGGGTAGAGATAGATACAAGGCAGAGTGGTTGGTCTGATTTCTGGGTACAGCGAATTGTGCTAGCATAACAATCCCGAGATTTTCCCCCGAAAAAATAGGTAAGAGAGATTGGGTTAGCTTGCTCTTTCTCCCTGTTCTTAGTATGTGTATGCGGGTTACGTGTTCATGTTTGTTCATTGCAAGTTTTGCTTGGTTTGGTCAAAGCAATGGTGCATGTTAGGATGCAAAAGCTGTACAAGATCCAGATTGTAGTTCAATTTTAGACATAGAGTTTGCAAATCCATTTTGAATTTTATTCTAATCAGCAGATCATAGATGACTGATCGATTGCAATGCTGTAATGCTTGCAGTTGCTACTTTGTGTTTCAGTGAACACTTGTGATTGAACTGTTGGTTGTATGCATCTTTAAATCAACTACATAAGAACTGAACTTCATTTCGATCCACATTTATTTTCATTCGTGATGGCTCCTAATCTCGTGCGTTGGTCCTTACGGTTCTTAGCACAACGACTTCTCGACTGTCTAGTACAACAGGTTTGTTAGACTATGGTGAGAGAGGGGCAATGACGACGGCATGTCTTTGGCTCACTGTCATGATGTTTAATGAATGGATCGAGTTTGTTTTAGAAAAAAACAAATGAGTTATCACGTCTCTTTCGTAGACTAAGGCATAGCCTAGTAGTGGGAAGAGGCTGATGTCTTTCCACCCACCCAAGTTCAAGGCTCGGTACTTGCAAATTCGGTTTGTTGCACCTATTATACTGTAAGGGGCTTACAGCCTTTCTATAACAAAAAATCACGTATATTTCTCTAAGGGCATCTCCAACTCTAATCCATAAAGCGGACACCGCATCCGTCCGCGTACCGTTTCAGATTAGTCCGCGGACACTTATGCGGAAGTCAGTCATCCGACCTTGGCCACAAACATTTTAACTAAAATAAAGCAAAGTCACATAAATTTCTAAAAATTAGATGGATTTCATTCAAATTTGAATATAATTTACATAAATTAAATGATATTTCATGCAGTTAACTACCTCGTATGCATGTTCGGGGTGCCCCGCAGCACCTCAGTCGCCACCCATGTCGTTGTCGTCATCATCTTTCCAACGGTGGAAGGGCATGGGGTTGCGACATGCCTGCCCGACCATCTCTTATTGCTCACGACAAAACAACTCGTACTCCTCCACTGCGCAAAGGGTTGCGTTAGCAATGGACGACCATGGTATCACCGGTCCAATGACCTGACTCTTGCCCTTTTCCTTGGTAGTGCAGATGCGGCAACGTCGCTAAGGGACCACTCCCCGCCCAACATCTTGTCGAACTGTTGGTCTAGCTGGTGGGGCGCCGCTTGGACATCTCCGGAGTGGTGAGAGAATGATATCGGGCACAAGACTCCGCGATTTTCTTTTCAGCAAGGACCCAGGAGGATGCCTTATCGAACTTGGGAAGGCGGAGCGGTTCGTCTTGTTGCACTGCTCCTTCCCCGCCACCTTCCTGGCTGCCCTCTCCTTTGTGGAGGTGAGGTCCCATGAAAAGTGACCGCCACCGTGGCCAAAGTAGTGCAGAAGGAGCGGTTGAACACCGCGTAAGCGCTTTCCAGCAACGACGGCGGCTCGTCCTTGACGCAACATTCGATATGTACGTTCGGTCTCGGTGGATCAGGGGGCGATGTCGGCTCAGGCTTGACACGATGTTCGATCTGGACACCGCAGTTGTGATGGATGGGGGCGGCGAGGCACACTCCGTGTTCACCAGAAAGAGAGGTGGTGGCAACATGCGCTCCTCCTTTATAGGGCGTTGAAGAGGAGATGATGGCGTCGTTCCCTTGTCGTAGATGAGCGAGCATGGATGATGTAGTCTATCTGCATCGCGAACTCCTCGTCCGTTTGAGTGGCCTTGGCGAGCAGACTAAGTGCGTCAGTGGCTGCTGCGACGGCCGCATCGACACCTGGTCCTCCTCGTTGTTGGATGAGATGAGGATCTCGTTGCTGGAGGACCCCGAGCGCCATGGAGGAGGAAGGACCCGGAGATCTTTGACGTCGCATGCAGGATCTCGATGGAGATCCCCTTCCATTGATATCGTCGATCGGCGCAGAGAACCATGATTTTATCATGGAGATCAGGGTGGTGGATAGACGCGATTTGGGTGTGTGGACAGTAATGTAACCTTAGCCGTACTTAAATACACACGAACATCTTTGATGCGACCGGAGTTGGTTCAGTGGGCGCCTCTCCGGCATTTAACGGGTGCAGAGAACGAAGGCACGACTTCATTGGCGGTCACATAGTTCTTATCGTCATGAATGCCGATGAATTGTGTCCGCTCTGAGCGGCCTGATCGACATGAATGCGCGATAATCACTTCAAAACTTTTGGCGCGACGGCGAAGGTGTTTTTGCGGTTCGAATTTCGACAAAGCCCTCCTCCGGTTTGAACTAGATTTACGGCAAAACGAACACATTCACCGATCCACGAATGGTAAAAGTGATGTGAAGTTGTGAACAATCTAATCGAAACGTATGCGGAAGACTCGAATGTCGACGCTGGGCTAAGTGTGGTCGATAAAGATTCACTACCTCCGATCATACAATTGTAAATTCAACTTATTACATTTTACATATATACTTTGAAATTGCCATTTTAAGGTACTCCTATTATTACTCCCGCAAGGGATAATTCCTGCAGTAGGTAGATAATTCCCGCAGAGAACCGCAAGGGATGCGTATTGGCCATTGGGTGAGCAAGGCACGCGCGTGGATGCAGAAATGACGAGGTGAAAGTAAAGCCACCACCAGAATTACTGCGTGGCTGATCCCACATTTCTCCTCAACTACCGGTGGTTTCGTTTTTTCACCTTCGAGGCGGGGGTGAACAGGCCGTTACGGCCGTGGGGTCCACCTCGCCAGGCTGGCAGCCAGCCGGCTATTTAACGAGCCGTACGCCGCCGCGGCACGCGAGAAGCCGGCCACCGGAAAAGTTCCACACGCAGACCAACCAACCACCGCAATAGAGAGAGAGAGAGAGAGAGAGAGAGAGAGAGAGAGAGAGAGAGAGAGAGAGAGAGATGGAGCCGGCGGCGGCGGAGTGGAAGACGCAGTTCCGGAGGCGTGTGGCGCACCTGGTCGTGAACTGCCGCACCGCCGGCAACCTGCTCGCGGCCGCGCGTCCCTACATCGAGCGGCCGATCCACACCGCGGACGCGGCGGCCGCGAGCGCCAACATCACCGCCGCGCTGGAGACGCTCTCTTCCGCGCACGGCGCTTTCACCGTCGTCGGGATGTTCATACTGACGGCGCGGCTCCTCGCGCTCCGAGGAGGCAGCCCCGACCCGGCGCAGCCGCTCCTCTCCATCAAGGAACTCGCCGACACGGACGCCGCGGCGAGGACCGCCATGTCCAAGCTGGAGGTCGTCTTCCCGTTCGCGGACGATGGGTGCGAGTTGATCGACTGGTGCCGCGGAGTCCTGGCGGTGATCTACCGCCTCCTGGACCACCCCCTTCTCCCGGACGTGGACGACCTCATCGACACCGAGCAGGCGGAGGCGCTCCGCCTCCTCAACCGCGCGGCGCAGATGCTGCAGGCTTGCGCCATGGCGGCCACCAGCGCCTTCAAGGATGTGTCCGGCCCCTGGTGATCCAGCGCTCGGCGACGTCTTCCTTCATTGGCCCCTGCCGGTAACTCGTCTCTCCTAGGCCGTACGTAGTCGTCTTACGAATTCGTCTGATTCATGCGCGATGGAATGGTGATTGATTCGAACTCTTGGTTGTTGTTGCTGTTAACGCCTGAATCTATGAGCAGAGCGATGCAGTTCAGTAATCTCTCTTGGGTTGGATGCATTTCTTGCCCTTTGTTCGTTGATGTGTGCTGGTTGGTATACATTGGAGTTTGTAGTTGCTACTTTGTGCTTCAGTAAACACTTGGTGATTCAACTGTTGGTTGTATGCATATTCAAGCCAAATAGATAAGACTGTCACCTTTTTTTTTAGGGGGATAAGACCCGAGTCATCTGAATCTATGAAGGATGCAGTTCAGTAATCTCTGTTCTGTTGGGTGCCTGATGCATTTGTAATTAGCACTTCATTTGTATGCCACTTTACATCAACTGGATAAGACCTGAACTTCATTTATGGCTACTGAATCGATGAGTTCTGATTTCTGGGTACACAGCGAATAATCCAGTGATTAGGCGGTACAGAATTGTGTTAGCATAACAGTCCCGAGATTATTATTTTTCCGAAAAATAGGTAAGAGAGATTGGGTTAGCTTGCTCTTTAATCCAGGCATCCAGCAAGCAATTTTTTAGTACATCCAGCGTGCATGAACTCCAGGTTTAAATCGAACAAGCTTGTTCTTTCTCCCTGTTCGTTAGTATATGTATGCGAGTTATGTGTTCATGTCTGTCCATTCCAAGTTTTGCTTGGTTTGTTCCAAGCAATGGTGCATGCAAGGATGGATGAAGGCCTTCCTCCATCTCTTGTTTCTTACTCCAACTATTTAGTCTTCTGAACGTGACAAGCTAGATAGATTGAGAAGATGTACAAGATCCAGATATTAGTTCCATTTTAGACTTAGAATTTGCAACTCCATTTTGAATTTTATTAAGAGATCCAGCTTCAGGAGCCGGCCATTAGTTTAGTCTTCTGTACTCCAACTGTTTTACTTGATCAGATTTTGTGTTTCAAAATTTGACAATGCTTTGTACTCATACTTTCGATGGAAATGGGGTCTTCTCATGACTTTTGCTGGCCAAAAATCCGGCCAGTGAGTGTGAGTATGAGTGTACTTTCGATGGAAATGTGGAGTTGGAATACTTAACTGGGAGTATTTTGTGTTGATTAATTGAGTTTGGATAGCAACAAGGCGTGGGTATGATCAGTGTGTGATTAATTAACTGCCAAACTGGATAGCAATAAGTTTGGATAGAAAACCTTCTAGTGCCTTCGATTGTACTTCTGCATTGGAGTACTGTACTTAGGATTTCCTCTTGCTGTCAACAATCCAATTCAGAATTTTAACTTGTTAAATGTTGGTGATTGATTGTTGCATCTGACAAGTCAAGTTTTGATATTTGCTACTCCACTTGTTGATTTCTTGAAAAAATTAAATTGACTTGAATAGTTTAACTACAATAATTAAATTTAAATTGGATAATTGAAATTAACTTGAATAATTAAATTTAACTTGGATAATTTAAATTAAATTAAATAATTTATGAAGAAACATAAGAGAGATTGGTGATCAGTGGTCGAGTCCGTGCTTCGTCGCAGGACCGCGCACAATCAGCCATACAGAAGCATCTAGCAGTCTGAGAAAATGGGCTGCAATCGTCGGTGCATTCGCTCCATCGCGGCCCACGCCGCCATGGCTAGGTCATCGATCGCGCGGCACAACAACTGTTGACCGCAGGTCCCCACCCAAGCTTGGATGACGTCTTAGGGCGACGACGGAAGGAGCATGAGGTGGACGATTTGGAGTGTTGAATTTCTCTTCTTTGCTATGACTTCCATAAATGTTATTCCATGGTAAAACTTTGTAAGCACTCAAAATGTTTTTCAATGTTTACAGAAAAAATAAAAAAATAATGAAAAAATAATGAAGTTTTTTTAAATAGGATTTAACTATTCATGCTACGATCATATGAGAATGGAAATTACATGCACATATAGGTGATGTTTTCCTAAATATTTTGATATCTTAATTATATTTTTCTGAATTAGTATGAATTTGTTCTAAATTTTTCAAAGTTCAGGTCAAAAGGCAAAAGCATAAGAGAAGCGAACGACTTGGACATAGATGAGATATTTTTAATTTAGGAACAGATCAAAGGGGTGTGACTTAACTAAAGGCATAAATGTAATTGCACCATTTCTTAAAGATTAATAAATAAAGAAAAACGATACTTCAATGCAAGCCTGACCCAGAAAGAATAAAAAATAAATAGAAGAAATGAAAAAACAATAAATAAAATAAATAAATAAAGCAAAGACAAGAAAAAATAAAAAGGGGAAAGGAAAAGGGAAGATTTGCTAGTACTCTTTTTTCGATACTTGACAAAGGCAATAATGTCGTTATCCTTCTGTCAACCACGACAACAACAAAAAAACTTGTTACCTGGTTTGTCGAGTGTCAGCCAGTTGACAATCCGACTAGTATGACATTATTTTGAGTGCCTTGATTTTGAGAGTTATTTGGAAAAGGTATAAAACGAAGCCTCAACTTATAGACGAAAGCTAAATGAAACCCTCAACAATGAATTCCGATCGTTCGCATCCTGAATTATTGAATGTCAGTTTGAATTGAACTTGTATCTATTTGGCGCAGCGGAAAATGGAGGATCCCGACCAGTATAGCGTGCTGGATATTAAAACGAATTGGGCCGACCCATTATCACAACCACTCGTGCTCGCTCTTCTTTGTTTCTCTAAAATTTTTAGCTTTTTATTTATTCATTTTATTTTTTAATTTGTTTTATTTTACTCTTCTTCTTTTGCAATAAATAAATGCATTTAGTGTGTTAACTTTAAAGAAATTATTTGAACTCCAAAATTTTAAATTTTGTACAAATATTCTCATTCAATTTTTTCCAAATTTTATAAAATGTTCACACTTAAAAATGTTTGCTCGCTAAAAAAAATCCTTTATATTTTATTATTTTTTGCTTCACTTTTCAAAGATGTTTGCATTAAAAAAATTAAATGTTCATACTTAAAAAAGTAATTAGAATCCGTTACAACATTACTGAATAGTTCACATTTTAAAAATGCGTTAAATGTTCGCGCACTTAAATGTATTAAATTGTTCGCACATCAACATTTTTTTGAGTGTGGGTTTCTTTTAGACCGGGATACAATAGTTCGGAGCACGAACGCATCGTGATTCAAAGTTAAAGGTTTGATTTAGATTCCTTCTACAAGTTCAGGGTCTGTTTAGACTTTTTTTTCCGCTGCACACTTGGCATAGGTGTAGCTTTGCCAAGTATTTTGTTTTTTTAGTGTTTTCTAATGCACTCGGTTTAAGTTGGTTTTTGACGAGTGTCTGATACAATGTGCACGACAAATCTTTTTGCAAAAAAAATGTGCACGACAAATCTTCGGGTACTTCAGATATGAGCCGGTACCAACAGTGGTGTACAAATGTGTGTGTGTACATGTGCGAAGGTCTAAAGACTAGGCATGTTAGGTCGTGGTCATTGTAATTTCCAAAAAAAGTATGTTATAATTAATCTGATCATTTCGGTCCATGCGGCCTAGTAGCTAAACTTTGAACTGTCACTGTTGATGTGCAATAGACACCAACAGTATCAAGCCTTCTGTTCAAAAATTCACATATGAAGGAAAGCGGCTTGTCGGTGTGCATGAACACCTATTCGGATGAGGGTTCTTTAAGTGCAGACATGGGCCATATTACCGGCACAAAATGGGCTAAGGGCTTCCCAATCCTGAGTCCAAGTAGGCTCGCGAGAGATAAAGACGAGAAGGCGTCACTAATTTAGGGATTTAATAGTTATGGGAGATATCTTTGTCATAACCCCAAGATTGCATTGTCGTAACATATCCCCCATCGATAATCGAAAGACCATCGACTTTGATCTACATATATGAAAGGATGGGCTAGGCTTTGGAAGTGGTGGATCCAGTAAGATCAGCCCTCCAAGAAAGAAACAATGGTTAAAAAAAATCTAAAGAAATATGTTGTTCATTTTAGAAGGATGATAGAGGCACACACAAAAATAAGGTTTGGGATGTTGCATAGACCACTCATACCATGTGGCCTAAGGTGTATGGCCAAAAAACGAAGTTAGGGTAGTTGTGTATGCCAAACATGCCATGTGACCCAAGGCGCATGAGAGTATGCCCCCCACATGTTGCACCATAGGCCAATTTCCTGGGTCCTATGTTTTGTTACAAAAAGAATCCTTATTTAGAAAAGTTATTTTACTACTTAATTCTATAATAACAAGTTCATGGCAGTTTTTCGATAATCCACCGATCCAACTTCTCAATTAGAGAGAAATTAAAAATAAGATGATGCGAATGTGATTAAATTGACATACTTAAGCACTTTAACTTTTAAAATTTTGATGCAAAATGAAGTATCATAAAGATTTATATACTACCTCCGATCCAAAGTTGTACTAAGTGTGTGCCCATTAATATGGGTTGGAGGGAGTAGAGATAATTGCGTGACACATCGTCCAATAGATATATCTGTTCAAGTTTGCGAGACCACGCTCTTACAAACTTGCCTCTAGATATGAAGCAAATATCGCCGATATGAGGATCAAATGGGGGACTTATTATATCACCAAGATTGGATCACAAATTTCATATCATTACTAAGACAAACACTACATGAAACAAAAGTACACAAAGAACTGAATTCTTCTTCATCTCACGCTAAGACGATATTTTATACCTAATACTCCGTTCCTTGATATAAGGTGCCTAAGCTTTTTGCACGAATATTAACACGTACATGTAATGCTATAATTGAACTGATTTTTCCCTAGAAAAAACCAAGAGAAAACCGTTTAAATCAGCCAATAATAGAAAAAAGACTCTCCATTGTATCTCTTTCTGTAGGTATATTTACCTAGACGGATGGTATAATACCAATATGCCATGTATTTTGGATTTTTTTCTCAAAATTTTAGGCACCTTATATCAAGGACTAGATGTAGTAATAAAGGAAGGTGGTGTTTTTAGTCCGTTTTTATATTTTTGCAAAAAAAAAAAACTTTTATTTTCAATGAATTAACCCACACTCCTAAATATCCAGCGAAAAAAAAGAAAAAAAGCCATTCATTTGTTATGTTCCGCATGCAGGCGTTCGTCGCCTCCTTTCGTTGGCTTGACTCTGGCCCAAGAATCAAGCTGAGCTCCAGACAATGCTGGCCGAACGAAACCGGTCCATTAAGAATAAAAATGTCAAAGTGTTAGAAAAAAGTTTATGCATGCAGAGTTAAAAGTGTTGGAGCAACTTTTTAAAAAAATCTTAATGGTGTAAAAAATAGTCTAAGTAATTTACATTTCAAGAATTTCAAATATATTTTCATGACATTGTGAAGAAAATATGGAGTGTTAAAATATTGTTCATAAAACATTAGAAAATGTTAATTGCATAGGAAAACATGTACATAATTTTTTTTCTTCTCACATTTAGAAAAAATGTCCATAATGTTTGAAAAATGTAAAAAGATGATCACGACTTTTATTTACTGTTTCAGACTATTCGCAAAAATGCATGCCACATTCTTCTAAAGTACTACCTCTATTTTAGCCTATCAAAACGTCATATATTTCTACAAGGAGGGAGTATTATATAATATAAAAATATGTTTAGATAATTTTGATATAAATGTTTCTAATCCAAAAACAATTAAGTGACATTTAAAAAATATTGTGTTTCAAATAATATATCCCTGAACATTTTATTAAAATGTTTATAGGACGTAAAAAATATATTCACCGAGTTAAAGATAATATTTTGTGTCATCATAGAAATCTTTCAATGTGTGTTTGAAAAATATTTAACACATATTAAAGAAAATATGGAAAACACCAATTTGAAAAAAGGACCGCACTAATTGATGAGCATTCCATTTTTTTACTATAGATGAGAAGTACTTTCATATTTTTAAAAATGCTCATAAATTAATGTGCTCCTATATATTAAGTTTATTGGACCAGTTATAACTATTGTATTTAGCAGATTGAATCAAAATGATGTTTTTATGAAGCTTTTAGATTATTGTTTCGTTTTATTAGATGAAGAAAATTATGAAACATAGTATAATTTAATTATTAAATCTTTTTAAATAAATATTTGAAAGAGTAAAAACTATGAAAATTAATGAAAAAACTAAGAATGAGTGTGATTTATTTTTATTAATTTATTACCTTCAGAATATACTCGCGAGACGACAGAAAAACAACATTGAGTGGACTGAGTGGAGACATCACCATTAACCAAACCTAAAACAATGATAGTAACTAAATATGTGCATTCATAAAAACCAATTATTGCATAGAAAATTAAAATGCGAGGTAATTCATAATTTAATTTTTTATAATAATAAAACCACTTTTAAATCGTGAGGGTTAATGCATAAATTGTTTAT
The DNA here is from genome assembly GCA_950022295.1 of Bromus sterilis. Lineage (NCBI taxonomy): Eukaryota > Viridiplantae > Streptophyta > Magnoliopsida > Poales > Poaceae > Bromus > Bromus sterilis. The sequence continues at coordinate 21,790,502 of OX465597.1, read as the reverse complement.
ATTTAGTTGTGATAAATCGAACGTAGTATTTGTTTTTTTTAACTTATCAAAAAATTACAGCACCTCCTACTATCATTTTAAGAGCATTTTAAAATTAGAAAATTTCATAAAGTGGAACTCTCTCTCGTATTAATAGATATTTGATTTGGAATTTAATTGCACTTCTGATTAAATAATTCATATTTAAAGTGATGACATCTCAAATCTTGAAAATTTATAATGGAATGTATTTTTGGAGCTTTGAAAAAAATTTACTTGAGCACACATTTTTTTAAATACATTTAAAATTATTTTCAAAGGTTCTTAATTTTTCTTACATGCGTGCATGTTTGATTTTCACCGATTTTGTTTTTAAATCATCGTCTTGAGATGGACCAGGACGCATTGCTATTAGGTTGATATCGTGGTCATTATCGGGAGATGATGGAAAGGAGAATAAGCGGCAACACAAATGGGGCTCAACGGTTGAACGATAGTTATTACCTAGGTGCATACAAAAAATTTCTCGTGTTGCAACGCACGGGCATGTCTCCTAGTTAAAGATAAAAAAAGAAAATTACAATATTTATCGGATAAAAAGTACTCCCTCTGTAAACTAATATAAGATGTTAACTAAACTAGTGATCTAAAACATCTTATATTAATTTACGGAGGGAGTATATCCTAGCCGCCTTTGTGTTGTGAGAAGAGAAACATCAGGTCAATAAAAGTTGCTTAATTGGTCATAGCACAATTTTTTTTTTGAAATTATGATACATTAACGCAATTTTGAATATTATAAAGTTGAGAAATATATAGCAACTAAAAGAAAATCGATGTAAAAAAAATCTTTTCGGTTGGTTCACACGCCACACCCGCACGTCACCGGTGCCGTAGGCTCACGGGACTCCTCCCGTCTGACTCCTCCTGCCCGACTACAAAATCCCCTCCCCCCTCTCGTTTCCGCTCCACAGAACCAGATACAATCCCACGCCGATCTCACCCGGAAAAATCGTCGACCGATCGAGGCCAAGGCTCATCCTCCTCCTACGCAAGGTACGCGAGTTTCCGATCCATGCGCCCTTTAATTCCGATCGGCTTCTGTTCTATAGCGTTGATCTGCGGGCTAACGAGATATTTATTCGTTGATCGATTGATGCCGTTTCGTTTATGCACCGATTATCGAGTAGATCTTCTGTGTTGTTGAGTAGATCTGCGGGCCGAATAGCTATTTATTTGTTGATCGATTGATGTCGATTCGATTATGCATCGATTATCGAGTAGATCCACCGATTGTTGTTGATTCGATCCGATTATGCATCGACTATCGAGTAAATCCGCGGTTTGTTGTTGATTCGATCCATCTAGGTGTATGTAGCTGGTTGATTCCGCTCGTTTGTTGCCAAATTTGCGTGTCGTGTTCTTGTAGTCCAAGTTGATTCTGGTCGTCTGTCGTTAAATACCCCTGAGATCATTCATGGATTAATATAGAGTAGATCTTCGCACTGTTGTTGCTTCGATCCATATAACTGTAGCTGCTGTCGGTTTGTTCATGAAACGAATTTATACACGTAGATTATAACATGCTGGGTTGTTGATTCTGGATTTGTTCAATAGCTTATTCATAGTTCTTCTTTCTAAGAGAAGCTTATTCATAGTTCTTCTTTCTAAGAGAAGCTTATTCATAGTTCTTCTTTCTAAGAGAAGCTTATTCATAGTTCAGCCTTGTAGTTGGTTCTAGTCGAGATTCATGTTATTATTGTGTTACTTTTCCTGATTGTGGTGTCCCACTTGAGCACGTAATCTGCTTGAATTTAGAGTATCTAGCCTTCTCACCAGGCTAAAATATTGTGCTTATAGATCGTTTTTATTTTTATTTTGCTAATGTAGTATGCTAACATGGTTACCCAGGTCTGTTTGTTCAGCTTCATATTGAGCTGTTCGTTGATCTGTAGCTAAAACTTCCATCTCTGTGTGTACATTGTTTATGTCCTGCATGTTCCCTTTTAACTGCTCCTTACTCTGGGTTTACTTTGTATTTACAGATGCAAATCTTCGTGAAGACCCTCACTGGCAAGACCATCACCTTGGAGGTCGAGTCCTCGGACACGATTGACAATATGAAAGCAAAGATCCAGGACAAGGAGGGCATCCCTCCGGACCAGCAGCGCCTCATCTTTGCCGGCAAGCAGCTTGAGGATGGTCGCACGCTCGCTGACTACAACATCCAGAAGGAGTCCACCCTCCACCTCGTCCTCAGGCTCCGTGGTGGCATGCAGATCTTCGTCAAGACCCTCACCGGCAAGACCATCACCTTGGAGGTGGAGTCTTCGGACACCATTGACAACGTGAAGGCCAAGATCCAGGATAAGGAGGGCATTCCCCCGGACCAGCAGCGTTTGATCTTCGCCGGCAAGCAGCTCGAGGATGGACGTACACTGGCTGACTACAACATCCAGAAGGAGTCCACCCTCCACCTGGTCCTCAGGCTCCGTGGTGGCATGCAGATCTTCGTCAAGACCCTCACCGGCAAGACCATCACCTTGGAGGTGGAGTCCTCAGACACCATCGACAACGTCAAGGCGAAGATCCAGGACAAGGAGGGCATTCCCCCAGACCAGCAGCGTCTGATCTTTGCTGGCAAGCAGCTTGAGGATGGCCGCACCCTGGCAGACTACAACATTCAAAAGGAGTCTACCCTTCACTTGGTGCTCCGCCTGCGTGGTGGCCAGTAATGCCTTCTCATGGGGCTGCTTCTGTCTCTGGGTTCACAGGTCTCGTGTCGTTGGTGTACTCCAATGGAGTTTTCAGCTGTGCTCTGATCGTGTTTCTATCACTGTTAAGTTGGGTTGTGATACTTATGTGATGTGGCTTGGCGGTTTGGATGATAAACTGTGATAATAAGTGAACCCTTACTATTGTGCGTAACTCTGTCATTCTTGCCACGTCTCTGCATTTGTGTTTTGTCTTTGTGAGATGAACTTGATATTTGTGCTTCAATAATCATATTCTGCATCTCAGTAAATTCTCAAATTATAGGGAGGGGATGTGAATTTAGCATTTTGAGGATAGAATTTCTTGGTTCTTGGTCCTTCACCCGGCTGATTTCTGCGCGCTTATCCGCCGCCTTCCGCATGTGACGCGTGTCACATTCTTAATCAAAGATGCTTTGCAACGCAGGTCCAGTTGCAATCAAAGATGCTTTGCAACGCAGGTCCAGTTGCAAAGGAGCTTGGCAACAAAGGTTCTGTTGCAAATAATGATATTTACTATCTTGAATAAAAATTATTTATGCAACAAAGATCAAGTTATATGTATTATAAAAAAAGTTTCGCAACATCGTTGGTATTGTAAATGGCTTCACAACATCGCTCGTGTTGCAAAGAAAATAAACTTTATAATTTCATTTGTATCGTAAATTTTTTTGCAACATCGTTTATTTTGCAAAAGAGCTTTGCAACATCTTCTCTGTTGCAAAGATCTATAACGCTCAGCTGCTGGATCAACCGTATCGGACGGCTCGCGACCCGGCGGATATTTTAAAAAAATCCGTCGGCTGACGCGTAGCACTCGCCTTATGATAACTAAGATTATCAGATTTAGATTCTATGTGAGTTGGCAACTGATTATCCTTTCAAGAACTAGCTAGAGTACTGCATATCGATCGGGTTTAGCCTGTGGTTGCATTGCATGCTGTGATGAGAAGTAACGTTATCTGTTTTTGGGTTGCTCACATTCTGTTGGGTTGGCTACTTTTTTGAGGGTTCTGTTGGGTTGGCTACTTGGCGTACCAACTCATTTAGATTTAATACTGAACAATATTTCACAACTTGCTTTATTGTGTGTGTTACTGACTTTTGCTTAAGATAGCTTGAAGCATGAGACCATTTTAAGCAGTACTCCGTAATAAGGATTCAGGTTACTCAACTCAACATGCACTAATCAGTCTCTTCTTAACTCCTTTTGAGGAATCAGTCTCTTCTTAACTAACATCGGTGCAACAATTCATTGGCCTCCTTTGAAAGCAAATACCTTGTGCTCCAACTAGACTGTTTACTATTCCCTCCGTATTAAAATATAAGACTGTTTCTAGGTTTAATCTAAGCCACAAAAATATTTTGATATAGAGATAGTACGACAGACTTCTGTTTTGATAGATCTTTGCTACTGTTTCACATAACTAACTTATGACAACTAAAAAATCAAACCGGTCTAAATTCAGACCGAGTTCATTTGCAGCTACAAAATCAATTGGAGACATCTTCGTCATAAGATACAGCCCACACCCAATACAAGAAAATAAGCATAGATATAATAGAGCATTGATATTAATAAGAAAAAAGAAACAAAATTTTAAAACAAAGAATTGAACCTTTTTAACAATATACAAACTAAGCATAAAGAAAATGAAGCAAAAAATTAGTGTTTTTAAAAAATTGATGGAGTTTATATCTATGATCTGCAATCTTTTACCATTACAACAATAATTTTTCGTTGTCCAGTACAATTGCAATCGCGTAGTGTTGTCTTTCCTTTTTAATTTCAGTGCCAACAGTAACCATACCAAACTGGCGTACCAAAAAAGACAATGTCAACACTATTTAAGAAAAAAATAGTGTTGACGTTTTTAAAATTTAGCGCGCCAGCAATTAAAGTTGGGGATAAGTTTTTGTCTATTAGTGACTCCGGTATTATCTCACTGGTGATGGACCCGGGCCTCCTTCTCATTCTAGGGGAAGGATAAATTATCAAATGGGGAAGTAAAGTAAGGCAAATGATCCAATTATTCTAAGAGAGGGCCCTACACTCCGCCCCAGCTTTCCCCAAAGGCGGTGCCTTCTTGATCATGGCCTCACAAGATTCTTGTGAATCCATCTTATCTTCCCCTTCCTCGTGGGAGAAATGAAACCACTTTACCTTTGACATATACATCTTCTTCCCTAGTTTGCTTCTCCAATTGTTCCTGATATTCCACAACATAGATCTTCTAAGCAGTAATTTGAGCCAATCGAAAAACGCTTCAGTCCCGCTTTATAGATAAAACCTTGCCCAACATAGCATCCAATACAAACACACACCAACGCGACACCCCCTCCCACACAAGGCCGGACACAATCCAAAGCCAAAGGAAAGAAAGAAGAATAAAAAAGGAAAAAATGTCGACACCTGCAGATTGATGAAACGGGGATGACCCGCAACCGCTGCGCCCATTGAAGAAGTTCCACCACGCTCCGTGCACTATGAGGCACCGAATACTAAGCAACACCTTCAAGAAGGAAGACGACGATGCCACCACTATTGCCCAGACGAATCCTAGGGTTTCCCCCACCCCCGGTACACAGAGGGTAGTGGGGGAGGGCTACCCTCAAAGCCCATTAGGAAGGTGCAACGGTGCCCGCAGACGTCAGCATTTGGGGCCGGACAAACCGTCAGGGATTTCTCTCGCCCCCACCTCCACCACCCGGATGTTCGTAAGTGCTCCGCCCAACTCATCGCCCACCAGGCCACCAGCATGCGCCACCACGGCCTTGATGCCATCCTCGCTGCCTCACTACGAAGACCAACACGAGGTCGGGGTTAGGACGAGACAATAACAAACTCAGGAGTAGCAGCATCGGACCCACGCGGGAGGGTTTGGCCTCCATCGCCCATGACACGGTCGTCGATCGGACGAGGCAGCCGGGACACACCGGGCCATCCCTGGCCTGACCGGGCCAAACCAGGCCCGCAAAGTCCCACTGCGGCACGCTAGCCACAGCCGTCGGCACCTCACAAGGTTGCACTGCCTCGCCCTCAACCACCAGGAGCTCCACCGCCATGCAGCTGCGCTGGCCCGTCCTAACCCAGATGGGGTCCAAAGGGTCCAGATCTGGCGAGGCGGGCGCTGCGGCCGTCCCACGGACAACGCCCGTGCCACCACGTCGAAGATGACGCTGCCAGGCTAGACCAATGATCGCCGAATCGCTCTGTCGTTGACAAGGAATCCTCCTAGCCCCCCACCGTGAGCAAGTACAACAACCCCATCGTCGCCAACTCCTGGCAAGGCCCTATGGTCGATGCCAACGGCGTTGGGAGAAGAGAAGGGGAGGGGTTCGTCGTCGCCCGCCAAGGGGGAGGGCGTCTTGCTTATGAGAAAGAGGGGAATTTACATATAATCAAAATTTGGCATCGCAACCGGCCCGTGCTCAGATAAGAGCATAAAGGGAAATCACTACTCTTGTTTCCATTCTTGTCTTCACCGACATCCTTAACTTCATCTCTAGCCCTATCCTCTAGCCTTTTTCTTTTTTTTGCATCCTGCGAGCAGATTTTCTCTTACCATGCTAGCCCTCATCCTGGTCTAGTGTGCCAATTTCAAAAATAGACTCGTCCTTATGGACAGTTGAATTCCAAAGCTGAGCTCATCTATACCTTACGAAGAATAAAATCAAAATAAATAGCAAAAACATAAAAAAAATGATTTTTTGATGGTGCAAGATGATCAAATTTGTGATGCCCGTGCAAAATTTCAGGATGAACATTCGAGGAGCTCGTGGTAAATAGACAAAATCAAATGCAAATAGTGTTGCTTTCAAAAATTTCTCACACATGCAAAAAAAAAATTCTTTTTTTATCCACAGGCTCCTTGAATGTCCAAACAATTTGAATTTTTGCACGAACATCACGCACTTGAGCATCTTACACCATAAGAAAATCAGATTTGTTTTGAATTGATTTACTATTTAAAACATTTATTTTGCTAATACCCAGATTCATCTATGCCCAGGTGCAGAATAGCCGCAGTCCTCACAATATATATCATAAATATAGGGCTTCACATGGTGAGAAGAGGAAGCTTGTAGTATCAACTCAGCTCACAGTTCGAATTGATTTGAATTTCTGGTGTAGCTATCCACCCTCACAGCCACACACGAGGTCTTGGCCTTAGCCGTTACAAGCCGAAGCCAAAAGCAAAAAGAAAAGAGAGAAAGCGAAAGTCTATATAAAGACAAGCACATGGGCTTCAAGGCCCATTCGGGACCCGCATTCCAGTTGGGCTTCTTTCTCTCCCGCGCCGGTCTTGGATACTTCTTTCCTGTTGTCGGATGTACTACAGTGTGAGGTTCAGAGATCACACTGTCGACGCCATTCCCATGAGTATTGCTGACATCCCCCCTTCCTTGAGAACCAGCTTGACCCCAAGATGGAGCACGGGGAAACAGTTGTTGCAAAGAATCCAAATCCTCCCAAGTCGCAGAATCAGAAGAAGCATGAGACCATTGTATCAAGCCTTGAGAAATAGTGTGATTGCCAGACTGGCGAACCCGGCGTTGAAGGATTCTGAAAGGAACTTGCAAGAGAGCACTTGGAGACGGCAAATGAGTCTGAACTTCAGTCGGAGCAGAAACCATTTTCTTCAGTTGAGATACATGGAAAACATGATGTATTTTGCTAGATACAGGTGATACGGTGAGGATCTCTCACTCCTCGTTGGGTACCCCAAGTGGAAGGTGAGATGTAGCGTAGCAGCAAATTTCCCCTATGTAGAGGATAGGGTTTGTCTCTGATACGTCCAAAACGTATCTATAATTTCTGCTTGCTCCATGCATGTTTTGTGTGATATTGCTATGATCTAGATACACTTTCATACACTTTTGATCATATTTGGACTAACCTATTAACTCAGTGCACCACAGTGTCAGTTCCTATTTTCTGCTGTTTTTCTATTTCAGTCTTCCCCCATATAAAAAGTGCTCCAAAAATTCGGGAAAAATCAGATAAAAAATCAGCGCAGAAGAACCTTACGGAAGAACCTGAGTGGGGCCAGAGGGCCACCACCAGGGGCCCAGGCGCCCTGGTGGCGCGCCCTAGGGACTGGCCACGCCAGGGGGGCGCCTGGACCTCTGGTGGCCCCCCTGGCTGCCCCCTTCGCCTATATATTCTTCGTGACGAGAAACCCTCGAGGACAGAACCCTTTTTCACGATCTCGCCTCTGTTCCGCCGCCGCCGCGCTTCCGAGATCGGGAGCACCAGAAGACCTCTTCCCGACACCCTGCCGGAGGGAGGGCCGACCTCCGGGAGTCTCCTCTCCACCATGGATGCTTCCCGGATGTGCCGTGAGTAGTTTCCTTTGGACCATGGGTCCGTGATCAGTAGCTATGTGATGTTCTCCTCCCCTCTTTGTTCTTCATGGTTTAGACCTCGTGAGCTGCCCTACATGATCGAGGCACTTTTGTAATCTTTCTGCTGTTGCTATGCTGAGTTTGATGGGATCTGATGGATGATGAGATTATGTTCAGATTGTGATAGAGTAATATATTTGGTTCTTATCTTTTATATTTTTTTTCTTAAGTAATTCTTGCATGTTCTCCGTTGCTGTTTATTGCTTTGGCCATGTAGTAGGTAGTAACCCCAAGAGGGAACGTTATGCTCGATTGTGGGTTCATGCCCCCTGATGGCACGCTTGAGTGACAGAAACATGAGTCTAGGGGATGTGCTGTTGCCACAAGGGGGAAAACAATGGTGCTTGTAACCGCGGTTGCAAGGATTGTTTACTTTACGAAAAGTGATTTTTAATGCAGTTGTCTGTTGATTTGGGTTTACACTTTGGGTGGGGCTCGCAACTTAATACCAGCGAGATGTTCTGGATAGATATCTCAAGGTGGATGATTAGTAGTAGATGCAGTTGGATGTCGGTCTACTTATTTTGGCGTTCTTCCCATGCTTTTGAGCCTCTTCCTTTCTTTTGTAGCATAGTTAGCATTGCGGTGCGTTCATAATCCTGTCAATTTCCCTTCTGTAATTTGTTCACCTCGCATAGCAGTTTTATCGTCTTTTGGGAGAGAGACATCACTAGTGAACATCACGTATCCCGGTCCATATCCTCATCACTGTTTCCACACTCATTTACTTTTCTTCTTTTACTTTCAGTTGGTATCATTATCCCTTGTGTTTGATCCTTTGTGAACAACAAGATCGGAGAGATTGACAACCTCTCTGAACTTCGTTGGGAACAAAGTTATTTGTGTCTGTGTGCAGGTCCGCGTCAGTTGCGCCGCTGACACCTACTTATCATCTCCGGAGTCCTACTGGAGACAAACCTTGGTATCTTTACTGAGGGGAATTTTCTGCTGTGCTACATCATACCTTCCTCTTGGGGTTTACCAACGAAGGGCGAGAAATCATCATCACCTCGCGCATCAAGCAAAGAATTTCTGGCGCCGTTGCCTGGGACTCCGAGTGCTAAGATAGGGGAGTTGCACACTACCCTTTAACTTTGTTTGTTTAGTCTTGTTAGTTTACCTTTCAATTTTTATCTTTGTGTCCTATATCAAAAATCACAAAAAAAAATCTGCCACACTTGCTGCTGCTATGGGTTCCACTGAAAACACCAAGTCGTGTGACTTCACTAGTCACAACAACCAAGACTTTATCTGCACCCCCATTGCCACACCTGCCACTTCATCTACCTCTTATGAAATTAAACCTGCCTTGCTAAACCTTGTTATGAGAGATCAATTCTCTGGTGCTGGAGATGATGCTGCTTTACACTTGAACAATTTTGTTGAATTATGTGATATGCAAAAGTATAAAGAAGTAGAAGGTGATATTGTTAAGCTCAAGCTCTTTCCTTTCTCTTTAAGGGGAGAAGCTAAAATCTGGTTTCAATATTTGCCTAGGAATAGCATAGATTCTTGGGATAAGTGCAAAGATGCTTTTATAGGGAAGTACTACCCACCTGCTAAAATTATCCAATTAAGGAGTAACATTATGAATTTTAAGCAATTGGATAATGAACACGTTGCTCAAGCTTGGGAACGAATGAAATCTCTTGTTAATAAATGCCCTACACATGGTTTGACTACCTGGATGGTTATCCAGACTTTTTATGCAGGCTTGAACTTTACCTCGCGGAACCTGTTAGATTCGGCCGCGAGAGGAACCTTTATGTCAACTACACTTGGTGCTGCCACGAAGCTTCTCGATGAGATGATGAACAATTATTCCCAATGGCACACTGAACGCGCTCCAAAAGGTAGGAAGGTAAACTCTGTCGAGGAAATTACCTCCCTCAATGAAAAAGTTGATTTAATTATGTCTCTACTTACCAAGCAACCCTCTATTGATCCTCGTGATGTTCCTTTAAATTCTTTGGTTGCCCAAGAACAAGTAGATGTGAACTGTATTGCTAGAAACAACTTCAACAACAATGCTTATAGGGATAATTTTCCTAGCAATCCTAGACCGTTTCCATCCAACTATGGGAACAACAACACCTACCCTAGCAACAAGAACCCCTCTTCTGAATTAGAGAACATGCTTAGAGATTTTATCACTACCCAAAAAGCCTTCAATAAGAATGTAGAGGGGAAATTAGCTAAATTAGATAATCTCTCTTTGAAGGTAGAAAGCTTAGCCCTTGATATTGAGATGCTTAAAATTAGAACCTCTCCCCTTGAGGAGAATAAGGCCACTCCTATTAATGCTATCCAGTTGCAAATTAATGAAAATATTAGGATGATGGCTAAACTTAAAGAAAGGCGGGCTAGAGAAAAGGAGGAAGAGGATAGAATTAAGAGCCTTCCTACACATCACATAGTTTCCACTACCCAAATTGTTGAGGACACCAAAACTATTAGCACCCAATGCACTCCTAGTCCCGTTGGACCTATTAATGGTGATGCTAATACCTCAACCGAAGATGAAGAAACTCCTATGAACATAGAGGGTTTCAAACAAGTGAGCCTAGACGACACTACTACCACCTTTGATAGTAGTGATATTGATTTTGATAGTTGCACACTCTCAGAAGTTATTAGCTTGCTACACAAAATGTCTAGAGACCCCCACACTAGCACACTTAATCTTGCCTTCACGGAGCATGTCACAAATGCTCTGATCAAAGCTAGGGAGGAGAAGCTTAGAGTATAAGCCTCCATACCTAGGAAGCTAGATGATGGTTGGGACCCTATGATCAAAATTAAATTAAATAACTTCTCTTGCTATGCTTTATGTTATGTTGGAGCTAGTACCTCCGTTATGCCCAAAAGAATTTATGATATGTTTGAATTGAAGCCCTTTGAGCCTTGTTCTTTTGGAGTTCGTCTTGTTGATTCTTTCGTAAAGAAACCTTTGGGGAAGATCGACGATGTTCTTATCATTGTCAATGACAACTATGTTCCCGTTGATTTTATTGTTATGGATATAGAGTGTGAACCTTTGTGTCCAATTATTTTGGGACGTCCTTTTCTTCGCACCGTTGGTGCGGTTATTAACATGAAAGAGGGGAATATAAAATTCCAATTCCCTCTCAAGAAAGGGATGGAACACTTCCCTAGAAAGAAAATCAAGTTACCTTTTGAGTCCGTTACACGGGCTAGTTATTCTCTTTCTCTTGATAAAACTTGATTTTTCTTTTTGCATCATGCCTAGCTTAAAGGCATAAAAGAAAGCGCTTTTGGGAGGCAGCCCACAACGAATTAGGTTTCTTTTTGATTTTTTTGTGTCTTGATGTTTGTTACTACTGTAGCAACATCATTGTATCTTAATTTTTCAGCTTTGTGCCAAGTTATAGCCTCTTATGATAAGGGAAGCAAAAGTTGTGACATGCTGTCCAGAAAACAGATTCTGTCCCTGGACAGAAAAATTCAAATAAAATCACCAGATCATCCTTTTGATCTGAATTGTTTTGACAGCATGCTCTATACAATTGTGAAACTTTCGTATGTTCTGAGTTTTTTGATTTGAGTTGCAGAAGTGCCCCGAAAAAATTCTCTACTACCTGCTGTTCTGTTTTTCGCAGATTCTGCCACGTTTTACCTCTCTTCACTTTTGCAAACTTTAAGCTTGCTTTTTCTTTATAAAAACTTTTTGGCACTCTTGAGAAACAGTAGATCTTAAATAATATCTTTATATCCAGTGGGGAAAAATTATTTTATAAAGGGTACTAACCTCTCTAATCAGCTTATGATGAGTTATGTATGAAGGGAGTTTTCAAGTGTGCGATGGAAGATGATGAAAGAAGATTCAGGAGTGTCAAGCGCTCAAGCTTGGGGATGCCCCCGTGCACCCCCAATAAATATTCAAGGAGACTCAAGCGCTTAAGCTTGGGGATGCCCCCGTGCATCCCCTTCTCCATCAACAATCATCAGTTCGTCCTTCGTCTCACTATATTTTTATCACTTCATGCGTTATGTGCTATGCTTGGAGCGTCTCCCTCTTAGGTTTGATTTTTAGTTTTCTTTAGTTTTGCCTGATGTTCATAACAAGTTAGACCCCGTCTTACTTTATGTGGGAGAGAAACACGCTCCACTTTCAAAATCTAGAACACATCATAGGATTTTTCCTGCTTATCTTTTTGTTGTTGTGTGTTCTTTATCTTTTCATAGCTGCTGCCTTGTTTAGTTTTAGTTTTAGTTTGTCTTTAGCAAGAGCCTTGGCTTTTGTTTAGTTTGTTGCTGGATCTCTCTTTAGTTTTCATGTTTATCTTGTTAAGAGAGTTGGTTGTTGCACTGAGTTGTGTTTTGTCTTGGAAGTAGGTAATTGAGGTTGCTATTTAGTTCTAGTAGTAACTTGCAATAGTTTTGAGGTATTGATGTGAGTAATGTTTGAACTTTTGGTGTCAAGAGCTTTAGCCTATTAGTAATAGGTGTCGTATTTTGGGCAATCCGTGTGTATTTTCAAAACCTACAAAAACTAGTTGAGAACTCTAACTACTAGATGGATCACTAATCTTTGGAGGGATCGAATATTAGAGTACACTCACGTACCATGAGTCGAGGATGCGCAAGGATAACCAAACCCCCATACAATCCTCCTCGGGGTACTTGTCTCTTTGTGAACCTCCTTATTAGATTGAGAGTTACCGATAATAAGTGCATGAGTTCTTCAGACTAATGTAAGTATTGAAAGTTGACACTTCCACCTTCCCATATTTTGCTAGCCTCTCCCATGCCGTGCATTGCCTTCTTCTCACTCCGAGAGTTGGTGTCCACCTTCGCCGGTACATCCAAACCCTTGGCATGATATGCTCTGTCATCATAAGCCTCCTTATTTCTTTCCTCAAAACAGCCACCATACCTACCTATCAAGGCATTTCCATAGCCTTTCCGAGTTACATTGCCATGCAACATCCACCTCTTCATGGCTTGATCTTCATGTCATACATGTTCCTGCTACACTGGCAGCGACATACATTGCATACATCATGATAGTTACATCTTCTTTATGATTTTGATTACCTTGTAAAGTGTGAAAGATTTCCTATACCTTCTTGTAAAATAGAGTGTTGCCCTTAAGTGAGGAAAAGATCCCAAAGTGGACACAATAAAAGATCCCAAAGAGGACAAATGGGAGTTAAATAGAAAGAGCCATTGAGGCCACAAAAAAATACAAAAAATTAGAAAAAAAGAAAAATAAATAAAAAGAGAGAAAGGGGCAACACTACTATACTTTTGAGAGATCCACACTAGTACTCCCTCTATATCCTTGTACCCCATAGAGATGATCATTATGTATATAGCTATGTGGGGACCTTCACACTATAGAACTTGGCTTACATATTCCAAGGATGAGCCTCCTCAAACGAGCTCTAGGTCTTCATGAGCGAGCAAGTTAGATGCACCCCCACTAGTTTCATTGGAGAGCTTCCTAGCTCATATGTGCATCCGTTGCATGGCAATCCCTACTCCTCACATCATATCTATCATTTGGCATCTCTTTCCTATGGTTGTCCTCATTGATGTGAGCCTTTCTCATCCTTTTTTGTCTTCCTCCTCCTCCGTACTTCTCTCTTTGCCAACCTAAGTGTCAACTCTCGTGCTTACGCTCATCCATTGCATGAGTGCTCAAAATATTGAAAAATGAGTGGATCAAATTGACTTGTACCTGGCTAGTGGTCTGGGGACGAGTCAAGATAAGATTCCAGAAAAAGACCAAGTGTGAAACTTTAGTAGATTTAGTTCTCAACAAATAAATATTTTCTCGTATTCCCTATCCCCCTTCTTGCACGCAAAAACCATTTGGAGACATTCGAGTCACGGACAGCGAGAGCTCTTGCACCTAATGTTCTTTTGTTACTTGTTTCAATGCTAATATAGACTCTTTCATGTTATGACTTGAATTGAATCTCTAACCTTGATTGCTTTACTTTTCAAAGTTCTTATATGGTTGCTAGCATGTCACCACATAAATTATGCTGTTATCATTTACCTACTCGAGAAAGAGCAGGAATTAAGCTTGGGGATGTTGATACGTCCAAAACGTATCTATAATTTCTGCTTGCTCCATGCATGTTTTGTGTGATATTGCTATAGTCTAGATACAGTTTCATACACTTTTGATCATATTTGGACTAACCTATTAACTCAGTGCACCACAGTACCAGTTCCTGTTTTCTGCTGTTTTTCTATTTCAGTTTTCCCCCATATAAAAAGTGCTCCAAAAATTCGGGAAAAATCAGATAAAAAATCAGCGCAGAAGAACCTGACTGGGGCCAGAGGGCCACCACCAGGGGCCCAGTCGCCCTGGTGGCGCGCCCTAGGGGCTGGCCGCGCCAGGGGGGGCGCCTGGACCCCTGGTGGCCCCCCTGGCTGGCCCCTTCGCCTATATATTCTTCGTGACGAGAAACCCTCGAGGACAGAACCCTTTTTCACGATCTCGCCTCTGTTCCGCCGCCGCCGCGCTTCCGAGATCGGGAGCACCAGCAGACCTCTTCCCGGCACCCTGACGGAGGGAGGGCCGACCTCTGGGAGTATCCTCTCCACCATGGATGCTTCCCGGATGTGCCTTGAGTAGTTTCCTTTGGACCATGGGTCCGTGATCAGTAGCTATGTGATGTTCTCCTCCCCTCTTTGTTCTTCATGGTTTAGACCTCGTGAGCTGCCCTACATGATCGAGGCACTTTTGTAATCTTTCTGCTGTTGCTATGCTGAGTTTGATGGGATATGATGGATTATGAGATTATGTTCAGATTGTGATAGAGTAATATATTTGGTTCTTATCTTTTATATTTTTGTTCTTAAGTAATTCTTGCATGTTATCCGTTGCTGTTTATTGCTTTGGCCAAGTAGTAGGTAGTAACCCCAAGAGGGAACGTTATGCTCGATTGTGGGTTCATGCCCCCTGATGACACGCTTGAGTGAGAGAAACATGAGTCTAGGGGATGTGCTGTTGCTACAAGGGGGAAAACAATGGTGCTTGTAACCGCGGTTGCAAGGATTGTTTACTTTACGCAAAGTGTTTTTAATGCCGTCGTCTGTTGCTTTGGGTTTACACTTTGGGTGGGGCTCGCAACTTAATACCAGTGAGATGTTCTGGATAGATATCTCAAGGTGGATGATTAGTAGTAGATGCAGTTGGATTTCGGTCTACTTATTTTGGCGTTCTGCCCATGCTTTTGAGCCTCTTCCTTTCTTTTGTAGCATAGTTAGCATTGCGGTGCGTTCATAATCCTGTCAATTGCCCTTCTGTAATTTGTTCACCTCGCATAGCAGTTTTATCGTCTTCTGGGAGAGAGACATCACCAGTGAACATCACGTATCCCGGTCCATATCCTCATCACTGTTTCCACACTCATTTACTTTTCTGCTTTTACTTTCAGTTGCTATCATTATCCCTTGTGTTTGATCCTTTGTGAACAACAAGACCGGAGAGATTGACAACCTCTTTGAACTTCGTTGGGAACAAAGTAATTTTTGTCTGTGTGCAGGTCCGCGTCAGTTGCGCCGCTGACACCTACTTATAATCTCCGGAGTCCTACTGGAGACAAACCTTGGTATCTTTACTGAGGGAAATTTTCTGCTGTGCTACATCATACCTTCCTCTTGGGGTTTATCAACGAGGGGCGAGAAATCATCATCACCTCACGCATCAAGAAGTGTCCCGTAGGACTCGCAGAAATACAAGAAGGTGGTAAAGTGAACAATGGCGCCGTTCACAACCGAGGGTTGCTAACTTCACCTGGACCTGCACACAGATACAAATAACTTTGCTCCCAACGAGTACAGAGGAGTTGTCAATTCCTCCGGCCTTGCTGTTTACAAAGGATTAACGCAAAAGATAATGATAGTGATAGCAACTGGAAAGTAAACTAAGGATGTAAACAATAATATGAAGATGGACCGGGGTCCCGTGATTTTCACTAGTGATGTCTCTCTCCCAAAAGACGATAAAAGTGCTAGCGAGGTAAACAAATAACAGTTGGGCAATTGACAGGATTATGAAGGCACCGCAATGCTAACTATGCTGCAAAGAAAGGAAGGGCTCAAAAGCAATGGGCAGTACGACAAGGTAAGTAGACCGAAATCCATCTGCATCTACTACGAATCATCCACCTTGAGATATCTATCCAGAACATCTCGCTGGTATTAAGTTGAGAATCCCACCCAAAGTGTAAATCCAAAGCAACAGACAACTGCATTAAAAGAACTTTGTGTAAAGTAAACAATCCTTGCATCCGCGGATACAAGCACCGTTGTTTTATCCCTGGTGGCAACAGAACATCCCCTAGTCTCATGTTTCTGTCACTCAAGCTAGACATCAAGGGGCTGAACCCACAATCAAGCATAACGCTCCCTCTTGGAGTTGCAAAAAAATACTTGGCCAAAGTAAAATACGGCAACGGAGAACATGAAAGAATTTACTCAAGAACAAAATATAAAAGAGAAGAACCAAATATATTACTCATCACAATCTGAACATAGTCTCATAATCCATCAGATCCCAACAAACTCAGCATAGCAACGGCAGAAAATTACAAAGGTTCCTCGATCATGTGAGGCAGCTCACGAGGTCTCGAAAGTGGAGGCACAAAGAGGGGAGAGGAACATCACATAACTACTGGTCACGGACCCATGGTCCAAGGGTAACTACTCACGGTACATACGGGAGGTGTCCATGGCTATGGATGGTCTCCCGGAGGGGGTATCTTCTCCCGGCAGGGTGCCGGAGCAGCTTCTCCAGGCAGCCCCGATCTTGAAGCGGCGGCGGCGGTAGTACAGAGGCGAGATCGCGGAAAAGAGATCGATATTAGGGGTTTCCACCCCGAGGGCTAAATATAGGCGGAGGGGGGGGGTGTCGAGGGGACCCACCAGGCAGCTAGGAGGCCTCCTTGCGCGACCTAGGGTGAGGCCACGCCAGGGACCCTCCTGGTCTCCTGGTGGTGGCCCCCCTCCGCTGCCTTGGTTATTCCGGAAGCTTTCGGTCGCTGTTTTTTTATCTGTTTTTCCGGATTTTTTGGAGCACTTTTAATGGACGGAAAACCTGAAATACAAAAATAGCAGAAAACAACAACTGGCAGCTGGGTGCACTGGGTTAATAGATTAGTCCAAATATGCTCAAAAGTGTATGAAAGTTCAAGCAAAACATGGCAAAGTCACACAAAACATGCATGGAGCAAGAAGAAATTATAGATACGTTTGGGACATATCAACAGGCAACTCCAATCTGTACGCAACTGCACCGATTCTCTCAAGCACTCTATATGGACCATAAAACTTGAAGGCAAGTTTATGATTGGCTCTGAAGACCACGGACGACTGCACATAAGGTTGCAATTTAAGGAAAACGAAATCTCCCACCTGAAACACACGTTCAATACGATGTTTGTCGGCCTGATGTTTCATACCTTGTTGAGCCCTCAACAGATGTTGACGAACAGTCTCAGTGACTAGCTGACGAGAATCCACCCACTGTTGCAAGTCCAAAGGAGCCACAGTATCATAATCAGCGATACCAAAGTATCTGGGGGCATGACCATACAAAACCTGAAATGGAGAATGACCCAGAGCAGAATGCCAATTGGAATTATACCAAAATTCACAAAGAGAAATCCACTTGCTCCAGTGCTTAGGATGTGCACTAATAAAACATCTCAAATAACATTCAACTTGCTGGTTAACACGCTCTGTTTGACCATCAGTTTATGGATGGTACGCTGCACTCATATTTAGTTGAGTACCAACTTTAGTTGTCAGAAGTTTCCAAAATTTGCTAGTGAAAATAGGATCTCGATCAGAAATGATAACTCTGGGCATGCCATGTAATTTATACACATTATCGATGAAAAGCTCAGCAATCTTCTGAACATTAAAAGGATGGCTGAGGGGGATGAAATGTACATATTTGGAAAATTTATCAATGACCACAAGAATGCAGTTATACTGATAAGAATTGGGCAAACCACTGATAAAATCCATGGATATGGTATCCCAAGCATTTACTGGAACATGCAATGGTGATAAAAGTCCTAGATAAGGAACTCGTTCAGGCTTAGCTTTCTGGCAGACCAAACAAGACTGCACTCTAGACTTAATGAAGTTACACATGCCAGACCAACAAAATAGAGCATGGATACGCTTATAAGTGACAGGAAAACCTGAATGACCGCCCATAGGACTATCATGGAACGCAGTAAAAATTTTGGTCTGCAAAGCAGGGTCTGGACCAATCCAAATGCAGTTATGGTACCTAAGTAAACAATTAATCAATCTATATGGAGGTTGACGAGGGGGTAATCCCACGACTCCTATGGATGGGCCTACCCGGTGTACCCAAAGACAGAAGGCCCATAGAGATGCCGCCTGGGCCCAGCCTTGGCCCACTAGTGGCACCGACGTAGGAGTCCGCAACTCATAAGGAAGGTGCAAACTTGCCATACGGTACAAGATCAGGGTTAGGAAACCTCATATGTAATCCTGGACGGACTCCCCGAGACCTAGCCTAGTATATAAAGGCTAGGAGGGGAGACGTCGAGATCATCCAATACACAACCTGTAACCCTAGCCTTGTGCGCACTAGCCCTGGCTCCCCTATAAACGCCATCTCCAATCAATAACATCGGGCAGGAATGTATCCTCCTGTTAGCCGACGAGCTATCGTCCAACCTGTGCCTCTCATGACTAACCCAGGGTCCCTGACCATGGGATTTGCCGGGGTACATCCCCGTCAATTGGCGCCGTCTGTGGGAATCGCACAGGTTGGGAACGCGATCTCGGGGCCTCACCAGCATCTTCAACACCCACCGACACAATGACTTCACCAGCGCTCTTCGATCCGACAACCCAGGAGGAATCCGATCTGTTAGGGTCCCTCGGTTTCACGCCCCACCTTTCGACTCTCCGACCAGTCTTCACCGACCTCCGCTCCGGCATCAACCTGATCTTCGGAGCATATCAGATCTACATCAACCACTGGGGCGCTCTCCGCCTCACGGACGACGCACGAGCACCCGTGACGACATCTACAACAACAATCGACGCAGTCGCCACCCGCGCGGCCACCTTTCGAGCCAGCCACGATTGCCCACCCAACCCAAGGCTTCACGTCACTCGCGATCGCTCGAGTGGACCCTCGGCCTGGAAAAGCAGCATCACACGCGCGAGAAATAAGGCTGTCAGGGCACCATCCCAGGTGTTCATGGAAGAAACCGACGCACCACCAGCAAACGGCAAGGGCCAAGACGACGACCCGAACACTCGCCAGGTCAATGGCAACACAAAAGAGTCCGGAACCACCAGCAAGATCGTCGTGAAGCTGGAAGAAGTGGGAAGCATACCAATGAAAGTACCACAAGGACAAGAACAGAGCAACCACAAGGGCAACGAGCCATCAAGCAGCAAGCAACAAACCCTGGGTCCGGCGGACGGCCCGCCCAAAGAACGAATATACCTATCCAAAGAGTCAATGGCCAGAGTAAAGGACACAGTCGAACACGACAAGTTACTACCGGCAAGCGCAACAAGGGACGAGCTCAGGGCATACAACAAGTTGGCAAGCGAGCTAACCCAACAAGCGAGACAACGACGCCTAGAGCTGGAGAAGCAAGAAAGGGTGGCCGCCGAGCGGAAAAGAAATCGCAAGCCACCTCCAAGAGACGACTCTTCGGATCATGGTTCCCCTCTCCGCAATAAATCGAAATTCAGCAACCTGCGACGAACAGACAAGAAGAGAGTGGTTCGAAAGCTCGACGACGACTTCAAGCTAGAAGAGGAGGACGACGAAGAGGAACCCCTCACTCCAGCAGAAGCCCTCATAAGCGCCCGAGACTATCTATCTCGCGCCCAGAAAAATAGGCAGAACAGACCAGATCGCAACACATCAATAGCCCTGCAGATAATGAAAGACGCCATCACCGCCTCAGCACCCAAAAAATCAAGTGCAAGGCGATCGACCCGCGAGAGGACACCAGACAGGGACCCCAGCTCACCCGATGACGACGACAGAAGCGATGACTGGCGCAAACGCGCTGGCAAAAACAGGAAGCACGACAGCGACGACGACGACAACAGGCGCCGCGGCAGTCGATGAGACGCACGCGACGACATCACACAGAACAAAGTCAACCGCAGCAGGCGAAGAGGCGCAACACGTAAAGAGTACTCGGACAAAGAAGCCTTCGACGAAGAAATTGAGCCATGCAGAGCATTATGCTTCACGCGAGCAAGGAACTAGGGAAACCCTGCGAGCCTACATCCAGCGGTGGACCATACTCAAGAATTCAGCAGAAGACATATCAGACGAAAGCGCAATCGACGCGTTCAGGCGAGGCCTGCAGCGCATCGAATTCAAGGAACAGCTCGGGCAGATGAAAGTCCGAACACTCGCACGACTACTAGAGCAAGCCAATAGCTGGGCGGACGGCGAGGATTCCATTCGCAACGAAACAGAAATCCACGTTGGACGCTCAGAACACGACTACGACTACCACAACGGAGAAAGAGGACTCGACCGACGAAGGAAGCGACCCAGACGCAACTTCTACGACGACAGAACCCGACATGGTCGCCGCCGGCTTCCCAGACGACAGAGACGGCAGGCATCGCGACGACAGTAGAACGCAGAGAAGAGACAGCCTCGAAGATACGCCCCAAGCACAGAAACGAGACTGGAGGACGAGGCAGCCGCGCGACAGCACTAGAACATACCGCTCGGCCAAAGAACAACTCGACGGACCGTGCTCGATACACGGATTCAGAAACGAACGAGGGGAACTCAGATCAGGACACACCCTCAGGAACTGCAGAAGCTTCAACGAGTTGGCTGAGGAAAAAAGTCTATCTGCGACAACAGCGGCCCAGCCACTCGCGAGCATAGCAGTCGGGCCCATCACCCACGACGCCCCACCAGCCCCTCCCCTGCCAACAAGGCAAGTGGCCGCAATCCAGCAATGGCGCAGGACACCAGATGCAGAGGAGCAGTATCCAGAAGCCCACGACAGGATCTACATGATACAAGAAGGCATGCCTTCAAAAAGGCAGCAGAAGCAGGTCACAAGACAAGTTTTTCTCGCAGCCTCCTCGCACCCCGCTGTCTCGGAGTACTTGTGCGGGTCTGAGACAGAAATTTCCTTCTCTCGGGAGTACCACCCGCCTGCCATCCCTCGACCAGGACACGCCGCGCTATTGCTCGAGGCCAGAATCGGGAACTACGACATGTCACGAGTGTTCATGGATGGTGGCAGCGGGATCAACATCATCTTCACAAGGACACTCGAAGAAATGCTAATCCAGAGCTCCGTGCTGAAATCCTCAAGCACAACCTTCCATGGGATCGTTCCAGGAAAAGCAGTCTATCCTCTGGAAAAAATAAGCCTGGAGGTGGTCTTTGGCAATGCGACCAACTTCCGCAAGGAGATCCTAGACTTTGAAGTGGTCGACTGGAAGTCGCAGTACCACGCAATCCTTGGGCGACTAGCCTTCGCCCGTTTCATGGCAGTGCCTCACTATGCTTACCTTAAACTAAAAATGCCAGGCCCACATGGGGTCAGCACAGTCAGCGGCAGTTTCGTCAGGTCCGACCGCTGCGACAAGGAATTCCACAAAATATCAGAGGCCTTTGGAGCCCACCAAGCCATCGAGACCACGGGACCCGCAGAAGAAGCGCTCCCGTAGAAGAAGCCACCACCCGGAGGACCCGAGCACTCGAAGAAGAAGCTAACTAGCCCTTAAGGCTACCACGCCGCCGTTCTTAATAAAGGGGACTGTACTCATCACACCCCCCCATTCTTACTGAATGTAAGAAACGCTAGCAAGAATATTGAAAAATGTTTTTCCAAAAATTGATTCATTGGCACTCGGGGGCTCGCCGCAGCAGCCACCCCCGAGGCGTTTTTCGCAATCGCGACCTAACAAAATTTGCACTCGGGCGCTCGCCGCAGCAGCCACCCCCGAAGCGTTCTTCGCAATCGCGACCTAACAAAATTGGCACTCGGGGGCTCGCCGCAGCAGCCACCCCCCGAGGCGTTCTTCGCAATCGCGACCTAACAAAATTGGCACTCGGGGGCTGATACGTCCCAAACGTATCTATAATTTCTGCTTGCTCCATGCATGTTTTGTGTGACTTTTCCATGATTTGCTTGAACGTTCATACACTTTTGAGCATATTTGGACTAATCTATTAACCCAGTGCACCCAGCTGCCAGTTGCTGTTTTCCGCTGTTTTTGTATTTCAGGTTTTCCGGCCATTAAAATGATGGGTTCGTTGCATAGAAAACAAAATTTTTCCTACGATTGCAACTGCCAAGATCACATCTAGGAGATAACTTGTAACGGTTTGAGAAGGACTCACCCTCGAAGACCAAAAAGCTTTAACGAGAACGATTCTCGTGGGTGATGTAGTCGATCACTTGCCGACCTCAAGGTCGTGATGAAGATGGGCGCCACAAACGGGCAGCGCCTCCGTAATCGGTCACACGTACGGATCAGCGACGACCTCCGCCCCTTGCTCCAGTTGGGCAGCGGAAGTAGTGGATCCTCGGGAACTCCAGCAGCACTACAACATAGTGGTGGTGGTGGTAGAGAAGATCTTGAGCAGGGCTTCGCCTAAGCACCGTACTCGTGAAACTGGATCAGCTAGCAAGGGGAGGAAGATGCCAACCAAAGGGCATATGAGAGATGGAGGAATGAGTTGTGTGAGGACCTCCACCCATCTATATATAGGAGGGGGAGGCAGCCCCCAAGGGGTAGCACGCCCCAAGAGGTTCCCCCACCTCTCCCTTCATCATGTGGGTGGACTCTCCACTCACAAAAACAAAGGGTCACACATTATTCCCATAACTTCCATAATTCTCCACTCAAAATTCCAAGAGTTTATCACATTAAAACACTTTTAATTATCTTGTTTAATGTCACTCAAATTAATGAACACTTCATTCAATGAGTACTTCATTGATGAACACTTCATTCAATGAACACATTAACAATTATCCCCTTGCACTATTTTGATATACCGAAACTATTCCAGCAGTTTTATCAAAACAGTCCATGTGCTGTCCAGTATATTCTCCGGCGTTCCGTATCCACTCAAACGCGTCAACGAATCCTTAAGTGTGTCACCCTACGGTTCGTGAATAAAATGGACATGACAGAGACTCTTCTCTGATCAATAATCATCAGCGGGATCTGGAGATCCATGATGACTCCCACTTACTCAACGATGAACTAGTGATCGTGTGAACCAAAAACTCCGTAACCAATTCCTTTTGTCTCGCGATATTTTACTTGTCCGAGATCCGATCATTTGGTATCATCCATACCTAGTTCGATCTCGTTACCGACAAGTACTCTTTACTCGTTCCGTGATATAACATCCTCGTGAGCCAGTCACGTGCTTGCAAGCGATGTCAATGTGATATCACCGAGAGGGCCCAGAGTATATCTCCCCGTCATCTGGATGGACAAATCCCACTCTTGATCCACGAGCCTCAACTAACACTTTCCAAGTACCCAACGACACCTTTATAATCACCCTGTTACGGTGTGACGTTTGATGGAATCAAAGTACTCTTCCGGTGTCAGTGATTGACGTGATCTCATGGTCTAAGGATTAGAGTTACTTCGTGAAAGTTTGATACAGCAATAGAAACTTTGATGACATGATCGTATTGCTATAACTACTGTGGGTGCATGTTCATCACATCATTCTCCAATGACATGACCTTGTTATTAACAACATCCAATGTTCATGATCAGGAAACCTTGATCATCCGTTAATCAACAAGCTAGTATAAAGAGAGGCATTACTAGGAACCTTTTCTCTGTTTATTAAACACACATGTATTAACGTTTCCGGTTAACACAATTATAGCATGAAAATAAACATTTATCATAAACATGGAATAAGATAATAACCACTTTATTATTGCCTCTCGGGCATATTCCCTTCAGTCTCCCACTTGCACTAGAGTCAATAATCTAGTTTGGTACTTGCGCATCCAACACCTATGGCATTCAGGTGTTATCCATATGCATTGCTAGTGGTAAACCTAATATCCAGATCTGACACTTCAGGTCCGTGTGTATTTGCATTTCTTTGCGTCTCTACGCATCACTCATTCACCAATGAGATGGCATTGCATAAATTTGGTCCTCCGGTGAGACCTTAGTCCCTTGAGCTCAAAACATGTTGAATCTATTGTCATACAATAGATCTTCATAGTATTAGCCCGTTTTGAACTACACCTAGTTTGTCAAACAAACTTCTTGACACAAATGCCCTCCTTTGCTGCTGCTAGAGCAGTCATATACTTAGCCTTTCGTTGTAGTATTCGTTATAATGTCTAGCTTGAGTGACAGAAACATGAGATTAGGGGATGTTCTGTTGCCACCGGGGATAAAATAACGGTGCCTGTATCTGCGGATGCAAGGATTGTTTACTTTACGCAAAGTTCTTTTAATGCAGTTGTCTGTTGCATTGGATTTACACTTTGGGTGGGATTCGCAGCTTAATACCAGCGAGATGTTCTGGATAGATATCTCAAGGTGGATGATTCGTAGTAGATGAAGATGGATTTCGGTCTACTTACCTTGGCGTACTGCCCATTGCTTTTGAGCCCTTCCTTTCTTTGCAGCATAGTTAGCATTGCGGTGCCTTCATAATCCTGTCAATTTCCCAATTGTGATTTGTTTACCTCGCTAGCACTTTTATCGTCTTTTGGGAGAGAGACATCACTAGTGAAAATCACGGGACCTCGGTCCATCTTCATATCATTGTTTACATCCTTAGTTTACTTTTCAGTTGCTATCACTATCATTATCCCGTGCGTTTTATCCTTTGTAAACAACAAGGCCGGAGGAATTGACAACTCCTCTGTACTCGTTGGGAGCAAAGTTATATGTATCTGTGTGCAGGTCCACGTCAAGCGCCGTGACACCTTCTTGTATCTCTTGGAGTCCTACTAGTTCGATAACCTTGGTATCTTCACCGAGGGAAATTTGCTGCTACGCTACATCTCACCTTCCACTTGGGGTAACCAACGAGGAGTGAGAGATCCTCACCGTATGAAGCCAATTTCTGGCGCCGTTGCCGGGGACTCCAGTCTACAAGATAGGGGAGTTGCACACTATATGTTATCTTTGCTTTTTAGTCTTGTTAGTTTACCTTTCAGTTTTTACTTTTGTGTCCCTTTTAGAAAATACCAAAAATACCTGCTGCTACTATGGGTTCCAATGAAAACACCAAGTTGTGTGACTTCATTAGTCACAACAACAGTGACTTTATCTGCACTCCTATTGCTACACCTGCTACTTCAGCACCTTCTTATGAGATTAAACCTGCTTTGCTAAACCTTGTTATGAAAGATCAATTCTCTGGTGCTAGAGATGATGCTGCTTTGCATTTAAATAATTTTATTGAGCTTTGTGATATGCAAAAGTACAAAGAAGTAGATGGTGAAATTGATAAGCTTAAGTTTTTTCCTTTCTCTTTTAAGGGATGAAGCTAAAATCTGGTTTCAATCCTTGCCTAAGAATAGCATAGATTCTTGGGATAAGTGCAAGGATGCTTTTATCGGGAAGTACTATCCCCCTGCTAAAATTATTCAATTGAGGAGTAACATTATGAATTTCAGGCAATTGGATAATGAACACATTGCCCAAGCTTGGGAACGTATGAAGACGCTTGTCAAGAACTGCCCCACACATGGACTGACTACCTGGATGGTTATCCAGACTTTTTATGCAGGCTTGAACTTTACCTCGCGGAACCTGTTAGATTCGGCCGCGGGAGGAACCTTTATGTCAACCACACTTGGTGCTTCCACAAAGCTACTTGACGAGATGATGCTGAACTACTCTCAGTGGCACACCGAAAGATCTCCAACTGGTAAGAAGGTAAATTCTGTCGAGGAGATCTCCTCTCTAAATGAAAAGGTTGACCTTATCATGTCTCTACTTACCAAGCAATCTCCTATTGATCCTCAGAACGTTCCTTTAAATTATTTGATTGCTCAGGATCAAGTAGATGTGAACTTCATTGCTAGAAACAACTTTAATAATAATGCTTATAGGAGTAATTTTGGTAGCAACAATCCTAGGCCTTTCCCATCCAACAACTATGGGAACAACAACACTTATCCTAGCACCAAAAAATCCACCTCTGAGCTAGAGAGTATGCTTAGAGACTTTATCACTACCCAAAAAGCCTTCAACAAGAATGTGGAAGAAAAACTAGCTAAATTAGATAATCTTTGTTTGAAGGTAGATAACTTAGCCCTTGATGTTGAGATGTTAAAAATTAGAACCTCTCCCCTTGAGGAGAGTAAGGTCACTCCTATTAATGCTATCCAGTTACAAATCAATGAAAACATTAGGATGATGGCTAAACTTAAAGACAGATGGGCTAGAGAAAAAGAGGAAGAGGATAGAATTAAGAGCCTTCCTACCTACCACACAGTAGCCACTATCCAAGTAGTTGAGGATGTGATGGCAAGAGAGTGTTAATACTCTTCAAGCCCTCGTTGATTACCCCAAGTGCAGGGTGAGATATAGTGCAGCAGCAAGTTTTCCCTTGGCAAAGATACCAAGGTTTGTCTCCCATAGGACTCCGAAGGATACAAGAAGGTGGTAAAGTGAACAATGGCGCCGAGGTTGCTAGCTTCACTTGGACCTGCACACAGATACAAATAACTTTGATCCCAACGAGTACAGAGGAGTTGTCAATTCCTCCGGCCTTGCTGTTTACAAAGGATCAACGCAAGAGATAATAATAGTGGCAACTGAAAGTAAAGACTGAAAGTAATAAGGGTGTAAACAGTGACATGAAGATGTACCAGGGTCCCGTGATTTTCACTAGTGATGTCTCTCTCCCAAAATACGATAAAAGTGCTAGCGAGGTAAACAAATCACAGTTGGGAAATTGACAGGATTATGAAGGAACCGCAATGCTAACTATGCTGCAAAGAAAGGAAGGGCTCAAAAGCAATGGGCGGTACGCCAAGGTAAGTAGACCTAAATCCATCTGCATCTACTACGAATCATCCACCTTGAGATATCTATCCAGAACATCTCGCTGGTATTAAGTTGCGAATCCCACCCAAAGTGTAAACTCAAAGCAACAGACAACTGCATTAAAAGAACTATGCGTAAAGTAAACAATCCTTGCACCCGCAGGTACAAGCACCGTTGTTTTATCCCTGGTGGCAACAACACATCCCCTAGTCTCATGTTTCTGTCACTCAAGCTAGACATCAAGGGACTGAACCCACAATCGAGCATAACGCTCTCTCTTGGAGTTGCAAATAAAATACTTGTCCAAAGCAAATACCGCAACGGAGAACATGCAAGAATTTAATCAAGAACAAAATATAAAAGAGAAGAACCAAATATATTACTCATCACAATCTGAACATAGTCTCATAATCCATCAGATCTCAACAAACCCAGCATAGCAACAACAAAAATTACCTAGATGCCTCGATCATGTGAGGCAGCTCACGGGGACTCGAAAGTGGAAGCACAAAAGGGGGAGAGATGGATCACATAGCTACTGGTCACGGACCCATGGTCCAAGGGAAACTACTCACGGTACATACGGGAGGCGTCCATGGCTATGGAGGGTCTCCCGGAGGGGGTAGCTTCTCCCGGCAGGGTGCCGGAGCAGCTTCTCCAGGCAGCCCCGATCTAGAAACGGCGGCGGAGGCGGAACAGAGGCGAGATCGCAAAAGAGGAGTTCGTATTAGGGGTTTCCACCCCGAGGGGAAATATAGGCGAAGGGGGGCGTCGAGGGGACCCACCAGGCAGTCAGGAGGCCTTCTGGCGCGGCCTAGGGTGGGGCCGCGCCAGGGACCCTCCTGGCCTCCTGGTGGTGGCCCCCCTTCGCTCCTTTGGTGTTTCCGGAAGCTTCCGTGACGCTGATTTTTTATATGATTTTTCCGGATTTTTTGGCGCACTTTTAATGGCCGGAAAACCTGAAATACAAAAACAGCAGAAAACAACAACTGACAGCTAGGTGCACTGGGTTAATAGATTAGTCCAAATAGGTTCAAAAGTGTATGAAAGTTCAAGCAAAACATGGCAAAGTCACAGAAAACATGCATGGAACAAGCAGAAATTATAGATACGTTTGGGACGTATCAACATCCCAAAGCTTAATTCCTGCTCGTCCTCGAGTAGGTAAATGATAACAAGCATAATTTCTGTGGTGACATGCCACACAACCATAAAAGGAATTTTAAGTAAAGCAATCAAAGCATGCAATTCAATTCAAGTCTTAACAAGCAAGAGTCTATATTAGCATTGACACAAGCAACAAAAGAACAAAAGGTGCAAGAGCTCTCGGCTCTCGCTGTCCGTGACTCGAATGTCTCCAGATGGTGTTTGCGTGCAAGCAAGGGATAGGGAAATACGAGAGACAAAATAAGGTTGTTGAGAACAACTATCTACTAAAGTTTCACACTTGGTCTCCTTTGGATTCTTATCTGGACTCGTCCCCAGACCACTAGCCAGGTACAAGTCAAACTGATCCACTCCCTTTCGATATTGTGAGCACTCATGCAATGGCTGAGCGTGAGCAAGAAAGTTGACACCTAACAGGCGAAACAGAAAGAAGGTGGAGGAGGAAGACAAAAAAGGTGTGAAAGGCTCACATCAATGAGGAAAATCATAGGCGAGAGAAGGCCATATGATAGATATGATCTGAGGAGTAGGGATTGCCATACAACGGATGCACATGTGAGCTAAAAGCTCTCCAAGGGAACTAGTGGGGGTGCATCTAACTTGCTTGCTCAAGAAGACCTAGAGCTCGTTTGAGGAGGCTCATCATTGGAAAATACAAGCCAAGTTCTATAGTGTGAAGGGTCCCCACATAGCTATATGCATGATGATGATCTCTATGGAGTACAAGGGATAGGAGATGAAGTACTAGTGTGGATCTCTCAAAAGGAATAGTAGTATGCCCCCTTCTCTCTTTTTATTTTTTTTCTTTTTCTCTTTTTTTATTTTTTTGGTGGCCTCAATGGCTCTTTCTATCTAACTCTCATTTGTCCTCTTTGGGATCTTTTAATTTTGTCCTCTTTGGGATCTTTTCCTCACTTTAGGGGCAATACTCTATATTTTACAAGAATATAGGAGATCATTCACACTTTACAAAGGTACTCACATAAAGAAAATGTAACTATCATGATGCAGATGTATGCTTCTGCCAGGATAGCAGGATTTGCAATGTTACTAGCGCGTCATGTAGCAATGATTAGGGCAAGGCCCAACTAGCATGCGGCTCATCGATCAAGCAAGTAGCACATATGAAATGAAGATCAAGTCATGAGAAGGTGGATGTTGCATGTCAATTGATACGTCCAAAACGTATCCATAATTTCTGCTTGCTCCATGCATGTTTTGTGTGATATTGCTATGATCTAGATACACTTTCATACACTTTTGATCATATTTGGACTAACCAATTAACTCAGTGCACCACAGTGCCAGTTTCTGTTTTCTGCTGTTTTTCTATTTCATTTTTCCCCTTATAAAAAGTGCTCCAAAAATTCGGGAAAATTCAGATAAAAAATCAGCGTGAAGGAACCTTCCGGAAGAACCTGGGTGGGGCCAGAGGGCCACCACCAGGGGCCCAGGCGCCCTGGTGGCGCGCCCTAGGGCTTGGCCGCGCCAGGGGGGCTCCTGGACCCATGGTGGCCCCCCTGGCTGCCCCCCTTCGCCTATATATTCTCCGTCACGGGAAACTTCCGAGAGGAGAACCCTTTTTCGCGATCTCTCCTCTGTTTCGCCGCCGCCGCGCTTCAGAGATCGGGAGCACCAGAAGACCTCTTCCCGGCACCCTGCCGGAGGGAGGGCCGACCTCCGGGAGTCTCCTCTCCACCATGGATGCTTCCCGGATGTCTCGTGAGTAGTTTTACTTGGACCATGGGTCCGTGATCAGTAGCTATGTGATGTTCTCCTCCCCTCTTTGTTCTTCATGGTTTAGACCTCGTGAGCTGCCCTACATGATCGAGGCACTTTTGTAATCTTTCTGCTATTGCTATGCTGAGTTTGATGGGATCTGATGGATTATGAGATTATGTTCAGATTGTGATTGAGTAATATATTTGGTTCTTATCTCTTATATTTTTGTTCCTAAGTAATTCTTGCATGTTTTCCGTTGCTGTTTATTGCTTTGGCCAAGTAGTAGGTAGTAACCCCAAGAGGGATGTTATGCTCGATTGTGGATTCATGCCCCCCGATGACACACTTGAGTGACAGAAACATGAGTCTAGGGGATGTGTTGTTGCCACAAGGGGGAAAACAACGGTGCTTGTAACCGCGGTTGCAAGGATTGTTTACTTTACGCAAAGTGCTTTTTAATGCCGTTGTCTGTTGCTTTGGGTTTACACTTTGGGTGGGGCTCGCAACTTAATACCAGCGAGATGTTCTGGATAGATATCTCAAGGTGGATGATTAGTAGTAGATGAAGTTGGATTTCGGTCTACTTATTTTGGCGTAATGCCCGTGCTTTTGAGCCTCTTCTTTTCTTTTGAAGCATAGTTAGCATTGAGGTGTGTTCATAATCCTGTCACTTTCCCTTGTGTAATTTGTTCACCTCGCATAGCAGTTTTATCGGCTTTTGGGAAAGAGACATCACTAGTGAACATCACGTATCCCGGTCCATATCCTCATTACTGTTTACACGCTCATTTACTTTTCTGCTTTTTTACTTTCAGTTGCTATCATTATCCTTTGTGTTTGATACTTTGTGAACAACAAGACCGGACAGATTGACAACCTCTCTGAACTTCGTTGGGAACAAATTTATTTGTGTCTGTGTGCAGGTACGCGTCAGTAGCGCCGCCGACACCTACTTATCATCTCTGGAGTCCTAATGGAGACAAACCTTGGTGTATTTACTGAGGAAATTTGCTGTTGTGCTTCATCACGCCTTCCACTTGGGGCTCACCAACGAAGGGCGAGAAATCACTATCATTACCTCGCACATCAAGCCAAATTTCTGGCGCCGTTGCCGGGGACTCCGACTGGTAAGATAGGGGAGTTGCACACTACCCTTTACCTTTGTTTTTTAGTCTTGTTAGTTTACCTTTCAGTTTTTATCTTTGAGTCTTATATCAAAAATCACAAAAAAATCTGCCACACTTGCTGCTGCTATGGGTTCCACTGAAGACACCAAGTTGTGTGACTTCACTAGTCACAACAACCAAGACTTTATCTGCACCCCCATTGCCACACCTGCCACTTCAGCTACCTCTTATGAAATTAAACCTGCCTTGCTAAACCTTGTTATGAGAGATCAATTCTCTGGTGCTGGAGATGATGCTGCTTTACACTTGAAATTTTTTGTTGAATTATGTGATATGCAAAAGTATAAAGAAGTAGAAGGTGATATTGTTAAACTCAAGCTCTTTCCTTTCTCTTTAAGGGGAGACGCTAAAATCTGGTTTCAATCTTTGCCTAGGAATATCATAGATTCTTGGGATAAGTGCAAAGATGCTTTTATAGGGAAGTACTACCCACGTGCTAAAATTATCCAATTAAGGAGTAACATTATGAATTTTAAGCAATTGGATAATGAACACGTTGCCCAAGCTTGG
Source organism: Bromus sterilis (assembly GCA_950022295.1). Taxonomy (NCBI): domain Eukaryota; kingdom Viridiplantae; phylum Streptophyta; class Magnoliopsida; order Poales; family Poaceae; genus Bromus; species Bromus sterilis. The sequence continues at coordinate 21,758,734 of OX465597.1, read as the reverse complement.
GAACGAATGAAATCTCTTGTTAAGAAATTCCCTACACATGGTTTGACTACCTGGATGGTTATCCAGCCTTTTTATGCAGGCTTGAACTTTACCTCGCGAAACCTGTTAGATTCGGTCGCGGGAGGAACCTTTATGTCAACTACACTTGGTGCTGCCACGAAGCTTCTCGATGAGATGATGACCAATAATTCCCAATGGCACACCGAACGCGCTCCAACAGGTAGGAAGGTAAACTCTGTCGAGGAAATTACCTCCCTCAATGAAAAAGTTGATTTAATTATGTCTCTACTTACCAAGCAACCCTCTATTGATCCTCATGATGTCCCTTTAAGTTCTTTGGTTGCCCAAGAACAAGTAGATGTGAACTTTATTGCTAGAAACAACTTCAACAATAATGCTTATACGGGTAATTTTGCTAGCAATCCTAGACCGTTTCCATCCAACTATGGGAACAACAACACCTACCCTAGCAACAAGAATCCATCTTCTGAATTGTAAAACATGCTTAGAGACTTTATCACTACCCAAAAAGCCTTCAACAAAAATGTAGAGGAGAAATTAGCTAAATTAGATAATCTCGCTTTGAAGGTAAAAAGCTTAGCCCTTGATATTGAGATGATTAAAATTAGAACCTCTCCCCTTGAGGAAAATAAGGCCACTCCTATTAATGCTATCCAATTACAAATTAATGAAAATATTAGGATGATGGCTAAACTTAAAGAAAGGTGGGCTAGAGAAAAAGAGGAAGAGGATAGAATTAAGAGCCTTCCTACACACCACACAGTTGCCACTATCCAAATTGTTGAGGACACCCAAACTATTAGCACCCAATGCACTCCTAGTCCCGTTGGACCTATTAATGGTGATGCTAATACCTCAACCAAAGATGAAGAAACTCCTATGAACATAGAGGGTTTCAAACAAGTAAGCCTAGAAGACACTACTACCACCTTTGATAGTAGTGATATTGATTTTGATAGTTGCACCCTCTCATAAGTTATTAGCTTGCTACACAAAATGTCTAGAGACCCCCACACTAGCACACTTAATCTTGCCTTCATGGAGCATATCACAAATGCTCTCATCAAAGATAGGGAGGAGAAGCTTAGAGTAGAAGCCTCCATAACTAGGAAGCTAGATGATGGTTGGGACCCTATGATCAAAATTAAATTAAATAACTTCTCTTGCTATGCTTTATGTGATGTTGGAGCTAGTACCTCCGTTATGCCCAAAAGAATATTTGATATGTTTGAATTGAAGCCCTTTGAGCCTTGTTCTTTTGGTGTTCGTCTTGTTGATTCTTCCGTAAAGAAACCTTTGGGGAAGATCGAAGATGTTCTTATCATTGTCAATGACAACTATGTTCCTGTTGATTTTATTGTTATGGATATAGTGTGAACCTTTGTGTCCAATTATTTTGGGACGTCCTTTTCTTCGCACCGTTGGTGCGGTTATTGACATGAAAGAGGGGAATATAAAATTCCAATTCCCATTCAAAAAGGGGATGGAACACTTCCCTAGAAAGAAAATCAAGTTATCTTTTGAATCCGTTACACGGGCTAGCTATTCTCTTTCTCTTGATAAAACTTGATTCTTCTTTTGCATCATGCCTAGCTTAAAGGCATAAAAGAAAGCGCTTTCGGGAGGCAGCCCGCAACGAATTTTGGTTTTTATTTTTGCTTTTGTTGTGTCTTGATGTTTGTTACTATTGTAGCAACATCATTGTATCTTTATTTTTCAGCTTTGTGCCAAGTTATAGCCTCTTATGATAAGGGAAGCAAAAGTTGTGACATGCTGTCCAGAAAACAGATTCTGTCCCTTGACAGAAAAATTCGAATCAAATCACCAGATCATCTTTTTGATCTGACTTTTTTGACAGCGTGCTCTATAATATTGTGAAACTTTCGTATGTTCTGAGTTTTTTGATTTGAGTTGCAGAAGTGCCCCTAGAAAATTCTTTACTACCTGCTGTTCTGTTTTTCACAGATTCTGCCACGTTTTGCCTCTCTTCACTTTTTCAAACCTTAAGCTTGCTTTTTCTTTGCAAAAACCTTTTGGAACTCTTGAGAAACAGTAGATCTTCAAGAATATCTTTATATCCAGTGGGGAAAAAATTATTTTATTAAGGGTACTAACCTCTCTAATCAGCTTATGATGAGTTGTGTATGAAGGGAGTTTTCAAGTGTGCGATGGAAGATGATGAAAGAAGATCCAGGAGTGTCAAACGCTCAAGGTTGGGGATGCCCCCATGAATCCCCAATAAATATTCAAGGAGACTCAAGCGTCTGAGCTTGGGGATGCCCCCGTGCATCCCCTTCTCCATCAACAATCATCAGTTCGTCCTTCGTCTCACTATATTTTTATCACTTCATGCGTTATGTGCTATGCTTGGAGCGTCTCGCTCTTAGGTTTTATTTTTAGTTTTCTTTAGCTTTGCTTGATGTTCATAACAAGTTAGATCCCTTCTTACTTTGTGTGGGAGAGAAACACGCTCCACTTTCAAAATCTAGAACACATCATAGGATTTTTCCTGCCTATCTTTTTGCTGTTGTGTGTTCTTTATCTTTTCGTAGCTGCTGCCATGTTTAGTTTTAGTCTTAGTTTTTCTTTAGCAAGAGTCTTGGCTTTTATTTAGTCTGTTGCTGGAACTCTTTTTAGTTTTCATGTTTATCTTGTTAAAGAGAGTTGGTTGTTGCACTGAGTGTGTCTTGTCTTGAAAGTAGGTAATTGAGGTTGTTATTTAATTCTAGTAGTAACTTGCAATAGTTTTGAGGTATTGTTGTGAGTAATGTTTGAACTTTTGGTGTCAAGAGCTCTAGCCTATTAGTGATAGATGTCTTATTTTGGGCAATCCGTGTTTATTTTCAAAGCCTACAAAACTAGTTGAGAACTCTAGCTACTAGATGGATCACTAATCTTTGGAGGGATCGAATATTAGAGTACACTCACGTACCATGAGTCGAGGATGCGCAAGGATAACCAAACCCCCATACACTCCTCCTCGGGGTACTTGTCTCTTTGTGAACCTCCTTATTAGATTGAGAGTTACCGATAATAAATGCATGAGTTCTTCGGACTAATGTAAGTATTGAAAGTTGACACTTCCACCTTCCAATATTAGGCTAGCCTCTCCCGTGCCGTGCATTGCCTTCTTCTCACTCCGAGAGTTGGTGTCCACCTTCGCCGGTACATCCAAACCCTTGGCATGATACGCTCTGTCATCATAAGCCTCCTTATTTCTTTCCTCAAAACAGCCACCATACCTACCTATCAAGGCATTTCCATAGCCTTTCCGAGATATATTGCCATGCAACATCCACCTCTTCATGACTTGATCTTCATGTCATACATGTTCCTGCTACACTGGCAGCGACATACATTGCATACATCATGATAGTTACATCTTCTTTATGATTTTGAGTACCTTGTAAAGTGTGAAAGAATTCCTATACCTTCTTGTAAAATAGAGTGTTGCCCTTAAGTGAGGAAAAGATCCCAAAGTTGACACAATAAAAGATTCCAAAGAGGACAAATGAGAGTTAGATAGAAAGAGCCATTGAGGCCACAAAAAAATAGAAAAAAATAGAAAAAAGAAAAATAAACAAAAAGAGAGAAAGGGGCAACACTACAATCATTTTGAGAGATCCACACTAGTACTCCCACTATATCCTTGTACTCCATAGAGATGATCATTATGCATATAGCTATGTGGGGACCTTCACACTATAGAACTTGGCTTTCATATTCCAAGGATGAGCCTCCTCAAACGAGCTCTAGGTCTTCATGAGCGAGCAAGTTAGATGCACCCCCACTAGTTTCATTGGAGAGCTTCCTAGCTCATATGTGCATCCGTTGCATGGCAATCCCTACTCCTCACATCATATCTATCATTCGGCATCTCTTGCCTATGGTTGTCCTCATTGATGTGAGCCTTTCTCATTCTTTTTTGTCTTGCTCCTCCTCCGCACTTCTCTCTTTGCCAACCTAAGTGTCAACTCTCGTGCTTACGCTCATCCATTGCATGAGTGCTCAAAATACTGAAAAAGGAGTGGATCAAATTGACTTGTACCTGGCTAGTGGTCTGGGGACGAGTCAAGATAAGATTCCAGAAAAAGACCAAGTGTGAAACTTTAGTAGATTGAGTTCTCAACAAATAAGCCTTTTTCTTGTATTCCCTATCCCCCTTCTTGCACACAAAGACCATTTGGAGACATTCGAGTCACGGACAGCGAGAGCTCTTGCACCTAATGTTCCTTTGTTACTTGTTTCAATGCTAATATAGACTCTTGCATGTTATGACTTGAATTGAATCTCTAACCTTGATTGCTTTAATTTTCAAAGTTTCTATATGGTTGCTAACATGTCACCACAGAAATTATGCTGTTATCATTTACCTACTCAAGGACGAGCAGGAATTAAGCTTGGGGATGTTGATACGTCCAAAACGTATCTATAATTTCTGTTTGCTCCATGCATGTTTTGTGTGATATTGCTATGATCTAGATACACTTTCATACACTTTTGATCATATTTGGACTAACCTATTAACTCAGTGCACCACAGTGCCAATTCCTGTTTTCTACTATGTTTCTATTTCAGTTTTCCCCCATATAAAAAGTGCTCCAAAAATTTGGGAAAAATCAGATAAAAAATCAGCGCAGAAGAACCTTCCAGAAGAACCTGAGTGGGGCCAGAGGGCCACCACCAGGGGCCCAGGCGCCCTGGTGGCGCGCCCTAGGGGCTGGCCGCGCCAAATGGGCGCCTGGACCCCTGGTGGCCCCCTGGCTTCCCCCCTTCGCCTATATATTCTCCGTGACGAGAAACCCTCGAAGACAGGACCCTTTTTCACGATCTCGCCTCTGTTCCGCCGCCGCCGCGCTTCCGAGATCGGGAGCACCAGCAGACCTCTTCCCGGCAACCTGCCGGTGGGAGGGACGACCTCCGGGAGTCTCCTCTCCATCATGGATGCTTCCCGGATGTGCCGTGAGTATTTCCCTTTGGACCATGGGTCCGTGATCATTAGCTATGTGATGTTCTCCTCCCCTCTTTGTTCTTCATGGTTTAGACCTAGTGAGCTGCCCTACATGATCGAGGCACTTTTGTAATCTTTCTGCTGTTGCTATGCTGAGTTTGATGGGATCTGATGGATTATGAGATTATGTTCAGATTGTCATAGAGTAATATATTTGGTTCTTATCTTTTATATTTTTGTTCTTAAGTAATTCTTGCATGTTCTCCGTTGCTGTTTATTGCTTTGGCCAAGTAGTAGGTAGTAACCCCAAGAGGGAACGTTATGCTCGATTGTGGGTTCATGCCCCCTGATGACACGCTTGAGTGACAGAAACATGAGTCTAGGGGATGTGCTGTTGCCACAAGGGGGAAAACAATGGTGCTTGTAACCGCGGTTGCAAGGATTGTTTACTTTACGAAAAGTGATTTTTAATGCAGTTGTCTGTTGATTTGGGTTTACACTTTGGGTGGGGCTCGCAACTTAATACCAGCACTACTGGAATTCACCTAGTTGCCGTCTGCCTCGGTGGACGGAAAACACCTATATGGCGGACGGCAAAGTCCGTTGCCGTCTGCCCCCGCACGGCAAAACACCCGTCAGCTATTTGTTCGGCAAAGAGGTGCTTTGCCGTCTGCAGGAAATTGACGGACGTCAAACCACCTTTGCCGTGCGCATTTGTGCAAGCAGACGGCAGAGCGGGCGTGACGGCGAACCTTTGCCAGCCGGCTCCGTCAGGCCGTTAACGGCGGGGTTTGCCGTCTACTGACAGACGGCAAACTTTGCCGTCTGCCTCAGAACTAGCCGGCTGGCCGGCCGGCTCCTTCAGGCCGTTAATGCCGTCTACTGACAGACGACAAACCTCCCAACTTTGCCGTCTGTCTTGCTGGAGGCAGACGGTATAATGACCAAATGGTCACCCAGCTGTTGCCAGATTGCACAGCTGGGCGCGACGTGTCCTCTTTGCCAACTGCAAGCAGACGGCAAAGGCCTTTGCCGACAGCCAACAGACGGCAAAGTGGATGCATTCCTTCTGTTTTATCTGTTTTCTTTTAAATCCCTGCATTTGACAGAAACTACCAATATATATAGCAATATGTTTCTCCAACAACATAGTGTAGGCACCCACACACATGTTGATCAACCAAATATTAATCAAAATCCATATATACACAAGTTCTCATACATATATAGGAAACACAAGTGACCAAATAGCAAGTTCTCATACATAGTAAACAAGTACACACAAGTGACCAAACCGTTTATAAACAAAGCTACAAGTCCAATTGCAACTCTCCATCATAGCATTACTCCCATTAAGCAAATCTGCAAAATGAAGAAAATAAAATTATAAGAAGATGAAGTAGAAGAAGAAGAAGAAGAAGAAGAAGAAGAATGAGAAGAGAAGAAAATGAGAAGAGAAGAAGAAGAAGAGTTCTCTTCTTCTTCTCCTTCTTCTTGTCTTCTTCTCTTTACAAGTGAAAATGCAGCAACTCCAAAAATGCATTACTTTAGTCATTTTTAGGCAATAAAGCTAATTTTACCATTTTGAAGCAAATTAAGCTAACTTTGGCAACTTTGAACAAATGAAGCTAACTTTAGCATTTTTGAGCCAATTAAGGTAACTTTAGAATTTTGTGAGAAAATTAAGCTAACTTTGGCAACTTTGAACAAATGAAGCTAACTTTAGTATTTTTTTGAGCCAATTAAGGTAACTTTAGCATTTTGTGAGAAAATTAAGCTAACTTTGGCAACTTTGAACAAATGAAGCTAACTTTAGCATTTTTTGATCCAATTAAGCTAACTTTAGCCTTTTGTGAGCAAATCAAGCTAACTTCATCATATTGTGAGCAAATCTGGCTAATCATGCTATTATTGAGCTAACTTAGCTATATTTAAGAATTTCATAATATTTGAGAAGCTAAATATGCATTTTCAAACTAACTAAGCATTTTCAAACTTACCGGAGTGTAGCCCTCAAGGCTGAGGTGGCTGAGAAGCATCCGTCGGGTTGGCCGATGTTGATGGTGGAGAAGGGTCATGGGACGCAGCCCGAGAGTTATGCTGCACGAAAAGATCAACTAGAGGTTAGCACGACGCCACTCAATATGGTATTGATGATCATCGAAAGATACTCACCATCCCCATAGGAGAAATGATCGGCATCGGTGGAGCGGTCTGACCAGTCTTCTCGCACATAGCTGCACATTTGTTTTTCATGAGTCAATCATATAGTTACGAATATAAACAAAAATTATAACATGCATTCTTTGGGTGAATATGAACAAGTGACTTACCTCGAAGAGCTCATACAAGGCCCGGTTCGATGCATCGTGTCGTGCCGCGGCCTCCTCGAGAGCCTTCGCCGTCCTCTCCTCCGCCAGCCGCTCTCTCTCCGCTGCCTTCTCCTCTGCCAACCGCTCCTTCTCCTCCAGTAGCCGCTGGGTGTTCTGTCGCTCTTTCTCAAGAGCTTCCTGCAACCCCACTCCTCTAGTTAGCATTGTAATATTCGATGAGAGAAAACAAGAATGCAAGAGTCCTTATGGATAACCTGGATAGCGAGGTCGACTGGCCGCGGACGAGTCCTTATAGCAGGAGAAGAGCTCGTTTGGCGCGCCTTGATCTCAGGAAGAGTCTTATCACACCTAATCAACTTATCTCCAATGGCCATGGCGCCATGGCGCCTTCTGCCACCAGAGATCATCACTAGCTCCGGGTCAATAGGCTTCCCAATTGGGGTGTAAGCCTCCCCGTGCTTCTCCTTCGCCACCTCAGTATAAGCCTTGAGCTTACTATAGGCGGCAATGTTGGTGAAAGTCGAAGGAGTGGCGAGATTCGACTCTGAGAGCGCCTTGGCCTTCTTGTACGACGCTGTATGGGACATGCCATACATGTCGAACACCTGAGGCACCTCCGTTTTATTATGCGCCGCCTAAAAGACAAAGCAAAGCATGATATTAGTAAGTGGGTGCCTAAAAGACAAATCAAAGAAGAATTTGCACATACCCATTTATGCCCGTAACCAGCTAAGCTACGGCTGCCTTGATGGTGTGGCACACCAACCATTTGGGCGCGCCGGTCCTTGGCATTGTTGTGGACGGCCAACCAGGCATCTGAGCACCAGTGGTACACAATGACCTCCCAACAATCCATCTTGTCCACACACCATATCGGCGGCGCCTAAGTTAGTAAACAAGGAAACTAATAAGTAGCCTAGATAGGAATCAAATCAAGCAAACTATTCAAGACTTAAGAAGGGTTACCGTCATGTACTGGGCCCTGGTCAGAAACTTCTTGCGGCAGTCCTTCTTGCTACGCTTGCACCCTTGCTTGGCGTAGTAGTCACGGACCGCCTGCACTCGCATCTCGTGCCTTGTGTTCTGCAAGAGGCGCGTGACCTTTGCAACTATCACGTCCTCCGCCTCCTGCTCCTTGGACTCATCGACCTTGTAGTAGACCTGCAATAGCACGAGACAACACTGATGAGTGCACCAACTAGCTATTGTCAAGATTTTATTGTGTGAAACAGAAATTACCCAAAATCCGTTGATCACCATGTCGGCTCTGGTGTGGCATTCGACCCCGTTGATGGTCGTATCCGGCGGGGCTGGGGCAGCACAATAGTGCTCCCATTTGAGTCCAGGCTGCGGAACCTCATCAGGTCCGGGCAATTGAACCAGCCCCGGGAAGTTCTCCCTGACGAGCACACCAAGGATGGAGTTGGGATTGCGGACACCATTGCCGTATATCCAACCCATGCAGTATAAAAAGACAAAGCCATCAGATAGACATAAGTATAGAAGGTACCGAAAGAGAGTATAAGTGCACTTACGTCTCTCCATCAGGCGTAATCAACCACTTATGGGCGGGAGTCACCGGCACGGAAGGGAGCCGTGTACCCCCACGCTGGTACACGGTGGTACCCTCAGCCACCTCCTCCTCACCCGTAGTGTCCAGCTCAGCACCAGCCTCCCCCTCAGGCGTGTGCTGCTCCGTCTGGTCCGACAAGGGACTCCAGGTCGTGCGGGTGGACGTAGCCTCCTCCTCCACCTCAGGCTGGTGGATCGGAGTGTCCGAGGAGGGATCCACCCTGCAGTGCTCTGGTGAATCAGCCGGAGGTGGCGGCGAGGAAGCAGCAGCAGGTGTCCGTCTCCCTTTCCCGCGACCACCACCTGCTTTGCCTCTCCCGGTCTTCTTCGGACCTCCTCTCCCCCTGGGCACCTCATCAGTAGAAGGAGGAGGCGAGGAAATACTCTCGAGCAAATAACTCCGTAGAGCCAGAGGTGGGAGCGCATGACCCCTCCCTCGCGAGCCTGAGGTATCGCCCTCCATATTTGTCACGAACCTGCCAAGAATTAAAATAAAATAATTAGTACAATGAGAAAAAGAATTAATAATACAAAAGTAATTACTGCAATAATGAGAATATATATATATAATTAAAGTTGAGATGCATACAACTAACAATAGTCGGGATCATCGGTATCTTCTCCGCGATCAATTGAAGGATCGTCATCACTATCACGCGTGTCGTCGATAATGACGGCCTCATCAGGTTCAACAACACCAACATTTGGAAGGCCTTTATGTAAATGGTCAAGCATGGACAAGTCATCTGGAGCAGTAACCTCTTCTTCTTCAGGCTCTTCAACATCGTCGTTAGCGGGTTCACTCTCATTGTCTTCTTCCATGTTCTGGGGTTGCGTAGAGAGGTTTTGGAAACGTTTTTTATCACGCGTGTTTCTTGGAAGAATTCTCCTTCATATGTCTCTGGGTCAATGTGGGGTACATAATCCTCTTCATTGGGGGGAGGTGGTTTAATATGAGGCGGCACATCATAAACGACATCCCAACCTTTCAGGTTTTCAACCGTTTGGCAGGGGTAGGATAGATAGAAAACCTGGGTGGCGTGTTGAGCCATAATATAGACATCAGGGACATTAAAATGGGTGTCTTGTCGAATTTCGACTAGACCTACATGTTCATGAGTTCGTCTAGTCCTCGACGGGAGAAACCAATGACATTTGAAGACAACGACGTTGGGAGGATTTTCACCATAGAATAGAAGTTCGTATATTGCTTCAACTCTTCCATAATACTCAATACCTCTGTCGCCGACAGCAGAGACACCCGAATTTGTACTTTTTCGATCGGCCATTTTTCGCTCTTTATCAACGGTACGAAAGCGATACCCGTTGATGTCGTATTTCTCAAATACACGAACCTTATTGTCAAAACCATTAGCGACTTGTCTCAATTCGGCGTCCATAGGCTCCTCATTTTCCTATAAGTTTTATAGGAAAGGATTGGTATATTAGTGAAAAATAGGTCGAACCAACAAATGAAACCCTATATATGAATGATAGTTACCGTTCGTTTGAACCAAGAGATGAAACCAGGATTGCCGTCTCCTTGATTGGCAAGAAGCTCATACTCTGCGATGGAATCACTTTCAATAACCACTCCATTTGAGAATTTGGCGACGTATCGACTGTATGAATTCATGGGAATTAATAAGAAACAAGAATTATTAGAAGTTGCGAAACAATGTACGTACCGAGAACTTACTCGATGTACGGTCGCACTTCTGTTAGGTTGGTGAAGATATACAGTGTAAGAGTCCGCCATTCTTTGATATCCAAAATCTTATTTCTCGAAGCACCAACAGGTCCGAGCTTCCCTTTGAATAGGCTGAGGTTGGATTGACGCCGTTGGGGGTCGCCAGTATTGTAGCGAGGCTTTGGATTATGCAAATGGCGATTTTTGGCTTCATAATGTGCTGTCACGAAGTTTGCCGCCTCCTCGGTAATGAAAGCCTCGGCCATCGATGCTTCAATTCTACGTTTATTTTTACATTTTGCTCGAAGCGTCTTCTGCATTCTCTCCGTTGAATAGCACCAACGATTTTGCACAGGCCCCCCTAATCTTGCCTCGGTCGGGAGATGCAATAACAAATGCTGCATCGGATTAAAAAAACCCGGTGGAAAGATCTTCTCTAACTTGCAGAGCAACTCCGGCGCCATATCTTCCATGTCTTCTAGCACGCCATCGGATAGTTCTTTAGCACAAAGAACACGAAAGAAATAGCTCAGTTCTGCCAGTACTAGCCACTCTTCGTCGGGGATATAGCCGCGCAACATCACCGACATTACCCGCTCAAGCCATATGTGCCAATCATGACTCTTCAGCCCAAATATTTTATGTTTTTCAGGACTCGCTCCCCTCCTCTGATGCGCTGCATACCCATCGGGGAACATCAAACTGTTTTGCACCCACAAGAGAATTTCCCTGATATGCCCCCTTTCAAGATTGAACCAGGCCCTTGGCTTGGACCAATTCTTCTTTACTTTCGGCTATCGCATGTTCTGTGAGGGTCTATCACATAGAGTCTCCTGGTCGACTCTATATTTAGGATTATCCTTTGACTTCCCATCTATGCCAAAAAATGTACCAAACAGGGCCTCGCCGATTTTTTTTGAGTGTGCATCACGTCAATATTGTGTGGAAGTTCGAGGTCTTGGAAGTAGGGGAGATCCCAGAAGCATGTCTTGTGAGTCCAGGCGTGTTCCGAATTATATCCCTTAAAATACCCGGGACGTTCTGGATCAGGCTCGAGAGATTTCAACTGTGCCAAGACATGTTCGCCCGTCATCGTAGGTGCTGCCAGGTTTTTGACAACTTTGCCTTTGATGAAGTTCTTCTTGTCTTTTCTAAAAGGATGCTTAGGAGGCAGAAACTGTCTATGCAAGTCGAAGCAGGAATACTTGCCACCCGCCTTCAGCCAATGAAACTGAAGAGCATCCTTGCATGTTGGGCACCCAAACTTTCCATGAACACAGAAGCCAGCGAAAAGCGCATACGCCGGCAGGTCATGCATCGAGTACTGGTACCAAACATGCATTTTGAAGGTCTTTTTGCTAGCTGCATCGTATGTCTTGAACCCTTCATCCCAAGCTTGTTGCAATTCCTCCTTAAGCGGTTGCATGTACACATCCATATTCTTCCCCGGATATTTGGGCCCTGGTATTATCAATGTCAGGAAAATGTTCTTCCTTTTCATAATCTCTGAGGGGGGGGGGAGATTGAGTGGCATGACAAATACAGGCCAACAACTGTATGAGGCTGCCATCAGACCGAAAGGATTGAACCCATCTGTGCCGACGGCGATTCGGCAATGCCTTGGCTCCTTAGCTTTTTCCGAATGTTTTTCATCAAAGTGCTTCCATGCTGAACCATCCGATGGGTGAGTCAACATCGGCTTCCCATCTGCATCAAATTCTGTTCTCTTCCCATGTTTGTGCCATGTCATCTGTCTGGCTGTCTCTTCCATCATGTAAAGGCGTTGAATTCTTGGTATCACTGTAAGATACCGAAGAACATTTACGGGTATTTTGGTCTGCGTCTTCTCACCTTGACCATTGTCTACCACAACATACCTGGATGACTTGCATTTGGGACAATAGTCTTCGTCCGCATACTCTTTCCTAAATAAAGCACATCCATTTTCACAAGCATGCATTTGCTCATAGGGCATCTTAAGTACCTTGAGGATTTTATCCGATTGGTACAGGTTTGCAGGCATAACATGATCTTTTGGTAGAAACCGCCCAATTAGGGTCGTGATCGCATTGTAGCAATCTGTGCCCAAGTTGAATTGTGCCTTCAAAGCCATCAACTGTGCGATGGCATCGAGCTGACAAAGCTCAGTGTGAGCGTGCAGCGGACGTTTCGAAGACTCCAACATCTCATAGAAGGCCTTCGCAGATTCCTCCATCTCATCGTCCTCATCCCGCGCATCGTCAAAGTCTTGCACCATGTCTTCGATCCCGGTTCCGTACTCATCCGTGCGCTGACGGACCACCTCCTCTCTCCGTCGTCCGCCAGACTCGCCATGGAAGCTCCACACCGTATAACCAGGCTTATAACCCCACTTCTGCAAGTGTTTACCCATATCCACCTCTGTCGCCTGTTTATAATTGTCGCACCTAACGCAGGGGCACCAGGTTTTTCTCTACCCATTTGCAAACGCCGCTCTCAGAAACTCCTTGGTTTTCATTGCCCATTCATTGCTGCTCTCTTTCTGATTAGGGCGACCAGTGTACATCCACGCACGATCATCGCTCATCTTGTCGCTACAGCTAGCTACTAAACAACAAATATACCATTTTATTACGTCCACTTTTTATTGCTTTTATCATACATAGCTAAGGCATATGCAATTAACCTACACACTAATAGGTAAAGATAGGTCCTAATCCCACCCGAGTATGTATGTAGATTGGGTCGGTTTCCCATGCTTTGGTCCCGATCCGACGCGGTATTTCGGCAGCACCTCCCCGCTGTTCTCCTAATACACGTCTCGACAACAAGCCGAGAGGTTGTGTATCCGGAGAACAACAGGGAGGCGTTGACGAAATACCGCGTCGGATCGGGACCAACGCATGGGAAACCGACCTAATCTACATACATACTCGGGCTGTCCATGGATAACGTTGGACAATTCAAAAGAATCACTATTATAAATATGCAAATTAATGCATATTTATAACTGTAACCCTTTCGAACGGGAGACGCATACTGGTTACACGACTGACCTAGCTAGTGTCATCGGCACGAAGGCCGGAACAGAGCAAAAGGAAGGGGGGAGGAGGATACAGGACTTTTTTTACTCACCCTCGAACGCAGGGGAGGTCGTCGATCACGAGACCCTCGACGGCGGTGCTCGAGGTGAAGGGGAAACAACTGCACATTAAAATTCAGAAAATCAACACAAACACTAGTACCGGTAATTAATCTAAGTAATACTAACATCTAATTACTAACTACATTATCTACTTTCTTATTCTTCTTTTTCTTTTCTTTCTTTTTCTTCTTATTCTTATTCTTCTTCTTCATTTTCTTCTTTTTATTTTTCTTCTTCTTTTATTCCTTATTCTTCGATCTTCTCTTTCTTTTTCTTCTTCTCTTTCTTTCTCTTCCTGTATTAAATTTATTTTCCCTATTCTTCTTTCTCCTCTTTTCTTCCTATTCTTCTTATGTTTCCTATTTTTCTTCTACTTCTTCTTTGTCCTCTTCTTCTTCTTCTTCTTCTTCTTCTTCTTCTTTTCTTCTTCTATTTATTTTACTTCTTCTATTTCTTTTCCTTCTAACTATAACTAATTAAAACTAAATCTAACTACTTAAAACAGAAATCAAATCCTAACTAATTATGCTAACCTACAATCTTACTAACTACAAATACTAGCACTAATATTACATTAACTGAAAAAATTCAAAAAATTCTAACACCAACACATAAATAATAACACCTAAGACATAATTACTAACTAGTAACATTGCAATTGTATTAACAGAAAAAAACCTAAACTAACTACACTAATAAACCTAAACTAACTAGAACTAATAAAACCTAAACTAACTACACTAATAAACCTAAACTAACTACACTAATAAACCTAAACTAACTACACTAATAAACCTAAACTAATCTAAAACTAAACTAACAACTCTAATTAACAAAAAAAAAATAAAAAAAAACAGGGGAGGAGGCTTACCAGGGGTGGGGGGAGGTGGCGGCGGTGGCGGGAGGTGGCGCCGGTGAGGAGCGTGGCGCCGGCGAGGAGGGTCGTCGGCGGCGAGACCTGCAGCGGCGCCGGTCAGAGGAGAGGAGAAGAGAGGAGGAGAGGGGAGGACAGGAGAGGAGAGGGGAGGAGAGGAGGAGAGGAGGAGGGCCTCACCGGAGGTGAAGGCGGCGGCGCGCGGGATGGGGCAGGGCGGCGGCGGCGGGGGTCGGGAGAGAGAGGGGTTTGGGAGAGAGAGTGGAGAGAGAGAGAGAGAGAGGGACCGTGCGGGGGGTTAACGGCCCACCGCTTTGCCGTCTGTTGACAGACGGCAACGGCACCTATGCCGTCCGCAGGCAGACGGCAAAGCGGTGGGAAGCGGTGGGTCGTTAGCCAGGCCGCGTGCCTCGCTTGGGTGGGCCCCAGCTGGAGGTTTGCCGTCTATCGACAGACGGCACAGGTGGCGTTGCCGTCTGCCTGCGTCCATGCAGACGGCAAACATGTGGTTTGCCGTATGTCTACGTGTTACCGTCCGTACTTAGGGAAGCGGACGGCATACCCCTGCTTTGCCGTCCGCCCCGACGAAATGCAGACGGCAAAGCCACTGGCCCATGGCAAACTGGTGAATTCGAGTAGTGCAGCGAGATGTTCTGGATAGATATCTCAAGGTGGATGATTAGTAGTAGATGCAGTTGGATTTCGGTCTACTTATTTTGGCGTTCTGCCCATGCTTTTGAGCCTCTTCCTTTCTTTTGTAGCATAGTTAGCATTGCGGTGTGTTCATAATCCTGTCAATTTCCCTTCTGTAATTTGTGTTGGATATGTGCCCTAGAGACAAATTAATAAAGATATTTGTCACATATCCGTTTGGTTCATAATACGTTTTATACTGTGCTATAACTGTATTACTTGGAAATACTAATACAGGTGTAGTATAAAACATGGTTCGTAGTTTAACTCGGGTAAACTATCTCATTGGGAAATTGATTGATCAAGCTTTCCTGATCATGGCGACACTTAAGTCCATTGACAATGAGGTCACATCGTTAAGGGGAATGATGTGATGGACGTACACCCACCTAAAGTATTGCAATGTGATCGAGTCACATGGTTTAGAGTTGCTATGACTTTGTAACATATGGCTTAGTCCTTAGACCGTAATGATCATACGTAATTGTCATCTATGAGGAGACTTTGATTTGGATCCCACCGCCTGACTGAAATATGCTGGCTATAACGGTGCACTTTGGGTATTCCGAAATAGATGGTTGATGAGTATGTTAATAGATCAGAGCGGGATTTGTCAGTCCTTGTGACAGGACAGGTACTCTGGGCCCACTCGGTGATATTGCATCAACACCTTGCAAGGACGTGACTAGGTCACAAGAGATGCAATGATCATGGACGAGAGAAGTTGTTTGTTGTGAAGAGATGTGAACACGGTATTTAGTATACCGACGATCAAACCTCGGACAAACAAAGTACCGCAGCACAAAGGGATTACGTCGTATCGTTAACGGTTTCCAAAAGCGATGGAAGTTCATTCGATGGAAGCGCAGGGGCTGTCAAGGATTGTAACCAGGTCCAACTGACTAGTCATTGGTCAATGAGAAGAGTCTCGACCATGTCTGCTGTTTCTCGGACCGTTAGGGTGTTACACTTAAGGGAAATCGATGCATAGGACAGTTACGGGATCAACCGGTGAAATAGGAGGAATCATCGGAATAGTTCCTGAGGAGGACGGAATGGTTTCCGGACATTTTGAATAGTTCAAAATAAAGTTTAATTGTTTTAATAATGTTTTATTATTTAATTATCTGAATTAAATATTTAAAACATATTAAATAAATTAAAAAATGGGAAAAGGCTAAATGGGCCCATGGGGCCCATTAAGGGAGGAGGGGGTCTCCCCCCTTGGGCTTGGCGCCAAGGGTGGGGCCCACCACCCCCTTGGCCGGCACACTCCCCCCCCCTTGGGAGTTTAGTCCCACATGGGGGAGGGGAGGAGGATGGCACCCCCCTTGGCCTATATAAGGAGGGGTAGACCCCCCTTTTTCCAACACACCAATATCTCCTTCTTCCTCCTTCTCCTTCTCGGAAGTGGACTCCCCTTGTTTGGAGTCTGCACCAGGATTGGAGTTCTCCACCATAAGGCAGGCCGTCGTTCTGCTGGAGTCGGGATCCGTAGCCGTCTTTCTTCCGCTGCTCGCCTGGTTCGGGGCCCGGGAGGAACATCCATTGTACCGTACGTGTATAATCTCTTTGAGGCACTACACCTGTGGTGCTACTTCGTCGCTGGAGGTTTACCGGGAGTCATCCTCGCCGGTGGTGGTCTTCTACACGACAGGGAGGTCGTAGTTCCGATTCTACGCCAGCCACGTTCGCAAGAACGTTTCCCTCTTTCGGTCTTCAAAGGTATGAACACCGATTCCCTCCGTTACTTGATATCGCCATAGCATAGATCTTGGGTTCGGGTACCGTAGGTATGAAAAATTTGTGTTTTCTTCCCCGTATCCCAAAAGTGGTATCATGAGCTAGCTATGCGTAGATGTATTGTATGTGTAGAACACATCTAGGATGTGGGCATCGAATCTTCATTCGTTACCCTCCCACGTGTACTCATTTAGCGTTGCGTCAATGTTTGATGAAGCGGCCCCCGACCGACCTTACGCGTTTACGCGAGACTGGTTCCACGCTTGACATATGGCTTGTACCATATAAAGTGGCTGGGGGTGTTTGTCTCTCTGCATTAGCGATGCGAAGATGTTTGCAACGGAGGGCCCCGACAGGGGTGTAATAGAGACGGATGGGAGACGGTGTTGTGGCATGTTTTTCACAGGATAGAAACGGTTCTCTCTCTCGAAACCCCTAGCAGCCACGTAAAACTTGCACAAGCTAAAGTAGAAAGGCGTTTAACTTTGCTTTGCATGAAGGGGGATCATAGGTTGTATGATTTATAGTTTTACTTTCTGTTTTATGCTAGTATGCTAGATATATCGACGGTAGCACGAAACAGGACCATCTCTCACAATACCAACATTGTGTTCTCCCTTGGTGGGCACCGCCTGGAAGGTTCTCCCATATGGCTTGATGCTCCGTACATACCGGAGTTGTCCTACATATTCAACGGAGTTCGCATGAGGTTGGGTTCGGCAAGCCTGGCATATGCAGATATGGCTTTGCTGAACAGCTAACATCAAGGTTCGATTGGCAGGCTTGACGTATGTAGATGCGGGCCTGGAACATAGGAGACCGAAAGGTCGAGCACGAGTCACATGCCTGATGTGATTGGCTTAGAGGCCTACCTGGTTCGCATACTGCTGGCCGTGACGATCGGGGGAGGTATGGGGGTTGGGATTGTGTAATCACTTAGTTAAATTGAGAGGTGTTTATCTAAGTGGGAGCTTTCTAGAATTTTGAGATTAAATTGAAACTCCACATTATGAACAAAAGTCTAAATATGTATCCTTGTGAATCAACCTTATAGATGGCAGCTGTGGCACCCCGGCTCAGAGCGACCGGTTTACCTTACATTGCCAGCCCAGAGATCAAGTCTTCTGGCAATGCTCAACATATTGGTACAGAAACAACCGCTTCATTTATGATACATGCGGGTACAACAGTTCAAGGATACAAACTACTTCGGGGCATGGCGGCACAGGGTGTGCGGCAACGCTATCAACATTATTTATGTCACAACTCGGGCCTCGATTCGACGAAGAACACTATGGCAGCGGAACGACGAGGTGATGGAGCTCCACTCCACCGGGACACTGCTGGGACACGGCCTAGTTCGCGAAGTACGGCACAACCAACTCCTCAGGTGCAGCTTCTCCTCCATCTGGCATGACACGCCAGGTCAATACATTGAATGTACTTGCAAGCACACGATAATCAAGACCTAAAGAGCACATATGAACATGGCATGAATATAGACATGGTGAGCATGAATGCATGGCAAGTTAAACTTTAGTGCATAGTAACTACAACTTACGATCACCGCGTGACCGTGAGTCTTACCTTCGAGTCCTCCCGACTTGATACCGGGTCATCTCATGACCACTTACCAAACGATCCAACATTTCACATTTAATATTATTATTACCAAATTCTTGTTGACCTCGTGTGACCTAGTACGGACTGTGTCCCATGACCGAGGACGCGGCTATTCGAATAGTTTGTGACTCTGCAGAGTTTGTGCACTTTCACCACACATGGAGTTCTTCTTTCACCCAAAACCCCCGGAACCTGTCCCACAGGATCCTTGGAACCAGCCCCGTGAGTAGTGAGCTAGACATCCCCAACAAGACCGATATACTGCGTGTCTCCCTTACCGCATCACCGACATGCTTTCACAAGCCATGTCCTGGGTAGCCCGGTGTCATCCCGACACTGCCACCACATGGCTCCAACCATCGCGTGGCCCAAACTTGTCCCAAACGGGGACGGGTACCCATAACAATACTAGCTGTCAAGGCTACCGCCGTTTACCCGGCCAAGGCAACTGCCGCGCGTAGCCCTCCCACTTTGATGAATACGCATAAGGAATGCCCACCGGTAGACCGCATCAAGGCCTGCCCGCACAGGAAATTGTGGCTGCACGAAAAAGAGCTCGGTTCGGTGGCACTTGGTCAACGTTCAGATTAGGTTCAAGAGCATGTCAACATTTTTATCTTATCATGAGCATGCAATAAGGTAACATGGCATAACAAGGATGTGATGAAGTAACTAGCATGGCATGACATGAACTATATGAACATCACATGCAAAAGTTTTTCATAGCCTATCTACCATGACCAAGATGTGAACTTCTAGTGACATGGAAATGATCAGGGAACATGGCATATTTCAACAATTTACTTAGCATGTCATGATCAATTTAAATTAGCAATTTAAATCAAGCATAAAATCCAAGTTAAAGCTTCAAATGGTCAAATTCCAACTCAAGCTCCTCATGACCAGAATATTGTGGCTTGCCTTGGTCAAATGGAGTGTCCTGGAACTCCTGGTCTCTTGCAAGCTCCTGGTCACCTTCTGCAATTAAATAAAAGTGGCAAAGCACATTAGGTCCAATGTGTATTTTCTCTGTCTAGTGGACCTACATAGGGAGTCAAACCCCCAAACTTTTCCAACTTAAAGAGGAGCTCAAGACAAAAATTTAGCAAAAAGAATCAACTCATTTGGCCTTGTGGTTTAGGAGTTATTCATGGTCAAAGTTTGGTCAAAAATCCATTTTTAATTAACTAAAAATGAATTTTTCAGAATTTCCTGGGGTGGCCACGTTGAAGGCGTATTCTGGAGAATACGCCTCCACTCATACCGCTTCGGGCTGGCCTGTGAGGCTGACAGTGGGACAGCCCTGGCAGGTTTAGAGGGGGAGGGGGCAAAACAGAGCGGGGCGGCTCCGGTGACGGCGTTCACCGGCGGCGAGGCCTTCCCGGCGACGAAGGAGTGCACGGGTGGAAGGGGATTGGAATGGAGGCTCTGCTCGTACCCGGATCTTGGCGAACGGTGGACGAACGGCGAGGGGAGGCTTCTCTCCAGTGGACGGCGGCAGAGGTAGGTCGTCGGGATCGAGCTACCCTGCACGGTGGACCACGACGAGTGGTTGGTTAGCTTGGCCAGAGAGAAAGGAGGCTAGGGAAAGAAGGGGTCGTGCCCTGGGAGCACCAGAGGGAGGGGGCGATGGTGGAGCTCCTTTCGGCGAGGCTCCGGTGAGGATCTCGTGTCAGGGGCCTCCCCGGCGGCTTCTCCTTCGCTTGTGCTCAATTCAAGTGAGGTGAGGGTGGTGGGTGTGGTCTGGAACGAGCTGGGGTTCCAATTTATAGGTTTTCGCCGGTGGTTCACGTGCGGGCGTCGCCGGACTGAGTGGCCATGGCGCCAGGAGGAGTGCAGAGGGGATAAGGGGGCTCCGGCGTGGTTTGCGGAGGCGGTGGAGGTGCTGCAGCGAGTGCAGGCTTATCCCGATGCGGTGTGCTGCTGGGGCGACTGGACTGGTCGTCGGCGGCAGCTCTGGCGGCTCTGGACTGCCGGGACAGGTGGCTAGCGGAGGAGCTTGGAGCAAAGCGGTGCTGCGCGGGCTTCCAGAGATGGTGCACGACGTGTGGAGGCAGACACGGCTAGGGCGGCACGCGTGCAGGTACAGTGGCGGCCCGTGGGGTGCGGCGGACGAACAGTGGCGGCGACGGCGAGCTTCCGGCGGCTGTGTGGCACTGGGGTTGGCAAGGTGTCGTGCGGAGGCCTTGCAGAGGTCGCGGACAAGGGGGCGCGGCTCAGGGCGCTCGGGGTGTGAGGTGCCCCTGACGGCCAGGCCACGGGCACTGCCACTGGCATGGCCAGAGCGCGCCTTTGGCCGGCAGTGAGCATGCTCACCCTGTGCACTCGTGCACTGGGGAAGCCACTATCGTGTAATCATGTCTGGCAGGTGAGTTGATCGTCCAGTAGTCGATCTGGGTGCTTGGGTGGAGCTGGTTTTGTCAGGTGCTGAGGTGAGGCTCAATCTAGTGTTTCTGCAGCAAACTTTGGCAATTTCTGCAGGGCAAGTGGCTGGGAGTCTGGTGCTGAAACTTTGTGTGCAAGCTATACTTAGGAAGGACTAGCAGTGTTCAAAATCTCAAGGCCAACAGCTAAGTCTACAGGGTACTTGCTTCACAAACTGCTATACTGTCCAGAATTGCAAAATAATTTCTACAGGATAATTTTTGTACTGAACTTGCTCATTTCATTGCATGGGATCATGTGCCATGACTCCATTGTTCAGCACAAAAATTTTCAAGGAAATGGATAGGCAGAGGTGGGGTTAGCTTCATCCAGGAGGGGGAAACAGGGCAATTCCTTTAGAGAAAAGGAAATTTTGGATCAATAAAATTTGGGGCAAGGTCAGGGATGATCATGACTTGATCATGGCTATGGGGAAGAATGGTTTAGGGGTCACTTGGTCCAAAAATAAAATTTGGACCCAAGTGAGCAAGGCCAAAAGAGTTTGCAACTTAGGCAAATGAAACCCAAATCCAGAAAATCAGAAGAAATTCAAATGCAAATAAAAAGGGCCAAAAACCAGGGTGTCACAGCAGCACCTCGCCCCTCGTTCAACTTAGGATCATTCCTAGAGAAAGATAAGCTAAAAACAGATGGGACAAACTTCACCAACTGGTTCCGCACCCTGAGGATTCTCCTCGTTCCCCTCAAGATGGCATACGTACTAGAGGGCACGTTAGGTGACGCACCAGCAGATGATGCCATTCAGGACGAGAAGAATGTCTATCTCTCCAGGACTGATGATTACAACCTTGTCCAGAGTGGCATGCTCTACTCCATGGAGGCTGAGCTGCAGAAACGCTTTGAGAGGATGGGTGCATATGAGATTATCACCGACCTCAAGGCGGTCTTCGCACCTCAAGCCATGGCTGAACGGTACGAGGCTTATGAAGCCTTCTTCTCAGCAAAGATGGACGAGCACGGCAGCGTGAGTCAGCACGTAGTCAAAATGTCTGGCTACGTTCAGCGCTTGAATGCTCTGGAATGCCAGATTCCAGATGAACTTGCTGTTGATAGGGTGTTGCAGTCGCTTCCCCCTAGTTGCAAAGGCTTTGTGTTGAACTACAACATGCAGGGGATGACCAAAACCCCTTATGATTTGTTCGCCATGCTGAAGAGCGCCGAGGTTGAGATCAAGAAGGAGCACGCCGTCTTCATGGTCAACAATACCACTGACTTCAAGAAGTCAAGAAGGAGGGAGAAGGCCAAGAGAGGTGGCCCCAAGAGGGATGGCAAGTCAGTTGCCGCTCCTCCCAAGGCACCCAAGCCTAAACCCAGAGTGGAGTGCTTCTACTGCAAGGGTGAAGGTCACTGGAAACGCAACTGCCCCAAGTACCTAAAGGACAAGAAGGCTGGCAAGGTCGTCAAGAGAGACGAAGGTATATTTGATATACATATTGTTGATCTTCTCTTGACAAGCGCCGGGAACACATCCTGGATACTTGATACAGGATCTGTCGCTCATATTTCTAATTCCATTCATGTACTAAGGAATAGGAGACGCTTGCTCAAGGATGAAGTGACGATGCGCGTGGGGAATGGCTGTCAAATTGAAGTCTTGGCGGTCGGCACGAAGCATCTTAGTCTCCCTTCGGGATTGGTTTTAGTTCTGAATAATTGCTACTATGTACCCGCGTTGAGTGTGAACATCGTTAGTGGCTCTTGCTTGAAGCGAGACCGCTATTCTTTTAAGTCTGATACAATTGGTTGTTCGATTTATAAGGATGAAATATTTTATGTTCATGCACCGGAGTTGCATGGTTTATTCGTACTTGATCTCGATGGTGACGTGTGTCACATTAACAATATTGAGGCCAAAAGATTGAAGAATGATGAAGATCACATGAAGATGTGGCATTGCCGACTTGGTCATATTGGTATAAAGCGCATGGAGAAGCTCCATAAGGATGGACTTCTTGAGTCATTGGATTTTGGATCCCTTGATACATGTGTTGGGACCCGGGGTTAGCGTATGTAATTCCGGTCACAATACAATCACATGGAGAGCCGAGAGCCGTACCCACTTGTCTAAGCAGACAAGGCCAAGCACAGATCACTCTCGGTAAGCATCGAACGTGGGGGGCATCCCGTTCAGGCCGGATGATCAACTGAGATGGGTCCTCATCGTCCGCACACAAGTCTAATGATATGGGTGGTGAATCCCATATTCACAGACAAGTCGCCTCAAGCATGTTATCGATTGAATCATAACCCTTACATAGACTTACTCCAGCCCGATCACTTAGTCGGGATCTCGGGCGGGCTCGATCATACAACAAAGTGTGCCACGTGACAGAGTCACGAGCAATCGCATCGCGATGCCCCAACCTGCGCACATCTAAGGGCCACTTGGTGTATAAAAGACCGCCGGCAAGAACACAACTAAGCTATCGAACCCCACACTAAGACATGCATGTTATAATCATACACGCAGCATACATGTCCAGTGTAAACAGCAGGTAATCACAACATGAACTCTACAAACTCATAGTCTTTATAACTTCTGCTAAACAGAGCAGACATAGTAGTTGTATTACAAGCAGAGATCACATGAATGTGATCCAACATTACATCAAACATCAACGGAAGCAAATTATGTCTTAGTAAAGACAAGTTTAACAAATGGCTTAAGAAGCCTGAAAGAAAAGTACAACGACCCTCCAGAGGGCACAGGCTGCTGCCTGGAACTATACGACATTGGTCCACGTCGAGCTCGAGGTAGAGGCCACCATCAGGGTCAGTGGTCTCGTCTCTAAAACATAGAATAAGCAAACGTGAGTACAAAGTCGTACTCAGCAAGACTTACAAAGGAACTATGCTACTCATGCACATGTATCAAGGCAAAGGGAGGTGGGGTTTCACTTGCAGAAGTGCCAGCTTTGACTTGGCTAATCCTGAACTACGAGTACCAGAGAGAGGTAAGAACGTACACGAGTCCAAGTAACAGTCTCCAAACAATACTCCACTATGGTGCCTTCCTCGACTTCCCCACGAGGAAACACGCCATAGCACTCACACTTATCTTGGTGTGTTTTAGAAGTATCCGGTTCAAGTTATCTATGATCAAGTAAAGGTCTCCAAGTAGTCCATAACCGCGGACACGGCTATTCGAATAGTTCATTAACCCTGCAGGGGTGTACTGCTACACACACGCCTCATCATTTACCGCCTAGGGATGGACCCTTCAAATGAGTACCGGCGAGGATGCTGCCACGACACTTCACTCACGGCACCATCTCTAGTCCTAGGGAGTCGCCTATTTGAGTTGGGACCACGATCGGAATCCGGCCGATTGTTCCGATGCGGACTCAAACGTTGTGTGACCGCCATCAAGCTCAACTCGATCATGATCACTTGATTCAACGTGCCCACAACCTACGCCAACCACTTACCTTGGTTCCACCAGCTTGAGATCGTTAAAGGGCGAACTACTTGCGACTCCTGGACTGGTCCGGGGTGAGGTACTAGGCCGAGAGGGATCAGTGAGCCCAATGTGTGGTCGTACTCTTAGTCTTGGATAACAACACAAGAACTCGGGCCTAAGGCAGTGTTCAACGAGACAACCCACTGTGTACTCCTACATGTAGGGAACGCAACAGAAAACAAAAAATTTCGGTATAGCGAGCACGCCCAGGACCACTATGGAGACGCATACAAGGTTTTGATCTAATCGTTACCGACTCGTAGCGCAGCGGGAAGTAGAGTCGATGAAGATCGTCGGTGCAGATCCCCGCAGCTAGGATTTACAACCTCCCAACCGCGAGAATGTATTCCCTCGTCTGTCCCACGAACAGCGCTCCGGGAGGCGGTCGGACAGTCCCTCGGACGATGTCACGGACAGCCCTTCGGGAGGACCCTCGAAACTCGATCTGTAACTCGGACAGCCCTTCGGGAGGCACACTCGAACTAAGATCGAAACAACGACCTCTCTACCAAGTTGCACACATACGGTGTCAGCTATCCAGCAGGGCTTCGCCGTCCAGAACTAGTTCCTGCCGGAACCCAGACAACCTTTCGGCTCTACGAAACTCTTTCGTGTGAGGGAGAGAAGAAGCCAGATAATTGCATGGCATGTGTTGAGAACTCAAGTGAGAGCTTGGATCAAGGATATGGGGCTGCCCTCACACCTCTATTTATAGGAAACCCAAGGGGGCTTTCTTGGCTCCCAAGTCCTTCAAGAAGGCTTTCCAAAAATATCTCAAGTAGTACTTTTTACTATTCATGACACCACTTTTTCGCGTCCGAAAATTCCGAAAATATTTCTGTGGGTCTTAGAATAATTCCAACAACCACTAAAAATATTTTGGGCGCATTCCGAAAAAATTCCGGATTAGTGATTTTCATCTGCGAAAAGCAACCTAAGCATTTCCGGAAGCTCCGGAACATTTCCGGCAGCTCCGAAATATTTCCGAAAAAAATATTTTAATCTTTTCTCCAGAAAAATTCCAGAAGTTACCAGAACAATTCTGGCACTCTCCAAAATTACCAGGTGCTCTCCGAAACCTTTTCGGCTTAGTGGTTTACCCCGAAACAACTTTTCGGTTTTCTCTCTCGGAACTTTTCCGCCGTCTCCGAAACCTTTCCGGTGACTTTATCTCAGACTCCCTGTCTAGTATTCAACAGATAGATGACCCTTAAGCGTGTGACCCTGTAGGTTCGATGAAGTATAGACATGACCGGAACACTTTCCGATCAATGATCAATAGCGGAACCGAGGACATCCATATTGATCCCTATACCCATACGAAGAATTATTCGAGTGAACCTTTAGTTGCTGTGTGCTATTCCTGTTGCTTCGCGATATATTACAAATACCCGAGGTGAGACTTATTGGCATCCCCGTGAATCAACAACTTGTTCACTATGCCAGTTACCTCGTTCCTGGTATTGTTCTCTTTTCTCGTTCCCGCATTCTGGCATCCCTGTGATCAAATCACACTGTGTCTGGCCAGACGATGGTGGATACCGTAACACCGAGAGGGCCCTAAGAATATCTCTCCAACGACGGAGGAGCAAATCCCAATCTCGAGCTACCTAGTTCCTTGTCATACTTTTCCGTGAACCCGCAAGCTGCCGTAATAGCCACCCTTTTACAGATGACGTTTAACAAAACCCCAAAGTTCACGAAGCAAGTACGAAGGAACTCGATACTCTCATGGTCTAAGGAATTATGCAAACGCACAAATTTCTCTGTGTTATTAACCATTAACTTGTGACGAATGTATCTCATAGCATAACATCAATTCGGGTCGATTCAACACAAATGTTCTTCTAACATTGTGCCCTCAAAATTGCCGGCATAAACATGCCCATGATCAGGAAAACAGGATCATCATGCAATACATGAGCCAGTCTTAGAGGCATGACTAGGAATACATTTTACTGTTTATTATACCACACGTGCACATGAGTTTCCCTCCGAGCCTCGTGGATATTGCAGACTCGAGAATCATTGCAGTTATAGCATGGAACATAAACATTCATTACAAACTCGGAGATACAAAATAACTGTTATTACTGCCTCTAGGGCATATCTCCTACACTACACAGCCTCTCATCGTTCACCTTTGTTTAGGGTAGATTCACCAACACGTTACCACCATCATTCACATGATCACTACCATCCCGACTCACATCAAAGTAGCCTCAGGTAACAACTCTAAGCATGCAATAAGCTGTAACAGTTGCAGGGGCCACATGATGTCAACCAACTCCTACATCTGCTAGGATTGTGGTTTGCTTACTACTGTGACAAAATGATAGGTCATGCAAAGGAATGGGTTCAACTAGCGGTAGAATGTATCATGGTGACATCCTAAACATGCATTTGCGAGAATGAGAGGGAACTGGGATTTTATAGACATGATCAAAGAGGGGGCTGCTTGCCTTGCTGACGATCACGATGCAACACTCTTCTGACGTGAGGTTGAACTCGTCTCCGAGATCAACTCTACCGAGAAGATGCAATCACCGAAGCACTGGAAGTAAAGCACAATCAAAATAATACAATGCACATTCAATATGCAAAACATAGCATGATAATGTGCTGATGTGACCTATGTTCAAACTCCAAATGTTATTCAATTTAGTTTCAACTTGCATTGGCTAAAGTTTGTTCATTGTAAACCAAGGTATCATATGGGTGAAATTCTTCTGAAGTACAAGTGATGTGTGGTGCATTTCAAAGTTTGAAGTTGGAATAGCAATTGAATTCATTTTGAATTAAATCCAATTAAATCAAATAGCAAAAGCTACTGATCCCTTTTTAAGATCAACTCCAACATAGCTGAAAGTTGGAAATTTGGATAGAGGATTTTCTCCTGATCATTTTTCATATATTATATGTTGAATTTGGAGTTATAGTTTAAAAGTTATTCAATTTCAAAGTTTTGCTTATTTTCTGGAATTTTACTGAAATAATTAAATGATTTAATCTTTACTGCGTCATCACTAGGTCATGCTGACGCCAGGGTTTGACCAGTCAACTGACAGGAAGGCCCCACTGTCAGCCTCATTGGGGTTAATTAGCTCTGTTAGATTAAAACGTTGATTAGCTTAAGGCCTAGGGCCCACAGTCAGAGAGAGAGAGGGGGGGATTACAGGGGGGTTTAGTCCCTAACTAAACTAACCGGCCGGCGGCTAACCGGCAGCAGGCACAGGATGCGGCGGCGCTCGTCGGACTTGGGATGAAGTCCACGGGGAGGGAAACGGAGGGCACCAGCGCGTAGCTCTCGTCGTCGTGCGTCTGCTGGTGCTAGGCGGGCTTCAAGGGGGCGCTCGGGTCCACGGCTACGTCGACGGGAGGCGGCGGTCGGAGCTCCTGGTCATGGCAGACGACGACAGAGGGCACGGGAGCGAAGCGCAGATGGGGGGAAATGGATCTGGGAGCTCACCAGAGACGATGGAGAGGACGAAGGGGGCGGGGGAAGCAGCATGGCGTCGAATTTGACTTGGAGGTCGTCGGCGGCCGGCGGCAAAATCTCGAGGCTGGCGTCGTCTCCAGCGCGGCTTGAGCTCGATTGGCACTGCAGCTAGATGGAGGCGAGGGCGCTGAAGCTCCTGGACATATCGGTTCGACGGAAGGGAGCCGGTGGCTACGCGGGCGCACGGTGGCTGCTCCGGCTGGGGCTCGGGTCGCGCGGAACAAACGAGAGAGAGAGGGAGACGAACTGGGAGAGGGGAAGAAGGAGATGGGTGGCTTCCAGGCGCGTCCAGCGGCGAGGATAAGCACGGGGGGAAAGCAGGACGTGGCGCTGAGGCGTGCACGCCTCTGCCGTCGGTGGCGTCCTCTGCCGTCGGGGGCTAGTTATTCTCTTTCTCTTGATAAAACTTGATTCTTGTTTTTGCATCATGCCTAGCTAATGGCTTTAAAGAAGCGCTTTCGGGAGGCAGCCCGCAACGAATTTAGGAGTTTTCTTTTTGCTTTTGTTGTGTCTTGATGATTGTTACTTCTGTAGCAACATCATTGTATCTTTATTTTTCAGCTTTGTGCCAAGTTATAGCCTCTTACGGCGAGGGAAGTAAAAGTTGTGACATGCTGTCCAGAAAACAGATTCTGTCCTCGTGACCAGAAAAATTCCAGAAAAATCCCAGTTCACCTTTTTGAGCTGAAATTTTTACACAGTGTGATCTATACAATTACGAAACTTCTGTATGTTCTGAGTTTTTTGATTTGAGTTGCATAAGTGCCCCTAAAAAATTCTTTACTATCTGCTGTTCTGTTTCTCACAGATTCTGCCACGTTTTGTCTCTCCTAACTTTTGCAAACCTTAAGCTTGCTTTTTCTTTGCAAAACCTTTTTGGCACTCTTGAGAAACAGTATCTCTTCAAGAATATCTTTATATCCAGTGGAAAAAATTATTTATTAAGGGTACTAACCTCTCTAATCAACTTATGATGAGTTATGTATGAAGGGAGTTTTCAAGTGTGTGATGGAAGATGATGAAAGAAGATCCAGGAGTGTCAAGCGCTCAAGCTTGGGGATGGCCCCATGCATACCCAACAAATATTCAAGGAGACTCAAGCGTCTAAGCTTGGGGATGCCCCCGTGCATCCCCTTCTCCATCAACAATCATCAGTTCGTCCTTCGTCTCACTATATTTTTATCACTTCATGCGTTATGTGCTATGCTTGGAGCGTCTCGCTCTTAGGTTTTGTTTTTAGTTTTCTTTAGCTTTGTTTTATGTTCATAACAAGTTAGATCCATTCTTACTTTGTGTGGGAGAGAAACACGCTCCACTATCAAAATTTAGAACAGATCATAGGATTTTTCCTGCTTATCTTTTTGCTGTTGTGTGTTCTTTATCTTTTCATAGCTACTGCCATGTTTAGTTTTAGTCTTAGTTTGTCTTTAGCAAGAGCCTTGGCTTTTGTTTAGTTTGTTGCTGGAACTCTTTTTAGTTTTCATGTTTATCTTGTTAAAGAGAGTTGGTTGTTGCACTGAGTTGTGTCTTGTCTTGAAAGTAGGTGATTGAGGTTGCTATTTAATTTTAGTAGTAACTTGCAATAATTTTGAGGTATTGTTGTGAGTAATGTTTGAACTTTTGGTGTCAAGAGCTCTTGCCTATTAGTGATAGGTGTCGTATTTTGGGCAATCCGTGTGTATTTTATAAACCTACAAAACTAGTTGAGAACTCTAGCTACTAGATGGATCACTACTCTTCTGAAGAGTCGAATATTAGGGAACACTCATGTACCATGAGTCGAGGATGCGCAAGGATAACCAAACCCCCATACACTCCTCCCCGGGGTACTTGTCTCTTTGTGAACCTCCTTATTAGATTGAGAGTTACCGATAATAAGTGCATGAGTTCTTCGGACTAATGTAAGTATTGAAAGTTGACACTTCCACCTTCCCATATTTTGCTAGCCTTTCTCGTGCCGTGCATTGCCTTCTTCTCACTCCGAGAGTTGGTGTCCACCTTCGCCGGTACATCCAAACCCTTGAAATGATACGCTCTGTCATCATAAGCCTCCTTATATCTTCCCTCAAAACAGCCACCATACCTACCTATCAAGGCATTTCCATAGCCTTTCCGAGTTACATTGCCATGCAACTCCACCTCTTCATGACTTGATCTTCATGTCATACTTGTTCCTGCTACACTGGCAGCGACATACATTGCATACATCATGATAGTTACATCTTCTTTATGTTTTGAGTACCTTGTAAAGTGTGAAAGATCTCCTTTATCTTCTTGTAAAATAGAGTGTTGCCCTTAAGTGAGGAAAAGATAGTGGACACATTAAAAGATCCCAAAGAGGACAAATGAGAGTTAAATAGAAAGAGACATTGAGGCCACACACAAAAATAGAAAAAAATAGAAAAAAGAGAAAAAGAAATAAAAAGAGAGAAAGGGGCAACACTACTATCCTTTTGAGAGATCCACACTAGTACTCCCTCTATATCCTTGTACTCCATAGAGATGATCATTATGCATACAGCTATGTGGGTACCTTCACACTATAGAACTTGGCTTGCATATTCCAAGGATGAGCCTCCTCAAACGAGCTCTAGGTCTTCGTGAGCGAGCAAGTTAGATGCACCCCCACTAGTTCCATTGGAGAGCTTCCTAGCTCCTATGTGCATCCGTTGCATGGCAATCCCTACTCCTCACATCATATCTATCATTTGGCATCTCTTGCCTACGATTGTCCTCATTGATGTGAGCCTTTCTCATCCTTTTTGTATTCCTCCTCCACCATATTTCTCTCTTTGCCATCCTAAGTGTCAACTCTCGTGCTTACGCTCATCCATTGCATGAGTGCTCAAAATATCAAAAAGGAGTGGATCGAATTGACTTGTACCTGGCTAGTGGTCTAGGGACGAGTTAAGATAAGATTCCAAAGAAGACCAAGTGTGAAACTTTAGTAGATTGATTTCTCAACAAAAAATTAATTTTTTCTCGTATTCCCTATCCCCCTTCTTGCACGCAAACACCATTTGGAGACATTCGAGTCACGGACAGCGAGAGCTCTTGCTCCTATTATTCTTTTGTTACTTGTTTCAATGTTAATATAGACTCTTGCATCTTATGACTTGAATTGAATCTCTAACCTTGATTGCTTTACTTTTCAAAGTTCTTTTATGGTTGCTAGATGTCACCACAGAAATTATGTTGTTATCATTTACCTACTCGAGGACGAGCAGGAATTAAGCTTGGGGATGTTGATACGTCCAAAATGTATCTATAATTTCTTCTTGCTCCATGCATGTTTTGTGTGATATTGCTATGATCTAGATACACTTTCATCCAATTTTGATCATATTTGGACTAACCTATTAACTCAGTGCACCCCAGTGCCAGTTCTTGTTTTCTTCTGTTTTTCTATTTCAGTTTTCCCCCACATAAAATGTGCCAGAAAAATTCCGGGAAAAATACAGGAAAAATCAGCATACAAGAAGCTTCGAGAAGAGCCCGGGAGGGGCCAGAGGTTAGCCAGGGGGGCCCAGGCGGCCACCCGGCGCGGCCCCACCCCTGGCCGCGCCAGGGGGGCGCCTGGGGGCCCTGGTCCACCTCTGGCTGCCCCCCTTCGCCTATTTATTCTCCGTCATGGGAAAACTCTAAAAGAGGAACCCTATTCCGCAAACTCGTCTCTGTTCCGCCGCCGCCGCGCTTGCGAAGATCGGGAGCACCAGAAGACTTCCTCCCGGCACCCTGCCGGAGGGAGGATTGACCTCCGGGAGTCTCCTCTCCACCATGGATGCTCCCCGGATGTCTCGTGAGGAGTTTTCCTTGGACCATGGGTCCGTGATCAGTATCTATGTGATGTTCTCCTCCCCTCTTTGATCTTCATTGTTTAGACCTCGTGAGCTGCCCTACATGATCGAGGCACCTTTGTAATATTTCTGCTATTGCTATGCTGAGTTTGATGGGATCTGATGGATTATGAGATTATGTTCATATTGTGATAGAGTAATATATTTGGTTTTATCTCTTATATTTTTGTTCGTAAGTACTTCTTGCATGTTCTCCGCTGCTGTTTATTGCTTTGGCCAAGTAGTAGGTAGTGACTCCAAGAGGGAACATTGTGCTAGATTGTGGGTTCATGCCCCCCGATGACACGCTTGAGTGACAGAAACATGAGTCTAGGGGATGTGTTGTTGCCACAAGGGGGAAAACAACGGTGCTTGTAAATGCGGTTACAAGGATTGTTTACTTTACGCAAAGTTCTTTTTAATGCAGTTGTCTGTTGCTTTGGGTTTACACTTTGGGTGGGGCTCGCAACTTAATACCAGCGAGATGTTCTGGATAGATATCTCAAGGTGGATGATTAGTAGTAGATGCAGATGGATTTCGGTCTATTTATTTTGGCGTACTGCCTATGCTTTTGAGCCTCTTCCTTTCTTTTGTAGCATAGTTAGCATTGCGGTGCGTTCATAATCCTGTCAATTTCCCTTCTGTAATTTGTTTACCTCACATAACAGTTTTATCGTCTTTTGGGAGAGAGACATCACTAGTGAACATCACGTATCCCGGTCCATATCCTCATTATTATTTCCACACTATATTTACTTTACTGCTTTTACTTGCTATCATTATCCCTTGCGTTTTATCCTTTGTGAACAACAAGACCGGAGAGATTCACAACCTCTCTGAACTTCGTTGGGAACAAAGTTATCTGTGTCTGTGTGCAGGTCCGCGTCAGTTGCGCCGCTGACACCTACTTATCATCTCTGGAGTCCTACTGGAGACAAACCTTGTTATCTTCATCGAGGGAAAACTGCTGCTGCACTACATCTCAACCTTCCACTTGGGGTAACCAACGAAGGGCGAGAAGCCATCACTCACTGGACATCAGTAAAGAACATCCTTAAGTACTTGAGAAGAACCAAGGATCTCTTTCTCGTTTATGGAGGAGTTGATGAGGAGCTCACCGTAAAGGGTTACGTTGACGCAAGCCTCGGTTCAGATCTAGATGACTCGAAATCCCAGACGGGATATGTTTTCATGTTGAACGGTGGCGCAATTAGCTGGAGGAGCGGCAAACAGTCAGTCGTCCCCCAATCTACAATGGAGTCGGAGTATATTGCCGCTTGCGAAGTGTCAAACGAGGCACTGTGGCTGAAGAAGTTCGTGATCGAGCTTGGAGTCTTTCCCAGATGCACTGACCCCGTGGGAATCTTCTGCGACAACACGGGTGCCATTGCTAACGCGAAGGAGACAAGAACTCACTCTACAGCCAAGAACATCCTCCGAAAGTTCCATGTGACACGAGACTACGTCAGGGATGGACACACTAGGATTCACAAGATACATACGGATCTGAACGCAGCAGACCCGATGACTAAACCTCTTCCACAGGGCAAGTTTGAAAAACACCGAGAGACCATTGGTGTTAGATACATACCTGATGTAAACTAGTGTAATTTGTACTCTAGTGCAAGTGGGAGACTGTTGGATATGTGCCCTAGAGACAAATTAATAAAGATATTTGTCACATATCCGTTTTGTTCATAATACGTTTTATACTGTGCTATAACTGTATTACTTGGAAATACTAATACAGGTGTAGTATAAAACATGGTCCGTAGTTTAACTCGGGTAAACTATCTCATTGGGCAATTGATTGATCAAGCTTTCCTGATCATGGCGACACTTAAGTCCATTGACAATGAGGTCACATCGTTAAGGGGAATGATGTGATGGACGTACACCCACCTAAAGTATTGCAATGTGATCGAGTCACATGGTTCAGCGTTGCTATGACTTTGTAACGTATGGCTTAGTCCTTATACCGTAATGATCATACGTAATTGTCATCTATGAGGAGACTTTGATTTGTATCCCACCGCCTGACTGAAATATGCTGGCTATAACGGTGCACTTTGGGTATTCCGAAATAGATGGTTGATGAGTATGTTAATAGATCCGAGCGGGATTTGTCAGTCCTTGTGACAGGACAGGTACTCTGGGCCCACTCGGTGATATTGCATCAACACCTTGCAAGGACGTGACTAGGTCACAAGAGATGCAATGATCATGGACGAGAGAAGTTGTTTGTTGTGAACGAGATGTGAACACGGTATGTAGGATACCGACGACCAAACCTCGGACAAACAAAGTACCGCAGCACAAAGGGATTACGTCGTATCGTTAACGGTTTCCAAAAGCGATCGAAGTTCATTCGATGGAAGCGCAGGGGCTGTCAAGGATTGTAACCAGGTCCAACTGACTAGTCATTGGTCAATGAGAAGAGTCTCGACCATGTCTGTTGTTTCCCGGACCGTTAGTGTGTTACACTTAAGGACAATCAATGCATAGGACAGTTACGGGATCAATCAGTGAAATAGGAGGAATCACCGGAATAGTTCCGGAGGAGGACGGAATGGTTTCCGGACATTTTGAATAGTTCAAAATAAAGTTTAATTGTTTTAATAATGTTTTATTATTTAATTATCTGAATTAAATATTTAAAACATATTAAATAAATTAAAAAATGGGAAAAGGCTAAATGGGCCCATGGGGCCCATTAAGGGAGGAGGGGGTCTCCCCCCTTGGGCTTGGCGCCAAGGGTGGGGCCCACCACCCCCCTTGGTCGGCGCACTCCCCCCCTTGGGAGTTTAGTCCCACATGGGGGAGGGGAGGAGGATGGCCTTGGCCTATATAAGGAGGGGTAGACCCCCCCCCCCTTTTTCCAACACACCAATATCTCCTTCTTCCTCCTTCTCCTTCTCGGAAGTGGACTCCCCTTGTTTGGAGTCTGCACCAGGATTGGAGTTCTCCACCATAAGGCAGGCCGTCGTTCTGCTGGAGTCGCTGATCCGTATCCGTTTCCCTCTTTCGGTCTTCAAAGGTATGAACACCGATTCCCTCCGTTACTTTATATCGCCATAGCATAGATCTTGGGTTCGGGTACCGTAGGTATGAAAAATTTGTGTTTTCTGCCCCGTATCCCAACAATTTGTTCACCTCGCATAGCAGTTTTATCGTCTTTTTGGAGAGAGACATCACTAGTGAACATCACGTATCCCGGTCCATATCCTCATCACTGTTTCCACACTCATTTACTTTTCTGCTTTTACTTTCAGTTGCTATCATTATCCCTTGTGTTTGATCCTTTGTGTACAACAAGACCGGAGAGATTGACAACCTCTCTGAACTTCGTTGGGAACAAAGTTATTTGTGTCTGTGTGCAGGTCCGTGTCAGTTGCGCCGCTGACACCTACTTATCATCTCCGGAGTCCTACTGGAGACAAACCTTGGTATCTTTACTGAGGGAAATTTTCTGCTGTGCTACATCATACCTTCCTCTTTGGGTTTACCAACGAAGGGCGAGAAATCATCATCACCTCGCGCATCAAGCAACTGGGCTAATAGATTAGTCCAAATAGGTTCAAAACTATATGAAAGTTCAAGAAAAACATGGCAAAGTCACAAAAAACATGCATGGAACAAGCAGAAATTATAGATACGTTTGGGACGTATCAGGATGTCCAAACAGTTAGCACCCATCACACCCCTAGTCCCACTGGACCTATCAATGGTGATGCTACCACCTCAACCATAGATGAAGAAACCTCTATGAACATAGAGGCTTTCAAACAAGTGAGCCTAAATGATATCACTACCTCCTTGATAGATAGTAGTGATCTAGACTTTGACAACTGCACTTTACCTGAAGTTATTGCTTTCCTACACAAGATGTCTAGAGACCCCCACACTAGCACACTTAATCTTGCCTTCACAGAGAGCATATCACCAATGCTCTAATCAAAGATAGGGAGGAGAAGCTTAGATTAGAAGCCTCCATACCTAGGAAGCTAGAAGATGGGTGGGATCCTATGATAAAAATCAAATTGAATAACTTCTCTTGTTATGCTCTTTGTGATGTTGGAGCAAGTACCTCAGTTATGCCCAAAATAATGTATGATATGCTTGAATTGAAACCTTTTGGTTCTTGTTCTTTTGGTGTTCATCTTGTTTATTCTTCCGTAAAGGAACCTTTGGGGAAGATCGACGATGTTCTTATCATTGTCAATGAAAATTATGTTCCCGTTGATTTCACTATTATGGACATTGAATGTGAACCTTCTTGTCCAATTATTTTGGGACGTCCTTTTCTCCGCACAGTTGGTGCTATTATTGACATGAAAGAGGGGAATATCAAATTCCAATTCCCTCTCAAGAAAGTAATGGAACACTTCCCTAGGAAAATATTAAGTTGCCTTTTGAGTCCGTCACACGGGCTAGTTATTTTCTTGAAAAGACTTGATCTATTTGCATTAAGCCTAGCTAATGGCTTTAAAGAAGCGCTTTCGGGAGGCAGCCCGCAACGAATTTAGGTTTTTCTTTTTTCTTTTATTCTGTTATTAGTGGTCTTGATGATTGTTACTACTGTAGCAACATCATTGTATCTTTACTTTTTAAGCTTTGTGTCTTTTATAGCCTCATACGACAAGGGAAGTGAAAGTTGTGACATGCTATCCAGAAAACAGATTTTGTCCTCGTGACTAGAAAAATCATGGAAAATCCTAGGTCATCTTTTTGAGCTGAAATTCTTACACAGCATGCTCTATACAATTACGAAACTTGCGTATGTTCTGAGTTTTTTTATTTTAGTTGCAGAAGTACCCCTAAAAAATTCGTTTCTACCTGCTGTTCTGTTTTTCACAGATTCTGCCACGTTTTGTCTCTCTTCACTTTTGCAAACCTTAAGCTTGCTTTTTCTTTGCAGAAACTTTTTGCAAATCTTGGGAAATAGTAGCTCTTCAAGATTATCTTTATATATAGCAATGTTGGGGATATCGCTTATCGGGAACTTATCGGTCGACCCAAGATAAGGGGTAAATCTGACGATTTATCGGTATATCGGGCCATTAATCGGCATATCGAGCCATTTATCGGCCAATTTATCTTATCGGTGAGACAACGATAAGGGATAAATCGAAAGATATATCGGAATATCGGAAGATATCTGGAACAGTGATATATAGTAAGAGAAAAATTATTTTATTAGGGTACTAACCTCTCTAATCAGTCTACAATGAGTTATGTATGAAGGGAGTTTTCAAGCGTGCGATGGAAGATGATGAAAGAAGATCCTGGAGTGTCAAACGCTCAAGCTTGGGGATGCCCTTGTGCACCCCCAATAAATATTCAAGGAGACTCAAGCGTCTAAGCTTGGGGATGCCCCCGTGCATCCCCTTCTTCATCAACAATTATCAGTTCGTCTCTCGTTGCACTATATTTTTATCACTTCATGCGTTATGTGCTATTCTTGGAGCGTCTCGCTCTCAGGTTTTGTTTTTAGTTTTCTTTTTCCTTGTTTGCTGTAGTAACAAGTTAGATCCAAGCTTACTTACTCTTTTGTGTGGGAGAGATACACGCTCCGCTTGAACTAGAACTCCTCATAGGATTTGCTTGCTTATTCTTTTAGCTGTGAGTTGTTCTTTTTCTTTTCTTAGCTGCTGCTCTGTTTAGTTGTAGTGCTTTAGTTTTTCTAGAGCTTTTCTTTTGTTTTAGGTTAAACTTTTTATAGGTTGCATGTTTTATCTTGTTAGAGAGTTTGCCTGTTGCACTGAGTTTTGTGTCTTGACTAGAAGTAGGTAGTTGAAGTTGCTTTTCTCTTTGTAGTAGTAACTTGCAATAGTTTTGAGGTATTGACTAGAGTAATGTTTGAACTTTTGGTGTCAAGAGCTCGAGCCTATTAGTGATAGATGTCGTATTTTTGGCAATCCGTGTGTTTTTCGAAAACCAAAAACCCCTGTTGAGAACTCTAGCTACTAGATGGATCACTAACCTCTGGAGGGTTCGAATATTAGAGTACACTCACGTACCATGAGTCGAGGATGCGCAAGGATAACCAAACCCCCATACACTCCTCCTCGGGGTACTTGTCTCTTTGAGAAACTCCTGATTAGATTGAGAGTTACCGATAATAAGTGCATGAGTTCTTTGGACTAATGTGAGTATTCGAAAGTTGACACTTCCACCCACCTATACTTTTTCTAGCCTCTTCGGTACCGTGCATTGCCATTTCTCACCTCGAGAGTTGGCGCATACTTCGCCGGTGCATCCAAACCCTTGACACGATACGCTCTGTCATCATAAGCCTCCTTATATCTTTCCTCAAAACAGTCACCATACCTACCTACAAGGCATTTCCATAGCCTTTCCGAGATACATTGCCATGCAACATCCATCTTCTCATGACTTGATCCTTATGTCATATCTTTGCATCATGATATTTATATCTTCTTTATGTGAGTACCTTTGTAAAGTGTGAAAGATCTCCTATATTCTTGTAAAAATATAGAGTGTT
Source organism: Bromus sterilis (assembly GCA_950022295.1). NCBI lineage: Eukaryota > Viridiplantae > Streptophyta > Magnoliopsida > Poales > Poaceae > Bromus > Bromus sterilis. Next base: position 21,720,364 of record OX465597.1, on the reverse strand, counting down.
GCCCCTAAAGTGAGGAAAAGATCCCAAAGAGGACAAAATAAAAATATCCCAAAGAAGACAAATGAGAGTTAAATAGAAAGAGCCATTGAGGCCACGAAAAAAATACAAGAAAAGAGAAAAAAGAGAAAAAGAGAAATAAAAAGAGAGAAGGGGGCACACTACTATTCCCTTTGAGAGATCCACACTAGTACTTCATCCTCTATCCCTTGTACTCCATAGAGATCATCATCATGCATATAGCTATGTGGGTACCTTCACACTATATAACTTGGCTTGTATATTCCAATGATGAGCCTCCTCAAACAAGCTCTAGGTCTTCTTGAGCAAGCAAGTTAGATGCACCCCCACTAGTTCCCTTGGAGAGCTTTTAGCTCACATGTGCATCCGTTGTATGGCAATCCCTACTCCTCACATCATATATATCATATGGCCTTCTCTCGCCTATGATTGTCCTCATTGATGTGAGCCTTTCACACCTTTTTGTCTTCCTCCTCCACCTTCTTTCTGTTTCGCCTTTTAGGTGTCAACTTTATTGCTCATGCTCATCCATTGCATGAGTGCTCAAAATATCGGAAGCGAGTGGATCAATTTGACTTGTACCTGGCAAGTGGTCTGGGGACGAGTCAAGATAAGAATCCAAAGGAGACTAAGTGTGAAACTTTAGTAGATAGTTGTTCTCAACAATTACTTTTTATCTCGTATTTCCCTATCCCCTGCTTGCACGCAAACACCATCTAGAGACATTCGAGTCACGGACAGCGAGAGCTCTTGCATCTTTTGTTCTTTTGTTGCTTGTGTCAATGCTAATATAGACTCTTGCTTGTTAATACTTGAATTGAATTGCATGCTTTGATTGCTTTACGTAAAAGTCCTTTTATGGTTGTGTGGCATGTCACCACAGAAATTATGCTTGTTATCATTTACCTACTCGAGGACGAGCAGGACTTAAGCTTGGGGATGTTGATACGTCCCAAACGTATCTATAATTTCTGCTTGCTCCATGCATGTTTTGTGTGAGTTTGCCATGATTTGCTTGAACTTTCATACAGTTTTGAGCATATTTGGACTAATCTATTAACCCAGTGCACCCAGCTGCCAGTTGCTGTTTTCTGCTGTTTTTGTATTTCAGGTTTTCCTGCCATTAAAAGTGCTCCAAAAAATCCGAAAAAAATCAGATAAAAAATCAGCGACACCGAAGCTTCTGGAAACACCAAAGGAGGGAAAGGGGGGCCACCACAGGGACTCCAGAAGGGTCCCTGGCGCGGCCCCACCCTAGGCCGCGCCAGGGAGCCTCCTGGCTGCCCTATGGCCCCTTTCGATTCCCCCCTTCGCCTATATTTACCCCCCGTGACGGAAACCCTCGAAAAAACTCCTTTTTCGCGATCTCGCCTCTATACCGCCGCCACCGCCGTTTCTAGATCGAGGCTGGCTGGAGAAGCTGCTCCGGCACCCTGCCGGGAGAAGCTACCCCCTCCGGGAGACCATCCATAGCCATGGACGCCTCCCGTATGTACCGTGACTAGTTTTCCTTGGACCATGGGTCCGTGACCAGTGGCTATGTGATCTATCTCTCCCCTCTTTGTGCCTCCACTTTTGAGACCTCGTGAGTTGCCTCACATGATCGAGGCACCTTTGTAATTTTCTGTCGTTGCTATGCTGAGTTTGTTGGGATCTGATGGGTTATGAGACTATGTTCAGATTGTGATGAGTAATATATTTGGTTCTTCTCTTTTATATTTTGTTCTTGAGTAAATTCTTACATGTTCTCCGTTGCCGTATTTTACTTTGGCCAAGTGATTTGTTGCAACTCCAAGAGGGAGCGTTATGCTTGATTGTGGGTTCAGCCCCTTGATGTCTATCTTGAGTGACAGAAACATGAGACTAGGGGATGTGCTGTAGCCACCAGAGATAAAACAACGGTGCTTGTATCCGCGGATGCAAGGATTGTTTACTTTACGCAAAGTTCTTTTAATGCAGTTGTCTGTTGCTTTGGATTTACACTTTGGGTGGGATTCGCAACTTAATTCCAGTGAGATGTTCTGGATAGATATCTCAAGGTGGATGATTCGTAGTAGATGCAGATGGATTTCGGTCTATTTACCTTGGCGTACTGCCCATTGCTTTTGAGCCCTTCCTTTCTTTGCAGCATAGTTAGCATTGCGGTGCCTTCATAATCCTGTCAATTTACCAACTGTGATTTGTTTACCTCGCTAGCACTTTTATCGTCTTTTGGGAGAGAGACATCACTAGTGAAAATCACGGGACCCCGGTCCATCTTCATATCATTGTTTACATCCTTAGTTTACTTTTCAGTTGCTATCACTATCATTATCTCGTGCGTTTTATCCTTTGTAAACAACAAGGCCGGAGGAATTGACAACTCCTTTGTACTCGTTGGGAGCAAAGTTATCTGTATCTGTGTGCAGGTCCACGTCAAGCGACGTGACACCTTCTTGTATCTCTTGGAGTCCTACTGGTTCGATAACCTTGCTATCTTCACCGAGGGAAATTTGCTGCTACGCTACATCTCACCTTCCACTTGGGGTAACCAACGAGGAGTGAGAGATCCTCACCGTATCAGGGGATCTCCGCAGCAGCCACCCCCCGAGGCGTTCTTCGCAATCGCGACCTAACAAAATTGGCACTCGGGGGATCGCCGCAGCAGCCACCCCCCGAGGCGTTCTTCGCAAACGCGACCTAACAAAATTGGCACTCGGGGGCTCGCCGCAGCAGCCACCCCCGAGGCGTTCTTCATCACGACCTAACAAAACTGGCACTCGGGGGCTCGCCGCAGCAGCCACCCCCCGAGGCGTTCTTCGCAATCGCGACATAAACAAAATCGGCACTCGGGGGCTCGCCGCAGCAACCACCCCCCGAGGCGTTCTTCGCAATCGCGACATAAACAAAATCGGCACTCAGGGGATCGCCGCAGCAGCCACCCGCCGAAGCGTTCTTCGCAATCGCGACACAAACAAAATCAACACTCAAGGGCTCGCCACAGCAGCAAAGCCCTTTACTGCAAAAACGAGACAAGAAAGGAATACAGTACACCAAGAAGAAACACATACAAAGGAAGCATCTAACCCCCAGGCTCCATCTTCGCCTTAATAAGGGCACCCAGATAACGATCGTTCTCTTCGCAAACCCACTTCACAACTCGGTGTGCACACTCATCGACCGCCGCGTAATGCTCATCCATCGGGTAATCCCTACCACCTGGAGGACCCTCCACCACTTGAGAAATATCAGCTCCCGGCCAATGACTATGGACCAAGCCCAAGGCAGCTCGAGCTCCAGCATGAATCTGGTGATTCATCACGCGACGCAGCTCTGCAGGCTGAGAAAATTCGCGGCAGAGCGTCTCAAAGGGCGATGGCACCACCTGCAACGGATAAAACTCAGAGTGGATCCCGCCCAACACCTGTTGGTAGTACCGCAGAGCAGCCGACACCCGCTCAACTCGAAGACGAAGCACAGAAAAGGCTCGAGCACGAGCCCCATCTGCCCAGAAAGGATTTCTCGCCTGCACATCAGGATCATCAAACCGAGACAACTCCGACTGGATGGCCTTCTCTTCATCCCGGGACCGCCCCGCCAGCACTTTGAAAAACAGAATCAAAATCAAGACGACGACGGGAAAGCTACTAAATGCAGTCGAGCAATCGAGCAGCAGACAGACTCACCTCGCATGAGGTCAGACAACTTCACCATCCACGAAGCAAGACTATCCAGCACAGCCTCAGTACGCTCGCGTTTGGAACGATGGACTTCTGCAGCCCCCTTCAAGCGAACAACTTCCCGCTCAGCGTTTCTCAGCCTCAAGCACACAGACTCGTACGCGCCCTCGCGAGCATCCTCCTTCAACGAACTCCAAGACCGAAGCACGCCCGGGGCGGCCTACCGCAAAACGAACAAAAAGAAAGGACAATCAAGCTCAACAGCAGGAATGGCCAAACAGTTATTCCAATCAAAGTAGCACAAATTCACCACCACAGAGGAGGCATATTACAACCTGAAGTTTCAGACGACAAGACACGGCTACACCCCCCCCCTTGCCCACAGAGGAGGGATACTGAGCATCCACAACTTCCTGCAGGCGACGAGCCAGAACAGTGGCTCGCACGCTCTGCTCGTCAGTATAAGCAGGGACAGTCTCAACCAGAGAGTCGTCAATGGCAATTCCGTGCCCCATAAGAACAACAAGGGACGTGGAAAGACCACTCACCACGTTATCCCCAACTAGCTCCTCCAAGAGGTCCCCGCTATCACCAAATGCAGCAATGCGGGCGTCCAGACCAGCTGGCACCTTCGTGCCCTCCGGCATGAGGTGTTCATGAACACGACCCACAAGAGTGGAAGCCCGGGCACAGACCCCCTTCGCAACATCAACAGCGGCCGACATGGCATCCACGGCCCCTCGAAGAACTCCAGACCCCGATGCAACCACTTCCGCCGCACTCGTACCCGTAGAGGCTGCACCAGGCAACAAAAATCACTACGGGAAGATAACAAGACAAAAGCACCAAGCAACGGAACAACGACTTACACACAAGCGAGTCCGCGAAGACCCGAAGACGCTCGCACTCGACCGCCCCCGCCTGCACAAGCGCATCCTCAGCCCGACGCAGGCGCACCAGCTCCTCGTGCTGATCGTGCAACTCCTTCTCCTTGGAAGCCAAAGCAGCCTTAAGGTTGGAAACCGTTCTTTCCGCCTTCTCGGCCTGCTTCTCGGTAGTTTGACGACGGTCTAAAAAAACAAGACAACATTCAGAACGGAGGACCCAGCAATTCAAGCACGGCAGCACAGGAAGAAATACTCACTACTCATGGCAAACAAGGCATCCTGGGCAGAATTGCAGGCCTGCCGCCAACGCTCAGCTTCGACCACCAGACGCTCACAGTGCTGGAACACCGTCTACTCGAAGAAATCAAATATTAAAAACAGAACCAAAGCAAGACTACAACCAATCGCAAGCGCTTGCTTGCAGCCTCGGGGGCTACTCCCATCGGGAGCACTGGCCGTGCTCCCAATGACGACACAAAGAAAAAATAGAGCCAAGGCAAGACTACAAGCAACCGCAAGCACTTGCTTGCAGCCTCGGGGGCTACTCCCATCGGGAGCACTGTGACAAAAACTACACAAGCAAACAGGAAACAAACTCACCAGCCCAGCTATGCGATCGAAAAAGCGGACTTTATCTTCAACGCCAAGATCAAGACGGCCCAAGTAAGGACGATGTGGAGCAGCAGGCTCGGCATCAGGAGCGACAACACCAGACGTCACAGGCGGAGCAGCAGCAGGAATCACACCCGCAGCCGGGACAGCAGGAGCCACCGTCGGTACAGACTGACCAGCAGCAGCCGAAGAATCCCCAGTATGTTTGGCGGCTGCTCCAGAGTCAGTCGACTGCAGGTCGACAGCAGCCGCACTGGTGGAGGAAGCAACTGGAGCAGTCGCAGCGCTACAAGATAAACGACATCAGACAAAAGAACAAAGGAAAAACAGCTCCAGCAAAATCAAGCATATGCTTACCCGCCACACGCAGAGCGAGCACGCAACAACCTCCCAAACCTGGGCCTTTTGCACGAAGCAACAGGGGGAGACGGCTCAGCAGACGGCACAGACAACGGGACAACACCACTCGTCGCGTCAAGATCCTCGGCGCCCGAAGGCCGCAACCGCTTGACACGAAAGGGAGCCGATTCCTCACTATCTCCAGTCCCCGGCAGCTCAACCTCAGTGGCACCCGCAAGCACGCTGGCACCAGCACTCGGAGAAGCATCGTCAGCAGCGGAAGCATCTGGCTCTTCGCGAATATCAGCATCCTCCGGCTGCGAAGGGTTGCACAACACAGGAACATGATCCTACAAAACAAATAGCACCATCAGCAAGCAGTCAAGCAAACGTCTCAATCAGACGAGAAATTCAAAAGCGCGAACCTGCGGCAGCGCGTGATCAGAAGCGAAAGGACGGACGAAGCGCATCTCAGAAACGCTCGAGCACTTGGTCACATACTAGATCCGGGCCAAGAGGCCATCGGCATTAAGTTCCTCGCGGGAGCATCTCGTTGAGTCCTCGAGTCCCTCATATTGCCACATGGGACGAACTCGATGCTGCAATTGTTGGACGCACCTCCCCATAAACACAGAGATGAGCTGCCCACCGGTCAAGCTGTCCATCAATACAGTGATCCTCTCCAAGAATGGAGCCACCGTAGACGACTCCATCGCAGCCAAACAATGAGACCACGAAGCCTGCTTGACTACTCGCGCTTCGGGATTAAAGGGAGCAAGACCAAATCGCTGCCCAGCAACGTGTTGATCCTTCAGATAGAACCAACTTTTCCGCCAAGAACTAATGGAGTCAAGCATCTTCAAATCAAAGTATGAATGATTATCCCTAATGGATATACCCACCTGCCCCACAGCATACTCGGATTTCGTCCTCTTTATGCAAAAGAGGCGCTTCCAGAGCCCCCAATGGGGATGGATCCCCAAGAAGGCTTCACAAAGGGTAATAAAGCAGGCAATATGAAAAATCCCATTGGGAGTCAAATTATGAAGCTGAAGCCGGTAGGAATACAGCAAACCGCGAAAAAAAGGGTGAATCGGAAGGGCAAACCCGCGAGGGAAGAAAGCCTGAAAGCACACCCGCTCATCCGCCGTCGGAGAAGGAACCGGCTCATCCCCTGGAATCCGCACGGCATCCCTCGCCACCAAGCCATCAGAAATCAGTGCGCTGAGATCTGCAGCCCCAAAGATCGAACGCTCCCACTTGCCAGACATCTTGCCCGATTCCGGAGCAGCACGAGAGCGTGTTGTCATCAGTTTCGCCGCAAGCAGCAAAAGGAGGAAGGAGAAGGCTCAAGAACAGGGGAAATCTAGAAGCAAGAAGAGAAGGCAATGGCTGGGTAAAACCTAAAAGTTACTCAGCCGCTCGGTATTTAACCAACAACCATGCGAGCGGGAGCACCGTTCAATCCCAGCGTCCAGTAAACGTGGCATGATCCCACGGAAGGCGAAAAACATGGAAAATCCAACCGGCGCAGTAACAACACCGCCCACTACACACGCAAAAAGAGGACCATAATCACACGAAGCAAAAATTTCGGCGGGAAAACGCCAAGTCATTTCCTTTGACAGGCCACTTTGGTCAAGATGCCAGAAAAACAAGCCAGCGTCACATCCTAAACAAGGCGTATCGAGTACGTTTCCCAGCCTCAGAGTTTCAACCGCCTAAATCTTTTTTTCGATGGGAAAAACATTTTACTCCCATCGGGAGCATCTCCACTAGAGTCTCGGGTGCTCCCTCACCTAAAGGACAAATATGTGCTCGAGTGATCACTCGCACTCACAGAGTCCCGAGTGCTCCCTCACTCAAAAGAAAAAAAACGTGCTCGGGTACTTTATCACCCGAAAGGAAAAGAAAATACGTGCTCGAGTAACTGCTCGCACCCATGAGAGTTTCGGGTGCTCCCTCACCACGACACAAGATAAAGCAAACTTACAGTCGCCGGACAGAACGGTCCCAGAGTATCGGGTGCTCCCTCACCCCGAGAGCGAAGGAGATACTCGAGTAATTACTCGCATAACTCTAAAGTACCCGAACACCCGAAGACCTCCCGAGCAAGTACTCCTCTGCATTACTCCTCGCCCGAGCACCCGACCAAGCTCCGCGAGGGACTGCTCAAACAGCTCACTTGATTGTTTATTCCAAGTGGATGCATCATCAACTAGGCTCCGCGCCTCAATAAAATACATATTCCTGGAACACGATACACTGTGCCTAGATGCCACGCAAGCTTAGCGTGTAGGTAAGACCCCGCTGCGCAGATCGGCCGGGCTGGGACTTGCCGCAGAGCGATTTCACTCCCAATCTTTTCCATGTGCTTGCATGATAGAAAAAGCCGGGCGGACGCGCCTAGGATACAAACTTTATTGGCGGCAATTGATCACTGTAAGACCTGCAGCGGCATGACTTTTTCTCGACACCAGTGTTCCAAGCTCATGTCGAGGGACGTGGGTTTCATTGGGCTACTGCGGTTTTTGCCACTAGTGCAATTCACCAAGGCTCGACCAGTCGACTCCTTGGGCCCTTTCAGCTTAGCATCCCTCAAAACAGGTTTTGTCATGGCCCCAGACTGCCAGCGACCCGAGGTTGAACCGTGCACACATAAAAATGACGCAAGTATGGACTCGAGTCTCTGCGCGCCTCTTCGAGTCCCCCAGGCACTCGGGGGCTACTGACGAGGGGGTGACCCCACGACTCCTATGGATGGGCCTACCCGGTGTACCCGAAGACAGAAGGCCCACAGAGATGCCGCCTAGGCCCAGCCTTGGCCCACTAGTAGCACCGACGTAGGAGTCCACGACTCATAAGGAAGGTGCAAACTTGCCATACGGTACAAGATCAGGGTTAGGAAACCTCATATGTAATCCTGGACGGACTCCCCGAGACCTAGCCTAGTATATAAAGTCTAGGAGGGGAGACGTCGAGATCATCCAATACACAACCTGTAACCCTAGCCTTGTGCGCACTAGCCCTGGCTCCCCTGTAAACGCCATCTCCAATCAATAACATCGAGCAGGAACGTATCCTCCTGTTAGCCGACGAGCTATCGTCCAACCTGTGCCTCTCATGACTAACCCAGGGTCCCTGACCATGGGATTTGCCGGGGTACATCCCCGTCAGAGGTTTAGCATGAGGATCAACCACTAGTTGTTGAATGATATCCAGAATTTTAGGATCCTTATCATAGCTAGCAACAATGTCAGTTAGCCAAACAGGGGGAGAACTAGATATGGATAAAACTTGAGAATCCGAAGGAGGTTTACGGGACAAAGCATCAGCTGCTGAGTTGGTAATACCCGTTTTATACTGAATGGTATAATGCAGTCCCAATAACTTGGTCAGGAATTTCTGTTGCCAAGGAGTGTGAAATCTTTGGTCCTGCAAGTGAGCAAGACTTCGCTGGTCTGTTTTGATGATGAAATGTTGAACTTGAAGATAAGAAGGCCACTGATCTACATCAAGTAAAATGGCCATGTATTCCTTCTCATAGACAGAAAGATCTCGATTTCTACGCCCAAGAGTTTTACTGACATACGCCAACGGATGACCTTGTTGCATAAGAACAGCATCAATACCATAGTCACAAGCATCTGTTTCGATCACAAAATGTTTAGTATAGTCAGGTAAGGCCAGAACAGTGGCAGAAATGAGAGCTGTTTTCAAGGCAATAAACGCTTGATTAGTGACCTCAGTCCAAACAAAGGGAACATGCTTTTTAAGCAACCCAGTCAGTGGTTTGGCAATCAATCCATAGTGCTTCACAAATTTTCTATAATATCCACTTAATCCCAAGAAAGCTCTTACTTCTTTGACAGATGTAAGAGTAGGCCATTCTTTGACAGCAATAACCTTTCCTGGGTCAGTTGAAACACCCGTGGAACTGATAACATGACCTAGATAAGCATTTTTCTGTTGGGCAAAATCACACTTGGACAACTTAACTCTCCAATGATCCTTCTGTAAAATAGACAGCACCTGATCCAGGTGATCCAAATACTCCTCAAAAGTTTTGCTGTAAATGAGTATATCGTCAAAAAATACTAAGACAAATTTCCTCAACACAGGAGAAAGTGAAAAATTCATAGCACCCTGAAACGAGCCTGGTGCACCAGTCAAACCAAAGGCCATGACATTGAATTCATAAAGGCCATTGTGAGTCTGAAATGAAGTTTTCTATTCCTCACCAGGAGCCAATCAAATCTGATGATAACCTGCCTTTAAATCGAACTTAGAAAACCACTGAGCTCCAGACAATTCATCCAAAAACTCATCAATAATAGGAAGATGATATTTTCCTTTCAATGTAATAGCATTTAAGTGTCGATAGTCGACCACCATACGCCAAGAGCCATCCTTTTTCTTGACCAAAATAACAGGGGAAGCGAAAGCACTATTACTTACTCTAATCATACCCAAGTCCAACAGCTCTTGAACCTGATTTTCCAATTCATCCTTTAAGTGAGGAGCAACCCGATATGGGCGAATAGAGATTGGAGTGGCACCAGGAATAAGAGGAATCTTATGATCATGCAGCCTACGGGGTGGTAGTTCAGTAGGAGATTCAAACACCACAACATGTCTATCCAGCACAACTTGGACATCATTTGGAACAGGAGTTTTACTTGCCTCATCAGATAGAGCAACAAAGAAAACAGTAAGAGCAATATCGTCAGGCAATAACCCTTGTAAAGTGATTTGCTCTCCCTGAAACTGAAATGACATCCATTTCTGAAGCCAATCAACATGCATTGGGCTGTGAAAAGATAACCAATCTAATCCCAATATGCCATCATATGTACTGAGAGGAAGTAATTTGAAATATGTCTGAAATGTAACAGTGGCACATTCCCAGGAGCAAGATGAGAGCACTGACTGACAGCACAGAGAACCACCACCAGCAACTGTAACTGAAAGTTTGGGAATAGGCTGTACCTGAGATAAGGAATGCTGCAAACTCAAATCAATGAATGAATGTGTACTGCCAGAGTCCACAAGGAACACCAAATCAAGCCCTTGAAGACGAACTGGTAGTTGCAGAGTTGGTGCATTAGAAGCTTTGCCCACTGCGGCTGCTGAAATGCAAATATTGCGTACTGAATGTTGGTCAGATTCAGAGTCATTAGAAACTGAGAATACAGAATCCTGGATGTGATCAATCAACTCTTGAACTACATGTAGCTGGACCGAAGGATTACAAACATGATCACGGGACCACTTTTCACCACAAGTAAAACACAGGCCCTTGGATTTACGAAACAAACGAAGTGCTGACCACTTATCTTCAGACTGAGATTTCCTCACAGGTTCAGAAACAGTCCGCCCAATTGGTCCATTAGTTCTAGGAGGAAGAGGTAATTGTAGAGTTGTACCTCTTTTAGCAGCAGAATTGCTGGGAGTGTATCCTTCACCCAATTCCTCATGCAATAATGTGAGGTCATAAGAAGCATCCGAATCTCTTGGTTTCTGCAAGGCAACTGCAACACGAACACCAGGACGCAAACCATCGAGAAACCGAGTAGTATAGTGGAAAATATCAGGAACTTCCTCATAAACGGATAGCTGGTCATACAAATCAGCGAATCTCTCCACATAACAACTGAAGATGTCTGGTTGATATGAAACAACTTACGCAGAAGAGTCTGATGCTGATTCCGCCCGAAACGACCTTGAAGAGCGCTGCAAAATTCAGACCACCCAATGGACGGATTTCGGCGTTGGATCGATTCTAACCAACGAGCCTCCGCTCCTTCAAACTGTGTGATATGGGCACGACAACGACAGGACGGAGGAGTCGATGATATGCGCTGGACGGAGGAGGCGAAGATGGACAGGATTCTGGACATCGGACGTCCGACCCAATTCGGTCGTCCGACATCAGCGACGAGGACGGCGACCCCCGAGTACAGAACCGATGTCAAAATAGCCGGAAGTCCGACACGATTCGGACGTCCGACACATCAGACGTCTGAAACCCATCGGACGTCCGAAACTGCCTGTGCGCAGATTTGACGGGCTACGGCCCATGTATCCCTAGTTTTATCCCCTAGCTTATAAATAGAACACCCCTACGAGTTTTAGGGTTAGCTTAGGTCAGAATTAGAGTTTGAGAACTATTGAGTTGTATCTCTTGGTCAAGCTTCCCTCCGGGGTTGGCGATGCCGTTTATCCAATAAAGATTGTCGGGAAGGTTCTTGTGTTCATCAAGGATTGTCGTGTTTTGGTTTGAGGCGTGGTGATCTCCATCACGTTTCTTGATGGATTCTTTCCTCTTCTTCAGGTTGCGTTCTTCGCGTGATTGGAAGGATTTATATCCGGGTTGCTCGCTGTGAAAGATCGGGACAAACTCAAGAGGATTCCCCCGGTGATTCGTATCATCAGGTGTGTCATTCTTTATCATGTGGTATCATATTTTCGGGTTGATCACGGCGAGGTTGTGTTGATTGATCGCATCTAGATCGGTTTTGTTGGGAGGAGTTTTCTTGGAGGATTTCTCGTTCAGATTGATTTGTTTGGAGGAGATTGTGCATAGAGGCTGCAGATTGCTACTGTGTTTGTACAGATTTGTTTCCGCTAGATTGATTTGCGAGGATATTGCTAGAGGTTGAAGAAAAGAAATCCCGTAATTGGATTTGGCTGTCAGGAGTCCCGAAATTGATATAGGTGCAGAATCCGCATCCGTGCTCCAAATAAGGCGTGTAAGCACAAATTGGAAAAGATATCTTGTGTGCTTTCCAGATTGTATGGCCGCCGCTCCCGGTTCGCAGCGGTTTAGCCGCAAACGTACAAACAATACTGCGGTTGGTCATGCTGATGCAGGGTTGGCTGCTATGTCAACAATTTTGCAAGTGTTAGCAGAGACTGAGACACAGATAGAAGCTATGTCCAAGAAAATCTCAGATCATATAACTCGCTCTCAAAAGAAGTTGATTCCAAATTCTGTTGAGATTAGTCAGACGGTTGTCCCACTGCAGAAAATTGATAAGGCAGCAGCCATGATTTCTGACATGGCGGATGATGTTGGCAAGGATGTTGTGGATGATGTTGTACCATTGAGTGGGCTGAATGTGCAACTCAAAAGAGTACATGGTGATACTTGTATGACAGTGGATAGATGCCAGCGATGGAATTTATTTCAGGCGCAATGTATGATCAAAGGAAAAGCATGCAAGTTGATGATTGATGGTGGTAGCTGTACAAATGGCATTAGCAAGGCGATGGTGGCAGCATTGGGGTTGTCCACATGGCGTATTCCTGAACCGAAGCATCTCGAGTGGTTGAATAGCTGCGGTATGCTGAAGGTTACTCATAAGGTGTGTGTGCCATTTACAGTTGGTGACTATGTTGATGAGGTTGAGTGCGATGTGTTGCCATTGGAGGTGTGTGGGTTGTTACTTGGGCGTCCATGGCAGTATGATCGCAATGCTATACATGCGGGCCGAGCAAATACATATTCTTTTATGCATGATGGCAAAAAGAGGACTTTGAAGCCTATGGGAGATGATCATATCAAGTCCGATGTGGTGCTGGTGGTTCGCAAGGAGAAGTCGCACAAGGCTAAACCACAACCAAGTTTAGCTAAGTTGCAGCCTGAGGAGCATGATGCTAGGAGCATCATTACTGAAACTAATTCAGCCATGCCTGTAGATGACAAGTCAGTTGTACTTGTTGGTGACAAGCCGGTTGAAGTTACGCCTCTTCGTGATGAAAGGAAGGACATTACAGCATGTGATACACCTTCAGTTTGTGTTGACAAAGGTGTTCAGACTAATGACAGTGGTGCTGTTCGTGACTCGGTGACCTCACCTTGTTGGCGACGAGGTTCGATGACAGCGGTTTTGTTCGAACACCTCTGCGACGTTTTGTTGGAGTAGCCGTGCGTGTGCACAAAGGCAAGGACGGACGTGTTCGTCAGTTGTGTGGCCCGGGCATTACCACTTTGCAGGGTCGTACAAAGAAGATTCATGTTCACCAACAAAGGGCTCCAGCAAGAGTTGCGAAGAAGGTGGTGGCGCCAAAGTCCAAACTCATGTGGAGAAGAAAGGAGGCGCTCAGTGTTGCATCAAGTCAAGTGGCAAAGACGTGTGATGCTGTTGATATCACGCCACCCTTTCGAGCAGACCTCACGCGTTGGGGACAACGCTTTTTGAAGGGGGGGAGGATGATATGGGCACGACAACGACAGGACGGAGGAGGCGATGATATGCGCTGGACGGAGGAGGCGAAGATGGACAGGATTCTGGACATCGGACGTCCGAACCAATTCGGATGTCCGACATCAGCGACGAGGACGGCGACCCCCGAGTACAGAACCGATGTCAAAATAGTCGGAAGTCCGACACGATTCGGACGTCCGACACATCAGACGTCCAAAACCCATCGGACGTCCGAAACTGTCTGCACGCAGATTTGACGGGCTACGGCCCATGTATCCCTAGTTTTATCCCCTAGCTTATAAATAGAACACCCCTACGAGTTTTAGGGTTAGCTTAGGTCAGAATTAGAGTTTGAGAACTATTGAGTTGTATCTCTTGGTGAAGCTTCCCTCCGGGGTTGGCGATGTCGTTTATCCAATAAATATTGCTGCGGAAGTTCTTGTGTTCATCAAGGATTGTCGTGTTTTGGTTTGAGGCGTGGTGATCTCCATCACGTTGCTTGCTGGATTCTTTCCTCTTCTTCAGGTTGCGTTCTTCGCGTGATTGAAAGGATTTATATCCGGGTTGCTCGCTGTGAAAGATCGGGACAAACTCAAGAGGATTCCCCCGGTGATTCGTATCATCAGGTGTGACGTCCGATGTCCAGAATCCTGTCCATCTTCGCCTCCTCCGTCCAGCGCATATCATCGCCTCCTCCGTCCTGTCGTTGTCGTGCCCATATCACTATGCAGTGGACAAGGCAATCCATCTGTGCGTGGGAGTGCTCCATAGCTTGAATTGGTCCTCGCAATGCGTTTGCCAGAGACGCGGGTTGGAGCCGTCTAATCGGGGCAATTCCAAGCGAACACCATACGAAAATGCATCAGCAGAATCGGGGGAAAAACATCACGGGAGGAAGACTGTTTAGGAGGGATCACAGGATCACGCGCACCTCTGACCGGGGGAGGTACATAGTAAACCTTCCCCCGGTGTTCCTGATCATGGCTAAGGGAATCGAAGGCGGATGAACCGCGTCCAGTCCCAGCTAAATGTGGCGACGGTGACGAATCAGCTCGAGGTGTGGAAGACGGATGCGCCTCGGAACAAAGTTGTTCCAGATCGAGGGCCACCTCGGCGCAGACACCATCGACGTGCGCTGAAATCAAATTGTCGAGGGTAGAAGTAGTAGAATCGAGCAGCTTGCTCATGGCTTGAAGAAGAACCTCCCCATGCGCCTTGATCCTTTGGTCCAGATCGGCGGAGAAATCCGCTCGCAGGAGGTCGTAGACGCCTCGACCTTCATCAGAGAGTTGATCCATCACCGCGGCACGACGACGCTCGCGCCACCGGGTCGCGTGTGGATGATGCGGCAGCTCTAGGACCCTTGCCTCTGATACCAACTGTGAGAAGAGGAAGCTTGTAGTATCAACTCAGCTCACAATTCGAATTGATTTGAATTTTTGGTGTAGCTATCCACCCATCCACCCTCACAGCCACACACGAGGTCTCGGCCTTAGCCGTTACAAGCCGAAGCCAAAATCCAAAGAAAAGAGAGAAAGCGAAAGTCTATATAAAGACAAGCACATGGGCTTCTAGGCCCATTCGGGACCCGCATTTCAGTTGGGCTTCTTTCTCTCCCGCGCCGGTCTTGGATACTTCTTTCCTGTTGTCGGATGTACTACAGTGTGAGGTTCAGAGATCACACTGTCGACGCCATTCCCATGAGTACTGCTGACACACATGATATTGCGAAGTCAAAAGATTTTTTTGGTACTCTTGACATCAGATAGAAACCTCTCAGCAGCCAGATCATGAAGAATTTGCATGCCCACTTCAAAGATGCCACTTCTTTCGGCGCATTCCCAAATCCCACTTCAAAGATCCCTTTATAGTGTCCCATCTCCTTTGGCCCATTCTCTGTAAATATTCTTTCCTTGGGCACAACTTCAGTCACAGCTTTCTTCACTTATAAACATACCAATACAAATTATATTTGAAACTGAATTCCTAATTTCTACTACCCTGTTTGATCATGTAGGCGTGCAACACCTTCTACTGAAATTTATTTATACAACATGATACTCGCCGTAGCTATGTGAATCGTGATATATAACTCTCTTATCGGGGAAAAAAGGAAATACATGCTCATCTAAACCATGGGGGCTTGAATATCTGGAAGAGGGAAGGAGTTGGGTGCAGGGAACTCCACTGACACTTGCTCCGTCGCTGGTACGCGCACACGCTCCTCGTGAACCCTATTGAGAACTTGGTGGCGAGGTGTGGGTGCGGCCCGCTCTGGCTCGCCGCTCAGATAGTTGCTCGACCGGGAAATGAAGTTTGTCTGGTGGATGGAGCAAAGTGTGCGCGCTGTGACATGTGAAATCTGTACGTAAAGGCCCGCCATTGTGTCTGGACGGAGAGCTCAGCAAGACGTTAAGCATATACAACATATTCGTGCTTGTCAAAAATAGAAAATACGCAGCTCCAAGAGGACAGCTGGTTGGCTCATGGGCCGTGTGCAGCTGAGCTCATGATCAGAAACACATTTTCGTCATCCACATCCTTATTAGCTTCACCTCTAGCCTTATGTTTCTTTTGGAGCGGAGTTTCTCTTACCATGCTAGCCCTCATCCTGATCTAGTGTGCCAATTTCAACAACAGATTCGCCCTCATGAACAATTCAATTTCAAACCTGAGCTCATCTATACCTTATGAACAATAAAATCAAAATAAATAGTAAAAAATTTCAAAAAGATCTGACTTTTTTCTATGGTGCAAGATGATCAAATTTGTGACGTTCGTGCAAAATTTCAGGATGAACATTCGAGGAGCTCGTGGTAAGAAAGACAAAATCAGATGTAAGTAGTGTTGTTTTCAAAAGTTTCTCACACATGCAAAAAAACTTCTTTTTTTCTGAATTTTGAACTAACATCACGCACTTGAGCATCTACACCACAAAAAATCCGATTTGTTTTGAATTGATTTACTATTTAAGACATTTATTTTGCTAATACCCAGATTCATCTATGCCCAGGTGCAGAATAGCCGCAGTCCTCACAATATATATCATAAATATAGGGCTTCACATGATATAGCAAAGTCAAAAGATTTTTTTGGTACTCTTGACATCAGATGGAAACCTCTCAACAGCCAGATCATGAAGAATTTGCATGCCCACTTCAAAGATGCCACTTCTTTCGGCGCATCCCCAATCATAGATCCCACTTCAAAGGTCCCTTTATAGTGTCTCATCTCATTTGGCCCATTCTCTGTAAATATTCTTTCCTCGGGCACAACTTCAGTCACAGCTTTCTCCACTTATAAACATACCAATACCAATTATATTTGAAACTGAACTCCTAATTTATACTACCCTGCTTGATCATATGTAGACGTGCAACACCCTCTACTGAAAATTTATTTATACAGTACGATACTCGTAGCTATGTGCATCGGGATATATAACTCTCATATAGGGGAAAAAAGAGAGATCATGCTCATCTAAACCATGGAGGCTTGAATATCTGGAACTCCGACTTGTGAGACGCCAGCACCAGCAGGAGAGCTACAAGGGCGGCGACGGCCCACGGCGACGTGCCGGAGCCGCCATCAAGCTGCCCCCGCCATGCCACCGGCACGACGGCGACCCTCCCCTCCCCGTCGAACAGCATGTGCTGCGCGAGCACGGCCAGGGCGAGGAGCCCAAGCACCAGGAGCACCCAGAAGCCCGCCTGGGTACGATGGCGCAGCTGCTCCTCGTACTCGTCCATCTGCCACGACAGGTAGAGGAAGAAGGTGACGATGCCGGTGACGGCGAGCACCGGCGCCGGCGGCAGGAGCCAGCCGCGCTGATCCTTGCCCTCGTCCATCAGAACTTTGCGGGTGGGGCCTACGAAGTCATGTGTTTCATAGGTGTTGAGTGGCCGCCGGGCTGCGCCGTTATATGGAGACGGGGAGCGGCGAGCGGCGAGCGGTCATCAGTGGGCGCTTTGCTTTTGTGGCCATGGAGGAGGGGAATGAAGGTTGTGGATGGCTCTGGAAGAGAAGGCGGCACCGCGTGTCTCTTCTGATGACGGGCGCTTTCGAGATAGCTACGAGACAGTCGGCGGTCGGTTGCTTTACTGGTGCCTTTTTTCAGGATTTGCCGATCTTCTCCGCGTACTCTGCTTTGAGAGAAAATTGTTCGTTTCTTCCAAACCTACCCATAAAAAGGAAGAAGGGGGGATAGATAGAGAATCTAAAATATCGTGCCGACCAAGGCTGATTATATACCGTGGGCCGGGCAAGGTATCATCAAGCCCAATCCGAAAACACTAGGCCCAACCTAAAACATTCCAATCACCTTTTGCGACACATAACTTCATCATGAGCTTCATCCGGGAGCTAAATTTGTTAAATACCAAAGCTACTTCTTCACCGGTTTTCAGAGGTCCGTCGGAGGGTCAGGTCAGGTCGACTACAAGAGCGTGTTGAAGCTCTTCCATCCCGAACACAGTGATTATCAAGGTTGATGGAGGCATGTCATCTGATGGCAAGGTCGGTGCGGCTGCTGCGGTATGCAGGGATCAGAATGGAGCTTATCTGGGGTCTTCGGCTCTTGTAATCAAGGGTTTGACGAATCCAACTACGTTGGAGGCTATTGCTATTCGGGAAGGCCTATCCCTTGCCGAGGATCTTGGTCTGAACAACATCATGATATCTACAGATTGCAAGTCCCTGATTGCTGATATAGAGATGGGAAAAGGTGGCCATCATAGCGTCATCATCAAGGAGTTGAGGCTGCGAAGACAAAACTTTAGTGCTTGTCATTTTATGTTTGAGAGTAGAGCTTCAAACTAGGATGCCCATAATCTTTCAAAGTATGCGGCCGGTTTATCTCAGGGTCGCCATGTATGGCTTGTAAGACCCCATGACCCACTCTGTATTTCTCCGCTGGTGATTCAATAAAGTGGGCATGGTTAATTCTCAAAAAAAACCTATAACATCTTCTTCAGAAATGATATTTGGATTTAACTAGTCATTTAGAAAAATATCATGCATATTTTCTAAAAATAACTAGTTAATATCTATTTTGGGATTTTAGGTCATGATTCAAACAGAAAAGTGGAGTTCGAACCCGATCGACCCATATGGCCGACTTCATGAGCCGGAGTTGGTCTGCTTAAGCTCATGTTTAGTGCCAACCATACATGCTTGGGTACCGTATCAAGATAGTGAAACTTTTAAACTGTGTTCAATCAGTGCATCTTCACAACCAACAAGTTTAAGAAAAATATATGTTAAGGTAGCATACAAATACGAGGTACTCCCTCCAATCCATTATAAGTATCGTTCATCTAGTATAAAGTTTATACTAGCTTAGTATAAAATGAAAGACACTTATTGTGGATCAAAAGGAGTATATCTTTGTAGACATGTCATCATGGGGGCATGAGGGGTGCGTTTCGGTCCACCAAAATCTAGGGGTCCTCTCAGGTTCGCGGGTAGCCCATGTCCTAGGCCCGGGGAGGTAGTGATGCAGACACGCGTAGCCCACACCATCTTGTATTCCTTCTTTTGACCGCGAATCCTTCCCTGTTCATGGTGATCTTACTTCCCTGAAATGCCCAATAGTGAGTCGCGATGCTGAGGGGAAGGAATATAAAGAGGCAAAGCATACATGTGAGAGAGGAATGATGATAAAGAGGCTAGAGGGGAGGCAATGCAGCCCATGCAGAGGGTCAGAGGATCTAGAGGACAATGAGGCCATACACTTTGGTGACCCTCCGGTAGGCTGGAGGTTTCATGATCAGGGCCAAGCTAAGAGTGACACTCTGCATGTCTACTCTACGCTAGCATCGCCGTTTCCCTTTTTTGGTATCTTGGTGCCAAAGGAAAGGAAGCGTTCTATCTGTTTGCATTTGAGAGATTGCAAGATTTGCTCTTTTTTTGTTGGTTTTTATATGGCTTATGATTTTATTATTATCTTATCATACTTTGTGTGGTGTGAGATATTGTATTTATCCATTTGAAAGATTATGTGATGTTACTATCTCCACGACTTTGATATGTTATGCTTAATTTTTTTATCCATTAATTTACTCATACCATGTTATATTTTTCCCATTATCTTACATATGTTAGTCTCACCATAGCTCATGCATGTGATCTTTGCACTATCTTGTTATATATCTGTTGATCACATGTCAAGCCTTTGGGAAATGAATTATGTAGTTGATATACTTCACTCATTACATTCCACTTGCCTATTGATATAGGGAGAGCTATTTTGCATTATCTGATTATATGCACACATCAAGGGCGATATCCTTATATTAATATATTTGCATGACATCGGTTCTCCATGCTCTAGCCATAGATCAATTCAGCAATAAGGGAGAGATTGAAAGTGTTGTTGTTTAGATGGTATTGAGGGTTAAACCTGCAGACACAAATAGTGCGCTCGGTTTTGCGCACTATTAACTGATCTGAACCAAATTAACGGTCCTTGTTGATTAAAGGGTACCGGAGAATAACTCCAAAACAAAATTGCCTTCATTTTGAAAGAAAAAATAAACACTCCTCGATTCTTCCATGCACACCTTGCTGTTACTCTCTCAGAGACACTTATTATGGATCGGAGCGAGTATTTTGTTTACACTTTATTTAGACGGCACCAGAAACATGTGCGCGATACCTACGATATTAATCTTGATCGCCTCTGCTCGCTCAATGGAAACGTGCCCTAAACGACTGTGGCTGACCGTACGTACCGGCCGCATGCATGCATGACTCTCACGATGAACATATGAGCTATTCGGTTTGCCGGCCAAACTAGCTGGACAACGTGTAAGACGTGTGCTGTTCCATCTAACCAGGACGCGGCACGGAATCACAAGTACGTCTATGAGTTCATCATCACTCGTATCACCTCTCGGTCCTGGCTTGGTGCCAAATATTTTCCCCTTTCCGGCAGCCGATAGCTATCTTCCTTCATCCAGACGATCGACGACGAGACCCCTCGTACCTAAAACATTTACCCCGGACGGACGCGGTGAAAAGACATAGCCTGGCATGGCCACACCGTTGGAAAACGACCAGAGCTATCTGCCGACTCGATCGATCGAGCTT
Source organism: Bromus sterilis (assembly GCA_950022295.1). NCBI lineage: Eukaryota > Viridiplantae > Streptophyta > Magnoliopsida > Poales > Poaceae > Bromus > Bromus sterilis. The sequence continues at coordinate 21,699,550 of OX465597.1, read as the reverse complement.
TGGCGTGACAATCCATGCAGTGAACCGCGTGTTTGATCACTGTCCAATCCACGGTAAATTCAGACGACATGATCGAGGGGAGAAAAAGGTTGGAAGCTCTAGCCGACGACGAGGAGGAGGAGGAAGGCGACTGACTGAAGGAGGGGAGGAGGCCACGTCGCCGACCAGTTCCGTCTCGTGGACTATGCGCCGAACCGTGTCCAGAAACGGGAAGAGCACCGCGGCTGCCGACTTTCGCGCCCCCGGAACGGAAAGAACCCGGGAGGGATAAGCGTCTCCGTACGCGCACGTTCGTCGCTCCGGCGAGGAAGGCCACGTCGCCGTCAGGCGACACGGGGGAGGCCCGGCCGCTCACTCGCGCCACCCCGCTGGCCTACACCATGCAGCCTCACCACATCCATGCAAGCGCCAACTGTACACGCTAATGGCTAATCCCTCGCCTCCCCTCGCCGGCCTAATTCTTCCGGTCGTGGCTCGAGCGAGCTCATGGCCGCAGGAAGCCGCAGAGGACAAGTGGATTTACATTTGGCCGCGTGCGCTCGTGGTGTTGGGAGTCGACTATATATATACGTACGCGGGTGTGTCGCAGGATCTTGGGCAGCGAGAGCGACGACCGGGGAGGGGGAGGTGTTGCTAGCTTGAGCTTGGTGGGTCATGGCGGAGTGGGGCGGCGGGGAGGGCTCGTCGTCGTCGTCGTCGCCGGGGAAGAAGCCGAGGAAGCCATACACCATCACCCGGCCCAGGGAGCGGTGGTGCCCCGAGGAGCACGAGCGCTTCCTCGACGCCCTGCTCAGGTCAGTGCAGCGCGGTGCAACTTTCCTCTGCTCTCAAACTCTGAATCCCCTCGCTGAATCTGCCGTCCGTTTACGTGCGGGTTTGTTTCTCAGGTTCGGCCGCGACTGGAAGAAGATCGAGGAGCACGTCCGCACCAAGACCGCGGTACAGGTAGGTAACCCCCAAGCTGAATGTCGATCCTGCAGATTACTTGCGTTCTGAGTTCTGACGATTCGAGAAAATGCAAGGATTGTGAAGTGAAAATGCAACATTGTGCAGATACGCAGCCACGCGCAGAAGTACTTCCTCAAGGTCCAGAGGCTCGGCCTCGCCGCCGGGCTGCCGCCGCCGCAGCACCCGAGCCGCAGGCTCGCCGTGTCCCAGCAGCAGGTCTCGCCGGCCGATGGGACGGCGGTGCTGCACGGGCAGCCGCAGCATTGTCCGGCCGGAGCATTTCAGGGTCCCGTCGGCTGGAACTGTCCCGGACAGGGAGCTCTTCCTGCGTCCAATGGCAAGTCGCTCTGCCTTGAGTTCTCCACTTCTTGCTGGAGCAGTGTTCTGAAGTTCTCATCAGTGATCTTCTTGCTAGATTTCCTTTGTGATTGATCTAACATGGCAGTGTGCTCTGTATCTTCTTCAGACATGGACTGGGCAGGCAGTTCAGGTGCTTCAGCCTGGGTGGGCCAGACTGAACCAGCTGCAGCAACACATCCAGGTAATTGTCCATTTCTGCACACACACACACACACAAAGTTGTAACCAAAACCTCACAAACATCACTTTGCTTTCAAAATTTACTCAGGTGGCAGCTCAAGCTCGTTCATGGGGGCGCCGAGCTTCGACGATGCGAGCATGGACTGGACTGGCACGGGCAGCCCAAGTGAAGCGTCAGCGATGGCCGATGCAGAGGAAGAGACGATCCCACTTCCCTTGTCGCCGGGTAACCAAAAACCTTACATGCTCCTCAATGGCCATGTTGATTCTTTCTGAATCATCAACTGTAAGCTGAATCCTAAATTTCTTTCCTGGCGCAGACGATATGCATTTCGCGCATGTGTACCGGTTCGTGGGCGACATATTCGACCCGGCCACGCCGTGCCGGATCGAAGCCCACCTGCAGAGGCTCAAGGACATGGACGGCATCACCGTCAAGACGGTGAGTGCTTCAGTACCGCAGTTTCAGTTACTTCCTTCAGCAACGATCATTCGCAGTATGATGGAGCCTCCTCTCCTCTGCTTTGGTCTGCTCAAATGAAGAGCGAATTCTGATCAAGGGACTAAAAAATTGTACATGGTGCAGATCTTGCTGGTGCTGAGGAACCTCGAGACCAACCTGGCAGCGCCTCAGTTCGAGCCCATCGTGAGTGTCCTCCTCTGAATTCTCCCTGCTTTCTCTGAAAATTGCATTACTGAAGGTAATTATTCAGTTACCATGCATAATGGCAATTGACTTCCATCTAATCCTGTTTGTTTGTGTGGTGTTTGGACAGAGGAGGCTGCTGTCGAGGTATGACCCGGGGCGAGGCTTGTCTGGCCAGTTATAGAGTGTGCGTGCACGGCGCAACCTGAAAGCAATACCATAGCTAACATGGATGGCAAAATGAGAGAGCAAGTGTGCCTGGAGGACTGAAGACTGGATTTGGGAGGTCGGAATAGAGTAGATATTGTCGGCCGGAGATATGACACCATACAGGGCAGATATAGTCTAATAATGATCGAGATTTTAGATACTACTCCTACAAGGCTGAGATTTGCTTGTAGGGGACCTGCCCAGATATGCCGTAGCATGCGTTCAGAGTTCAGAGTTGAGAGTTCAGACTGTGTATCTAAGTATGATGTGATCAACTTGGAGAAATGGCTTGGAGAAAATGGGAATATACTTACGATTTCTTTTTTAATTTCGTCCTGGGATTTGGCAAGGCTCTAGCTCTGTCCGGAGCTCAGAGTTTGATGTGCTGCCGTGTTCGTAAGGACGAGACCGGGTGTGCGCATTATTCTCACGTGGAAGTTGTGTACCGTCCTTGGGTAGCGTGTGCTCTGCCGAGTACTCCATCCGTAAAAAAAATATAAGAGTGTTTAGATTGCTAGGTTTACTACGTAGAACCTCCATTTTACTTTCATTTTTTGGCGAATGGAGTAGCAGCAGATCGTTCATTCATGCGGAAATGTCACATTTTTTTGTTGCTGATCGAGCTTGTGTTCCACATGGGGTTTGTTTTGGGCCGAATTAATTTGCTGGGCAGAATGGGGAAGTTTCGCACAGTCCCTGTGCGTCCATGACGACTTTTTTGCTTCTGCTTTTCTTTTTCTGGGAGCTGAACTAGACTGTAGTGCACTCGGATCATTTTTTTTAATATAAGAAGGAAGGGAGTCCCCCACCACCCCCCCCCCCCCCCCCCCTATCCCGATTTCTTATAAAGAAACCATAGATGTTCTCGCCACAAAGTATCAAACATATCTAAGAATACCAACCAACATAATGCCATGGCATTGGTCACGCATGACCAGAATACCAAAACCACCAAAGAGCTTAGTCTAGGGAGTTCTACAAATAACAGCAACAATTTAGAGGACCATCACTAGTTACAAACTTAATCCAGGAGAAGGGAGGTGGCGTAGAAGCTTCAGGAGCCGCAAAATAGGAAGATGCAGCAACACTGTCACCCTGTGATCCTCAAGACGCCAGGTCTCCAACCTTGCGAAGACTTGAAGATTTCACTTGCCACCTGGTTTAAGATTCTTGCCCCCAGCATCAGTGTGCTTCCCTTTTCCCTTTTTCTCTGTAAAGAAGCCCAATCACCAAGCCAATTGCTCATTAGTTTCACACAAGTTAGAGGAGTAACATTGTTTTCTTCTATTAAACACAATACTCCCTCCGTTCCTTGAAGTAAGGTGTATAGTTTTCTCGCACGAATATTAACGCAGGGGTTTGAAGAGCATATTTGGCTGTGGTTGGACTAAAAAGCCCCTAGAAGGATTCGTGGGAGTAGAGGGGAAAAAGGAAGGTGAGAAAATCCCTCATTCCAGATCAGTTATTGAGCCTAATTAATCTCCTTCCAAAAAAAACTTGCCAATTTCTCACGGTTTTCATTCATAGCCAGTGCATGTAGCGCTCCAAGTCATATGAATACAAGGCAATAAATCTGCGGGATTGAAGCTGTTAGCCCATGATCATTCATTTCCTTTTCTTCAGCTCACGTTTGGCAACTAATTAAAAGAAAAAAAACATATGGTGGAGGGGTAGTATTGGAAACAAACTCCCTCACACCCTATATTATGAAAGTTATTTTAAAAAACTATACACCTTACATCAAGGAATGGAGGGAGTATCATTTATGGTTTGCCAGATATCCCAAAAAAGAGCAGTAACCCCTACTAACACCAAATCTCTATCCCTTCTATCAAAACTGATAAGCCAGTCACCTAGACAAGACTCTAGAGAGACATGAATAGAATTTAGGCTGAAAGAGCATCTCAAAAGGCTCCAAATCAATTTGGCCATAGAACAGCCAAAAATAGATGGTCAATACTTTCCAAGAATCCACAGAAGACACAATTAGAGTCTCCTTTCCAGCCTCTTCTTATCAGGTTGTCTTTAGTGAGAATGCTTCTTTTGCATAAAAGCCAGCTAAAAATTTTAATCTTAGCGTGAACTTTGATTTTCCACAAAAATTTATGAGGGAAAGGAATGGAACCCCAACCATTTTTCTGTACAGAGAGTGTACAGAGAAGCAACCATTTTGGGTAAGCATCCACCGAACTCCATCTCTTTGATCAGAAAGAGAAATTTCAGTACATCTCTCCTTGCAGCTGCTCCATAACTCTACGGACTCACCATGCAAAGTTCTTCTAAAAGTAAAATTATCAAGCCCCAAGCAAAAAGCCTCTCCCACTGAGATGTTTTCCTGAAAACAAATCAGGTACAACCTAGGGTAGGCTTCTCTAAGTGGTTTATCATCTAGCAAAAGGTCTTCCCAAAATCTAGAGTTATTTCCATTGCCAACAACCTTTCTATAGTTATCATAAAAAATTTTATTGCCAAAAGGCTCTTCCAAAAATAAGAATCCCCCACTTTAGGCTTAATGCCAAAGGTGCAACTGTTTCCAACACATTTACCAAGTACAACTTCTTGCTAAAGCCCAGATTCAGTCTCCAGCTTTCAAAACCATTTGACAAGAAGAGCCTGGTTCATCAGGTCCAGATTGATGACCCCAGACCCTCTTGATCTTTTGGTAAGTACCAAGTTCACCAATTGACAAGGTGATATTTTTTCTTTTATCCTCATCAGCTTGCCATACTCTAGATCTATAGAAATCTAATTTCTTCCTCACCCAAGCGGGTAAAGGGTAGAAAGACTGTATAGAGGCATATTTGTGGGACATGCTTGGACCAAAATAGTTCTCCCTGCCATGTTAAGTAATTTGCCCTGCCAACAGCTACATCTTCCTGCAACCTTATTAGATAAAACCCAATCACACTGTTTATTACTAATCCTTTCTTTAGTGAAAGGAATTAGGAATGCCAAGATATTTTAGAGGAAGAGTTCCAACCTCATAGGTGCACCCGGATCATATACAGGAGACAAGGTATTGGTACGGTAATATTGCTCGGTACATATACAGCGCTTAATTTTGTATAGTGATCAGCACACGCGCCGCAACTTTATTTTGTAGAGTACTAGGTCGTCACACACATAACACTCACAGCACCGCCGCACAGAGGTTCACCAGCTCCAGCTATATATAAGCGCCAACGTACACGGCGCGCCGCGTACTTAGCCCTTTATTTACGTACGTATACGGTATACGTACGGAGCATGATCACCATGACTATAAGCCACGCAGCTAGCAGATGCGTGCGTGCGTGAGCGCGCCGGCGACCGACCGGCCGGCGGCCATCCGCGGGCCGCTTCACTTCCACTTCCTGCCGCCGTGCTTGCCGCCGCCCATGTGCTTTCCGCCGTAGTGCCCGTGCCCGCCGCCGTGGCCGTGGCCGTGCCCGGTCTGGTACGATCCCATGTGCCCGCCTGCATGCAACGCTCGCAAACGTTATCACAATCTCGTCTTCTCAAGCTCGCACCTGCATCTGCATGCAGGGTGCTTGGTTGATGATTAGCTACGTACCGTGGTGCTGCGCCGGGTAAGCCGCCGGCGCGTAGCCCTGCGCCGGGTAGCCGCCGCCGTACGGGGGGCAAGCCCCGACGGCGGGAGGAGGGTACCCTTGCCCGCCGTAGCCGTGCTGCTGCTGCACGTGGCCGCCTCCGTAGCCGTAGCCGTGCTGCTGCTGCTGCCCGTGGCCGCCGCCGTATCCCGGCTGGCAGCCGTTGCCCTGGCCGCCGTACCCGTGGCTCTTCCCGCCGCCGACGAGGCTGGACACGAAGCCCTTCACGCCGCCGCTGTGGCCGCCGCCGTGCATCTCGTGACCGCCGCCCATGGTCACTTCCTTCCTTTCGCCGATCGACTAAGTGAGGCTAGCAGTGAGCTGTGTTTGGTACTTGTTGGTCTCACTCTCGATGGTCTGCTCTCAGTTTGTGCAGGCCTGCGTCCCCTTTTATACTCGCTTCCGCTGCACCTTTCGCCTTTCATTTAGTGCATTTATACAAAAAGAAGAAGATGCATTGCGGCCGGCCGCCGAATCATGTGCACACCTGCACTGATGATATGAAAGATATTCTTCTTCCGGCGCCTTCTCCGGCCGACGGCAGGTCAGGTCGACGAGTGTGGTGGAGCGAGGTGGACGATAAGGTCAGGTTCGTTATGCTCTCTGTCTGCGTGCCTGCAGGGGTTAAAGGCAACTAAGATTCTATTTTGCTGTATTATTTCAGGGTGCATATGCATATGGGTGCAGCGCCGCGGCGCCATCTGGCTAGGCCAATGGCCGTTGGTGTATCTTTTGGTTATAGGATGGCAATTGCATTACATACACTATGGAAAATTTACTCGACACAGTATCAAAAATCTTTTTATGGCATGATAGCAAGGCAATTTTCAATATTCATAGAAAAGTTTTTTGTAGGAAGCATGGCAATTGCATTACATGCACTATATTAAATTATTATTTTTACATAAAATAGAAAAATATGTTTTGAATTATTAATAAAAACATTTTCATGTGTTCATGGTAATTTTAGACATAAAATTTGTTTAATTTTTTTGCAACTTATTTTTATGACATCTTTTTGTAATTGCATCATCTTGATCACATGACATTTTATATGTTTTAATAGTGTTTTCATACAGTCCATGGAAATTATATAATTTTTTACACCTCGAAATATGATTGAAACTAACATATATTTTTTATCAATGTTTTTTATAGAAAAAGTACAAAAAAAATTTAACTGGGCCAATGGGCCACCAAGGTCATGCTGGAAGGGGGGGGGGGGGGGTTCGCGCTCCATTTTCTCATGGGGCTTGAAGCATGTTACTCGTTACTGTTTTATATGCGTTTTTGCTTTTGTTTTTTCCTTTTAGTTCTTTTCATGATAGGTATTTCTGGGATGTTGGGTTAGTGTTAGCACACAAATGTAAGTATTATACAATATATATGTAAATTATACCATGCTGTAAAATTAATATTATTAAATGATTATTCTGTTCATATTATAAAAAGTGTAGTTGCATAACAAAGTTATACGAAATTATTCTTAATTATTTATTTATTCATATTTTCACAATAATTAATACCAAATCCAGTAATTAACTTCATTTTTATTAATTTTCTTAAATTTAACTTATTGTATTTCTTCTATAATGATAATCAATTGCCACTAATTTATCTCTTCTTAGAAAAAAAATAGCAAAACATTCACAATTATATGCTTTTTGCATATATGTTTTTATTTCTTTCTCCTTAGAAGGTAATACCAATGCCATTAATTTTTTAATTTTACAAAAATTATGTTTCTATTTTGTGTGTGTGTGTGTGCAAATATACACGTAAGTACTATACAAAAAGTGTGTAAATTATACTTGATTGTGAAAATTATTCTATTTTATGTTGATTCTATTTATATTACAAAAATAGCAATTTCAATGCAAAGAAGTGTGCAAAAAAGTAAAAAAAATTATTATTATTTCCCTCTTAAAGGGCAATACAAATGCGGAAAATGCTAATGAAGCCACATGTAGCTCATTTTTCCGAAAAACTAAAAAAGAATATTTAAACAGTTCAATGGGCCACGGGAATATTTAAACAAATGTATAGGATATTTGTGCAAATTTTCGTACCATTATTATACTTTAATGGGCTTCGGGAAACAAATTAACAAACATTTGATTTCTAATGGGCCTTGGTTCTTCTATTTGGGCCGAAATGTTTTTATTTTTCTGCACGCTGCATATTACAATATTTTTGAACGAAATTTTACACATTTGTGCGGAATTCATGTAAGTTTCCACAGATTTGTTTTATAAAAAAAATTAAATTATGAAATGATTTTTTCGAATTTTTTAAAATAAAGGGCTACGTGTAGCTCGAGCTACAGAAATGCGCTTCCAATACCAATGTAACTAATTCATCTTTACCTATAAATATTTTTTTAATTTGTGTTAAAAAAAATATTCTTTTTCTTGTGAAGTGTAATACCAATGCTATTCATTGTAAGAGAACTTGTTTTTTGTGCATAAATTACAAAATTACATGATAATTATCACATACCATAAAACAACACATTTCTGTGTAAATTGTCTTCAAAATTTTCCATTATTTATTTATTTTTATTTTCTTCTAAAAGGGTAATATCAAAGCCATTAAATTATTATTCCCTGGAAAATGTATTCTTTTCTTTATTTTGAATTTTTTTTCAATAATTTTTCGTTTTTGTCTTTTACCATACCAGTTATCCGGTCAATTATTTTAATAAAAATGTTACTTCCTCCGATGCATAATAAGTGTCGCTCAACTAGTATAAAGTTTGTACTAATTTAGTACAAAATGAGCGACACTTATTATGGATCGGAGGGAGTACTTCATATCAATCAACAAATGTTACATAATGTAAAAATATGTTCATGTAAATAAAAAATCTTGTGCCATTCCAATAAATGCTCGTGGCATTTACAAAATCACACATTAGAAAACTAGGGTTTTTGCATTTATAAATATTAAAAATGTTTGCTTAATTTTAAAAAAAATGTGTTATTAAAAACTTGTTTGTCGCTATTTAAAAAAATTACACACGTTTTGAAAAAAATGCTCATGACATGTTCAAAAAATTATGGAATATAAAATGTTGTTCGTATAATTTTAGGAAAATGTTTTGTATCATTCAAAAAAAATGTATATTTGAAAATATTTAACATGTATTAAAAATCATATATTTGTAAAATCACCATGTATTTGATACTAGTAAGTTACACGTGCCTTGCACGTAAGAGAGAAGTGCGACCAGATATCAACATACCACATTATAATAGATAAACATATACATTTAGAATCACACATAAAAAAATTAAGATCATCATCCATCTCATTCAAAACCAAACTATAACAACATAATGTTTGATGAAAACTGATGTGAAGTACACAAAAACAGTTTAGTATTCCATCTACAAAGAAAGTTGGACTTTGGGAAGATGTTATTAACTTTGAATCAAAATAGAATAAAATAAAATAAAAATGGATATCAATTCTTTTAAAAGAAAAAACATGGGAGAACTGAACTATGGAAGTGTCTAGAACAAATGAGAAGTGTATGTCTTATGTGCATATTGTAAAACTTGAATAACTAAAGTATGGAAGAATCTAGAACGAAGGAGAAGTGTCTTTGTTTCCAGGCTTGTGCATAAGCTGAAGTGTGGAATCTTCTAGATTGATACACATGGCAAAATCTAATGTGATCAAGAGAATATCCAACGGCCAAGACTACTCGGATTTGCCACATCTCAACCGTTGGATCGACTTCATCCAACCGCCGATACTCAAAGTTAGTCCTACACTATATAGTGGTATAGAAATAGTTATCGTATATAAAACATATTCCATGTGTATAAAAAATGTACAACATGTATTAAAAAATTATATGCATTTAAAAGGGAAATAAAGAAAAATAAAAAATAAGGGGAAAACTAAAAAAGGGATCAAAACCGATGAGAATAAGAAAACCCTACAAGGAAGCTTCTAAAACCTATATGAATAGACCCATAGAAGCTTCCCAAGAACTTTGCAGAAAGCGGGTATTAGGTCGACCCGCTAGCCTTGCACCATCCAACTGTGTCCATAAATTTTAGACTATGAGCTATGACTAACAATGGGTGAGGCGGATCGAAAGAAGAAAAAGACATGAGTAGTGATAAGACATGCTCCCACTGAGAGTGAGTCAAGCAGATTGTATCTATTCCCCTAGAGGTCTCCCCGAATTGAGGACGGTCTGAGGAGTTTCAGACATCTAATTTAGTCCTTGGACATTTGAGGGCATTCACAATGCATCGAATCGTAACACATCACCATAGGTGGTAGAAACAATTTAGAGATAAACACACCAATGCATTGTATTTTAGGTGTTGTATATACGTGATGTTGCATTTATTTTTTCTAGTGATGTTGTTTGCATCTTAATATTGTGACTTAGTTGTGGATAGAAGGAAATAAAAAAGAAGAATAGAGAAATACTAGTTATACTACACAAGTATGACTTTCTGGCTTAATAAGAATGATAGACTATTCATATCAATAAGGTGCATCTTTTTTTTGAAAGTCCCTATCTTAAACGTGTTTAGCTTAGAGCAATTTGAGGATGGGTGACCGACTGGAAATTCATGGATAGAAAGTCGTCAAGGGCACAGTTCTATTGGTCTAACACCCAGGAGAAGAGACTGTAATCACTGGAAGAGCCAAACATCTAGTTCTTATGACAACACTGGATCAGCGAACATATGTGACGAAAATAGGCCAGAAGGAGCGAACTTCAACGATAAGCTACACCCTCCGTCGCACCAACAAACTCTACATACCATAACCTCACCATCTGAAACAATTGATGGGATAATACACCATTGAGCCATCGACGGTGCCACAACGAGACCGTCAAGATTGCGATACTCGAAGGGACTATATTCGTCGGACCGTCACCACTGCCACCGCCAATGTCGTTTTGTCGTAGAAGATTCTATTGAGCAGTACTACCACCAAGCGGAAGGATCTCCCTTTACTTCACCGACAGAACCAACGAAGGAGGAGGGCCATCGCGTCCTGTCAATGAAGGAGAGTTGGTGGTGCGGCGATGGAAGATCACCTCTCCTGGATTTTTAACTAATTACACACTTCTAAAATGATAAAAAAAATATAAGCCATTGCAACCCCATGAAATTATTTTTTTAGGAAGGAATCTCATAAAAGTAGTAAGGACGACGTTGCGCGATGGCTGATAAAGTAAAAAAGATGACCGCAAATAGCCACCCCATCCTTCACACATAAGAAGTATCAGCCTTTGCAACGAAGGTAGTATTGTAGTCGGTCCTTTGTTGTAGAAGGTTTATTGTGATAATCCAGGATCTTTTTTTCTTATGAAACACCAATAACATCTGACCTACCGTACATGATTAATCTCGGTCTTTGCAATAAAGATAGTGTTGCAGTCGGTCCTCTGCAACAAGATGCTTGTTGCAATAAGCTCCAACTATTTTTTCTTCTTCTGAAGCAATAATAGACGTTCGATCTACTCACATGAGAAACGCCAGCCTTTGCAACAAAGGTGGTTGCAATTAACTCCCTCCAACACGAGACTTGTTGCTATTATCCCGAACCGTTTTCTTCTTCTTTCAAAAATATGAATAGGCGTTCGATCTATCACATGTGAGAAATGTCAGCCTTTGCAACGAAGGTATTGTTAAAGTCGATCCTCCACAACAAAAGGCTTGTTATAATCATCATGAATCGTTTTTTTCTTCTAAAACATAGCGGGGTCCAACCACCATCGCCCTCCATCGTGTTGGATCAATCTGCAACAAAACCTTTGTTACGATCGAGCCGATTGAAATAGAGATCAAGTTGTAAAAACCGAACTATAAATAGAGATTGCTTCTAAATCATTCGATCAAAATCAGATCCGATGACCACGACGGCGATCGAACGTGTGATGTTATCAAATGGGTGAGCTCGACATTTCCAGTCCCTAGATTCTAGATTTTGTACAGCTTGAGTTTTCAGTGACCTGGAAATATTATTAAATATTTTTACATTCATTTAAAAAATTAGAGCAAAAAACATCACTGTTTATTTTAGAAACCCACCAATGCTTTATTGTCTCGAAACATCCAGAAACGAAAGAGATCAAAAGTTTCACGAAGCTACGAGCAGCAGCTTGGATCTTTTGCCCCCTCTCCATGAATATCTCAACCACCGCATAACAAAGGACATAAATGCTCTTAAGCATGAGCTTGAGAAGCTGGTGGCACTAATAAATTTGTTAATCCAACTCCGTTTGTTGGTTAGGACTCGAAAATGGAGGAAGAAGCACCGCACCCACCTCTGATCCGCCGCCGAGCGTTCGCCGCATCAACCGGCCGACGGCGGCGCTGCTGATCGGCGGGCTGGCTTCGCCGTCCAGTCCTCCTAATTCCTCGCCCCCCAGCGCGTGTGCGCTCCCCCACAAGCTCTGGCTTTCATGTCTCTCCCCGCCTCGCCTCGCCCTCACTCCCCTTCTGGATTGACCGCAGGGGGGGTGGGGGGGGGGGGGGGGGGGGGGAGGCCTCGCCCTCACTCCTCCTGGTTTCGCCGGCAGGGGGAGAGATAGAAAGGCTAGATCCAGACGCCGGCTATGCGCTCCGGTAAGTGCCTGATGAACTCATTTCGTTCCTGGATCACGATTATGGCAAGATGGTCGAGTCAGATTTTATTTTTCTTATTGTTCTTGGTCGAGTTCATAAGTTTCTGAAGTTATTTTCATCTCGGTTAAAGCCTGGTTTCCAAATATATCTATACATACATTTTGAAGTACTCCAGCAACTTTCTTTACAGTTGTTGATATAATAGAATAATAGATACACAAGTTTAATCGCAGAAATTATCCTACTAGTTATTTATTGGTCATTTCTCTATCAAATTACAAGTAAGTGTCATGATTTAGCAATCTTTTTCACTGTTTTATCTATGCCTGCGAGTGTTACTCTGTTTCTGTAGTTTGGCTACTTTATGAGGGATCCCTCTCTTCTTTTTTGATAGCCTTGATCCTTTAGTCTTTGGTTAAGTTTCAATGTATGGCTGTAGTTTCTGCTTGCTATGTATACTGGTAAACCCCAGGGACGCTCTACTATGTTTTGGTGCTCATAGTTACTTGAAAAAGCAGTGCCTTGCGGCCTGCTCATCGAAAAACAACAATGTTGGGTTTACATAGTTCACAATTATTAGTTATAACCTCATTGATCTTTTCTTGTTTACCAAATATGTTGTCGATTCTTCTCACGATCATTATTTCATGATAACAGGTAGCGGTGTACTGTGTACATGCTGCACCAGTTGGACCCATGCTTCATATAATGTTGCATTATACTTGGGCATTATCCCCAAAAGTATTGTGCATACCAGGCAAGTTGGCAAGACTGGCGGAGGGCTGACTATGCACGAATGCAAGGAAAGCCTTGTGCGCATTGCGCAAAAATGGCAATCCTTGCTCGTGGATGATTGACCCTTCACAAAAGTAAGGGAACTCGTTCTCATTTGGCTAGGCATGATCCTCGCTCGTGGATGATTGACCACCCACAAAAATGAGATATTTTTTTCTCATTTTCCTTATAATCAAGGAAATCCTTGATCACTTGAGGTTACTCAAGGGTAAGGCAATCCTTAATATTGGAGGAACTTTTGGCTTTCCATCAAAACCAAGGTTTGCCTTGCTCACTTGAGGTAAGGCTATGCAAGAGGCAAAGCAATTTTTGCTAGGTAGAAGAGCATATTGTGCTCCTAAAGAGTGAAGGCAATCTTTGCTCAGTTTATACAAACGTAAAGTTCAGCAATGGGTAAGGTGATCCTTGGTAGTGGGGGGCAGCCTTGCCATCTGGCTCTCCCTCGCAATCAAGGAAATCCTTCCTTCACTGAGGCTACTCAAGGGGCAAGGCCATTCTTGCTAGTGGCGGAGAGCAAATTTTGCACTCCATCAAAGCAAAGGATGGCCTTGCTCATTTGGTGCAAAAGTAAGCCTGTGCAAGGGGCAATGTGTGCCTTGCTCATTTGGTACAAAAGTAAAGACTGCAAGAGGCAATGTGAGCCTTGCTAATCATTTGTCTCTCCTCAAAAAAAAAAAACCTTGTTCGCTTAAGGCTACTCAAGGGGCAAGGCCATTCTTGCTAGTGGCGGAGAGCAAATTTTGCACTCCATCAAAGCAAAGGATGGCCTTGCTCATTTGGTGCAAAAGTAAGGCTATGCAAGGGACAATGTGTGCCTTGCTCATTTGGTACAAAAATAAAGACTGCAAGAGGCAATGTGAGCCTTGCTAATCATTTGGTTCTCCTCAAAAAAAGGAAAATCCTTGTTCGCTTAAGGCTACTCAAGGGGCAAGGCAATTCTTGCTGGCGGTGGTGGGAAAATTTCGCTCTCCATCAAAGCCAAGGACTGCTTTGCTCTTTTGTTGCAAAAAGTAAGTTTATGCAAGGGGCAAGGCAATTCTTGCTAGTGGTGGAGGGCAAATTTTGCTCTCCAACAAAACCAAGGATTGCTTTGCTCATTTGATACAAAAAATATGCCTGCAAGGGGCAAGGCAATTCTTGCTAGTGGTGGAGGGCAAATGCTCTCCATCAAAACCAAGGATTGCTTTGCTCATTTGCTGCAAAAAGTAAGTTTATGCAAAGGGCAAGGTGACTCTTGATAAGGGAGGAGAGTCATTTGGCTCTCCCTCAAAATCAAGGAGATCCTTTCTCACTTAAGTTGGAGGGTGGGTGGGTAACTCTGCCTATGCGTAGCATAGCCGGTCCCAAGCCCGGATAAAAAGAGGGGGGACCTCTTGACCATTTATAACCTTTTAACTTTTAATGTTCATTGTGTGTTTTTGTTTTAAAACGTAAAAGCGAGTAATTCGTAAAAGACAACACTTTTAGGAAATGGAAAACATTTTTCCTTGTTTATAGCTGGATTGCATCGATACTAACAGGGTTGCCAACCCCTTTTGGGCCTTGTGAGCTACTTTTACACTTTTTTTTATCTATGTTCGATGAATGAAATGTTAGAGATCTTACTTCCTGGAATCACCGCTAAAAAAAAACTTCCTGGAATTAAATTATTTAAAATTCACATGATTGTAGCTATATCTCTTGCTCTCGCTCTTCACTAGCAAGGATTAAGATAAGCTCATACTCTTTGCTGATTTACTGTGGATTTTTCATGCTTCTCAGCAGTCAGCAGTAATTTTGTCCCTATATTTATACTCTGTTTTTTCTCTGGTGTCAATTCAAGAACCATTACTAGACTGAATATTAAATAGCTCGTGAGAAACTATTATTTTTTCTTTTTATCAAAAGAGCTTATGGCGCACTGCCTAAAAATAAGACTCAAATGTAAAATAAATAAATGGACCAATAATTGTTCGTTGCCATGTTGTACTGTGAAATGCAATTTAACTATGTAGTGTTGCGTCTCCAACAGTAGCATCTCCTTAAATCCATCCCCACTGCTTTGCCTTTTAGAGCAGACAAAGCTTACGGGTGGATATGGGCTAAACTTCTGCTTCTAATTTCAGTTTGATTGTTACTTTGAGAGATTTCGCTTTCGATTCAATCTATTTCGTTCCACATGGATGGGTAATTGTTACTTTAGAAGTCCATTTTGTCTTTGATTGATAGCAACGGTTTGCTAGCAACTGATTGAATAATCAACTGCAACTTTATTAATAGAAAAACTTTAGCTTAGTGGCATCATATTGCATCATGTGCCAATTCTGTGATGCGTAAAGTACAGTGTTAGGAGTTAGGAGCTACTATAGCTGTAAAATTGGTACTAGTTCATTAGTACTATTATTTCAGAGGGTTGTAGCCTTTTTTTAGGGAACAGAAGGCTGCCGTCTTATATTACTGAAATAGTGTTGTAAACGGTAAACCAGAGTAGCTCGATATCTTTCTAACTTGATGTTTTTGGGGATAGACAGTGTTGGATGCCTTACAATATATTGTGCACTACCATCTTAAGTTAATGATCTTACTGAAGGACCATATATCCTACTACTTCATAGCAATTCTTGATTTTTCTAGGAAAAAATACATGATATAACAAGGCCAGTTAGCCTTTTCAGCTGTCGGCCAAGCGATACCTGAAAGGCTGAAGCACAAGCAAACTGAAAATTTACTTGATTTTGTTAGTTGTTCATCTTTGAGCTTGAAAGGTGAACTTTGCTCAGTCTGGAACTAACTTGAGCCACCTACCACTTTTGTCTCCCCAAGAATGGTATGTGAATTGATATGAGTCGGTGACGCTGCATTGTTATTTTGGGTGTGAGCACTCACTGTCTAGTTGCTGGTCACCATTTCTGCTCGAACTATGAGGCACTGACAGTGTTGTTTGGCTCTCTCAGTTCAGATTCCGTTTTCATCTCTTTGTTTTTCCATTTTCTCTTTCTCTTAAAATGCTTGTATCTACATTCATTCTGGTCATCTCCTTTGTTCCTTGCATCTTGTTGATGTTCTTTGTTGCGGTTCATCAGCATGGCTACAAAAGGGGAACATGTTGTGACAATTCCAGTTAGGAGGAATAATCCTTAAAACTCTGTTGCGGTTCATTTTCATGGCTATTTTAATCTATCCGTTTCTTTTCAAAATCAATGATAGTATCTCCTCCTGTACTGTTGAGTATTGCCCTACCTAATCATCAACGAGATCATTGTTATAAGTTGCACGTGCTAACATATAATGTTCCACTAGCAATATCGACTCCACAAAAGCCTGAAAACAGTTTTTTTTCTGACATGATAAATGGCCAATATGATGGTTTTATTATTTAGCAGTACCATACGGCCATACCATTCGGAGATCCAGAGACTATTTATCATAATCCACTGCAATTCCAAATGGAGCATCAGTGTGATCAATTGCAAATATCAGCTCATGTTTCTGATAGTAAACGTATGAATCTATGTTGTTATGTGATGGTTTCTCCAAGCCTCTTGTATATATGTTGTCGCTTATGGTAGTTAAGTTTATTAAAACATTATATTGCGTTTTTTTTGTCTGGCCTTGTTGCCCAAGATGTCGCATATTGTGATAGTCATACTACAACATATAATTATAAGTTTGAATTTTCAAATTGCAATCTTGTGGCAACATGGTACTAGAATCAAAGAAAACAATGAGTTTGGTTAAACTTACAAATGCAAAACCTGCACTCTTGAAAATAGGCCCCACCATTGTGTAGCCTTTGCTATAGTTTGCTAGAAACAGTTTGATGTATGAAATCAATTTGCGAATACTGATGCGAAAGGGGTTCATCCAATCGTATCCCCTAATCGTTCGTTAACCTTCGTTCCCAATAGAAAGATTTCAATTTAAAATGGATAGCAAATGAGCAAATGTTTCCAACATCTGATCACAATTAAAAGGAGGCGGATGTTCATTGTTTTTACACGCTCAGTCACCAAAGTGTCAGTCTTTGTTCGGTTGTCCATAACCCCGGAGAGTTTAGTCGTCCGCAGAGGTCGTAGCCGTCGCTTGGCCTCCTTTATCTCTTCTACCGCCAGAAAGGTCGACATGCGCTTCAACATCCGCACGCGGGAGGCTTGCATGATCATAGCGGCATCGGGATCCCAGTTTCTACCGCCAGAAAGGTCAACCATCTTCAATGTGAGCAATTTGTAATCGATTTTTTTCGCTTCGATGAGGATCTTTTTTGGGGGTCCCCGCCATGAAGATGCAAAACCTCTCGATCATCTTCTCCTCCTTGAGCTCGTTGCGATTCATGCATGCCTCCTTCTCCAAGATGAATTTATCTGTCATCTTGGCAGCCGCCCCTTCTGGCTTCTCCTTCTCTTCTTCATACTTCCTTCCACGGATCCCTTTCTAACCTTCTTGCGTGGTACATGTGATGGGTTCATTGGATCAACCACAACGTCGTATTTGGGGTGGTCTTGAAGGTACCGGGAATGCTTTCAAGCCATTTTGGGTTGGTTGTTTAGCTTGAGCCAATAAGGCATGAGGATGAAGCTCTTTCTACTGTGCTTTCATATACAAATTACAAGCACAGATGGGTTAGCAAAAAAATTAGCAATCCGCCCAACAATTTGCATATTTGATGCCACCCTCCTAGGCGTTGCTCGTGCTCCCGCCCCACCCTGCCAATGTAGATCGTCCCCGCCCTCGCCCGGTAACCAATACAGCTTGGTGCCCAGCCTTATGTTTGACACGACGGGCTTTTCGTGAAGCCGAATTTATCTTGTGGGCGGTCTTCTTGGTCGCATCCTCCACCTCCCGTAGCTTCGGTAGTTCTTCCAGAGTCTCCATGCGGCGATGAAAGAGAAAAAAATGAGGGATGGGATGGAGGAGGGGGCGGAGAGAGTGAGGAAAATGGAAGATTTTGACGCGGAAACAGTGAGGATGGCTACAAAATAGGTTGGTTATAGAAATCCTACATGTCTGCGGTCTGAGCTTCAGCAAAGCCCCCCTTGATTTGGATCAGATTTACGGAAAAATGAACAAGTGTATAGCGCCGTGTTGAATGGCAAAAGTGGTCCAGATAGCCCAATCCAAACGGTTGCGGGAGGTTTGAGGGTCGGCATTGGAGATGCCCTTGCACCCCTTCCTAAAGGGGTTGAAGGGGATTTAAGGAAAAAAAATCTGTAGAAGATTTAATCTTTCCCTTAATCCCGTCAAAACACCTTCAAATCCTTGTCAACGGGGCAAGCCTTTAGGCGAAATTACTATTTGAAGGGTACCCTCCATGAAGGTCACGCGTGCGCACTCCGAGCGTGATAAGTGTCGTCTTGTGGTGCGTTTCGATATATTTTTTTAGTTTCCTTCGCGTCCGATATGTGTCGAATGGAGGGAGTTATCCTGTGGACACTTCAAAAGGTATCCTCTAACTAGTTGCTCTCGCCTTTAGGCATGTTGCTCAACACAGCAATCAAAACAAGCCATAACGAGAGAAGTTCACTCGTGGTCACTAAAGTTGAGACAAAAATTAACATTGATACACATACTTAGAAATACTTGAAATACGATCACTAAAGTTGTATCAGTGAACACCAATGGTCATCGTCATACGCTTTGACTACGTATTTTGCGTACGTGACAAATTGTTTGACCAATTGACTGTCCACATATGTGCTAGCTAGGCTAAGATTCATCAGCAGTCACTGAACTTGTTTGGAAAATTTATTTTGGTCACTAGTTCAAAATTCACAACACATCATTTTATTCGTTGGTTAGTCTTTTCTCTTTTTAGTTTTATTTATATATTTAAAATATATGCATTGCAAAAAATAATTTATTTAAAATTGTAAAGTTATTCTTAAAAATGTTCATGCAACGTAAAAATGTACAAGATTTTTTTTAAAATATTGCTGGCTTGCATAAAAATACTAGTGACATTAGAAAAATGTTTACATTTTTAAAAAACAGATAATGTGGTTTATGGTACTAATCTATATCTCTTATAAAGCAAAACATCAATAATATACATTTATAGTGTCTATCTCAACATGCAAGTTGTCCACATCATTCATTATTGTGGCTAATCGTTTTTCCATGTCATTCACAAATAAAACCTCGTTAAGATACATTTATGGTATATATATCTCAACATCCAAGCTATCACATCACCCATTATTGTAGCCAATTATTTATTCATGTCATCCATTTTCATTTACATGCATATTATACCCTTTTAATTTATATAATAGAGTTTTTATAGAGATTTTCGCTGCAACGTGGAAGGTGTTCTTCTAGTTTAATCTAGTTTCTTTCCCATCCTCGTTGAAAGGACTATGTGCATAAAAAATAGTATTGTGGGGATATTCAAATCCGAGGTCAGGCTCATATGCTCCTGCACAAAAAAAATTAAAAGACGTATAAAAATGCTCAAAAGATTCCAAATTTTATTATGGTGAAAGACGCTTAGGCGCTAGATGTTCGTGTAAAATTTGAGCTTTTTTGGACATCTAGAAAGCTCACGGCAAAAAAGAAAATTTTAGTCTAGAATAATGCATGAATAGTACCATTTAAACAAACTGTCAATTTCTCTTTTCTGGTGCGAGCTCTCCAGATGTCCGAATTTTTTAAAATTTACACGAACATCTCGAACGTAGTAAGAATCTTCCACCACAAAAAAAGTAAAAAATTTAAGTTTTTTTAATTTCCATTTTTTAATATTTTGTCTCCCCAGGTGCAGATTATGGTACTTTAGATAAATAGGCTTACTGTGTGTGAAGAATGTTCCATGCTAGGGTGTATTCTCTTTTAGGGGGTGGCACATTAAACGTCTTTTCAAAAGGTATATCGGTTCACATACATATATAGCATTAGACATGTATACCGATTCAAATACATGTCTAACTTTTTAATATATGTTACTCCCTCCGATTCAAAATAAGTGTAGCTCATCGAATACAAAATTTAGTACAAAATGGACGACACTTATTATGAATCGCTGGAGTATATATATATAAGATACTCATTTTGTAAAAAAAATGTGTTTGAATATTTTTTGAATAAATGTTAATATTTTAAATATATGATGAACATTTTTCGTATGGTAATAAAAAAAATCAGGAACATTTTCTCAAACACATGAACCATTTTTAAAATTTCATGATTTGTTTTTTTATGGTATGGAAATTTTGTAAATTTTGCTTTTTAAAATATTGTGTTAAAAGAATTATTCTTCACGAAGGGAAATGCTTATATACCTACACAAGCGATACATATCATATCCACATCGTTCACTAAAAAACATTTTGATTCGAGATATGTGCAACCATGCATCATGGATTGCATAAAGTCATACTATTATTTTTATGCACACTAGTAGAATATCCGGGTACGGATCGTGTTGATGTGATAATTTTTCTAAATTAACAATGTGCACCAAATAAAATTGCTTAGGTGCAACGCGGATTTCAATGTACGGATGAATGGTGTGAATATGACATGTATTGCTTGTGTTGGTACAAAATCTGCACTCTTTTCATAAACCTATTTTTAAAAACTTGAGTATTTTATAATGTCACTAATATTTTGTTAAATCTAGAAAAAAATGAAAAAATGGGTTGAACATTCTTTTTACCCAACATGAACATTTTTTGTATGTATGGAAAATATTTTACAGTTTTACATAAATTAATTTTTTCAATACATATATTTTTAATATATAAACAAAACTATGAAAAAAAAGACTAATCAACGAACAAAATGATGTGTTTTGAATTTTGAATCAGTGATCAAAATAAATTTTCAACACAAGTCCAGTGACCGCCGATGAGTTTTAACCCTGCTAGTACATACGTGGATGGTCAACTGGTTAAAAAATATACAATGTAAGCAAAATATGTAGTTAAAGTGTATATCAGTGACCGATGATGTTCATTGATACAATTTTAATAACCGTATTTTGGGTATTTTTAAATACATGAATCAAAGTGAATTTCGATCTCAAAATTTTAGTTTTTTTTTTGAGATTTCAATATTTTAGTAACTGCGGGTGAACTTCTCTCGACCCTAAAAGTTCTCCTGGGCTTTGGGCTCCTGCATCTTGAATGAAGAGGGAAAAAAAAAGATCGTGCCTCTCCCCCGACCTTCTCCAAACCCTTCGCTTCGCCGCCGTCTCGCCCCGCCTCCAAATCCGGCGATGACGATTCCGATGAGTCGGGCCCGGGAATTTCTGTACCTGGTGGTCGAGAGAAGCAGGCACCCGCTGCAGTCTCTGTACACGGTGCACCGCATACCGCCGTGGTCCCTCTTCTTCTCCGACAAGGATGGCGGGCAACGACGACGACCGCAGGCTGAGGAGGCCCCGGCGGAGCTCATGGAGGGCCGCCTGTCTCCCCCGATCGTGACCCTGTACCCTTCGGCCGGCGACCTTCCCATGAACTTCGTGCTCTTCGGCCGCGGCAGGGACAAGATCGCCGCCACGGACCACCTCGGCCGCGCCTTCCTCTACGACGACGCGCTGCGGGCCGTCTCCGCGCTGCCGAGCGCCAACGAGCCGATGCACGCCCCCCTGTCGATCGCCGTCGGCGACGACGTGTACTTCTTCAGCAACCCGCCCGGCGTCGACGACGGGCACGTGCTGTCCGTCGAGGCGCTCGCCGACGAGACCTACTGGTCGCGCAGGTCGGAGATGCACTGGCGGTACGCCCCGGCGCCGCCCTACGTGAAGCAGCAGCCGAAGGTCGACCGCGAGACCGACGTCTACGACGGCGCCATCGACGCGTACACGCTGGTCGGCGAGTGGCAGCTCTGGGTCTCCGCGGCGGGCTACGGCACCTACTCCATGGACGCGAAGAAGATCTCCTATGGCATCGGCGGCAACGAGGTCCGCCATGGCGAGTGGACCAAGGTCGGCGACTGGGCGATGCCGTTCAGCGGGCGCGCCTTCTTCGCCCCGGAGCACAGGCTCTGGTTCGGCTTCTCGGAGAGGGACCAGAGCGTCCTCTGCGCGGCGGACCTGAAGGAAGCCGCGGCGGCGGGCCGGCCGCCGGTGGTGAGCCACGAGTGGGAGGGTTTCGCGGTGCCCTGCCAGGCGGCGGTCCGGTCCTTCCTCCTGCACCTAGGCACCGGCGACGGCCGGTTCTGCGTCGCCAAATTCTCGCACGACGAGAATGGTAGAGGCGTGGCCATGCTCACCGGCGTGGAGGTGGCGCGCTGCCTCGACAGCAAAGCTCTCCGCCTCATCAAGCACAAGACGTACCGCTACGGAGAATTAGGCGAGGACGACAACCCCGTCTGCCTACTTTGATGAAAAATAATTATTCTACTAGTAATAATGATGATATATTCTTTTTTTTATGTATCAAGTTAGCACATTTTGTGTTCTTGTAAAGTGGAAATGCAAAAGCAATATAATCTCATTTTTTTCATCCCATCCTGTGGTGACAAGTATGGAAAGTATAATTGGAACTCTATAGAAATGTCAAATAAGTAGGTTTCACAGTTTCTGTATACATAGATGTCCATGACAAGAACAAACAAATAACAAATGACTTGTCAAGGGTAGTGTTTGTTACATATCTGCATCTCTCATGCAGTAAGAACAGGGCAATGGACACAATAAAACAACAGATTTGCTAGGGCACATCTAGATGTGCTTTAAGATAGAGCACATCTAACTTCAATCAAACTAGAAAGAAAAAGAAAAAACCATTGAAAATATATTTAAATAAAATTTCATGTAAAATTAATAGTATAGAACTTAGATGTGCCCTAGACAAACCCATAAAACAACACTATGTACATTCAGGTGTTCGGCGATTCGCCGTGCCCAGCAAAGCCATCACACAGAGGGGGCAACATAGCATACATCCACCGGTGTAGGGTGGCATGTTGTTATTTTGTATCACCAGACTTGGATATGTCGGCTCGCAGCTCCTCTTCGAGCTCGTCGAACTCCCACCCGCTTATATCTTCAGGGGAGTACCTGTTGGATTTACCAAATTCTAACTCCAACTCTGCAAGCTCCGAACCAGGGTCTGGCGTCTGTTCAGATTTCACTGGGGATTTTGGAGAGTCCACATGCGCAGCTTTAGGCGTAGAGGGTGCCTGAACAGGCGAAGAGCTCGACTCAGGTCGCTCCTTGATTGGTACCTTCGCTCTGCGGACTTCAATGTCCAGCGTCGGCCTTTCTATAGACTCGAATGCCTCTCTCAGTTTCTCTATCTCGGAAAATAAGCTCCTGACCTCTGGATCATCTTTCCTGAAAAGAAAAGAAAATGAGACATGTTCAGTTGCAGGGATCAACAGCAATTTCCCGGCAAAGAAATTGTGAAGAAAAAGAAAGAAAATACTATAGGAAGGTTGGCCGTACCTAGAACTGGCCCCTTGTTCGGAATAAAATAGCTTCTTCATATGATCCGTGATGCTGAAGGCAATTACGATCTGAAAACATTGCAACATCAACAGCCACCCAAAGTAGGTATTTCTATAGCTGTTCATGATGTGATTTCTACTGCGCAACTAACTATAATTTTGGATAAAAAACATGGACATATAGGAATGCTTATTTAGAGGTTGATGAGACTAAAAATAATTAGCTAGCAGTTCAAATATAAAAACAGGTAAGCATCACAATTGTGTAATCAGTAGGAACCTTCTTTTCAGTTTCCAAATATTCCTCCTCGAGGGATTTCTGTGGGCTTGTCTTTTCTGATACCTCCTCGTCTTCAAGTTCTGTTGACTCATCCCTGCAATATTTGGCCCAATCAACATGATGATGATGTCATTAGGACATTTATTGTGTCAAAAAGGAGGGTCCATAAATATGTGGAAGACTTTAGATTTTTTTTAATAACCTTGAGTTTAGGACTGACAAATTATCCACGTATGTGTGGATCCTCTCAATTGATGGGCTTAGTACTTCCTGTTCAAAACAGAAGATGCATACAAAATAGTGATCAAAGATATACTCTAATGGTATAGTGTGTTCTCTAGGGAAACAATGGCTTCGAACAGTTTACACCCAACCAAGTACCTTAATTGTAGAAAGGTGATATTTCGTCAACTTCATAAAATTGCTTGTGCATCTCTCTAGTTCATCACTATGGTCATAAAACAAAAGGTAAAGCTGAATTGAGTAAAGAAATGTAGCATCATTTTTAATCATAGCTTTACAGGGAGAAAATAGGATAAAGTGGTTGCAATCAAAGGTCGGTATGGGCTCGGGTTTACTTGGGTACTTCTGCATAATCATTACATACTTGGTTTTCTGTTCATTCTGATCATCGTACGATGACTGGAGCTGCCAAGTATCCTCAAGGAAATTGATCCAAGTCTTGACTACACCAGCCTCCACATTACATGACGCAATAGTTTTTGAAAGTTCATTCTCCTAATTTAATGGAGAGAAGAAAACAAAATATGAAGCTTGTCAATACTTTAACCCGAACAGCGAACGTTAATCTCTTCAATATTATTGGAAGAACACTAAAACTGGGACAATAAGAAAAAGTGGACAGACCTTTGCTTTTAAGCTAAAGATCATCTGATTGTTTGCTTCATCAAACTGATCCCTCTCTTCCCTCGTTAGCTTGAGCCGCACAACGGCAGCATTCAGTGAAATGTTGACCTGTTGGACAAAAATAGGAAGGAGCTCAAAACCAAAACTTAACTCTACCTTTAGCAAAATAATAACAGGACTCCACCAGGGAGACACCTGACACTTAGCGCGAACAATCCAGCATTTATGTCCACGTCAACATGAAAATAATAATACAAGAAGGTCTCATAAAGGAAAGGTAAGGTACCTTCTTCAGCTGAGCTTCAAGTTCATCCCTTTGCTTCTCCAATTCAGAAATCTCAGCAGTCAACTCCTATATAAATGAAACGTTAAAAGGCAAGGAACATTGCCAAAATATGCAACAAAGTAATATTCATCCAATAATTTATTTTAAAATATGTGTGACATATGTAAATTGACATGCAAAGTACTTATGATCCACAAATATAGGTAGACATCTAATAGCCTTGTAAACAAAATATGGCTCCACAAGCTGCTCGAGATCAGGTAGAACTAAGCTTGATTCAAGCTTGGCTCAAGCTGAAAGTGACCCGAGCTCAACCTAATCTCAGTTTGCTGGAGCTGACCTCAACCGAGCACAAAATGTTCTTCACTTTCTATATGCACGACCTCCTTACTGAGCTTTTTCAAGCTCAACTCAACCTCATCTCAGTTTGCTCAATCTGAGCTCGAGCCTAACTCTAGGCTCAAAACCCATCGTGGTTGGCTCGAGCTTGACTCGTTGGCAACCTACATCCCATGGACACTGTCGCATGCATAATGGTTTCCTTACAACAGGTGCTAGATGTAGTTTTCATGAAACAAGAGGAGTGCTGAAAGGTGCATAGCCAAAACAAGCTGCTAAATGAAAATCACGATGAGAGTCCTACGTTCCAAAATATGATTTCTTATAGTAGGAAGTACAAACATTTCTACTGCCAGCATATGGGCTAGGATTCTTACCTTTTCAACTGCACTCACTTCATTCTCCTTTTTGGCACGAAAGTTAAGAGCCTCCTCTTTCTGGCGTCTGGCATATGCACAATAAAATTTGAAAGGTCACCTCAAATTTCTTGTACAACTAATGGATCAGTTAAAAAATAATACACCAGCAAAATCCAGAAAAATAATGCAACCACAATAGGGAGCAACATGACAGATACTTCTGGTCTACTCAAGTTTATGAATTCACCCAGAAAAAAATATGAACTTGAAGGGATCATCGATGAAGATAAATGAATTTGTAAAATGGTAGGCGATATAAAGCACATCAAATGGCATCAAAAGATTCATATGGAACAATTGAATAGAAGCTCCACCTGTGATCCAAAATACGCTTCTCTGCCTTGGAGGATGAATTGGCAAGGGAAGATGCTAAGACCTTTAATTTGTCAACCTGCAAATACCACATTGTATTTGTTATTGCAATCCATGTCTTTTTCACCAAGTGGACATTTATAAGAAGCGTTCATGCTTAGTGTCTACCAACAAAAAGGTACATGGAAGCTGACTCCACCATGGTCTCACCAATGCACAATGGCAACTGGTCACTTGGTACACACAAAATACACGTGAAACCTTACCCCGAAAAATCATCTTCCACGACAATCACGTCCAAGTGTCCAACAAGGGTAGTAGTGCATAGGATACAACTATTCAATAGGATATTTAAGAAACACATGAAATCATATCCCATGGCTCTCAATTCATTTCTTTCAGTGACAAAGTTCACAAATTAAGTTCCAGTAACCAAAAAGAAGTATGCATTTCTTTTTGCAGCGCATAGCACTGAAAGATATTCCTATTAGTAATTTAAAGTATTACAAAATACAAGCATAAAACTCACTTCAGAAAAATGTATGGCTGTGTTCTCATTATGTGAACGATAACATTCAGTCATTTTGCAAGAAGTTTAAAAATATGAAAATATCTAGCTTAAAAATGATATACATAAAGATCACATGAATACATGCCTTCTGGAAATGAACCTCTGGGGAATCCCCAGCATTAATTGATCTTTTCTTCAGTAGAAGGTCTTCCATTCTAGAGCAGAACCTGACTTCAGTGAGTGCTTCTTTAAAAGACTGGTCAAAGCGAATAATTCAGTTAGCGCCTTAAAAGAAATGTGAAACAAAAAATATATAACTATTAGAAGATCCAATATTATCAAAACAGAACAAACATGTGATACTGAACTATTTTTTTTAGATGAGAACTATTGCCTATTGATGCAGTGAACAGATTTAACATGGTCGGTGAGACCATGGTTGGTGCTTCTATTCTGTATAACCAATTACTCATTTGCATTTGTTTTTCAGGGAGAATCTATCTGTCAGGTACATGAGCATTTGCCCAATAAGGTGGGATAAAAGAAGAAATTCTAATGATATAACTGAAGATCTCAAGCTAAACACATATGTGCTCCTTGCACATCACACTCTAGTCTGACAAGTGACAACTAAGCTAAATCAAGAAAACTTCTGTGAATATGTAATTTACTAAATTATAATAAGTTGACAGAGGCAACACCTCAACGATTGCAGCAGCAGTATTTTCTGAAACCTTTTCAGGACCTTGAATTGATTGAACTCGCAATGCCTCCTTCTCATCTAGTTTCTTCCACAATTCTAAGGCTTCAGCATCTATCCTGAAGTAAAATTGACATATTAGAGTAACAACAAACGAAATTCTACCAACTTTCAGAAACTAGAGGTAAAAGCACCATGGAATCTCTTTTGGGAGCTCCAGATGTTGCAGGCAAAAAACTTTGGAAAAGGAGGGTCCAGGTATATGATTCAAATATTGACACTTATGGGATTAGTATAACATTTAATCTCATTACAGCACATCATATACAAGATTGTGTAGACAATCAGTAAGAAAACAAGACTTTGACAGCTAGTCACGTGAAGTCTCACCTCACAATGCCAGCACTCCTCTTTAGTCCTGAAATAGCACTTTGGGTAAACTGAAGCAGCTCTTCACGTTTCACCTAAATGTGTGTAGGAACGCAATATGTCAGACATGAAATTAACATCTCAAAATTTTCACCACTGATGCATCACACACAAAAAAAATCCTAACAGGGAGACATTAAAAATGGGTAATACTAAACAATCTTATGTTCTCTCTCCATAAAAGACAATAGCTATAGTCCAGCGGTAGTGGATCATAAATGCATCATCACATTCATTGCTCTAGTTCTTCAAGCAATAAATCCGCAGATCAGCAAAGTATCAGAGTATGACTCTATGACCACAGCCTTGCAGTCACAGTGTATTCATCGCTCTATGATTATTGGTTTCTTCTCACAGTTACTTTGTTAGAAACCTATAACATCTTCTCAAATAACATTATTTCCCCCTTTTGGTAAGGGTCTTGCACATATATGGAAGAAAAAGGTAACAAAAAATTATGTGCGGTGTAAAACACAGATCACCCAAAAATTGGATAATGTAAATAAAAATATATAAAGTAGTGTTTGCAAGAGAAGGAAGCAAGGTATGATAAATAATTCTAACATTTCATCTGTAAGCAAAAATATTGAGATAAAATAAAGAAAGAAACTCGAGTGGGAAGGAAGAAATTTAGATATATTATATATGTGAAAAGTAGTTGTAGACTACGAGTTAGACAAATATATAACACCCACGAAGTAATAATATTTATGTTTCATCTGTAAAAATTATTATAT
Organism: Bromus sterilis; assembly: GCA_950022295.1. Classification (NCBI taxonomy): domain Eukaryota; kingdom Viridiplantae; phylum Streptophyta; class Magnoliopsida; order Poales; family Poaceae; genus Bromus; species Bromus sterilis. Next base: position 21,670,965 of record OX465597.1, on the reverse strand, counting down.
TGCAATTTTAGCATTTCGTCGATTTAGTAATCTGCATGCCATAAGAGTATAGGACATCCACCAAGCGTACCAGGACTTCATCGTGGTAAACTGAGAATGATTTTGACAAGTCTTGTATACTGCTCATAATTGCGTTATTGATTTCTTTCCCTCCTGTAAGACATAGGCTAGAGGAAATAACAAACAGTTAAATGGAAAGATTGTTGAGCTTCAAAAGAACATTCAGTAAATATAATCATGCAATGCCTTCACAACTGATGCAGTGGTTCAGCAATACATGGGTTATCTTAACTGTGTATGTTTAGGAAAAATATATTATCGGAACAACAAAACCACGCGGGAATATGGTCTCTAAAATAAACATATAAGAATCCTATCTACACATTGCAAAAAATATCTTCTAAATAACCATAAAATCAACTGTAAGCCTGTAACACTAATGGATAAGAACAAACCTTAAAATTTTAAAGCAACAATTTATTTAGGTGTTTCAGAAGATCATGTTCATCCGGGCCAAAAAACTACTAACATAATCTACACAATATTGATGATTTTTCGTGTACGACAGTATTTAAGTAAGTAACAATATATTCCTATTATGCCAACTAAAGGAGTAAAGGAAATGAGGTTTTACAGATAGTTCAAGCACATCAGATCAACCTATCCAAAAAATAGCAACACCAAACAGTATGTACACAATAAGCTCACCCGAAAATTTCCAAAAGCAGGGAGACCTCTTCTTCCTTAGGGGCTTCAAGAACCTGCGCGTAAAAAGGAATTAAATGTGTTTAGTTTGATAGCTTCTAGTGGTAAGAACAAACAATAACATTGTGCAACAGGAAATTCAAGCTGGTTAGATGAAGTAGATGGTATCTTGATAGCTAGGATATCATGGCTGAACCAACTCACCATGGACAATGTAATACCCTCAAGTGCTTGGCTATGGAGGAATACATCTCGGAAGTTCATTGGAGCTCCTCCAATGTCAGCGTCATAAAACAAAACCTGTGCACGAGAGTCAAGATCAAAACACATGAAACCAAGGAAGCACATCAAATATAGAGCATGCCTATAAACAGGCACACAAAGCCAATGTGATGCATAGGTGCATACTCTTGCTAATGGTGTTTTCAAGGTGTTTGGTTCAGTTGAAGAGACATTCTGTGAGACACTCCCGTCCAAACCTCCGAATGCAGCCTCTATCTCTTGAAGTGACCTGAGCCAGCGCCTTAGCACCTGAATTCTCTCATCCCCGCGTGATGAAACTGCCGCCTCTTCCAAGCGCTTCACTGTCTTCTTGACACTTTTGTAGTTCTGGGTGATCTGCAAATCACATTAAACACTTGGATAACTTTTCACAAATCATCATCAGGATTTAGGGATAGGACATTTGATATCTTTAATACTCCGTATCAGGATTTAGGGATAGGACATTTGATATCTTTGAGTACAGTAAAAAACACACTTCACCCAGGTTAAACAGTCGAGCCTAAATCCCAAATACCCAAAAAGTGTTAGCAGAATTTCGCCCCACTCTGTGGCAACCCTTCCGAGTCTTGGAACATATGGCACTTGCCATAAAATGTGGGACATGAAATCCTCCAATTGCTGAGAGATCTCCTCAATTCGTACAGGTTAAATTAGCATCAGCATAGCTTGAATGCTGTTTAATTTGTGCTAGTCGGCTAAAAAATTGCCGGTTTGACTAATTTTATCGGTTCGTACTTCCCCAAGAGCAACAATTTCGACGAAACCGAAGGGGGCGGAGTGGGGAATAGAGGGGCGGAAAGCGGAGGGGGCTCACCATGCGATCGTTGAGGATCTTCGTGCCCTCGGCGACGGCCTGGCCGGCGTGGTGGGCGACGGCATCGGCGTAGCCCAGCACGGCGCGAGTGACGCCGCTGCGGCCGCCCGCCTCGACGGCCTTGCTGACCGCGCTCCGCAGCCACGAGGACATCGCGGGATCACGACGGCGGCGGCGGCGACCCTGCTGGAGGGAGTAGGTGGGGGTGGGGCGAGGGGGTTGGACGCTCGCGGTCGCGGGCGCTCTCTGCTCTGCTCCTCCCTTCTTGTCTTGTCTTGTCTTCAGGTAGGGGCTTCAGTTCAGACTTCAGAGTTCAATCGTAGGAGAAGGGGGTTTCGTGCTGGTGTGGTGTGTGCTTTTCGGTTTATGTCTTATTAACAACAACATTTATGTATTTATGGATATTTTTGTAGGGAATGTATTTATGGATATAGGAAATATATCTATGGATGTTTATTTTACTAGGACAATGCCCGTGCGTTGCAACGGGAGAAAATTTAAATGTTATGATAAAATACCTATGAGCTACATAATATTAACTTATATTTCCTTCATCCAGTAATTCTTGTCATGATTTTAGTTCAAATTTGAACTAAAACCATAACAAAAATTATGGGACTAAGGGAGTATATTTTAAAAAAAGGTGCAAACACATTTAAAATAATACAAAAATCTAATACGTGTGAACACTTTTCGTGTGTGTTTTTTGGTACACTTTTTCTTGAGTTAGTTACATGTAGGATTTTGGAATGAATGACACAAAAAATTAAAATCACGTGAACATTTTTTCTGATATTTAAAGCAATATTTATTAATAAAAATAAAGATTGTCTAAAACAACGGAGAAAAAATTAATCTGATGATAAAATACCTATGATGTACGTAAAATTAACTTCATATGTTTTAAAAAGGCATAATTTTTTTTTAAATAATACAAAATATTAAAATGTGGGAACACTTTTCGTGCATTTTTTTTGCGGGTACACTTTTTGTGAGTTAGATACATTTAGAATTTTGGAATGAATGACACAAAAAATTATAATCGTGTGAATATTTTTGTTGTTATATTTTGAGCAATATGTTTTAATAAAAATAAAGATTGTTTGAAACAACGGGAGAAATTTTGAATCTTATGATAAAATACCTATAATGTACGTAAAATCAACTTTAGATGTTTTAAAAAGGCACAAAAGCATTTAAAATAATATAAAATATTATAAAGTGTGAACACTTTTCGTGCGATTTTTTTGCGGGTACACTTTTTCGTGAGTTAGGTACATCTAGAATTTTAAAATGAATGACACAAGAAATTAAAATCATGTGAATATTTTTTTTCTTATATTTTCAGAAATATTTTTTAATAAAAATAAAGATTGTTTGAAACAAAGGGATAAAGTTTGAATCTTATGATAAAATACGTATAATGTACGTAAAATCAACTTTATATGTTTCTAAAAGGCAAAAAAGAATTTAATATAATACAAAATATTAAAAAGTGTGAACACTTTTTGTTCGTTTTTTTTTGCGGGTACACTTTTTCGTGAGTTAGGTACATCTAGAATTTTAAAATGAATAACACAAGAAATTAAGATCATGTGAATATTTTTTTGTTATATTTTGAGCAATATATTTTAATAAAAATGAAGATTGTTTGAAACAACGGGATAAAGTTTTAATCTTATGATAAAATACCTATGATGTACGTAAAATTAAGTTTATATATTTTAAAAAGGCATAAAAAAGTAAAATATTTAAAAGTAATAATCTTATACCTATGATGTACGTATAATTAACTTTATATTTAAAAAGGCGCAAACGCATTTAAAATAATATAAAAAAATAAATCCGGTTTGAATCCTGGCGCTTTTAAAAAAATTGACTCCACGGGGCCCATGTATAGAGAAAGATGCCTTAGTTCGACCCACATACATATTTCGCTTTTTTTCTTTTTTCTGGGCTAAAGGTGGACTGCGGGTTGATTTTCCGAAACACCAAGGGGTTTTCTGCAAATTCGCAAAAACGGACTAAGAAATCTACCTCCCTTTATTATTAGGTATAGATTGTGCAACTCAGTTCATTGGTGTACTAGCTAATTGTTCGTGGGTTGACTCCGAGAATACATATTCTCGTGGTTCAACATCAATATTTTTTGACATATACTGTATACCCATCATATTTTAGATTTAAATAAAAAGTAATTTAATTTGAGTATGAGTAGAGGAAAGTCAAGATATAACTAATTTAGTTGAGATTTGATTTGATTTATATATGGATATAAGAAGACAAGAAAATATTTGATTTAGTTGAGGTTTGGTAAATATGATTTGAATGGAGTATGGGTAGGAAATACAAAATAAGTTTTGATTTAGTTAATATTTTGGTCAAATTTGATTTGGTTGAGTTGATACAGGTCAAGATTTTGAAAAGGTACCGATTTAGTTTTGATTACTCCAAGTCACTTTATTTATGTTGATTTTTATTTTTTGCGGCATCGATCAAAAAAATAATCTAAACTAAAATGACATGGCGTCAAAAATAATCATTCTTTATTTATATACTTTAAAATAAAAATTAGAGCGACTTTCATGGGCTATATTGCTCACCGTTTGGGGGGTTTCGAAGAGATTTCCACGTTTGATGAACCTTCGGTGCTTGTACAGGTAGATCGCTAAAAGTCATAAATTTAGTCAATTCGGGTCACTTTCACAGGCTACTGCTCGCCGTTTTTGACGATTCGTGTCATTTCATTAATGCTCATTGTTTTGTGCGGGCGGAGCAAATTCCATGTTTGATGAACCCTAGGGTGCGCTCAACATCGATTACGAAAGCAGTAGATTTGGCCGATTCAAGCCAGTTTCATGGGCTATTGCTCACCATTTTAGGATCCTGGAGATATTCCACGTTTGATGAACCCCGGGTGTGCTTCAAATTAGATCGTCAAAACTCATAGTTTTGGTCAATTTGGACATGTTTCCTGGGCTCTTACTCATCGTTTTAGGGTCTAGAGGGATTTTCACGTTTAATGAACCCCGAGGTGCGCTTAACTTCGTATCGCTAAAACTCGCAGTTTTGGATGATTCAGAACAATTTCATGGGCATTGCTCATTGTTTTGGATCTCTGAGTGATTTCCATATTGATGAACTCGTGGTGCGCTTACACGTAGATCGCCAAAACATGTAGTTTTGGCCGATTTGAACTCGTTTCATGGCCTATTGGTCATCATTTTGGGGGTCCAGAGCGATTTCCTTGTTTCATAAACCCCGAGGTGAGCTTACCGTTGTAGGTCACCAAACTCATATTTTTTTGATTCAGACATAGCTCACTGTTTTAGAGTTCCGGAGTGATTTCCACGTTTATAGGTAGATCGCTAAAAAACTCACAATTTTTGGCTAATTCAGGCCCGTTTCGTGGGTTGATCATCATTTTATGGCCCAGAGCAATTTCCACGTTTGATAAACCCAGGGTGCGCATAAGGTCTGATCACCAAAACTCGCAGTTTTGGTTGATTGAGTTAGTTTTATGGACTATTGCTTACCGTTTTAGGGTCCCGAAGAGATTACCATGTTTAATGAATCTTGTGTTTCTCTTATAGGTAGATCGCTAAACTCGCAGCTTCGGTCGATTAAGACCAATTTCATAGGATATTGCTCATCATTTTGGGTCCCAGAGCAATTTTCACCTTCGATGAACCTTAGGGTGCAATTACATGCACATGTCAAAACTCGAGCCTATTTCATGGATTGTTGCTCATTGTTCGGGCTCCTGGAGCAATTTCCATGTTTGATGAACCCTGTGGTGCTCTACCATTAGGTCTCCAAAACATGTAGTGTTGGATGAGCCGGTTCCATTCCATGGGTTGTTACTCACCATTTTGGGCACCGGAGCGATTTCTAGGTTTGATGAACCCTAGAGTATGCTTACAAGAAGAACGCCATTCACAAATTTGGCTGATTTGAGTCTGTTTCATAGGCTATTTTCTCATCGCTTGTTTTATTTCAAAACGATTTCCACATTTGATAAACCATAGATGTGCTTAATGTCTGATCGGTAAAGCTCGATGTTATGGATAATTTGGGCTAGTTTCGTGTGCTATTGCTCATCGTTTTGGATTCCAGAGTGATTTGCACGTTTGATGAAAACCAAGGTGTGCGCTTACAAGTATATTACTAAAACTCACATTTTTGGCCGATTTAGGTCCGTTTCATGGGCTATTACTTATTTTTTTGGGGTCTCGAAATGATTTCCATGTTAGATAAATCCCGGGGTGCGCTTACCTGTTAGATCTTCAAAATTCATGGTTTTAGTCAATTCAGATGCATTTGCGGGATATTTCTCATCGTTTTGGGGCCTTGTAATAATTTTTAGGTTTGATGAACCCGGGATGCACTTATAGGGAAATTGCCAAGAATAGCAATTTTAGCCGACTTAGACCCGTTTAGTGGGTTATTGCTCGTTGTTTTAGGGTCTCGAAGCCATTTCCAAGTTTGCTGAATCCCGGGGTGCGCTTATGGTAGATCATCAAATCTTGCATTTTTAGCTGATTCAGACCTGTTTTGGGGCTATTGCTCATTATTTTATGGTCCCATAGCATTTTTCAGGTTTCATGAACCTCGGTGTGCACTTAACGTCAGATAGCTAAAACTCATTGTTTTGGTTGATTCGAGCAAGTCTCGTGGGCTATATTACCCACCGTTTTGGAGGTCCTGGAGGGATTTCCACGTTTGATGAACCTCAGGTGCTTTTACAGGTAAATCTCTAAAACTCGTAGTTTAAACCAATTCAGACCACTTTTCGTGGGCTATTGCTCACCGTTTTGGGTCCGAAAGCGATTTCCACATTCGATGAACCTTTGGTGCTCTTATAGGGTGATCGTCAAAACTAGCAGTTTTGGTTGATTCAGACTAGAGGGTTCATCGAATCCATTTTGGGGTTCCAGAGTGAGTTCTATGTTTGATGAACCAAGGGCACACTTACCATTAGGTCACCAAAACTTGCAGTTTTGATCGATTCACACCCGTTTCATGCAATATTGCTCATCGCTTTGGGGTCTCAGGGCAATTTTCACGTTTAATGAATCCAGAGTGCTTACAGGAAGATCTAAAAAAACTCATAGTTTTGATATATTCAAGCTAGTTTCATGGACTACTGCTCGCTCTTTTGTGGTCCCAAAGCGATATCTACATTTTATGAACCTCAGGGTGCGCTTATCATGAGATCACAAAAACTCGCAGTTTTCACTGATTCAGATCCATTCATATGTTAGTGCTTACTATTTAGAAGTTTGAAACCTTTTTTTACATCTGATGAACCCCGAGATGTGCTTACTGTTAGGTCATCAAAACTCACAGTTTTGACCAATTCAAAGTGTTTCATAGGCATGGAAAGCAAGCCTCACACTTGTTCTTAATATGGAAGGTGTTGGCCCCTCCAGTGAGGTCCCTTTGTTTTGCGATGAGCAGCTGGGCAGGCATGGTGTTGGTGGTCAGGTTGGGCGGCCGATGTACCACCGGTGGATTGTGGTTGTGGCGTGGCTGCCCTGGCGGTCTATGGCGCCAAATATGGTTGGTGACCTTCTTCCCTGCTAGGTGATGCATGCTCTGATCAGCTGCGAGGCCCGAAGGCATCACATTTCTTCATGGAGACGTCGATCAAGGTATGCCCTTCCCCTCCCCTCCTCCCTGCCCGTCGAATGAAAACCCTAACTCCAGTGGACGACGACGGCGTCCACGACACTGTGAACTTCTTGAAGGCGTCGCCTTGAGAGCTATGTGGTGGTGGGCACTATTTGGGTTCATTGTCAGCAATCGATGGTGTGCACTCTTCTTCCTAGACTCTCTTTTTCTTCGGCGTGGTCTAGCCGTGGGCCGTGTGGCATGCTCTACTCTGGAAGAACCTGGTTGGCACATTTGATGTGCTCTGGTCCGCTCTTTGGGACCACCTGTGGCTCCATACTTGTTAAGGGAAAAATTCCGGTCTTCGACGATGCAGCGAGGAGGTACTGGCTTCCTTCAGAGAGACTGAGTTGAATGGATGTGTGGTGCCGAGGTTCTTAGTGTTTGGGGACGACATGCAGGGCCGGTCCTGAGATTTTGGGGGCCCGGGGCGAAACTATAAGTCGGAACCCTTCGGGGCCCTTAGTATATATCTCTAGAGAATATCCTACATCTAGTATATATAAATTGTATAAAAGAAAACAATAAATCGCATCCAAAACAACATGCATATCAAACAATATATTAATTATAATCTTAATTTTTTTGATATTCCTTGAAACAAAGTCACCTATAACGGGGTTGATGTCAATCTTATCTAATAATTTTTTTGATGCATAATGTAGCCAAACTACTTAATCTCTTTTAGTGAATGGTGATCTTAAATAATTCTTCAATAATTAATTTTAAAAACTTCTTTCAATTGATGTGACCATCATAAGCATAATAAATAAGATTTAATAAGTTCCCTACAAAAAGATGTGATAAGCAATAGAAACATTAAGATAACAATCAAAATCAAATTCTCTAACATGCTTAAAATTCTTGATAATAGATATTACGCCATGAAGCAAATTGACTCTTACAATCCACCCGATATATATTTCATGTTTCTCAGCAACATGATTGAATATAATGTGGAAAAGAAATGCATTGCATCAATTATTAATGCTGGCCGCTATGCAATTTTTTGCATCAATATATAATACCTAAGCAAACGTTAGTCAAAGAGCAGAGAATTAAGCAAAGTGCCCTCAAAAACTGAAATCAGGGGACAACGATGAAGATATTCAAACGAACTGGTGGTTGCTAATCAGGATTTAAGAATTAGGAGGACAAACTAGAGCGAGGCAACCACTACGCACTAGCCAGGAGAGATCGAGGCTGCTGACCTGCAGTCACCATTCAGGCCCCGGCTGCAGAACTGCAGTATGGCGGCGGCGCCGTCGCCTGGCGTCGGGTATCGCTTGTTCGCGACGGCGGCGACGGCCTAGGGGCTAGGGCTGGGTACCCCATGGGAATCGCTTCGTGACGGTTTAACAGTTCAAGGCAGGGATGCGATCCTTTTTACGGACACTAATTGAGGATCGGTGCTTCGATCCGATGAAGTAGGATCAATTTTCTCCTTCCTAATCGCTCCAGCCTGTCCATCTTTCTCTAGGATCGAGGCCCATTATAGCTCGTAACGTAGCCTAATTACCTGGGTCGGGGGCCCCTGAACTTGGGGGGCCCGGGGCGGCCGCCCCCCCTGCTCCCCCTCAGGGCCGGCCCTGACGACATGCCTTGTAGGTGCATCTTCATTTTCTCTTCATAGCCATCATTGCCTCTGTTCATGTTAGTCATGTTGAAGGTTCTCGACGTTTTCAGCTATGTGTTCCTTGGTAGATTGTGTTCAAGAATGAAAAATTCAAACATGGCCATATTTTTCAAGAAAATCAAGAGGAATGCTGCGAGATTGTGTTCAAGAAGAGAACTGGTCGTTACAGAAAGTCAGAAACATGAACGAACGTCTGCAAACCGCACCCAAACCCATCCCCCATCGCGATGACATGAGACGCTAGACTAGTTTTGCAGTCAGCAGCTCCATATCCCCTGCACGCTCTCGGCAGGCTGGGCGAAGCCTTCCATGAGGATGGACAGCGCCATGGCCCTGTAGGCCTGCTGGGTGAGGTGGATGCCATCCCAGCTCACGTGCCGGCCCGGGTCGGCGCAGGTGCTCGCCCCCAGCCCGCCGCACATCATGTCCATGTCGAAGTTGTACTCGCCGCCGGCGCCGCAGCACGCCTTCAGCAGCGACCCCTCGTCGAACCCTGCCATGAAAGACAAGCCAGCACACGCCATGGACGTCAGCTCTGAGCTGCTTTCTGGGTCGGTGATGTTCTTGGCACATTGATTGATTATTACTTACCTAGGACGGAGGCCTGGTCGAGGAGGTGCAGGAATGCGCCGTAGTAGTCGGCGTAGACGACGGAGACGTCGGAGTTGACCTTCCGGAGGTCGCCAATGGCCGCCTGGAGCTGCTCGTTGTGGTAGGCGGCGAAGGCGTTGTAGCTCTTGAGGCAGCCCCGGTCGTCGTGGTCCGTCGTGGAGCCGGCGACGGAGAAGAGGGAGAGGTAGCTCGGCGAGCACCCGATCGGGAAGTTCCCCGGGATGATGATCTGCGTCGCTCCCAGCTCGATCACCTCCTGATGATTAACCAATGACGAAATTTCAATTTGTTCAAGATTCATAGGACGAAAATTTCAGTTTATACAAGCATGAAATCCATGCCACTTGCCTTTGCGACGTCCATGATGCTCTTCACGACCTGTGGCACGTAGGCCTTCACGGCCTCGATGGATCTCTTCTGGAAGAAGGCGTAGTTGTAGTCGTTCCCGCCGATCTCCCCGACCAAGAACAGGGCTCCGGCCAGCTTCTTCGCACAATCTGTAAACACAAGTTGTCACTCACCTCCCGATCTCCATTGCCATCCCACCATCACGGCGAGCGACGGAGCAGAGCAAACCCCTGTTTATTGCGCGATGTGATGGCCTGCAGCCTGCTTACCTTCCTGGCAGGTGTCGTTAAGGTGCGACTTGAACCAGTCGAGCTGGGAGCTGAGCGGCGTGTTCCCGGGCGGCATCAAGATGGCGTTCTGCAGGAGGTACGTGCGGTCGAGCGCCGTCGCGCCGGCCACCGCGAAGTTGACGCCGCCGCTGAAGTCGGCGGTCTTGTCCAGGTACGGGTTGACGAGGGGCAGGTCGAGCGCCATGGCTGCATGCACGCGCCAGAGAGAAACCGCGTCTCATCGCACAGAGCATGGATTGGATGTCCCAAGAAGACAAGATACGAGAAGCTTTAGCTCAGCTCACCGAAGTAGTCGATGATGAGGAGGCCGTCGGAGCAGCGGCCGGTGGGCTTCCGGTAGGTCTGGCCGTAGGGGTAGCTGCCGATGGAGGAGAAGAAGCCCACGGGGCCCTCGCGGAGGAGGTTGCCGGTGTCGGCGATGGAGTCGCCGAAGCTGTAGATGGCGTCCACGGAGCAGGCCGGCGCGGCCGGGCGCGAGAGGGCCTGCAGCAGGACCAGGGTCAGGAGGAGCTTCGCGTGAGAAGAAGAAGATGCAGCAGCCGCCATGCTTGGTTGCTGGAACTTCCCTGGAAGGTCTGGACTCTGGATGCGTTGACAGGATTGGGAGATGGAGATTGCTCTCTATGTGTGATCGGAAGATCGATGGGTTTTACTATTTTGTAAGGAATTTTCCGCGCGGCAGGTTTTGGTTTCTTGTGCTGAGCTTCAGCTGAATCGGGTGGACTGCTTGTCTACTTGTGTTGACTCGTGAGGCCATGCCTGACTGAGAGCTTGTTGGTGAGCATTTGGTCAACCTAACAAACAAACCATCACTATGGTTGCCTTTTCTCAGCTAGACAGGATGACATACTGGCTTGCCACATTGCAAGATTCCATACTGTCAAAATAAAACCTGGCCTTTTAGCAAAAGTAAAATAAAAATAAAACCTGGACAATCAAGTCTTTGGGGAGTACTTTCGCGCAACTACTTATTTCTTTTCCAATGTGGCTACCCACGATTACTTTTGAAAGGGTCGATATGGTCAACTAAAGATGAGTGAATAGGTGACTAACAAATTTAAACTTAATTACCAAGTTTTAGGGTTAAGCGGATAAATAAGATTCTCTAGATGTGCACTAGATGAATAACCCTATATGGCAAGCAAGCTTAAACTCAAATGCTAGGCAACAACTACAATAGCAAGCCAACAAGCATATGAAGTTAGTACAAATAAAGATGCGGGAAATGATAAAGCATGAGTGACAAGGAGACACGGAGATTTGTTCTACCGAAGTTCATACTCTTTTGAGGGAGTGCTAATCTCAGTTGGAGCAGTGCTCAATCCTTGAGAGTGCTACCAAGTACGTAGCTCACCGTATTCTCTTTTTTGAGTCACCCCCAACGGATGAGCCTCGATTCACTCGGGGTTGGTCTTGAAGGCGACCATCACACCTTTACAAACTTCCCGGAGCACACCGTAAGCAAGGAAGCTTCCGGGACGGACAACTAGCCGCCTAGAAGCCAAAGCTCCAAGAGTAACAAAGTCAACGGAGTAGAAATCTTGCGGGGAACACAAATCGATTTGATGAAAGTGTAGATCGAGTCTTGATCTCTCAAATCCCAAAAGATCAACAAGTTTGGGTGGAGGAGATGAGAGTATTGACAATATGGTGTTCTAGCAATGGAGCTCAAGCAATGGGAGAAAGATTAAGGTTGAAAGAAGAAGAAGAATGAAGTATCTATAACACTTGGTACGGGGTAGGTGAGATCTGCCCGTTGGAACCCGTGTGCACGGGGTATACAGTCAAGTTCATACTTACCCCGTGTGCACGGCCATGCACCCCGTGTGCGCGGGCCTTACCGCAGGAAAATCCTCAGTCTTGGTTCAAGCCTCGCCCATCCCGTGTGCACGGCCCCAAGACCGTGTGCACAAGGGTAGCAGGGCTTGATCGCAGAGAGATTTTCTCGGAAGTCCTTTGCACCCATATAAATATTCTCCTTTCAGGGCAGTATAGTGGGTGGCTTTTCGGAAATGCACTTTGGATCCCGAGCTCCATGGAGGCCTTCAATTTCAAACTTGAAAAATCATATTTCTATGTTTCATTTTTTTTGAGAAAATACAGGTATACATGGAGATATAATGCACAAGTATGTAAATTTTCAGGACAAAATACATTAAAATGAGGGTTGTGCAAAAAAAAAGTTTGGAGCTTATTAACACATGATACTATTCATGCGTCGAGAAATCTTTCAGCAAGGTGTTCATCCCTACTTGAATTGTGGCCGGGCCCCCAGTGAGTCCGAACGGCATCACCAAGAATTCATACAAACCTTGATGAGTCTGAAATATTGTTTTCTGCTCTTCACCAGCTGCCACTCAAATCTGATGATAACCCGAACTGAGATCCAATTTGGAGAACAAGCAGACCCGGACAACTCTTCCAATAATTCGTCCACCACGGGCATCGGGTGCTTGTTTTTCACCGCCAGAGCATTGAGATGAGGGTAGTCCACACAAAACCTCCACTCCCTGTCCTTCTTTTTGATCAGCATCACTGGTGAATCATATGGACTAGAGCTTTTTCGAATAATCCCTCATTTCAGCATATCCACCACCTGAAGCTCAATTTCATATTTTTGCTCCGGCGAGCGGCAATAGGGGCGCACACTTACGGGTTGAGCCCCTGGAACCAATGGAATGCGATGATCGCACTCTCTCCTTGGCGGCAACCCGGATGGCTCATCAAATTTCTGATCAAACTCCCGTAGTAGTTCCTAAACTGTTGCTGGAACATGCTCCATGGTCACCTCGCTAAGGTCCTCTGCTAACATCACTTGTACACTATGGGAGACCGCTCTAGTTTTGAATAGATGCTGCAGCTCCTTGTTGGTGATTTGCGGACATGAATCCATGTTATCGTGCACCCCTTGAATATGAATATGGCGTCCATCATGTGGGAACCTCATGATCTTGCAGACCCAATCAATCCACATTGGGCTATGTAATTCTAACCAATCAGCCCCGAGAATGATATCATAGCTGATGGGCAAAACATGCATTTCGTGGGTGAATGTATGCTCCCCAACCGCCCATGTGAAGTGAGGAATTTTTGTTGTGCATTCCATCGAATCTCCATTAGCCACGGTGAAGCTGGCAGCTGCAGTAGGCATCACAGGAAGCTTCAACTTGGTTACCACCGTAGACTTCACAAACGAGCGAGCACCGCCCGAATCAATGAGAATGAGCAGCTGACGCCCCCACCGTGCCCACAAGCCTGATGGTGCGCTTCCGGCCTGAAGAACTGAAGCTGGAATGTACCTCCATCAGCTCCTCGCTGGATGAGTCCATCGCCTGCTCAGCCGGTGGATGTAACACTTCCAAGAGCTCCTCAATCACATGAAGAGGAATCTGGGCTGGGCACTTGTGCTGGCGACTCCACTTTTCGCCGCATGTGAAACAACGGCCTTGGGAGCGGCGATAGGTGCGCAGTGCTTCCAACTTCTCCCCTGCACCACTAGAAGCGACTGACTTGCCGGCTTCTTCCAGCTTGGACGGGGCCATGCTACGATCTCCAGTGCGCGACCGCACCTCCCGGTGCTCTCCCCACCAAGAAAAACTCCCCTGAGTAGTTGCTGCGTGTTCCTCTTGCAGAAATGCCAAAGCACTCGCCGTCTCCACATCGACAGGACGATGCAACCAGATCGCATAGCGGATAGGTGCTTGTAAACCATCTATGTACCCATGCACAAGAAACTGCTCATCCAAGGTGGGATTGTACAACCATAGGTTGTGTCTGATACTATTGAACTGCTCTGTGTATTCTTGCACTCCACCAAATTGTTTGAGTTGGTGCAACAACCTGCGGTAGTGTTGGCACTTGTCGCGACAGAACTGTGCCTCTACCATCTGACATAGCAGCTCCCAATCCTCAATTTGACCTTCGAACTCCACTTTCTGAAGCCACTGTGCCGCCGCGAACCGAGTGCGCAATTGTTGCTGCACAACATAAATCTCAAAGTAATCCTCGCTCCGCTCGCGCCATAATCTTGGATTTTCCCCACTAAATTTTGGAAAGTCCATCTTGGGCTGGTGAGGAGAGCGAGTCGACAGTGGTGGTTGTGGTGCCACCGCCACCACGGTACCGGCCTACCGGGTATGTGTTGCCCACCAATTTCCACTGCTGTTTCCAGGTGCTGCTGATGCGCCCCAGGCACTGGAGAAGGGCTGGGAAGCAGCCCGTCAGTTCATCGGTATTGCAGTTCGTCGGCGAGGCCCAGCGACCCTTGTGGCCTCCCGCCGCTCGAAGATGGGCGTTGCAGCGATGTGCACGGAGACAACGCCAGTGGAGGCGGCGGTGGTGGAGGAAACTTGGAGGAGGCCGCCCTCTCCGTGGCCCTCTTCTCCATCGCCTCCATCCTTAACTCGAGCTTCTCCATCTGTTCACTATGGCAGTTTCCTGGATGGCGAGTTCATTGAGTTTATCCAAAATCTGCTTCATCATCTCAGTGGACTCAAATGCTTGGTTCACCACGTCCTCCATAGTCTTCGAGATTTGCTCTTGAAACTCTGAATTCGTGTTCCTCCGTGGAGGCAGCGCTACGCTAGACCAGGTAGACCGAATCGATCGACCTCAGATCGGATTTCCGACCACCGAAATAAAATTTCAGCAGCCTACCTCTCCTCGGATTTTGTGGATCCAGACTCGATCTCCCCAAGAACAGCGGCTCTTGATACCAATTGTAACGTCCCTCATCACATATCCATAATTCAGTAGCAAATACAAAGTTCAGAGGAAGGATTTGGGAAGAAGGGAGGGGAGACGGTGAAGGGGGGAGTTCAGGTTAGGGTTCATACATGCCTCACCACCCACACCCACACTGGCTTAAGTACCGGATACATGGGCTGAGCCCAATACGCCACACGCAGGTGGGCTACTCACGACGGTATGCCGAACTGTTCTAGCGCTGCGTCTGAGAGGAGCTGGCCCAGGGAGAGTAGCTGCACGTGGGCCCTCCTCGTCAACCCCCTTGGTGACCTTGACCTCGCCCATCACAGGAGTGGGCGTGACACATGTCGTCTCCGATTCGCTGACTATTCAAAATGGGAAACGATTCCCACCGACCGACCGGCCGAATAGATATCCTTCGCGGTTTGTTGTAAAGGCCCATCAGCCCATAAACTTTATTCCGTATGATTTTTGTTACATCTGTACGTAAATATGTTGCAATTATAATATTAAATTGATAGTAGCATTTATACAACTATCATACTAAAATACTACTATATTAATTTATGTTACTTTTTGCTAAAATAATGTATCTAAATGTATTTTTAGTGCTAAGCACATCTATTTGATAGCATCATATAAAAATGCTACTGATGATTTTTTTGTTCCAAAAAGAAAGATAAAGTGTGATCGGTGATGAAGGTCCCGAATTTTGTTGCAACCGTTATAAAAAAGCTACCATCAGTGACTAAATTTGTTGCCACGAATTGAAGGTAAATATGGTACGTAACAGTTTTGTTAGTTTTTTACTGCAACAATGAAGAACTTGAAAAAAATGCCGACAATAAATTTTTATTGCATCCATGTACCAAAAAAATTATAACCATATTACAAATGATGCAACCATACAACACGAAGGGGTACACATCAATATGGCAGATCGGACGGCTGCCCGGCGACCGGCGGAAACTGGACCGGTCGACCGGCGTCCAACACGTCCCAACAATCCCTTCCTTTCGTTTAAAAAAATAAGAATTCCCTTCCTAGGGTTGGCCTGTCGGTAATAAAACATCAAACATGGGGATGTTTGCAAAACCCCACATGCTTCTCGCTTCTCGGTAATAACATATCAACGAGGGACCGCTCTGAAATGTACCAAACCCCTTCCAAAGTCCAAACTAGACCCGGGCATGGGCAGCCCGGCCCGAAAAACCCGGGCCGGGCCGGGTCGGGCTTGTCATTCGGGCCGGGCTCGGGCTTCACAATCGGGCTAAATACACTGATCGGGACGGGCTCGGGCTTACAGGAAACATAAATTAATGAAGGATCGGGCCGGGCTTGTCGGGCTTTGCCATGTTCGGGCCGGGCTCGGGCCCGATTTCTGCAGCCCGATGGCCGGGCCGGGCCGGGCTCGGGCTTGGAGTTTTCTGCATCGGGCTTTCTCAAGCCCGGCCCGAACCCGGCCCGGCCCGAGAAATGCCCAGGTTTAGTCCAAACCCTCGCCGCATCCGGCTGCTGTCTCCGGCGATCGGCCACCAAGGGTCGGCGGGGTACTCTGCCCACTTCCCTGCGCCCTTAGATGGAGTTCGTAAGGAGAGGGAGTCGCCGTCTTCTCTACCCCGACCGCACGAATGCCTGCGCACTCCTCCGATGGGGCCGAGACGGGCGCAGCTGCTTGGTGTCACTGGCGGCAGAAGAACAGCTATGGACAGCGGACAGTTTCTTTGGCGCGACCAAGTCATCGGCCAGGCAGGCTTGGTAAGCCCAACCCCACCTCCGGTGCTCCCCTGCTTCTCGATTTGTTTTACTTGCGATAGAGATTTGATTGGCCTGGATTCGTTGGATTCAGTTAATTAATTACTTGTACCTGCCAGGAATTGTGTTGGATTTGTTAAATTAGTTGAATTGTCTGTACCCTCTCGATCGATTCGTTGTACGTGCCGGTAATGGGCTTCGTTTAATTAGTTGTGTGCACCGCCTGGTTCATTTAATTAGTTGTGTGTCTGAACATTGCGTTTATGTGCACCGCCTGGCTTCATTTAAATTACTTGTGTGTCTGGCATTCAATGGTATTGCCAAATATTGGCATCAAGTTTGGCATTGCCAATTGTAAAACATTCTACTACTGGCAATGCCAAGTTCTAAACTTTGCTAACCATTGACAATGCCAAAATTTACTTGCTACAGTAATATGAATGACATCTTTTGTATATTTTGCCACTTATTCTGAACATGCCAATTGCTTGTATTAACTGTTGTACATTTTTAGTACTGGCCATGCTGTTTACCATTTAACAATCTTCCACATTGCTATTTTGACTACCGAACAATGTGCCAAAAGGCATATGCAAACATTGTTCACTAATCATTCTACAAATAGCACTACAAATACCACTTTTGTTTCACATTGATGACCATATTTACTTGCACTCTATTGCAGTACCATGAATGGACCTCGCATATTCAGCCCCAATAGTGTGTCCAAGGTTATCCAACATTTCTCCACCGAGCCCCTCCTCGAGAATGTCACAGCTGGCAGACTGCAGGTTGTTGACCCTACAAACCCATATTCTATCCCTCAAAGATCGAGTCATCTACTTCATCATGGGCTGAACATGGTGGAAATCGGAAATCAGAATGGACTTTCACTGAAATTCAACAGGGAGAACGCAAGGATCATTTCCAGAAGCGGCACTTTTGGTCTTCTAGATGTCGATCTGTCAACCTGAGGAAGCACACTAACAGCCAAACAAGTGGAAAGCTCTGGGCGATAAGCTCAATAACCTCTGTACATGTCGGTTGGTTGATGCGCAAATCAGGCCGACTGTATTTCAGTTTGTTATCGATAATCCGTGCCAATTCATCCTGAAAGGGGTGTGCTGTTGCTACACGTAGCAGGGTCAACAGATGTGTCGCGCTGTCAGTATTGATTTGACTTGGTTGAGTTGATAATTAACCATGCAGGTTTGCTCCCGATACAAAGCAAAGGCGTGCTCCTCAGGAGGCTCTTCAATGTGATTCTACACAGAATTCAAGCCAGAGAAGATAACAATATGACGATCAAAGGATTTAAAGCAGACCCAAATGGGATAAAAGATCAAAAAGCTTTAGCCAAAGCGCTCCTAGATGCAGTCCCTTACATTTCATCAGACACTAAGAATGAGAAGTGGGGCAGCGACATTGCGCAAAGAAATTTGGAAGTCTTCAAGGCGTGGAGAACCGGAAGTCAAATCAATACTGACAGCGCAACACATCTGTTGACCCTGCTACGTGTAGCAACAGCACACCCCTTTCAGGATGAATTGGCACGGATTATCGATAACAAACTGAAATACAGTCGGCCTGATTTGCGCATCAACCAACCGACATGTACAGAGGTTATTGAGCTTATCGCCCAGAGCTTTCCACTTGTCCCTCTGAAAATGGCTCGTGAATTCAAGGTGCAAAAAGTTTATGCCTGGCTTGGGATGCCTCAGCTGTTTGGAACTTGCTGGACTTGAAGAAGCCCAGAACTTGAGGGGACTGGGATCAACTTTTGCTACAGTTCATGCTTTAGGAATGTATTATTTGCTCTAAGGAAGTGAAAGAGGTCTTGACCTGCATCATCGTTGTGCTACATACACTATAAAAAAACCATGCTTGATGCTCTCGGTTGTCAAGGATTACATTGCTCCTTAAGTTTACTCCTGCAATGTTCAATAGTTCTTTTGACTTACCTGGCCCTGTTAGCTCTGCTTAAGTTTACTCCTGCAATGTTCAATAGTTCTTTTGACTTACCTGGCCCTGTTAGCTCTGCTTAAGTTTACTCCTGCAATGTTCAATAGTTCTTTTGACTTACCTGGCCCTGTTGCAATGCTCAATAACTTCTTTATTTCTATATATGACTGTGATGCACTGATAAAGTAGAATATGCTATTCATCTCCGTAAAACAGAGTGCCCTATCCTCCTAAGGAAAGCAGAGGATATGTCTCCTAGAGTTTTATAGGATATATGTCTGTATAAGTAGGGTACAGTACCTCGGTGAAGTAGTTATATTGGACACAGTAATGGAGTCGTCGATGCAGTTCAAAGGGAGCAGTGGTCGACCCAGACGAGGCTGGAGACGGCGTCGCCGTCGCCGTCGGCCACGGTGCGCCAGCCGTAATGGCTGAGCGACATGCGGACCGTGGCTTTGCCAGTCAAGCCTGCACGCGCGCCGGCAGCCTCCGCCTCAGCCTCCGCCTCCGTGTCGTGGCGCGCGGATGCGCAAAGTTGAGTGACTGGTGAAGGGCACATAGAGGCTAATTATAAAGTAGGGCCTTCGCTAGCGCGCCGTCGTGCGAGTGGACGCCGCCCTCTCGGGGCACGCCGTTGTCCTCCAGCGTTCCGTATGCTGACCTCCACAGCAATCATCCAGAGCTCGCTATGCTTCTAGAGGATGGCCATCATCCATCCCACAAGCGGATATCCGCCACAAGCATACCTTCTTCCATGGTGGGGAGGAGAAGAGGCGGATAGATGGGATCGGTGGAGGGGAAGGTGTGTGAGAGAAGGCCTGCAGTCCCAAGGCCGGGGCATGCGCCCCTGGTACTCGAAGCCCAAATTTGAGGGTACGACTTGGACAAAATCTTCATGGACGGAGGCAGAAGCATGAACATAATCTTCGTCAGCACCCTACTCAAGATGCTGATCCCGCGATCAGTATGGAAGAAATCAAGCATCGTACTATACGGAGTAGTCCCAGGAGAAGCAGCCACTTCCCTTGGACTAATCGAGCTCGAAGTCGTCTTTGGCAGAAGACGCAATTTCGCAAAACATACCCTTGAGTTCGAAGTACTCGATTGGCAGTCGCAGTATCACGCCATACTGGGACGTCCAACATTCGCACAATTCACGGCGATTCCGCACTACGCCTACCTCAAGCTCAAGTTCGGATCCGCGGGCGTCATTACAGTCAACGGGAGCTTCATCAAATCAGACAAATGCGACCGTGATTTCCACAAAGTCTCCGACACTTTCGAAGCTGAGCAAGAACTCACAGAAATAGCCATGGCGACAGACAAAAGCATCTTCCCGCTAGCAAGCCGAAGCGAGTCAAAAGAATATGGATGGGATTCCAGGATCGACAAAGACACGGTCAACCACCAGGCGCACCCGACGGACTTAGAAAAAGCAGGCCACCCCAAAATGCACTTCGGCCTGAACAACGCAGGAATAATACACCAGCGAATGACGCAATCATACATGAGAAATCAGATCGGTGGAAACATCCAGGCCTACACAGACGAGATCATCACAACAATCAAAGAACTCGGACCAGAAGCAGACACAGAGGATGACAATGCGGGTGAACCAGCGCAAGTGGCAGCCGCAAATCCAATAGTTAATGAGGAAGCCAACAACGCAGTCGAGGAGCCAGAGCCAGCAGCACCCGAGGACCCATCTTGGAGAGAGCCACTCCCCAGGTTCCTAATCGACAGCACCCTACCGCAGGATGTCGCAGAAGCAAAACGCATCAGTCGGCGTTCCAAAACATTCACAGTAATCAATGGACAACTCTACAAGCACAACATTTCCCAGGTCCTACAAAAATGCATAGACGAGGAGACAAAAAAACTCTACTACTGGAGATCCACGAAGACACCTGCGAGCACCATGCCTGCAGTCGAGCACTCGTGTCCAAAGCCCTTCGAGCAGGACTCTATTGGCCAACAGCCATGAGAAACGCAGAGGACATCCTGCGGCGTTGCATTGCCTGCCAAAAATTTGCCAGCAGACCGCACGCTCTAGCCTCAGAACTCAAAACGATACCACTATCATGGCCGTTCGCCACCTGGGGACTCGATATGGCGGGCCCACTCAAGAAATCATCAAAGGGCGGAAGGACACACCTTCTCGTCGCAGTCGACAAGTTCACTAAATGGATCGAAGCAGTGCCCATCACCAGATCCACATCCCTCACGGCTGTCAACTTCATCAAATCGATCATCTTCAGGTTTGGAGTGCCACACAACATCATCACGGACATCGGCACGAACTACACAGCCGCAGAATTCCAGAACTTTTGCGAAGAACTGGACATCAAAATCAATTATGCATCAGTCGCGCACCCGCAGTCCAACGGCCAAGTGGAAAAAGCAAACGGCCTTGTATGCGGGGGAATCAAGAAGCGGCTCCTCGCACCACTCGAGCAAGCCGCCGACAACTGGGTAGAAGAACTCCCAGCGGTACTATGGAGCCTACAAACTACACCAAACACCGCGACCCAGTACACACCCTTCTTCATGGTGTACGAGGCAGAGGCAGTACTACCACATGACCTCAAGTTCGGAGCACCTCGGGTCACCGGATACGAAGAAGAAGAAGCAGAAGAAGCATTACAAGATGACAAAGATACATGACGGGGATCAACCCCGGCAAATCCCATGGTCAGGGACCCTGGGTTAGTCATCAGATGCACAGGTTGGACGATAGCTCGTTGATGCCCCACAAACGTAAGGGATCGAGGTAGTCTTCGCGGGTAGGTTAACCCAATTTATTGATTCGACACAAGGGGAGCCAAAGAGTATTTATAAGCTTTGACAGTTGAGTTGTCAATTCAACCGCACCTGAAATATACTTGCTTGCAACAATAGATAAGTGGTAGTAGTAATATGATAGTGATGATAGCAACAGTAAAAGTAGATAGAAAAAAGTAACAACTAATAACCAGCAGGATTGAAAACACTGTAGGCTAGGGAGATGGATGGTTGGGCGCTGCATGGATGAGAGTAAACATATAATAGATTCTAAAACGGGGCAAGGCACACAGAAAAGCAACGATCATCTAGGCAAATATCAAACAATAGGCATGTATCCCGTAGGTAGTTGTGCGTGCTTGCAATAAGAACTTGCACAACATCTTTTGTCCTACCATCCCGCTACGAACGGGGCCAAAAGGAACTTATGGAGATTAAGGTGCTCCTGTCAAAGAGCACCGGAACAAAGAAATAAACTCAATGGATACATGGAATCCACAAATTATGGACCATCCCCTTTGGTGTCCCAAGCTGTCACCTTTGGGATCGCCGGTTCCGGACCATAATAGGTGCATACAACTCATAAATAGGATCTAGAACACAAATATATTCATGAAAACACATAGGGTTCAGATCTAAAAACATGGCACTCGGGCCCAAAGTGACAAGCATTAAGAACAACAAGTTGTAGCAAAGAAGATAAACACCAATCTAGATGATAGGCAACATGCCCCCAACAATCTGACGAACTATTACATGATTAAACTCATCCAATCCCTACCATCCCCTTTGCCTACAGCAGGGAATTACTCACACATGTGAAGAGAAGTCATGAAGGATGGATGGAGTGGCGATGGTGATGACGAAGGCGACGATCCCCCCTCTCCGGAGGCCAAATCAGACTCCAGATTAGCCCTCCCGAGGAAGAACAGAGGGTGGCGGCGGCTCCGCGACGGAAACTGGGAAAACGACTTCTGTCCTGGGGTTTTCTCGTCACGGGGATAAATAGGAGCATCGGTAGGTCACCAGAGGAGGGGGGAGCAGCCCAGGCGTCCTGAGGGCGCGACCCCACCCCTGGCCGCGCCAGGGGGGCGCCTGGGCCCCCCAGAGCTCCCCTCTGGTCCCACTTCTGGCATTTGGCTCCTTCGGGTGTGTGGATTTTCTGGTATTTTTCTGGGAATTTTCTGGGACATCTAAAAATCCATTTTCCTGCGCACAAATAAACCATACAGGCAGCTCTGCTGAAAACAGCGTTAGTCCGGGTTAGTTTCGTCCAAATCATGCAAGAATGAGGGAAAACAATAGCAAAAGTGTTTGGAAAAAGTAGATACGTTTGAGACGTATCAACTCCCCAAGCTTAGCATATTGCTTGTCCTCAAGCAATTCAGTTCAACGAACTAGACGCGACAAAGAAAACTTTGACAAACTCTTTTGCTTCATAAGATGTATATAAGCATGTACTACGAAAAGAGTTTAGCAGGTATTGAAACAATGCTATAAGGACAATGCACGAAGAAATTCTCTTTCATGTGATCAGTCACAAACAACTAAAAGTAAATAATAAGCTACTGAAAATCAAGACAGGATCACAATGCACATAGCTTGAACATACTTGAGTGGCAATTCGCTAGCCTCCATGAGTGAAGCAAAACATAAATGCAGAAACTCCTCCGGAGTTTTAAAGGTGACTAGAACTCAGTATTTCAGACTAGCAATAACACAAGCATGCAGAAGACAATGTAATACTTTGGGACAATGCATGTTACACTAAGAATGACAATTATGCTCTCATAGTTGGTGCTTTGAAGAAAGAAGGGGAGACTCTCGAACCGTGGCTTTTGATGGCAAGGTTGAAAACCCATGAAAGGAAGCAAAGACTAAACATGTGCCAGAGCTCTTGGTTTTTAAAACAGAGATAAAACATTTTTGGGAAGTGCAACTTTCCAGTCAACGGTGAACGGTAAAGGTCTCTCAATATCTCCCATGCCAACCATATATAATGCCTTTTGCTTACACATATTCCCTTATCCATAAATCTTTGATGGTCTACGGAACCTTTTATTTTGCCTCAAGGATGGAAGGAGGGTATCGTTCCACCTATCATAAGCAACATTTGGTCCATTTCACTCCATCATCAAGTATGGGGGAGGTGTAACTCTCATATTTTTTTTCTTTTTCTGTTTTGACTAGTTAAAACTTCCGTCAAAATATTTTTGGCACGAAAGATACTGATTTCCCCTCACCGCACCATGATCTTGTACGGTTACAAAAGGGAAACTTTTGAATAAATTTTGAGATGGCACAAGAAAGTCTGAGTTAGGAGTGGCCGGTAAATACCACATATAGGTAGGTATGGTGGACTCAAATGGAACAACTGGGTTTGAAAAGGAGTTTGGAAGCACAAGCAGAATTCCGCTTAGTGCGAGCGAAGGCTAGCAAAAGACTGGGAGGCGACCAACTAGAGAGCAATAACTGTCATAATCATGTAGAGCGACAAAGCAACATTGAATCGGGCATGAAAGTGATATAACTATTCTGAAACAAAAAGATCATCAAGGCAAAAATAGACTTTGTACTCGTAAGCATGTGTGAACATGTGTCAAGTCAATCCAAAAATTCTCCGAAGGGAAATACCACTCCAGTATGCCAAATCATGAACAATGCAATGCATGTAAATCATTTCAACAACACATTATGTACTCTAGCTATTTGAGACTAGCCACAAGGAAAGCATGAACACTGGGAAAACATTGTAAACATAGCACTATGTCGCTACAAGCTGGTCTCTAGATCATAAGTACAGGCATATGTACAAAAATAGAAACAAGAAGAGTTCATACCGGTTTTCCTTGTTGCTTCCCTTTCGTCGATCTTCGTCATTACTGCCTGGTCGCTTGCACGATCGAACGTAGGAAATATAATCAAATGCCATCACGGACTCGAGCTGATCTCTGAAAACAAAGCAAACTAAAAAAAAGAAAGGAAATATTTTTGGGATTTTCAAGGGTTAAAAGAAAGCAAAAAGAAAAGAGGAAATCTTTTTTTTGCAAAGAAAGAAAGAAAGAAAAACGGGCACAAGCTTCGAAAAGATCAAAGCGAATAAAATGGATAATACAATGGAAAAGTGAGAAGGGCACGTACTCCCCCAAGCTTAGGCTTTTGGCCTAAGTTGGTAGCAGCTAATTTCCCCAGGAGCCTCCTGCTCCAGGGTAGTACGGGTGAGTCCAAGGGTCGTATGAGGCTTCCGGTGCGTACACCGAAGTCCTCGGATCCTCCCACGCGGAAGGATCCGCGCTCCAAGTAGAGGAAGACCCTTCACCAAACTGGGTGACGGTCTCTCCCTGGAAAGGTGGGAACTCACCATGCTCCTCCTCGTCGGGCACAACCCCCTCCATGGGGTTATGAAACTGACGCTGGACCACGAACTGGGTAGTATCAAAGGACCATCCATTCCTGCGAGAAAAAATCAAACAAAAGAGGTGCAGGTAGACGGATCTTGCGTTCCGTGGTAGCTCCGAAACGCAAGATATAATCAAGGTTACCAAACTCGGAAGTCATGGTAACAAACTTATGCCTTTTCATAGGAGCAAGATCAAAACTTAAATAAGTAAAAGGCTTATCATCGGGGTGTGGGGTGCCATTAATAGACTCTAGGATAAGTGTGGCGTAAACGCCACCAAATAAGTCTCCCTTGTTACCATTCATAGCAAGACGTCGAGCAATTAAGGCACCCACATTATAATCAAACCTCCCTGAGAGGGCGGTTGCCAGGATAGCAATATCCGGTGCAGATATGTTGCTTGTGTTGTCACGAGCTAACACCCCTCTAGCAATATAATACGCAAAATACCTGAGGTGTGGAAATAAGATGCTGGAGATCTTTGACCGATGAATATCCCTCGTATCCATGCTATAGAGCGAGTTGAAGACGGTTCTCGGCTCGGAGGGCTGAGAGCTCATCTTCGCCGTCTGTCCCACGTTCGGCACACCTATTATTTCACAAAACCTTTCCAAAGGCATGGTCAAAAGATCATTATAAATTTTAAACTCAATAGAACCAACATCAAGGTTATATCTAAAACTATTGATAAAACTGGAGGTGAGTTTTTGATACTGGGCAACACGGCACGAAACGAGCCGCGTCAGACCTGCATTAGCACAAAGATTATAGAACTCCTCCCTAATTCCTGCAGCTTCAAGGAATGCATCGCACGGGAAAGTCATTGCACGAGCTTGATTTGTGTCCTCCAACAACTCCAAGGGCACATGATCTTCGTTGTAGATCACCCTAGCAGTCGAGGGTGAAGCTGCAGCTCTTGTAACTCGATCGGAGCGCTCGGGCCTCTTCTTCCCAAGCCACCCCTTTGCTCTTCCTAGCAAACTCATTTCTGAATTTTTTGACAAATTACAAAAACAAGGATTTAAACAAAGTGAGTTAAGGCAAACTACTCAACTCACTTACCTAAGGCATAAACTTGCATCAAAACTTGGAAAATAAAATTCTAGACATGCATGCAAGCTCACATAAACAGCACCAAGAGCTACTAAATACTCACAAATGAAGCCACCAATCAAAAATCTAATTGGAGGGGTGAAGGAGTTACATACCAGGGAGTATTTGCTCAAAATTTCAGCTCGAATGGTGGGCTGTAGAGAGAGATCGAAAATCGCCTCCAACAACAGCAAGAACGCAAGAACCAAATGCAGAACTCGTGTTTTTGGAGAGAGAGGAAGGAGGAGGAAGAATACATACCTGGCTGGCTGCCCTGTGGGCCCCAGGCGCCCTGTGGGCGCGACCACGGGGCAGGCCGCGCCAGCTGGCCGCCTGGGCCACTGGTGGGCCCCCCTGGTCATCCCCAGGTGCCTCTGGGTCACTCCCGGCATGGAAATTTTTATTTTATTTTTTCTGGAATTTTTCTGAAAACTTCACTGTTGAAAATTTCTCGGAGTTCAAAAAGCTGCAAAACTTTCTGAAAAATTAAAGCAGTGATTAGTATTGTGAAGCTTCAAAAACATAAAAACTTGGTACAACAAAGAGAATGAAAGCTAAAGCAAATGAAAACATAACAAGCTTAACTTTTTACCTATATAAAACAAGCTCACTAGTAAGGTTGATCAAGTCTTACCAACAAACCGGCGATATATAGAACAAGAAGTCTCCCCTCTTATGAAGTGATCATTGCACCTTTACTTTGATGGACATTGTCCCCACCATAATGGTTTTGTATTTGTGGTGCACATGTAGTGGACAGTCCCATTCTCCAATCTTCACGGTCTCGATATTCTCTATAGAGTTAAGGCCATGCCTCTTGTCGATCTTCTTTGGAAAATACACCGTGTGTTCTTTATCATCAACGTTGAAAGTGACCTTCCCTTTATTGCAATCAACGATAGCACCTGCGGTGTTAAGAAAAGGTCTACCAAGAATAATGGACATGCTCCCATCTTCGGACATGTCTAGCACAACAAAATCTGTAAGGATTAAACAATTAGCAACTTCAACGGGTACATCCTCACAAATACCTATTGGGACAGCTGTTGATTTTTCAGCCATCTGAAGGGAGATATCTGTAGGGATTAGTTTCTCTAAACAAAGCCTTTTGTAAAGAGAGAAAGGCATAACACTCACTCCTGCCCCAAGATCACATAAAGCAGTTCTGACATAATTATTCTTTATGGAGCAAGGAATGGTGGGTATACCTGGGTCACCGAGCTTCTTAGGAATCTTGCCACCGAAAGAGTAGTTAGCAAGCATAGTAGATATTGCCTCATTAGGAACTTTTCTTTTCTTAGTAACAATATCTTTCATATATTTGGAATAAGGAGGTAACTTAATAGCATCAGCCAAAGGAATTTGAAGAAAAAGAGGTTTCATCCATTCACAAAATTTATTATAATGCTCTTCTTCTTTGGATTTGAGGGATTTACCTGGAAAGGGCATGGGTTTCTGTACCCATGGTTCTCGTTCCTTCCCATGTCTCCTTGCGATGAAGTCTTCTTTAGAGTACCTCTTGCGTTTATCGGGTGCTTCTTCTTCTCTTACCTTAGGAGAATCATCCTTCTCTGCGTCCTTTTCTTCAGGCTCGGCATCGTCTTCTGTTTCAACATCGGAGGTAGATATGTTGTTAGGATCAACAGCTGGGTTTTCACTTGTAATAGGATCATCGGGATTGTCAGCCTCCTTGTGTTTCTTCTTCTTTTTTTTATTTGGAGAGCTAACAATCTCGTTTTCTTCTTGCACTTGAGAATCTTGTTCGATCCTCTTTGGCTTCCCTTCAGGATAGAGTGGGTCCTGGGTGTGTGTTCCACGCCTAGTTTTAATTCCATAAGCTTTTATGTCCTGTTTGGCATTATTAGCAAGCAAATCTTTTTTTCACATTAGAAATTTGTTCAAGATGAGTTTGAACCATATGAAAATGCTTAACAAGACATTTAACATCGTTAACTGTTCTTTCTATGACATCACACAAACTTTTGATAGCAAGAGAATTATCATGCAACTGACTTTGTAACTTCCTATTAAAATGGTCTTGGTTAACAATAAAATTATCAAGATCATCTAAACATTGGTCAGGAGGCTTACCTTTAGGGATGTCACTTTCAGTAAAGTCTAATAGAGAGTGTACCTCTACCAAGGGAGGGTGAGTAGTAGGCTCACACAACTTCTCAATAGGCGGTAGATTCTTTACGTCTTCGGCTTTAATACCTTTCTCCTTTATAGACTTCTTTGCTTCTTGCATATCTTCGGGGTTCAGAACAAGCATGCCCCTTTTTTCGGTGGTAGAAGTGGTTCAGGAACGGACCAATCTTCATAGTTCTTGGCAATTTTGCATATTAATTCTTCCGCATCGTCCGGTGTTCTTTCCCTGAAAACATAGCTAGCACAACTATCCAGATAGGTTCTGGACTCATCGGTTAAACCAGCATATAATATATCAAGCAGTTCATTCTTGGGGATTCCATGTCCTGGCATAACCATTAGTAAATCACAAAACCTCCCCCAAGCTTTAGGGAGTTGCTCATCCTGCAATTGTTTAAAGTTATAGATTCTTTGCAAAGCAGCATGTTGCAGATGAGCTGGGAAATACTTATCAACAAAAAATTGGACTAAGTCCTGAGGAATTTTAACGGAACCATAGGGTAATGCATCGTACCATGATTTAGCGTCTTCCTTCAAAGAAAAATGAAAAATCTTGGCCACATAGAAGTTTCGTATCTTCTCATCAGTAGTGAATAGGTTGCTTAACTCAGCGAGTTTGGTCAAGTGTGCTATAGCATGATCATTTTCTCTGCCATACAAGGGGTCAGC
Organism: Bromus sterilis; assembly: GCA_950022295.1. Classification (NCBI taxonomy): domain Eukaryota; kingdom Viridiplantae; phylum Streptophyta; class Magnoliopsida; order Poales; family Poaceae; genus Bromus; species Bromus sterilis. The sequence continues at coordinate 21,642,088 of OX465597.1, read as the reverse complement.
CTCGACTGTAGATATAAGTGAAAGATCAACAGAGAAATCATAATCAGGATCAGTGATGCATATAGGAGATGTGGCAAATTGAGGATCAGGAATAACTTTGTTCTTCATGGCGTGCCTTTTGAGCAACTCTTTAACAACACCAGGGTCAGAGTCGACACACTCTCTGAGTTCCCTGCCAAAATCATCATCAAGAGTAACATAATCTTCATCAAGGATTTTCTCCCTGATTTCATCTAAGCTCGGGTAACCAAAGGTTTTGCAGGTAGGAATATAAGTAGCAGGGGTCTTGGTCTTGGATTTTGCTGCAGCCTTAGCAGTCTGAGTTTCAATATGGTGACCAAGAAAATTAGCATCATCAAGAGTAGTGGAAGCATCATCAAAAGTATCGGATATAGTAACAGACTCAATAGAAGCATCATGTAGTGGTGGTGAAGTAAACTTACTCATAACAGAAGGTGAATCAAGTGTAGCACTAGTGTTCAGAACAGTACCTTTTATTGTACGGGATGGTAAGATCGGAACCTTGGGGTCTCCTTTCTTACCCATAGCGGATGATATGCAGCAGGCATGATACTTCAAGTAGACTTGTAAATATTGCTATGCTCCCCGGCAACGGCGCCAGAAAACTCCCGCTTGATGCCCCACAAATGTAAGGGATCGAGGTAGTCTTCGCGGGTAGGTTAACCCAATTTATTGATTCGACACAAGGGGAGCCAAAGAGTATTTATAAGCTTTGACAGTTGAGTTGTCAATTCAACCACACCTGAAATATACTTGCTTGCAACAATAGATAATTGGTAGTAGTAATATGATAGTGATGATAGCAACAGTAAAAGTAGATAGAAAAAAGTAACAACTAATAACCAGCAGGATTGAAAACACTGTAGGCTAGGGAGATGGATGGTTGGGCGCTGCATGGATGAGAGTAAACATATAATAGATTCTAAAACGGGGCAAGGCACACAGAAAAGCAATGATCATCTAGGCAAATATCAAACAATAGGCATGTATCCCGTAGGTAGTTGTGCGTGCTTGCAATAAGAACTTGCACAACATCTTTTGTCCTACCATCCCGCTACGAATGGGGACAAAAGGAACTTATGGAGATTAAGGTGCTCCTGTCAAAGAGAACCGGAACAAAGCAATAAACTCAATGGATACATGGAATCCAAAAATTATGGACCATCCCCTTTGGTGTCCCAAGCTGTCACCTTTGGGATCGCCGGTTCCGGACCATAATAGGTGCATACAACTCATAGATAGGATCTAGAACACAAATATATTCATGAAAACACATAGGGTTCAGATCTGAAAACATGGCACTCGGGCCCAAAGTGACAAGCATTAAGAACAACAAGTTGTAGCAAAGAAGATAAACACCAATCTAGATGATAGGCAACATGCCCCCAACAATCTGACGAACTATTACATGATTAAACTCATCCAATCCCTACCATCCCCTTTGCCTACAGCAGGGAATTACTCACACATGTGAAGAGAAGTCATGGACGATGGATGGAGTGGCGATGGTGATGACGATGGAGACGATCTCCCCTCTCCGGAGGCCAAATCAGCCTCCAGATTAGCCCTCCCGAGGAAGAACAGAGAGTGGCGGCGGCTCCGCGACGGAAACTGGGAAAACGACTTCTGTCTTGGGGTTTTCTCGTCACGGGGATAAATAGGAGCATCGGTAGGGCACCAGAGGAGGGGGAGCAGCCCAGGCGGCCTGAGGGCGCGGCCCCACCCCAGGCCGCGCCAAGGGGGCGCCTGGGGCCCCCAGAGCTCCCCTCTGGTCCCACTTCTGGCATTTGGCTCCTTCGGGTGCGTGGATTTTCTGGTATTTTTCTGGGAATTTTCTGGGACGTCTAAAAATCCATTTTCCTGCGCACAAATAAACCATACAGGCAGCTCTGCTGAAAACAGCGTTAGTCCGGGTTAGTTTCGTCCAAATCATGCAAGAATGAGGGCAGAACAATAGCAAAAGTGTTTGGAAAAGTAGATACATTTGAGACGTATCACTCGTCGGCAAACAGGAAGGCTCGCTCCTGCTCGATATTATTGATGGGGGAGATGCGATTACAGTGGAGGCTAAGGCTGGAGTGCTCGAGGCTAGGGTTACAGGTGATATTAGATGTCTTTGGCGTCGCCCCTCCTAGCCCTTATATACCGGGCTAGGTCTCGGGGAGTTCATCTACGTTTACTGGTAAGCTTTCCTAACCCTAGCTTGCTCCGTACGACAGGTCTTTGCACCTTCCTTGTGAGTCGCGGACTCCTACGTCGGTGCCAACTAGCGGGCCGAGGCTGTATCTTCATGGGCCTTCTGTCTTCGTGGACACCAAGTAGGCTTATCCGTAGGAGTCTTGGGGTCACCCCCTTGTCAGTAGCCCCCGAGTGCCTGGGGGACTCGAAGAGTCGCGCAGGGAATCGAGTTATTGGTATGCGCGGTTCATCCGCGGGTCGCTGGCAGTCTGGTGGCCATGACAACACCTGTTTCGAGGGATGCTAAGCTGAAAGGGCCCAAGGAGTCGACGGGTCGAGCCTTGGTGAATTGCACTAGGGAAAATACCACAGTAGCCCAATCAAACCCACGTCCCTCGACGTGAGCTTGGAACACTGGTGTCGAGCAAAAGTCCGGCCACTTCAGGTCTTACGGTGTTCATTTGCCGCCAGTAATGTGCATAGCCTAAGGCGCGTCCGCCCGGCTTTTCTATCATGCGCAGCGCATGGGAAAGGTTGGGAGTGAAATCGCTCTTCGGCAAGTCCCAGCTAATCTTGCGTGGCATCTAGGCACAGTGTATCGTGTTCCAGGAATGTGTGTTTTTGAGGCGCGGAGCCTTATAGCATTGCACCCGCTTGGAACAAAACATCAAGCGAGTTGTTCACTCATTCACCCGAGGAGCTTTGTTTCGAGTGCTCAGTCGGGGGGTTTCCGCGAGTAATCACTCGAATGCCGTTTCGGCTCTTGAGGTGACGGAGCACCTGAGACTCTTAGCACCGTATGGTCTTGTCGAATGTATGTTCGTCTTACGTCGGGTTGAGGGAGCACCCGAGACTCTCATAAGTGCGAGTGGTCACTCGAGCACATGGCTGACCTTTAGGTGAAGGAGCACCCGGGACTCTTATGATGTACTCTCCCGATGGGAGTAAGATGTTTTTCTTTCTTGGGGAAAAGATCTGAAAGATGGAATCTCCGGGCTTTGATTTCTGTTTGGTTTTCTTCGCCGCTTGTCAGGGATAGCGATGCCCCTGTTTGATGGCTGTCAGGGATGCTCTGCCAGTGAACCGTCACGTCTTCGTGACCGGTCATAATAGTGACCGCTGTGGCGTGCGGCAGGCACCGGTTGAGTTTTCAATACGTGCGTTAGAAACGCACGTGAATTGACGCGTCTTGCGCAGTGCGTCCCGTGGGAGAGCATCTTGGTCTTGGAGTCTGAGACGTCTGCAACATTTGGTCTTTGAATTAATTGTTGCTGTCGCCTTGGCTTCTCTGTGCTTTGAGGATTGTTGTTCTATAAATAAGCCTTTCTCTTCCACAGCGTTCCGCCTCTATCCAGCTTGCTGCTTTGCCTCTTCCTTCTTCTCTTGTTCCTCTCATGGCTCCCAAGCGGGGTGTTGGCCGTGGCCGTGTTCGTCGTGGCCGTGGTGGCCGTACACCACGCTCATGCCTTGGTGGTCGCCATGGTGTGGCGCCAGTGCCTTCCTCTTCTCCCTTGGAGGAGGGATTCTTGGCGCTATGACTTTCTTTTACATGTTCGTGGCCAAAGTGCCAATCGTGTTCTTCTTCCTTCTGCTTTTTCCGCCATTGTCTCTGAACGTGGCTTGGATGGCTTGCTTCTGCATCTTCAAGGGAGCTGTCGATCTCCTTCGTATGTTGACTTGGAGGTTGATGGCTCCCGCTTGATTTTCCTTGGCTCTGGTTGGAGTTTGTTTGCTCGGCGGTTGAATTTGCGAGATGGCGATATGCTCAGCTGTCGTTTTGATGGCGAAAGAACTGTCACTGTCCGCGCGTTCGACCCGAGCGGCAACAGTATGGATCCACGCTTGCAGGAGTCGAGCAGCGACAACTCCACAAAGTCGAGGAGTCCTTCGCCTGCGTCTTCAACTGCTTCTTCCTCTAGGGACTCTTCTGGTGCTGGTGGTGAGCCGTCTTCAACTGCTTCCCCCTCTGGCTCTGAAGAAGACCTTGATGTCAAGCCACCGGTTAAACGAGCGCGGCAGGCGACCTTGTAGAACTGGAGGCAGCGGCGTCATATTCGCCGGCAGCTTGGGCGGAGCTGGAGAAGAAGCTAGAGGAGCAGGAGAAGAAGCTGGTGGAGCATCGTCTTCAATGGCTACGCAAATAAGTCGAGCTTCACTTTTTGTTATGTCATTGACATCATGAGCCTGCTGCTTCGACTCCTCCTTTGTCTGTGATGATTCTCTTGTACTAGAGTCGATTACCCCTCATGGGCACACACGTAGAAGTCATAATTCCTTGGGTGATTCCCTCTTGTAATAGGAGTTTCCTTCTATCCAAATGCAGTTGAGTCTTTTTTGTACTTGAAGATGATCCTTATGATGTAAACTGCGCTTGATCCTTTGCAATGGAATTTATGTTTGGGCCTTTATGCCACCGAAAACTGTGTTCGAGTCCTTGACGATCAGGAGCTTTCTTCGATTCCTTTGGAACTGAGAGTTGTGTTCGAGTCCTTTGCGGCCGAGAGCTGTCTTCGAGCCCGTCCAATACTTTGCACTGTGGGTTCTATCGGGTGCGCGACAGCGCTCCCGATGGGAGTAGCCCCCGAGGCTACGCTTGAGTCGAAGGGTCGAGCGTAGGCTAAAATTTGTTTCCTTTGTCGTTAGTTTCTGTTTTTTATCGGGTGCGCGGCAGCGCTCCCGATGGGAGCCCCGGGTCTTTAGGTGATCGTTGGCGATCGGGTGAAGACTAAATGAGCATGTGTCCTGTGCTTCCTCCAGAGTTTCTTTAGAGTACTTGGTGCTCCCTCTGATTGTGGCCATGTCTTTCGAGCCTTGTTTTCAGCAGGTGGGGCTGGCCGGGTATTTTTTGCTTGAGTGTTTTTTAAGCTTCAGACTGTGCGAATGGTCTTCGGGAGGCGATGGTCCTCGAGATCCCGAGTGCTTGGATGTAGAGGTCGCGTGGGTGATGATAGAGTCCTTCGGGGGGATTCTTGTGCTCGAGTCCCCGAGTTTTTTGATGAAGATCGCGTAGGCGATAGCATCTCTCGGGGGCATTTTGCTCTTAAGCCCCCGAGTTATTTGGTTAAGATCGCGTAGGCGATAGCGTTGCTCAGGGGGATTTTTCTCTTAAGCCCCCGAGTGCTTTGGTTAAGATCGCGTAGGCGATAGCGTCTCTCGGGGGAATTTTATTCTTAAGCCCCCGAGTGCTTTGGTTAAGATCGCGTAGGCGATAGCGTCTCTCGGGGGGATTTTATTCTTAATCCCCTGAGTGCTTTGGTTAAGATCGCGTAGGCGATAGCGTTGCTCGGGGGGATTTTACTCTTAAGCCCCCGAGTGCTTTGGTTAAGATCGTGTAGGCGATTGCGTCTCTCGGGGGGATTTTATTCTTAAGCCCCCGAGTGCTTTGGTTAAGATCACGTAGGCGATAGCGTCTCTCGGGGGGATTTTATTCTTAAGCCCCCCGAGTGCTTTGGTTAAGATCGCGTAGGCGATAGCGTTGCTTGGTGGGATTTTGCTCTTAAGCCCCCGAGTGCTTTGGTTAAGATCGCGTAGGCGATAGCATCTCTCTGGGGGATTTTATTCTTAAGCCCCCGAGTGCTTTGAGATGGCAGTATTTGGGCAACATTTATTTTATTGCGGTCAAGCGGTTACATGAGTTGCCAGTCATGTTCGACCGATAGGGTCTATGGATAGAACAGTCGCAAGTTTGCTACGTTCCATGGGTTGCCCACGTCCTCATCTGTCTTCGGGTTCCTCAGCCTGTAGGCGCCACCTCCGATGACTTCTGAGACTATGAATGGTCCTTCCCATTGGGGGGCAAGTTTATGGACCTTCTCTTGTATTAGTCGTAGGACTAGGTCACCTTTGTTGAAGGTTCTAGTGCGCAATCGACTGCTTTGGTAGGTACGTAGTTTGTCTTGGTACCCCTCTGATTTTGTCAGGGCTGTGTCTCTTGCTTCGTCAGCCGTATCTTTGTCATCTTGTAGTGCTTCTTCTGCTTCTTCTTCTTCTTCGTATCCGGTGACCCGGGGTGCTCCGAACTTGAGGTCATGTGGTAGGACTGCCTCTGCCCCGTACACCATGAAGAAGGGTGTGTACTGGGTTGCGGCGTTTGGTGTAGTACGTAGGCTCCATAGGACCGAGGGGAGCTCTTCTACCCAGTTGCCTGCGGCTTGCTCGAGTGGTGCGAGGAGCCATTTCTTGATTCCCCCGCAGACAAGGCCGTTTGCTTTTTCCACCTGGCCGTTGGACTGCGGGTGCGCGACTGATGCATAATTGATTTTGATGCCCAGTTCTTCGCAGAAGTTCTGGAACTCTGCGGCTGTGAAGTTCGTGCCGTTGTCCGTGATGATGTTGTGTGGCACTCCGAATCTGAAGATGATCGACTTGATGAAGTTGACAGCCGTGAGGGCTGTGGAGCTGGTGATGGGCACTGCTTCAATCCATTTAGTGAACTTGTCGACTGCGACGAGAAGGTGTGTCCTTCCGCCCTTTGATGATTTCTTGAGTGGGCCCACCATGTCGAGTCCCCAGGTGGCGAATGGCCAGGATAGTGGTATGGTCTTGAGCTCTGATGCGAGAGCGTGTGGCCTGTTGGCGAATTTCTGGCAAGCGACACAACGTCACACGATTTCCTCTGCGTTTTTCATGGATGTGGGCCAGTAGAACCCAGCTCAGAATGCTTTGGACACGAGTACTCGACTGCTCGCGTGGTGCCCGTAGGTGCCTTCGTGGATTTCGAGCAGTAGGGCTTTGCCGTCCTCTTCGTCGATGCACCTTTGGAGTATCTGGGTGATGTTGCGCTTGTATAGTTGTCTGTTGATCACCGTGAATGCCTTGATCGTCGGCTGATGCGTCATGCTTCGGCCACGTCTTGTGGTAGCGTGCCTTTGATTAGGAATCGGAGGAACGGTTTTGTCCAGACGGGTCCTTCGAGCTCTGTCGGAGCTGTGTTGGTGCTTGTGCCTTTTGATGGGGTTGCTGCTGCCACCTGCGCCATTTCTGTTGCGTCTTCTCCCTCCACGGCTGCTTCAGGTGTTGCTGCCTGTACCTTGATGGATCTCCGGCTGATGCTTTCGAGAAAAACGCCGGGTGGTACAGGCCCCCGGGTCGAACCGATGTTCGCGAGCTCGTCAGCTTCTGTGTTGTTGTCCCTGGTGATGTAGTTGAGCTCGCAACCGTCAAAACTTCCTTCGAGTTCGTTGTAGAGCTTTTGGTAGGCCGCCATGTTGTCGGCTATTGCGTTGCAGTTTCTAATCGTCTGCTGGACGACGAGATTGGAGTCCCCCTAAATTATGAGGCGAGTGGCTCCGCATGTTTTGGCCATGCGCATGCCATGAAGAAGTGCCTCGTATTTTGCTTCGTTGTTGGAGGCGTGACTGAAGTTGATCTGGAGGACATATTTTAGCTTTGTTCCTTTAGTGGAGATGAGCACGACTTTTGCCCCAGCTCCTTGTTGTCTCTTGGACCCATCGAAGAACATTGACCATGAGCTTGATAGGTCTGGAGGGCCTGGCGTCTGAACCTCCGTCCACTCGACTAGGAAATCTGGGATTACTTGGGCTTTGATGGCTGTTGGGTGCTTGAACTACAGGTCCCGTGGGTTGAGCTCAATGTTCCACTCGGCGACTCATCCGGTTGCTCCAGGGTTGTTGAGTATGTCAGCGAGTGGTGCGCTGCTCACGATTGTGATAGGGTGCTCGTAGAAGTAGTGGGACACCTTTCTTGAGGTCATGACGATGGCCAGTAGGAGCTTCTGATAGTACGGGTACCACTGCTGGGATTTGGTCAGGAGCATGCTGAGGTAGTAGATTGGTCTCTGGATGCTCTGGACCTTGCCTTCTTCTGCGCGTTCGACAACGAGCGATGTGCTTACTACACTGCTACGTGCTGCCACGTAGAGGTACAACTTCTCTCGTTCCTTGGGTACCGCCATGATTGGTGGGGTCGAGAGTGTCTTTTTCAGGTCTACGAATGCTTGGCGGGCTTCCTCCGTCCATTCGAATTTCTCTCCTTTCCTGAGCAGCTGATAGAAAGGCAGCGCGCGTTCTCCCAGCCTGCTGATGAAGCGGCTTAGGGCTGCGAGTTTTCCAGTGAGCTGCTGTATTCCTTTGACGTCGGTTGGTTCTTGCATGCGGGTGATGGCTTGGACTTTCTCAGGGTTTGCCTCGATTCCTCGGGCAGAGACCATATAGCCAAGCAGCTTTCCCGCCGGTACGCTGAAGGCGCACTTCTTTGGGTTGAGTTTGATTCTGTATTTGTTGAGCGCCGCGAAGGTTTCGCGCAGGTCATCGAGTAGTGTGGCTGCTTTGTAGGTCTTGATGACGATGTCGTCCACGTAGACTTGCACGTTTCTTCCGATTTGCTCCTTCAGGCAGGCCTGCATCATTCGTTGGTAAGTGGCGCCTGCGTTTTTGAGCCCGAAGGGCATGGTCCTGTAGCAGAATACGCCATAGGGGGTGATGAACGATGTGTGCTCTTCGTCTTCTTCCTTCATCCTGATCTGGTTGTATCCTGAGTAAGTGTCGAGAAAGGAAAGTAGATCGCACCCTGCTGTTGAGTCGATTATCTGATCGATTCTAGGAAGGGGAAGTGATCCTTCGGGCAATGCTTGTTGACCGGTTCGTAGTCGACACACATGCGCAGCACTGTCGTGTCTTTCTTGGGCACCATCACTGGGTTGGCTATCCAGGTGTCTTTCTTCGTTTCTCGGATGAACTGAGCGTCGAGTAACCGGTTGACTTCCTCTCCGATTGCTCTGCGCTTGGGCTCCGAGATCGTCTCAGCGCTTGTTTCACCGGCTTCGTGTTTTGCTTGAGGCGTACGGCGTGTTCCGCGAATTCGCGTGGTATCCCAGGCATATCGGCTGGGCATCAGGCGAATATTTCCCACTCGCCTCGAAGGAAAGCGACGAGAGCCGTCGCCTGCTCCTCTGGTAGGTGGGCGTACACGCGGATTGTTTTGTCCGGGTCCGTCGGGTGCACTTGGTGAGTGACTGTGTCGCTGTCGATGCTGAAGTCACGTCCGTACTCCCTGGATTCGCTTCGGTTCATCAATGGGAAGGTACTCTTGTCCGTCACCATGGCTATTTCTCTGAGTTCTTGTTCGGCTCCAAATGTGTCGGAGATTCTGTGGAAGTCGCGATCACATTGATCTGATTTGATGAAGCTTCCGTTGATCGTGAGGACTTCGGATGATCCTGGCATCTTGAGCTTGAGGTAGGCGTAGTGTGGGACCGCCATGAACTGCGCGAATGCTGTCCGTCCCAATATGGCGTGATACTGCGATTGCCAGTCGAGTACTTCAAACTCGAGGACGTGCTTTGCGAAGTTGCGTCGGTTGCCAAAGACAACTTCGAGTTCGATGACTCCGAGGGATGTGGCTGCTTCTCCTGGGACTACCCCGTGCAACTCGGTGCTTGATTTTCTCCATACTGATCGTGGGATTAGCATCTTTTGCAGGGTGCTGGCGAAGATGATGTTCATGCTGCTGCCTCCGTCCATGAAGACCCTATCCATGTCGTACCCTCCGATTTGTGCATCGAGTACTAGGGGCGCGTGCCCCGGTCTTGGGACTGCAGGTGGATGATCGTCCCGTGAGAACGTGATGCTGGTCTCCGTGTCGTGTAGCTGGTAGACTTCGACTATGTTTATGCTCTCAGCTGCTCTAGCCTGCAGGGTGTGGGCGTCGCGTTGTGCTTGCGGTACCCTTCCTTCTTGTATCATGAGCACCTGTTCTTGCAGCGGGCTCTGACGTCCTTCCGGGATTGAGGTCGGCGATTGCTCGTGTCGCCGGTTGCGTCTGTCTTCTTTCTGCTTCTCCTTCTTGAGGTCGTCGGCTAGCTCGTTGAACAGGCGGCAGTCTCTCAAGGTGTGACCTGACCTGACGCGTCCCCAGTCATCCTCGAAGCTGTGGATCGTGCAGGGTCCTGCTATCTGTTCACTAGTCGTGAGTTTGCTAGATCCGGCGTGCCTCTTCCTTCTTGGGATTCTGAAGATCTGCTCGTGATCCTCCGGGTGTTCGTGGAAGCGAGGGTCGGTTTCGATTCCTCGACTCATGTCTTGGTTCTTGATGAGGTTGGCGAATTCATCCGGCCTTCGATCTGGGTCGTAGTACTCGCCTACAGGTGTCTCGGAGTCGCTGTCTTGGTTGGCGGCAGATGCTCGCGCGACGGCGTGTCGAGTGGTCGTCGGTTCTGCGCCTGCGTGATGCGGCTCGTTCATTGGGGCCTCGCCGTAGATCTCCCATGCGCGCCTTTTGGGTCGTCGATTGCTTCTTCCTTTGCGGTGGTTCTGCTGATCGTTGGATTCGATCTCGTAGTCATCGTCTTGATGTGCGGCGGGTGCCCGGACGGTGGTGGGTTGTCGAAAGATTTGCGAGTTCTCCGTCGCGGTTCGTCGAGTGGAATTCCTTCGTAGAGGCCCCTCGCTGTTCTTCTGGGTCGTCTACTCCTTCGGTACTGGCGCTGCACTTGGCCGTTACCGTAGTATCGGTCCTGGCACAACTGTAGCTCGAGCGGTCTTGATGGGGTGGCAAAGATGTCCGCCGTGATCTTGAATCCTTCGAGTGGGCTAGATCTGGTTCTTGCCCTTGAGTTGTAGCTTGCTGAAGACGGGACCGCCGAGATCGTGATCCCAACCTGTGTAGTTCCCACAGACGGCGCCAATTGACGGGGATCAACCCCGGCAAATCCCATGGTCAGGGACCCTGGGTTAGTCATGAGATGCACAGGGTGGACGATAGCTCGTCGGCAAACAGGAAGGCTCGCTCCTGCTCGATATTATTGATGGGGGAGATGCGATTACAGTGGAGGCCAAGGCTGGAGTGCTCGAGGCTAGGGTTACAGGTGATATTAGATATCTTTGGCGTCGCCCCTCCTAGCCCTTATATACCAGGCTAGGTCTCGGGGAGTTCATCTACGTTTACAGGTAATCTTTCCTAACCCTAGCTTGCTCCGTACGGCAGGTCTTCGCACCTTCCTTGTGAGTCGCGGACTCCTACGTCGGTGCCAACTAGCGGGCCGAGGCTGTATCTTCATGGGCCTTCTGTCTTCGTGGACACCATGTAGGCTTATCCGTAGGAGTCGTGGGGTCACCCCCTCGTCAATACAGCTGAAGAAGCAAGAGATACAACCCTGGCAAAATCAGAGGGGTACCAGGACAAGCTACGCACCTACCAAAGCAGTCGCTTGCGCACTAGAACCTTCAACAAAGGTGACCTAGTCCTACGGCTGATACAAGAGAAGGTCCATAAACTTGCCCCCCAATAGGAAGGACCATTTATAGTCTCATAAGTCATCGAAGGTGGCGCCTACAGGCTGAAGAACCCGAAGACATACGAGGACGTGGGTAACCCATGGAACGTAGCAAACTTGCGACTGTTCTATCCATAGTCCCCATTGGTCAGACATGACTGGCAACTCATGTAGTCGCTCGACCACAATAAAATAAATGTTGCCCAAATACTGCCATCTCAAAGCACTCGGGGGCTCGAGCACACACTCCCCCCGAGAGACGCTATCATCGCCTACGCGATCTTAACCAAAGCACTCGGGGGCTTAAGCATAAAATCCCCCCCGAGAGACGCTATCGCCTACGCGATCTTAACCAAAGCACTCGGGGGCTTAAGCATAAAATCACCCCGAGAGACGCCATCGCCTACGCGATCTTAACCAAAGCACTCGGGGGATTAAGCATAAAATCCCCCCGAGAGACGCTATCATCGCCTACGCGATCTTATCCAAAGCACTCGGGGGCTTAAGCATAAAATCCCCCCCCAAGAGACGCTATCGCCTACGCAATCTTAACCAAAGCACTCTGGGGCTTAAGCATAAAATCCCCCCGAGAGACGCTATCGCCACTTAAGCGATCTTAACCAAAGCACTCGGGGGCTTAAGCATAAAATCCCCCCGAGAGACGCTATCGCCACTCAAGCGATCTTCACCAAAGCACTCGGGGGATTAAGCATAAAATCCCCCCGAGAGACGCTACCATCGCTCACGCGATCTTCACATCAAAGTACTCGGGGGCTCGAGTACAAAACTCCCCCCGAGAGACGACCATCGTCGCTCACGCGATCTTTACCCAAAAGCACTCGGGGGCTCGAGCACAAAACTCCCCCCGAGATACTCTATCGTCTAAAGCGATCTCTACATCAAAGCACTCGGGGGTTCGAGCACCACCTCCCACCGAGAAAGGCTCGCGCAGTCCGAAGCTTAAAAGGCCCAAGCAAAAGAAAAACACGGCCATCCCCACATGCTGAGAATAAGGCTCGCAAGACATGGCCACAATCAGATGGAGCACCAAGTACTCTAAAGAAATTTTGGAGGGAGCACAAGACACAGACTCCTTTAGTCTTCATCCGATCGCCAACGATCACCTAAAGACTCGGGGGCTACTCCCATCGGGAGCGCTGTCGCGCACCCGATAAAAGACAGAAATTAACGGAAGAATGACAAGGGAAACAAATCTCAGCCTATGCTCGACCCTCCGACTCAAGCGTAGCCTCGGGGGCTACTCCCATCGGGAGCGCTGTCGCGCACCCGATAGAACCCACATTGCAAAGTTTGGACGGACTCGAAGACAGCTCTCGATCGCTAAGGACTCGAACACAGCTCTCGGTTGCAAAGAACTCGAAGACAGCTCCTGATCACCAAGGACTCGAACACAGTTCTCGGTTGCATAAGGCCCAAAGATAAATTCCATTGCAAAGGCTCAAGCACAGTTTACATCACAAGGATCATTTTCAGAACAAAAAGATTCAAAGTACATTGGATAGAAGGCAACTCTGATCACTCAAAGGAAATCCTCATTACATCGAGAACTAACCTAGTTACAAAAGACGCAAACAGTCAATAAAGACTACAACATCAATCACCCAAGGAATCATGACTTCTACATGTGCGCCCATGCTGGGATGATTGGCACTAAGACAGCAAGCATCATCACAGATAAAGGAGGAGTCGAAGCAGCGGGCTCATGATGTCAATGACATAACAAAAGGTGAAGCTCGACTTATTTTCGGAGCAGTTGAAAACGATGCTCCACCAGCTTCTTCTCCTGCTCCACTAGCTTCTTCTCCAGCTCCGCCCGAGATGCCGGCGAAGATGACGCCGCTGCCTCCAGTTCTACAAGGTCGCCTGCCGCGCCCATTTAACTGGTTGACGAGGGGGTGACCCCACGACTCCTACGGATAAGCCTACCTGGTGTCCATGAAGACGGAAGGCCCATGAAGATACAACCTCGGCCCGCTAGTTGGCACCGACGTAGGAGTCAACGACTCACAAGGAAGGTGCGAAGACCTGCCGTACGGAGCAAGCTAGGGTTAGGAAAGTTTACCTGTACACGTAGATGAACTCCCCGAGACCTAGCCCGGTATATAAGGGCTAGGAGGGATGACGCCAAACACATCTAATATCACCTTTAACCCTAGCCTTGAGCGCTCCAGCCTTGGCCTCCACTGTAATCGCATCTCCCCCATTAATAATATCGAGCAGGAGCGAGCCTTCCTGTTTGCCGACGAGCTATGAACCAACCTCTGCATCTCATGACTAACCCAGGGTCCCTGACCATGGGATTTAGCGGCGTTGATCCCCGTCAATTGGCGCCGTCTGTGGGAACTACACAGGTTGGGATCACGATCTCGGCGGTCCCGTCTTCAGCAAGCTACAACTCAAGGGCAAGAACCAGATCTAGCCCACTCGAAGGATTCAAGATCACGGCGGACATCTCCGCCACCCCATCAAGACCACTCAAGCTACAGTTGTTCCAGGACCGATACTACGGTAACGGCCAAGTGCAGCGCCAGCGCCGAAGGAGTCGACGACCCAGAAAAACGGCGAGGGGCCTCTACGAAGGAATTCCACTCGATGAACCGCGACGCGCAGCGAAGGACTCGCAAATCTTTCGACAACCCACCACTGCCCGGGCACCCGCCGCACATCAAGACGATGACTACGAGATCGAATCCAGCGATCAGCAGAACCACCGCCAAGGAAGAAGGAATCGACGACCCAAAAGGCACGCATGGGAGATCTACGGCGAGGCCCCAATGAACGAGCCACATCACGCAGCTGCGCAACCGACGACCACTCGACGACACGCCGCCGCGCGAGCACCTGCCGCCAACCAAGACAGCGACTCCGAGACACCTGTAGGCGAGTACTACGACCCAGATCGAAGGCCGGATGAATTCGCCAACCTCATCAAGAACCAAGACATGAGTCGAGGAATCGAAACCGACCCTCACTTCCACGAACACCCGGAAGATCACGAGCAGATCTTCAGAATCTCAAGAAGGAAGAGGCACGCCGGATCTAGCAAACTCACGGCTAGAGAGCAGTTAGCAGGACCCTGCACGATCCACAGCTTCGAGGATGACTGGGGACGCGTAAGGTCAGGTCACACTTTGAGAGACTGCCGCCTGTTCAACGAGCTAGCCGACGACCTCAAGAAGGAGAAGCAGAAAGAAGACAGACGCAACCGGCGACCCGAGCAATCGCCGACCTCAAGCCCGGAAGGACGTCAGAGCCCGCTGCAAGAACAGGTGCTCATGATACAAGAAGGAAGGGTACCGCAAGCACAACGCGGCGCCCACACCCTGCAGGCTAGAGCAGCTGAGAGCATAAACATAGTCGAAGTCTACCAGCTACATGACACGGAGACCAGCATCACGTTCTCACAGGACGACCATCCACCCGTAGTCCCAAGACCGGGGCATGCACCCCTAGTGCTCGATGCACAAATCGGAGGGTACGACATGGATAGGGTCTTCATGGACGGAGGCAGCAGCATGAACATCATCTTCGCCAGCACCCTGCAAAAGATGCTGATCCCACGATCAGTATGGAGAAAATCAAGCACTGAGTTACACGGGGTAGTCCCTGGAGAAGCATCCACATCCCTCGGAGTCATCAAACTCGAAGTTGTCTTCGGCAACAGACGCAAGTTTGCAAAGCACGTCCTCGAGTTCGAGGTACTCGACTGGCAATCGCAGTATCACGCCATATTGGGACGGCCAGCATTCGCACAGTTCATGGCGGTCCCACACTACGCCTACCTCAAGCTCAAGATGCCAGGATCATCAGGAGTCCTCACGATCAACGGAAGCTTCATCAAATCAGATCAATGTGATCGTGACTTCCACAGAATCTCCGACACATTCGGAGCCGAACAAGAACTCAGAGAAATAGCCATGGTGACGGACAAGAGTACCTTCCCATTGGTGAACCGAAGCGAATCCAGGGAGTACGGACGCGACTTCAGCATCGACAGCGACACAGTCACTCACCAAGTGCACCCGACGGACCCGGACAAAACAGTCCGCGTGTACGCCCACCTACCAGAGGAGCAGGCGACGGCTCTCGTCGCTTTCCTTCGAGACGAGTGGGAAATATTCGCCTGGTGCCCAGCCGACATGCCTGGGATACCACGCGAATTCGCGGAACACGCCCTACGCATCAAGCAAAACACGAAGCCGGTGAAGCAAGCGCTAAGACGATTCTCGGAGCCCAAGCGCAGAGCAATCGGAGAGGAAGTCAACCGGTTACTCGACGCTCAGTTCATCCGAGAAACGAAGTAAGCCACCTGGATAGCCAACCCAGTGCTGGTGCCCAAGAAAGACACGACCGTGCTGCGCATGTGTGTCGATTACGGACCAGTCAACAAGCATTGCCCGAAGGATCACTTCCCCCTTCCTAGAATCGATCAGATAATCGACTCAACAGCAGGGTGCGATCTACTTTCCTTTCTCGACGCTTACTCAGGATACAACTAGATCAGGATGAAGGAAGAAGACGAAGAGCACACATCGTTCATCACCCCCTATGGCGTATTCTGCTACAGGACCATGCCCTTCGGGCTCAAAAACGCAGGCGCCACTTACCAACGAATGATGCAGGCCTTCCTGAAGGAGCAAATCGGAAGAAACGTGCAAGTCTACGTGGACGACATCGTCATCAAGACCTACAAAGCAGCCACACTACTCGACGACCTGCGCGAAACCTTCGCGGCGCTCAACAAATACAGAATCAAACTCAACCCAAAGAAGTGCGTATTCGGCGTACCGGCGGGAAAGCTGGTTTGCTATATGGTCTCTGCCCGAGGAATCGAGGCAAACCCTGAGAAAGTCCAAGCCATCACCCGCATGCAAGAACCAACCGACGTCAAAGGAGTACATCAGCTCATTGGAAAACTCGCAGCCCTAAGCCGCTTCATCAGCAGGCTGGGAGAACGCACACTTCCTTTCTATCAGCTGCTCAGGAAAGGAGAGAAATTCGAGTGGACGGAGGAAGCCCGCCAAGCATTCGCGGACCTGAAAAAGACACTCTCGACCCCACCAATCCTGGCAGTACCCAAGGAACAAGAGAAGCTATACCTCTACGTGGTAGCACGTAGCAGTCTAGTAAGCACAACGCTCGTTGTCGAACGCGCAGAAGAAGGCAAGGTCCAGAGCATCCATAGACCAATCTACTACCTCAGCATGCTCCTGACCAAATCCCAGCAGCGGTACCCGCACTATCAAAAGCTACTACTGGCCATCTTCATGACCTTAAGAAAGGTGTCCCACTACTTCGACGAGCACCCTATCAAAATCGTGAGCAGCGCACCACTCGCTGACATACTCAACAACCCTGGATCAACCGTGCCAGAACCCTCTGTTAGGTAATGTGCTAGGGTTAATAAGTCACTTGCATCATGTTAAAATTTCAAAAGAAAACTTTGAAATCAAAATCAAAAGCAAATTGGGAGAAGGAACCCCCCCAGATGAATTAATTCAAAAGGCCAGATAAAAATCTTCTCCAAAAATTCATGTTAGATTTTTGAAAAGTCTTATAAATGAGTGTGATCACATATCAAGTGATGTGGGACCCACCCCATGCTCATGGATTTTTCAAATATTCAAACAATGCCTTGGAATTAATCAAATATCCCTATTTGAGTTAAAGTTCAAATTATTTGAATTTTAAAAATGTTCAAAATTTATAGGTGGCTAGTATATTATTTGGTGAGGTCATATAAAAATTATGAGCATTTAATAAAATGGTTTGCTATTTTATTTAGCAAAACCAAAACAAAGACAGAAAAGAAAACAGAAAAGAAAATAAAAAGGACTTACCTGGCCGAAGTGGCCCAACTCATCGCCCAGCGGCCCACCAGCCTGGCCCAGCCCGCGAGCTCGTCTGTCGTCTTCTTCAAGCTGCTCGGTGGCGAGCCGAGAGCGCGCGGCGGCCGCCACCGCGACGTCGAGGACGTTCCAGACGTCCCCGAGCCCTATCCTTGCGCCACGGTGACGCCTAGGAGCCGTGCATCCTTCTTCTCCTCTCTCCACAGTCTCTCCCGCCCCCTGTGCGTTTTCCCCAAACCAACCGAGCGCCGCCGCAGTTCGTCGTCGAAGGGAAACGCAGCCAACGCCGGAGCTAGACCAGAAGAGCTTGTCCATCATGAGCAGCGTCGTCGACTTCCTCGATCTGGAGAAGATGGAGGTCTAATCGAGCCCGAGTCCGTCGCCATCCTCGCCATCGTCTTGCCGGAGCCGCCGCACGTCGTCGTCAAATTCGTCGCCTACAGACCCTCCCCGGCCTCGCCATCACCACCAGCACACTCGTGGTGAGCTTCTAATTCCACCTAGCTATCCCAGGGTCTCCCTCCCGTACTCTGTGGCTGTTTGCCATGAGGAACGAAGAGCACCGCCGCCATGAACGACGACGAGGAGGTTCCAGTACCCCTCCGCCACCCCCGTGATGTCCAACGTGCTCCTGGCACCTCCAGGAGTCGTTTGATGCAGCGCTAGCTCAAGCTCTCCCCTCACAACGATTTTTCCGTCGAGCCCGAGCCACGGCCGCAGCTAGGGCACGTCGCCGGCGAGGCTGCAGTGCCCCCCATGGTTCCCCGTGTGCACAGGGTGGTGCGGACGAGCACGGGAAGCCTTCTGGTGGTCTCGGCGTGCAAAATGGTGGACGGGAGCACCATTTCCTTGGACGCCGCCGCGTCTGCGAGTCGCCGCCGACTCTTCGCCGGCGAGATGACGTGGCCGGCGTCGTTAGCACTAACCCCACCCCACTAATGACCCACTAACCCACTGACAACTCGGCCTAGGACACTAACTAATTCCTGGTTAGTTTAAACTAACCGGGTTAGTTAACTAACCCACTGACAGCCTTGGCCCACTCGTCAGCCCCCCCTGACGCCAGCATGAAGTCATGCTGACGCAATAAAGACTTTTCCAGAAATTAAAAAGAATTAAAGAAATTCTAGAAAATCCAGAAAATAGCCCAAACTTTGGAAATTCATAGAAATTTCATATTAAGTCCAAATTGGACAAATAATATATGAAAAATGATCAGGAGAAATAAGCTATCCAAAAATCCAACTTTCAACTATGTTTGAGTTGATTTTAAAATGGGACCAGTAGCATATGTCATTTGATTTATTTGGAATTTATTCAAATTCAATTCAAATGATTTTGCAACTTGGACCATGGAATTATGCTACTTTTCAACCACACTTCAGAGGCATATCATACACATTTCCAAATAATTCAAATTGATCAATCAATGTCACATGTAACTTGGCTAAGTTTGAATTCAAATTGGAGTTTGAATTTGCAATTCAATTTGCAATATACTCCATTTAAATGGAATTGCTTCACACATCAAAGCATATACATCAAGTTTCAACCTTCCATCATGTGATTGTGCATTGTATTTACTTTGCTACCTTGTTTGTTGTTTGTTGAGTAGAGGTGGAACCGGAGCAGGAGGCTGCCCCCTTCGTTGAAGACCCCGAACCCGAACCTCGTCAGCAAGGCAAGCAAACCCCCATTGATCATGTCGATAAAATCCCACTTCCCTCTCATGTCTCACTTATGCATTGTTTAGGATGATTACCATGATGCGTTTCTACCGCATAGATGAACCCATTCCTTTGCATGACCTATCATTTTGTCACAGTAGTAAGCAAACCACAATCCTAGCAAATGTAGGAGTTGATTGATATCATGTGTCCCCTGCAATTGTTACTCCTCTCTAGCTGGTGAAGGCGGCACCAAAAGATCCAAATCTTCTTGCGCTGCGCTACTCTCCAATTCGGGAGAAGGTTCAATAACCTCGTCTAGTTCTATTTTCCTCCCACTCACTCGTTTCGAAAGAAACTCCTTCTCAAGAAAGGATCCGTTCTTAGCAACAAAGACTTTGCCTTCGGATCTGTGATAGAAGGTATACCCTATAGTTTCCTTAGGGTATCCTATGAAGACGCATTTTTCCGCTTTGGGTTCGAGCTTATCAGGTTGTAACCGTTTGACATAAGCCTCACACCCCCAAATTTTAAGAAACGATAATTTAGGCTTCTTGCCAAACCACAACTCATATGGTGTCGTCTCAACGGATTTAGATGGTGCCCTATTTAAAGTGAAAGCAGCTGTCTCTAATGCATAGCCCCAAAATGACATTGGTAGATCGGATAGAGACATCATAGAGCGCACCATATCTAATAAAGTACGATTACGACGCTCAGACACACCATTACGTTGTGGTGTTCCAGGTGGCGTGAGTTGGGAAACAATTCCACAGCTTTTCAAGTGAATGCCAAACTCGTAACTCAGATATTCCCCTCCGCGATCAGATCGTAGAAATTTGATCTTCTTGTTACGATGATTTTCTACTTCACTCTGAAATTCTTTGAACTTTTCAAATGTTTCAGACTTGTGTTTCATTAAGTAAATATACCCATATCTACTTAAATCATCAGTGAAAGTTAGGAAGTAACGATATCCACCACGTGTCGAAATGCTCATTGGTCCACACACATCAGTATGTATGATTTCCAACAAGTCACTCGCCCGTTCCATCGTACCAGAAAACGGGGTCTTAGTCATCTTACCCATGAGGCAGGGTTCACATGTGTCAAATGATTCAAAGTCAAGTGACTGGAAAAGTCCATCAGAATGGAGTTTCTTCATGCGTTTTACAACAATATGACCTAAACGGCAGTGCCACAAGTATGTGGAATTATCATTATTCATTTTGCATCTTTTAGCATCAATGTTATGGATGTGTGAAGTACTACTATCGAGATCCAACAAGAATAAACCATTTACGTCGGGTGCATGACCATAAAAGATATTACTCATAAAGATAGAACAACCTTTATTCTGTGATTTAAACGAGTAACCGTCTCGCAATAAACAAGATCCAGATATAATGTTCATGCTTAACGCATGCACCAAATAACAATTATTAAGGTGTAAAACTAATCCCGAAGGTAGATGAAGAGGTAACATCCCGACGGCGATGACATCGACCTTCGATCCATTCCCGACGCGCATCGTCACCTCATCCCTTGCCAGTCTCCGTTTATTCTGAAGCTCCTGTTTTGAATTGCAAATATGAGCAACCGAACCAGTATCAAATACCCAGGCACTACTACGAGAACTAGTAAGGTACACATCAATAACATGTATATCAAATATACCTTTGACATTGCCAGCCTTCTTATCCGCCAAGTACTTGGGGCAGTTGCGCTTCCAATGACCTTCTCCCTTGCAGTAGAAACACACAGTGTCCGGCTTAGGACCAGCCTTGGGCTTCACAGGAGCGACAACAGGCTTGCCGCCCCGAGCGGCAGCTGACTTGCCACTCTTCTTGAAGTGTCCCTTTTTGGCTTTAGCCTTCTTGAAACTTTTGGTCTTATTGACCATCAACACTTGATGTTCTTTCTTGATGTCCACTTCCGCAGATTTCAGCATCGCGAAAAGTTCATTGAGAGTCTTATTCATGCCTTGCATGTTATAGTTCAGCACAAAGCCTTTGTAGCTCGGAGGGAGCGACTGCAGCACCCTGTCAGTGATTAACTCATCTGGGATCACACATCCCAGCTGAATTAGGCGCTGTATATAGCCTCCCATTGTTACAACATGTTCACTGACAGAGCTGTGCTCCTCCATCTTACATTTATAGAACTTATCAGAGATCTCATATCTCTCAGCGCGGGTCTGAGTCTGAAACATGGTTTTCGGCTCTTCAACCATCTCATAGGCGCCATGATGTTCAAAACGTTTCTGGAGATCAGTATCCAAAGATGTAAGGATGGCACAAGAAACTATAATATGGTCATCTTTGCGTGTCTCAAAGACGTTATGTTCTGCTTCTGGAGCATCGTCTGCAGGTGGGTCACCTAGCGCAGCATCGAGCACATATTGCTTCTTACACCCAGTGAGGATAATCCTCAGGTTGCGGTGCCAGTCAGTGAAGTTTGAACCAGATGATTTTAGTTTTTCTTTCTCAAGGAATGCGCTGAAGTTGAACTGAGCTATGCGGGCCATGATCTACAACATTTTAGCAAAATAAAATTTTAGACTATGTTCATGATAATGAGTTCAGTTTAATCAAATTACTAACGAACTCCCACTTAAATCAACATCCCTCATAGTTGTCTAGTGGTACACGATCCAAATCCACTACACCAAGTCCGATCTTCACGAGAGAAGATGTAGTTTCAATGGTGAACATCAAAATGTTGATCATATCATTCATATGACTCGTGTTTAACCTTTCGGTTCGTTGCGTTCCGAGGCCATATCTGTACATGCTAGGCTCGTCAAGTTAACCAAAGTATTTTTGCATGTGTAAAACTGGCTTACACCCGTCGTATGTGAACGTAGAGTTTACCACATCCGATCATCACGAGATGCTTCAAAACGACGAACTTTTGCAACGGTGCATACTTAGGGAGAACACGTTTATCTTGATATTTAGTGTGAGGGATCATCTTATAATGCTACCGTTGTGCACACGCAAAATAAGATGCATAAAAGGATAAACATCACATGCATAAAATATGTTGACATGGTATAGCCCTTTTATTGCGCCTTGATCTCCATCTTGAACGCACCGACAAGATCTCCATTATGGCACCATCTTGGTATCCACCTTATGGCATCTTGGTTGTCTACACCACGTTGCATCTACAACTATTGCTAACTCATAGCGATAAAGTAATGCAATTACATGGCGTTTGAAGTTGACATGCATGCCATACAATAAATAATTAAGACAACCATATGGCTCCTACCAGTTGCCGTACTCATCGACATGCAAGTCGTGAAACATTACAAAAACATGATCATCTCATACATTACAAATATATCATATGAAAAGTTTGGGCTATACCACATCACAAGAACCCCTGCAAAAACAAGTTAGACGCCTCTCCCTTATTATTTTTCAATTTTACGTGGCTTCTAGGGTTTTGCATAAGAACCGTTCTTACCCTCGAAAAAAAAAACACAACGTTGATATAACAAATTGCTTCTTAATCTCATAAGATCCCTCCTTTGTAAATGTGGTTAATACTATGGTAAGAGCGACTGACACCCGCAGGCCGCATGTGCAATACAAGTTGCACGTCAAGTGCGGAACCGGTCTCAATCCGAAGATTGTAAAGTTGGTCCGGGCCGCTGCATCAAACCATACCGCAAAACCAAAATACACATGGAAGGGTAGCAACAAGAAGATCAACGCCCACAACTCATTGTGTTCTAACCGTACAAAGCATCTACGCATAGAACTAGCTCTGGTACCACTGTAGGAGATTGCGCGATAGAAAAAAAAATTCTCTCACATGCGGAAGCAACATCCAAGATCCAATCTAGAAGATGCTAGTAACGGGGAGAGTAGGTCATCATACCCTCGAAGAACACGCGCGTTGAACGTTTATTTCAACGCAGCTTGGTGAAGTTGTTGGTGAAGTTCGATCCGATCAGCACTGCAAACGAGCAGTACCTCCGGAGGCTTGCACACGTACATCTCGATGACGTCTCCTTCTTCTTGATCCAGCAAGCAAGAAGGAGAAATAGATGGGATCGATTCCAGCAGCACAACGGCGTGGTGGTGGATATGGTGAAGAGTTTCCCGCGGGCAGGGCTTCGCCAAGCGATGCACGTGAGGGAGGAGGAGGTGTGGAAGGACTTGGGTATGCTTGATGAGCCTCTCCCCTCTCTTATATAGGCAAGGAGGTTGTAGCCACTTCAATTCCCAAGTGAAACCTCCTTCTCTCATTAAAAAGATGGTAACACCTTTCTTTTAAGAGTGGTAACCCTCCCATTGAAGGGCTTCCCATTTATTGGCATAATAAACCAAGGAGGGCTGGTCACATGGACTATTGGACCACCCTTGGTCATCCAAAACAGGTGGGGCCCATAGTGGGACCCTCCGGAACCTTCTAGAACATTCTGACACTGCCGAAAAAATCCCGAACTTTTCCGGAACCCTGAAATCAACTTGCCTTATATAAATCTTTACCTCCGGACTCTTCCGGAGCTCCTCGTGATATCTAGGATCTCATCCGAGACTCCGAACAATATTCGAACACCATTAATAAAATTATCCCAGAGCTATTCTAGCGTTACCGAGCGTTAAGTGTGTGACCCTACGGGGTCGAGAACGTGCAGACATGATCGAGACATCTCTCTGATCAATAACCATTACAGGGACCAGGATATCCGTAATGACTCCCACACATTCAACGAAGATCTTTATCGATTGAACCACTATGTCGTGGACTACTATAATCCGTACACAATTTCCTTTGTCACACGATATTTTACTTACCCGTGATTCGATCGTCGGTATCGCTATACCTAGTTCAATCTCGTTACCGGTAAGTACTCTTTACTCGTTCTGTAATACAACATTCTCTGTGACTAACTCATTAGTCACGTGCTTGCAAGCGTTACCGAATGTGCATTACCGAGTGGGCCCAGAGTATATCTCACCGTCACACGGAGGGACAAATCCCAGTCTTGATTCATGTAATTCAACAAGTACTTTCGGAGATACCCGTAAGACATTTTTATGATCACCCTGTCACGATGTGATGGTTGATGTCCCCAAAGTATTCTTCCGGTACCCGGGAATAACATAATCTCATGGTCTAAGAAACATGATACTTGACAATAAAAGGCATGACAATATAAACTTAATGAAACGATCAATATTGTTATGCTTAGTTGGGTCTGTCCATCACGTCATTCTTCTAATGACATGATCCCATTAATTAATAAACAACTCAGTTTCATGGTTAGGAAACCATAACCATCATTAATTAACGATATAGTATAGTAGAGGCTTACTAGGGACGCGGTGTTGTTTATGCAACCACACATGCATTATGTTTCCGGTTAATACAATTATAGCATGGAAAATAAACATATATCATGAACACGGAAATATGATAATAACAATTTTATTATTGCCTCTAGGGCATATTTCCAACACCTTAATCTCCCAAAATTCCTTTTGGCCCCGTTTGTAGCGGGATGGTAGGACAAAAGATGCTGTGCAAAGTTCTTATTGCAAGGCACGTACAACTACCCTGGGATACACGCTTGATGTTTGATATTTGCCTAGATGATCCTTTCTTTTCTGTGAGCCTTGCCCGTGTTAGAATCTATTACATGTTCGTTCTCATCCAAGCAGCGCCCAACCATCCATCTCCCTAGCCTACAGTGTTTTCTTTCCTGCTGGTTACTAGTTGTTTACTTTTGCTGTTTTACTTTTGCTGTGTTACCACCACCATCACCACTATTATCACCACCACTACTACCACCGTATCACAGTTGCTACTAATACCTTTGTGCAAGCAAGTGTTTATTTCAGGTGCGTTTGAATTGACAACTCAATTGTCAAAGCCTGTACGTATTCTTTGTGTCCCCAAGTGTCGAATCAATAAATTGGGTTATCTTGCCCGTGAAGACTATCTCGATCCCTACAGTTGAGGGTTATCAGTGCTCAAAGTCGAAAGGGAGAGGATTAGTTTGACTTGTGCCTGACTAGTGGTCTGGGGATGAGTCAAAATAAGATTTCGAAGGATACCAAGTGTGAAGTTTTAGTAGATTGAGTTCTCAATTAAACTATATAGTATTTTTATTCTCTAAACCCATCTCCCACTTCTTGCACGCAAACACCATTTGGAGACATTTGAGTCACGGACAGCGAGAGCACTTGCACCTTTATGTTCTTACTTTCCTAGTTTCAATACTAGATATAGACTCTTGCTTGTTATTGTCTTGACTTGAATTGCATATCTTACTTGCTTTACTTTGAAGTTCTTATATATGTGGTAGCATGTCACCACAGAAAGTATTTGTGTTATCATTTACCTACCCGAGGACGAGCAGGAATTAAGCTTGGGGACGTTGATACGTCTCAAACGTATCTATAGTTTCTGCTTCTTCCATGCTTATTTGTGTGATATTGCTATGTGTTTTGCTACACTTTTATACCTTCTTACACATATTTGGACTAACCTACTAACTCAGTGCATCCAGTGCCAGTTTCAGACTGCTGATGTCTGTGAATTGCAGGTTTATACCCGTATTTACAATGCCCAAAAAATTCCAATAAAAATATATAAAAAATCAGCGTTCAGAAAACTTCGAAGGACAAAAGGGCAGCTGGAGGGCCCCCACCCCCCTCCCACGCGGCCAGTGGGCACGGCCCCACCCCTGGCCGCGCCAGGAGGCCGCTTGGGAGGAGGGCACCTCCCCTGGTGCCCCCTTCGGCCTATATTTACCCCTCGGTACAAAAACCCTGAAAAAGACCCCGCATCACGAATTTCACCTCTGTTCTGCCGCCGCCGCGATCCCGAGATCGGGATCGCCAAAAGACCTCGTCCCGGCACCCGGCCGGAGGGAGGATTGATCTCCGGGAGCTTCTCCACCACCATGAGCGCTTCCCGGATGTGATGTGAGTAGTCCCCCTTGGACCATGGGTCCATGACCAGTAGATATGTGATGTCTTCTCTCCAATCTTGTGCTTCAATTCTTAGCCCTTGTGAGCTGCCCTACATGATCAAGTCACCTATGTAATCTTTCTGCTGTTGCTATGCTAAGTTTGCTGGGATATGATGGATTATGAGATTATGTTCAGACCGTGATGAGTTATGTATTTGGTTCTCCTTTTATATTTTGTTCTTGAGTAATTCTTGCATGTTCTCCGTTGCTTTTTATTGCTTTGGCCAAGTAGTAGATTGTAACTCCAAGAGGGAGTGTTATGCTTGATTGTGGGTTCATGCCCCCTGATGACAAGCTTGAGTGACAGAAACATGATACTAGGGGATGTGTTGTTGCCACCAGGGAGAAAACAACGGTGCTTGTAACCGCGGTTGCAAGGATTGTTTACCTTACGCAAAGTTTGTTAATGCAGTTGTCTGTTGCTTTGGGTTTACACTTTCGGTGGGGCTTGCAAATTAATACCAGCGAGATGTTCTGGATAGATATCTCAAGGTGGATGATTAGTGAGTAGATGCTGATGAATAAACGGTCTACTTGTCTTGCGTACTGCCCATACGATTGAGCCTCTAACTTTCTTGTGGCATAATTAGCATTGCGGTGCGTTTATAATTCTGTCAATTGCCCAGCTATAATTTGTTCATCCAACTTAGCTTTTTATCGTCTTTTGAGAGAGATACATCACTAGTGAACATCATGGGACACCGGTCCATATTTACACCATTGTTTACACCTTAACTCTTTACTACTTTATTTCCTTTCCATTGCAATCACCACTACTATTTCCCGCTTGTGTTTGATCCGTTGTGAACAACAAGACCGGAGAGATTGACAACCTCTCTGAACTCGTTGAGAGCAAAGTTATTTGTTGTTGTGTGCAGGTCCACGACAACTCCCTAGCTAGAGGTAATTTTTGGTGCAGTTGCCACCTACTTGCAGAACTTGGAGTCCTACTGGAGACAAACCTTGGTATCTTCACCTAGGGAAATTTGTTGTTGTCTATTTCTCAACCTTCCACTTGGGTTAGCCAACGAGGAGCACTACTTCAGTGTCATCAGTCTCGTTTAAGACTTCGGAGGTGCCTCTGCATTTATGTTTTGCTTTACTTATGGGGGCAAGTGATGGGTGTAGATAACACCTCCTCGTTGGTTACCCCAAGTGGAAGGTTATGATGTAGATAGCAACAAATTTCCCTCAGTAAAGATACCAAGATTATCAATCCAGTAGGATTCCGGAGTCAACAAGTAGGTGGCAACAATGCCATCAAGAAGCGCAAGTGATGTCTAGAAGGTAAACATGAATGTTCACACAATCTTCTTCTTCAAGGAATACTTGCAACATGCTCAACTCTCACATGACCAATCTTTGGATAAGTCCATCAATAACACCTTGATCATCACATAATCTTCTCCTTTCAACCTTGAAGTTAACATATGATCTTCAAGCATTGCCAATGGACAAATCTTAAAGTATAACTCAAGCAAACCATTAGTCCATAAGGATTGTCATCAATTAACAAAACCAAACATGAGGGCACATGCCCTTTCAGTAGGCATCGAAATTTCTAGGTCGCATGGAGGCCGCTTCGCGCACGACTTCGACGATGACTTGTTCTTCAACAGCGGCACGACATAGATCGATGCATCTTCGATTGGGCGTGGATCAACAAATATCGCAATAACACGTCAACTTGGAGGAGGTCGCGGTGACAGCAGGCAAAGCCAAAGTGGAAAAAAGGTCGGTAGAGGCGGCGACAAGGGCGGTGGGGTCTACGATATCGTAAGAGGGTTGGTCCATGACGTGGCCAGCGATGACCGAAAGCGTGGGATGGCATCTGGCGCGTGAAGGCGAACGTGGTGGTTGGTTTGCGCGTTCTTATGTTTTGTGTTTGCAACAGCAATGTTGCCACTGCAAATACACGACATTAGCCATCATTTTTTTGGGCCGCTTAAAAACTAAAACCATATTTTTTTTTCTATTTTGGACAATGATCGGAGATGCATTTTTTGGCTCCAGGTAAAAAATATGGTTATGCCCTACATGTTTTAATGTAATTTGTTATGCTCTACATTTTTTGAGACAATTGGTTATGCAGTACAATAAAACATTTGTTGAAGATACTCACAAATTCTAAAAAAAAAGAGGTAGAAAAATACTCAAAAGAAGAAACGCATTGGCCCAACCCTTGATGGTCTGACCCAATAACACTATCTAACATTCTTAAGAAGTTGGTCCCAATTCTCTCAACATGCAAGGTGTCCACCTCACCATCCCACTAAGCCAATCATTTTAATTTCCTTTCCCACTAGGCCATGCAAAGTATGCCACATAAGGGAGCTCCCATTAACTTCACATGCACATGCAACTTATCACATATAAATATTAACTTTCTTTTGCACTTAAATTTATAAGTGTCTTTTTTATAGAGAATCAAATTATAAGTTACCTCATATTTTTCTATGCGATGTTTTTTTTATGTATGCACATATGTTATTGCTATCATTGTAATATGTTTAATCAAATGTGATGTCTCCACTGTGCCTACTCAACATTTTTTTTATCTCATATCATCTCATTGATATATTGTGAAGGTAAAAAAATTTAAAGACACTCATTTTTTATTTATCATCAAATTTTGTTAAAAAAATTCTTATATTTTGAGTCTAACAATATTAATTTCAAAGAAATTATAATAAACTTATATTATGTTTCATAATTTTTTCAATATTTAAAAATATTAAATTATTTATTAGCAGTTCTCGCACCAACGCGACGGGTATCATCTAGTTTTAGATAAGGTGGGACGACCAAGACTTGACCTAACTCCGAATCTCTCCTCCCATCCCACTATTCCGTCCCTTCCTGCCGCCGTTCTGATCCAGGTTCGCCACCGGTAGATCTGTGTCAACTTGCTTCGATTTTGATCCAAATTGTTCCTTATTTCCTTTGAATCTACTACTTCTGACCCGCACAGGAGAGAAGGATCATACTAAGTAGATCGTCGGAGATGAGCGGCGGCATCAGGCGGTTCGTGAACCTGGGGGTGTATGACCGGCGTAGACGCGTCTATTCGCTCCGGCGCTTGGATCTCTCCAAGATCGATTTTTTTCACCGGACGGCAGAAGAGGCGGCCGCGCGTGCCAAGGTGCTGCCAACACTTGCGCCCGGCAAGGCCTGGGCGCCAACCAGGAAAAGAAGTTGCAAGGCCTCTTTGGCGGCGGCAGAGGCGGCGGCGCCCAAGATCAAGTCGCCAAAAATCCAGCTGGTCGTGAGGCCGCCGGTAGTCTCGTCCTCCTTGCCGACCAGTCGTACCATTCATTTCTTCCCCACAGCCTCGGAGAACAAGGTCATCTTGGGGAATCGCGCGAACAACCTGTTCCGCTTCGACATGCGCGAGCACTGCCGCTGTATCGATAACATGCCAAACTTCCACGAGCACAAGGGCAGGCCGCTCGCCATTTCCGTTCCCCCGTCCGCCTTACACCTCCATGATGGAGAAGATGCAGGCGACCTCTACATCATCGATGGGGTCCTCCATCCGGACAGGGCTGTGGCGCGGCCGCAGTTCGAGGCCCTGGTGTGGAGGGGGCACCGCCCGTCCGCTGCAGCTCACAGGTCCTGGCACTGTGACATCCTCCCGCTGCCACCGTGGATCATCCACCACAAGCATGCCTTTGTGCACGGCCATGCCCTTGTCGGCGGTGACACCATCTGCTTCTCCATCTCCGGCGCAGAGGGCGCCGGCACCTACTGCTTCCACACCGTCACTCGCGAGTGGAGCAAGGCTGGCGACTGGATCATGCCATTCGATGGCAAGGCGGAATACGTCCCGGAGCTTGGGCTTTGGTTCGGCGTCTCACAGAGCCTCCCCTTCGCTGTCGACCTCTCTGGCATTGTCAGAGGGGAGAAACCGCTGCCAGAGAAGTTGCGGGTCTGGGAGGATGATGACCTGCCAGAGGACTGGCAGCCGAGCACATTGTGTGACTCCGAGGTCATCAGCCTCGGTTCAGGCAGGTTAATCGTTGCTGACTTCTTTGATAACATGAAATTTGACAAGGACAGCAACGAGATGGTTTCCGATGGGCAATTTGCCCTCTTTACTGGTATGGAGGTAGTGTATGGCAATGGGAATGGCAAAGGCAATGGAAACAATGGCAGAAATGGAACCAAGAAAGACGATAGCAACTGCAATAGTGGCAACAATGGCATAGGCAAAGAGGATGGCAACAATGGCATAGGCAAAGACGATGGCAACAATGACAGTGGTGGCAGCAATGGCAGAAAAAGCAAAGGGATGATTCGTGGCCTGCGTATGATTAAGCACAAATCTTTTCGTTACATGTTCAAAAAGCGACTGAGAATCGAGGCGGTGCTCTGAATGATTCAGTAAGTCATTTTGACTTGCTGAACTCCAGCTAGTGTTTTTGACTATATGTGTGCAAGCATGCTGGGACTTAAGTTATTAGGTTTAAATAAGACACATGATTAAGGTAGATGATGGACGTAAAAAAAATGTGAGCAACAGATGACCCATGTTAGAGGTCCACTAGTTTAACACACCCATGCACGTAAGAATTCTCGATGGCCAACAAACGAACGGCGTAACAGTTTGCAACTAGACTAAATGCTTCAAATAACTTTCAGAGGAGTGAGGCATTTTGGAGCTCAGGCTCCATGGAGGCCGCTGCTTTTTTGAAAATTTCAAATTTCTCGATTGCAAAAATTCTTTAAAAAATGCAATTATGTAAGGATGTAATGTACGTCTGTGTAAAAATTCATGATGAAATATCTTGAATTGTAGCCTGTACAAAAAAGACAAATTCATGACCTCGACAAATGAATAGTATCATGTGTTAATAAGCTCTAGATTTTTTTTGCACAACCCTCATTTTAACGCATTTTGTCCAGAAAATTTACATACTTGTGCATTATAGATGTATACCTGTATTTTTTTTTCATTCTTTTTTGAAACATAGAAATATGAATTTCCAAGTCTGATATTGTAGGCCTCCATGGAGCTCGGGATCCAAAGTGCATTTTCATTCACGAGATCAATAACCTGAGATACATCTTTTAACAACTGTCGTTGGTCCCACTAACTACATTGTCATAATATCAAAACATCAATTAGGAGTAAATGCATTTTTAATCTTTTTTTAGTGAATTGATAACAATATGATTAGAGCATGTCAATAAGAAATACAAGTTGAAATGCCATGCAAACTATTTAGCATAGAAAGCGTCCCCTTGATGTATGCATATAATAGAGTGATTTCTTTTGAATGTAATATACATACAACAAAAAGTCTCCCCATATGTAAATAGCAAAGTGCAATGATATGAGTGAAGCATATGAACTAAGATGATCATTGCACAAGAACCTATCATATGATCTCAGGAAATAAAAATGTCAAGCATATATCACATGAAGGCAAATGAGGATGTGAGCAAATAATTATGCAAGACATATGAGTAACAATGGCATGATGTAAAAAAACATGCAACAAGGCATATGAAAAACATCAAGTCAACGATAGCCGTAAAACACATAGTAGATAATGTGGCTCACATCTACAGAAAGGTAAATACTTAAAAGTACCAACAAGCCACAAACAAAAACTCTCACAATGGCTTGCAACCTAACCAGCAAACGAGCCTTAATAGAACTCTTCTCCCCTTTTGGCACCAAGACACAAAAAAAGGGAAAGGCGATGCTAGCGTGGCTAAACGACCGGAGGCGCGCTCGCCGCATCATCATCATCATCAAAGCGCTAGTTGGCCAACGGGAAGGAGACCTCAGAAACCTCACTATCACGGTCCTCTGTTCCAGGAGCAGGAGGCACACCCTTCTTCTCAGCCCTCTTAGACTTGTAGGCACGATGCTCGGCCCTGATGCGGTTGCTATCCCTGACTTGTTTTTTCTGGATGGACTGACGGAGCTTGAACAAGTTGGCCACGATCTTGAAGAGTGACTTCTTCTCGCGGCGCGCGAAGGCGCAGGAGCATCAAGAGCAGAAGCAGGGCCACGCTGGTGAGGAATCCGGGCAGAAGAGGAAGAACCACCACCAACATGGGTAGCACGGGCAGCTGCCCTCGGGTTATGCCCCTTCTTGGGCGGAATATACAGAGCAGGAACAAGAGGGCGATAGTTCAGATCTCTCTTGGTCAAGGTGACATGGTAGATGGAAGGACCAACCTCTGAACAGGGGCAAACTGACTCAATCAAGGCCTGGATGAGGGGAGCATAAACGAGTGACTTCTGGAGACGCACACACTCCCTCGTCTCATGAAACATAGTATCCAGAACATCAACCTTCTTGCCCTCACTGATCATCATGAACAAGTCAAACATAG
This sequence comes from Bromus sterilis, assembly GCA_950022295.1. NCBI lineage: Eukaryota > Viridiplantae > Streptophyta > Magnoliopsida > Poales > Poaceae > Bromus > Bromus sterilis. The sequence goes on along the minus strand of OX465597.1, from coordinate 21,609,772 downwards.
AGGATCTCAGATTATGGGAGTCACCTACTTTGGGAGTGAGAGAGTACCAGAGAGTGTGACAGATAGCATCATACAAAGGCACCAGGTGCTGAGAAGAACGAACCACGTAAGTCTCCTCAGGATTGAATGGAAAGGCAATCTCATCCTTGGAGTGAGTGAGCTTAGAAATGCCTGCAAAATCAGGATGCACCTCAGAATAAAACTGGTAAGGAATGATCTGAGAGAACTTACTGAACGTAGATGAGAACTTCCTAGTGCCAGACATCCAAGTCAGAGAGCGCTCATCATCACGCTCGAAGAACACGGTGGCATAGAAATGCATCACAAGATCTTCATTGAACGGGCGCGAGAAAGTCGCAAAGGGAATGAGGCCCAAACTTTCCAAACCATCATGCACACCGGGATATAGGTGAGCATTCTCCTGAAGATACCCAACATCCACTTGCTTGAATGGACCAAACTTGGTCTTCTTGGTTGCCAACAGCTAATGATACACATTATGCTGAAACAAAGTCTTGAAGAGGTCATCTGGAACACAGTCTGCCGAACACAGATAGGAAGACACCTACCGATGCTCCCAAACCTGAGTCTTGGACCACTTAGACAATGGATGGTTAAGCGGGTTGACAGGAGCTGCATGCTACTCATTGATAAGAGGAGATTCATCCTCCTCATCTTCCTCATCCTCCTCATCATGCTCAGACTCATACTCGACATCGGAATCATCTTCCTCATCACTGGAACTGGTGCCGGGCTCATGTAACACCCCAGATTTCTATCAAACCCGGCGATTCTACCACACTAGCATATTTCTACAAGTTCTGAGACAATTCAAATTTTTGGCAGAACCTCCTTTTTTTACCAATCTTCTACCTAGGGCACCGCTGCCGCCGCCGCCGCCGAGGGCTCCTTTTCCGATCCGCTGCTGGTGGCCGTCTCACCGGGGATTGAGCGTCGTGGTCGAGGATCGAGGCCGGCGTTGCCGCCTGTGTCCCTGCTGTTGTTTCAGCCGCTGGCATGTCTCTAGGTAATGGTGTGTTGCCCAGTTCAGGGTTGATCCAACGCATCATTCTGCTCCACTGAATTAGAGGCAAGTACATGGTGTGGTTTTCTTATGTTTTCTACCATAATTAGTTCTTCCTGGTTTGGTTTGACCATTCGGTATTTTCTGCATTCATGTTTCTGAGTTTTCCTAAGTCGTATGTCCAGCTTTCACACTTCATTTCATGACTTGGCCGACTCTCCCGGTAAACTACCGTTGTGGATAGTTCACCTTGTCATTTCAGAGTTCAGTTTAAGCATCGGTCGGCTCTTCTGGCAGTTGCCGTTGTGAAGGGTCCACCATGTTGTTCAGCGTTCTGCCTAGGCATATGTCGACTTTTCCGGTGTTCACAGTTGTGAAGGATCCGCTATGTCTATTTTAGTCTCCGATGAGAGAACGACACGGGATGTGTCTATTCCGGAGAGTCCCAATTGAGATAGTTCATTTCAAGAAGGTGTTGTGGTCGAGTTTCGTATTTATGTACTCTCTGAGTTTCCTTTCTATAATTTCATGATTTATGCTTCAGTAGTAAATGTATTTGGCTGAGTATTATCAATACTCACACTTGTTTCTGTTTGGTTGTCTTTCTATTTGGTTTTCAGGTACTCGAAGTAATGACATGCATGGGCGGGAGTAGTTCACCACCACACATATACCTCACATATTATAGTTGTTTAATACCTCATAGTCATCATTTCAAAACTTATTTGTTGCCTAGAGTCGAACCTTTTGTCTAGTGTGATAATGTGGATGTTTAGAGATTCTTATCTTGTTTATCATGGAGTCATATGTTAACGTCGGTTGCGTGGTGGGACATGTGAACTTAAGTTGATGCTTAGCTATTTTTGTCGAAACTATATGTTGCGGATATCCAAAAAACAAAGGAGGTTCTACAATTTTTTTGAATTGTCTGAGAACTTGTAGAAATATGCTAGTGTGGTAGCATCGCCGGGTTTGATAGAAATCCGGGGTGTTACACCTCAACCATGGGTGCCTTGTGATACGTCTCAAACGTATCTATAATTTCTGCTTGTTCCACACACTTTTATGTGACATGCTACATGTTTTGCTACACTTTCATATCATTTTACACATATTTGGACTAACCTACTGATACGTCTCAAACGTATCTACTTTTCCAAACACTTTTGCTATTGTTTTGCCCTCATTCTTGCATGATTTGGAGAAAACTAACCCGGACTAACGCTGTTTTCAGCAGAGCTACCTGTATGGTTTTATTGTGCGCAGTAAAATGGATTTTTGGACGTCTCAGAAAATTCCCAGAAAAAACACAGAAAATCCACGCACCCGAGGGGCCATTGTGCCAGAAGTGGGACCAGAGGGCAGCCAAGGGGGCCCCAGGCGCCCCCTGGCACGGCCAGGGGTGGGGCCGCGCCCTCTAGCCACCTGGGGGCCTCCCCCCTCCTCTGGTGCCCTACCGAGGCTCCTATTTATTCTCGTGCTGGAGAAACCCCGAAACCGAAGTCGTTTTCCCAATTCACGTCGCGGAGCCGCCGCCACCCTCTGTTCTTCTCCGGGAGGGCTAATCTGGAGGCTGTTTTGGCCTCCGGTGAGGGGAGATCATTGCCATCGTCATCATCATCACCACTCCATCCTCCCTCCATGACTTCTCCATCCATGTGTGAGCAATTCCCTGCTGTAGGCAAAGGGGATGTAGGGATTGGATGAGTTAGATCATGTAATAGTTTATCAGATTGTTGGGGGCATGTTGCCTATCATCTGGATTGTTGTTTATCATCTTTGCTTCAACTTGTTGCTCTTAATGCTTGTCACTTTGGCCCCGAGTGCCATGATTTCAGATCTGAACTCTATGTGTTTGCATGAATATATTTGTGTTCTTGATCCTATCTATGAGTTGTATGCACCTGTTATAGTCCGGAACCGGCGATCCGAAAGGTGACAACTTGGGACACCAAAGGGGATGGATTATAGTTTGAGGATTCCATGTATCCATTGCTTGTTAATGCTTTGTTCCGGTGCTCTTTGACAGGAGCACCTTAATCTCCATAAGTTCCTTTTGGCCCCGTTCATAGCGGGATGGTAGGACAAAAGATGTTATGCAAGTTCTTATTGCAAGCACGTACAACTACCTATGGGGTACATGCCTGATGTTTGATTTATGCCTAGGTGATCATTGCTTTTCTGTGTGCCTTGCCCCAACTTAAATACATGATGTGTCTTATCCATGCAGCGCCCAACCATCCATCTTCCTAGCCTACAGTGTTTTTAATTCTGCTGGTTACTAGTTGTTTACTTTCGTTGTTTTACTATTATTGTTTTACCACCACTATCTCCGTTGCCACCATCACTTCCATATCGCAGTTACTATTAATATCTTGTTGCAAGTAAGTGTATCTCAGGTGCGGTGGAATTGGCAACTCCACTGTTAAAGCTTGTGGATATTCTTTGGCTCCCCTTGAGTCGAATCTAGAAATTGGGTTATTCTTACTCGCAAAGACTATCTCGATCCCCTGCAGTTGTGGGTTATCAAGCCTGTTTTCTGGCGCCGTTGCCGGGGAGCAGAGCTTTATTCACAAGTCTACTTGAGGTATTTTACCTGCTGCAATTTATCCGCTATGGGTAAGAGAGAAGACCCCAAGGTCCCGATCTTACCATCCCATACAAGAAAAGGTACTGTTCTGAACACTAGTGCTACACTTGATTCACCTTCAGTTATGAGTAAGTTTGCTTCACCTCCACCACATGATGCCTCTACTGAATCTGTTACTATGTCCGATACTTTTGATGATGCTTCTACTACTCTTGATGATATTGGTTCACTTAGTCACGCTCTTGAGAAACAGATCTCTGCTGCTGCAAAAAAATCTGGAATTGAAATTCCTGATACTTTCTATCCTTTTGATGGAACTTATACTTACCCCGATTTGAGTAAAATCAAGGAGAGACTCCTCGATGATGATTATATTATACTTGATGATGATTTATGCAGGGAACTAACAGAGTTTCTTGACTCTGACCCTGATGCTATTAAGAAGCTTCTCGAAAAACACTCCCTGAAGAACAAGACCGTTGCTGATCCTAAATTTGCTACATCTCCTATATGCATCAATGATCCTGATTATAATTTCTATGTTGATCTTTCCCTTATATCTATGTTTGAATCTGACCCCTTTTATGGCAGAGAAAATGATGTTGCTATTGCACACCTGACCAAACTCACTGAGTTGGGTGGCTTGTTTACTACAGATGAAAAGATACGGAACTTCTATGTTACTAAGCTTCTTCCTTTCTCTTTAAAGGAAGGTGCTAAAGCGTGGTACGATGCGTTACCATGTGGTTCCATTAGGAGTCCTCAAGACTTAGCTCACTCTTTTGTTGATAAGTACTTTCCTCCTCATATGCAACATGCTGCTTTACTAAGAATTTATAACTTTAAACAGTTGCAGGATGAGAACCTCCCTAAAGCTTGGGGGAGGTATTGCAGTCTGATCCAGGCTAGACCGGGACATGGAGTCCCTAAGAATGAATTAATTGATATATTTTATGCTGGTCTAACTGATGAATCTAGATCCTATTTGGATAGTTGTGCTGGGTGTGTTTTCAGGAAAAGAACACCGGACGATGCAGAAGAATTAATGGGCAAGATTGCCAAGAACCACGAAGATTGGTCCGTCCCTGAACCACCTCCACCACCAAAGAAAAGGGGCATGCTTGTCCTAAGCCCCGAAGATATGCAAGAAGCAAAGAAGTCTATTAAAGAGAAGTGTATTAAAACTGAAGACGTGATGAATCTACCCCCATTGAGAAGTTGTGTGAGCCGACCACTCATCCTCCAATGGTAGAGGTACACTCTCTTTTAGATTTCAATGCAAGTGACATTCCTCATGGTAAGCCTCCTGATCAATGTTTAGATGAGCTTGATAATTTTATTATGAAGCAAAATCACTTTAATGAGAGGATACAAAGTCAGTTGCATGATAATTCCCTTGCTATAAAAAGTTTGCTTGATGTTCTAGGTAGAACAGTTAATGATGTTAAATGTCTTGTGAAGAATTTTCATATGGTTCAAACTCAGCTTGATCAAATTTCTAATGTGCAAAAAGATTTGCTTGCTAATAATGCCAAACAGGATATACAGGCCTTCGGGATTAAAACCGGAGGAGGAACTAGCACTCAAGATCCTCTCTATCCGGAGGGGCAACCGAAGAGGATTTAGCAAGATTCTCAAATACATGAAGAAGAAATTGTTAGCTCTCCGAAGAAGAAGAAGAAGCACAAAGAAGCTGACAATTCCAATGATCCAGATAGTATATCTACCTCTGACGCTGAGACTGAAGACGGTGCTGAGCTTGAAAAGGATGGTGAAAAGGATGATCCACCTGAAGTTCGAGAAGAAGAAGCACCCGACAAACGCAAGAAGTACACTAGAGAAGATTTTATCGCAAGAAGACATGGGAATGAACGAGAACCATGGGTACAGAAACCCATGCCCTTTCCAAGTAAGTCTCTCAAAACTAAAGAAGAAGAACATCACAATAAGTTTTGTGAGTGGATGAAACCTCTTTTTCTTCAAATTCCTTTGACTGATGCTATTAAGTTACCTCCTTATTCGAGATATATGAAAGATATTGTTACTAATAAAAGAAAAGTTCCTAATGAAGCAATATCTACTATGCTTGCTAACTATTCTTTTAGTGGCAAGATTCCTGAGAAGCTTGGTGATCCAGGTATACCCACCATTCCTTGCTCCATAAAGAATAATTATGTCAGGACTGCTTTATGTGATCTTGGAGCAGGAGTGAGTGTTATGCCCCTTTCTCTTTACAAGAGATCATGTTTAGAAAAACTAATGCCTACAGATATCTCTCTTCAGATGGCTGACAAGTCAACAGCCGTTCCCATTGGTATTTGTGAGGATGTTTCCGTGGAAGTTGCTAATTGTTTCATCCTTGCTAATTTTGTTGTGCTTGACATGCCCGAGGATGGTAGCATGTCTATTATTCTTGGTAGACCTTTTCTTAACACCGCAGGTGCTATTATTGATTGCAATAAAGGAAAGGTTACTTTCAATGTGAACGATAAAGAACACACGGTGCATTTTCCGAAGAAGATTGACAAAATGCATGGCCTTAACTCAATAGAGAATATCGAGACCGTGAAGATTGGAGAATGGGATTGTCCTCTACATGTGCACCACAAATACAAAAACATCATGGTGGGGACAATATCCATTAAAGTAAAGGTACCATGAATGCTTCATAGTAAGTGAAACTTTTTGCTTTATGTATTGCTAGTTTGGTAGTAGGACTTGATCAACCTTGCTATTAAATGAGTTTTATATGAGTATAAAGTAGAGGTTGTTATGTTTGCATTTCTTTTAGCTTTTATTCTCATTGCTGTACTAAGTTTATATGTTTTTGAAACTTCATAACTCTAATCACTACTCCAAGTTTTCAGAAAGTTTCGCAGCTTTTTGAACTTCAAATTTTTTTTCAAAAGCGAAGTTGCTAGAAAAATTCCAGAAAAATTATATTAAAAATTTCCATGCCGAGAGTGACCCAGAGGCACCTGGGGCTGACCAGGGGGGCCACCAGTGGCCCAGCCGACCAGCTGGCGCGACCTGGCCCCTGGCCACACCCACAGGGCGCCTGGGGCCCACAGGCCCCACCTCCAGGTATGTATTATTCCTCCTCCTTCCTCTCTCTCTCCAAAAACACGAGTTCTGCTCCAGTTCTTGCGTTCTTGCTGTTCTTGGAGGCGATTTTCGATCTCTCTCTACAGCCCACCGCTCGAGCTGAGATTTTGAGCAAATACTCCCTGGTATGTAACTCCTTCATCCCTCCAATTAGATTTTTGATTGGTGGCCTCATTTGTGAGTATTTAGTAGCTCTTGGTGCTGTTCATATGAGCTTGCATGCATGTGTAGAAATTTATTTTCCAAGTTTTGATGCAAGTTTATGCCTTAGGTAAGTGAGTAGAGTAGTTTGCCTCAACTCACCTTGTTTAAATCCTTGTTTTTGTGAATTGTTTTTTCTTTCAGAAATGAGTTTCTTTGGAAAAGCTAAGGGGTGGCTTGGGAAAAAGAAGCCCGAGCGCTCCGATCGAGTCACTAGAGCTGCAGCTTCACCCTCAGCAGTTAGGGTGAGCTACAATGAAGATCATGTGCCCCTTGAGTTATTGGAAGAGACAAATCCAGCATGCGCAATGATGTATCCGTGCGATGATTTTCTTACAGCTGCAGGAATTAAGGAGGAATTCTATGGCCTTTGTGCCAATGCAGGTTTGACACGGCTAGCTTTATGCCGTGTGGTACAATACAAAAAGCTTACCTCCTGCTTTGTTAACAGTTTTTTGTTATAACCATGATGCTGGAACCGTTGAGTTCAAACTTTATAATGATCCGATAACCATGCATTTGGCACAGTTTTGTGATATAATAGTTGTGCCGAACGTTGGTTAGACAACGAAGATGACCATGCAGCCTTCCGGGCTGAGGACCCTCTTCAACTCCCTTTGTTGCCAGGACGAGACCGACATTCGGCGTACGAAGGTTTCCAGCATTCTGTTTCCACACCTCATGTATTTTTGCGTATCTTGTTGCTAGAGGGGTGTTAGCTCGTGACAACACGAGCAATGGTTCTGCACCAGATTTCGCTATTTATGCGGATGCCCTCTCTGATAAGAATGAGTATAATGTGGGTGCCTTGATTGCTCGGCGCCTTGTTACGAACAGTAACAACGGAGATTTATATGGTGGCGTTTACGCCACACTTATCCTTGAGTCTCTTGAGCGCACCCCGCATCCTGATGATGTTCCCTTTTCATACGCGAGTCTCGATCTTGCGGCCATGAAGAGGCATAAGTTTGTTACCATGACTTCCCAGTTTGGTAACCTTGATTATATTTTGAGGTTTGAAAGGACCATTACTCGTGAGATCCGTCTAGCTGCACCACTTTTGTTTGATAACACTCGCAGGAACGGATGGTCCTTCAACGAAATTCAGTTTGATGAGTTCATGGCTAATTACCAGCCGCATAACCCCATGGAGGGGTTTGTGCCCGATGAGGAGGAGCATGGTGAGTTCCCACCTTTTCACGGAGAGACCTTCACCGAGCATGGCGAGGGATCTTCTTCCGCTTGGAGCGCAGGGCCTTCCTCATGGGAGGACCCGAGGACTTCGGTGTACGCACCGGAGGGCATATACGACTCCTAGACTTATCATTACCCCAGAGCAGGAGTCTCCTAGGGGCAGTAGCTGCTACCAACTTAGGCCAAAAGCCTAAGCTTGGGGGAGAACGTTCCCTTCTCACCTTTCCATTGTATTATCCGTTTTATTTTTATTTTTTTGCTCACTTTGATCTTTTCGAAGTTTTTTCCCATTCTTCTTTGTTCTTTTATTTTGCAAAAACAACAAAAAGATTTCTCCTTTCTTTTTCTTTCGCTAAATCTTTGAAAAATCCAAAAATATTTTCTTTTCTCTCTTTAGTTTGCTTTGTTGCAGAGTTCAGCTCGACTCCGTGATGGCATTTTCACTTGATTATATTTTCCTACTTTCAATCGTGCAAGCGACAAGGCAGTTATGACGAAGATCGACGAAAGGGAAGCAACAAGGAAAACCAGTATGAACTCTTTTTGTTTCTACTTTTGTACATATGCTTGTACTTATCATTTAGAGACCAGCTTGTAGCGACATAGAGCTATGTTCACAATGCTTTCCCAGTGTTCATGCTTTCCTTTTGGCTAATCCCAAATAGCTAGAGTACATAATGTGTTATTGAAATGATTTACATGCATTGCATTGTTCATAGTTTAGCATACTAAAGTGGTATTTCCCTTTGGAGAATTGTTGGATTGACTTGGCACATGCTTACACATGTTTATGACTGAAGAGTCTACTATGCCTTGATGATCTGTGAATTTCAGAATAGTTATATCATTTTTTATGCCCAATTCAATGTTACTTTGTCGCTCTGCATGATTATGACTGTTATTGCTCTCTAGTTGGTCTCTTCCCAGTCTTTTGCTAGCCTTCGCTCGCATTAAGCGGATTTCTGCTTCTGCATCCCAAATCCTTGAAACCAGTTTTTCCATATGAGTCCACCATACCTTCCTATGTGGTATTTATCGGCCATCCTAACGAAGACTTTCTTGTACCATCTTGAAATTATTCAAAAGAACTCCTATGTTGTGCCTCTGTTTTAGCTCATGAGGAAGTAGTAGGTAATTCATGACCGTCTTATGTTAGACATGTTTTATTCCGGGATTGCATGTCTAATCTGCAAACCCCTAATACGAGGAGAGACTGGCATGAGTGCGCCCAACTCACAAAAGATAATCACAACCAACAAACCCTCCTTCACGCTTTGTCTATGAGAAATCAGAAAACTTTGGGAGTGATAAACAAAGTAGATTAAGGGGATCTGATCGTCTCCATCTTGGGAGCCGTTCCTCGAAACATGTCTAGCGTAAGAGGTGATTGAGTTGTCTACTAGCATTCGTTGACGAAGCATGCACCTCCCCAAAACACTTTTTATCCCTGTTTGCAAAACCAAGAGCTCTGGTACATGTTTAGTCTTTGCTTCCGACCACGGGTTTTCAACCTTCCCATCAAACTCCACGGTTCGAGAGTCTCCACCGTCTTTCTTCAAAGCACCAACTAGGAGAGCATAATTGTCATTCTGAGTGTAATGTGCATTGTCCCAAAGTACTACATTGTCTTTTGCATGATTGTGGTATTAATTATTCTGAAGTTCTTAGTTCTAGTCTCCTTTAAAACTCCAGAGGAGTTTCTGCATTTATGTTTTGCTTCACTCATGGAGGCTAGCAAAATACCACTCTAGTATGTTCAAGCTTTCTGTATTGTAATCCTGTCTTGATTTTCAGTAGCATTTTATTTACTTTTAGTTGTTTGTGATTGATCACTTGAAAGAGGATTGCTTCGTGCATTGTCCTCATAGCATTGTTTTGATACTTGCTAAATTCTTTTCGTAGTACATGCTTATATACATTTATTGAAGCAAAAGAGTTTGTCAAAGTTTTCTTTGTCGCGTTCAGTTCGTTGTACTGAATTGCTTGAGGACAAGCAATATGCTAATCTTGGGGGAGTTGATACGTCTCAAACGTATCTACTTTTACAAACACTTTTGCTATTGTTTTTCCCTCATTCTTGCATGATTTGGACGAAACTAACCCGGACTAACGCTGTTTTCAGCAGAGCTGCCTGTATGGTTTTATTGTGCGCAGGAAAATGGATTTTTGGACGTCTCAGAAAATTCCCAGAAAAAACACGGAAAATCCACGCACCCGAGGGGCCATTGTGCCAGAAGTGGGACCAGAGGGCAGCCAAGGGGGCCCCAGGCGCCCCCTGGCGCGGCCAGAGGTGGGGCCGCGCCCCCTGGCCGCCTGGGGGCCTCCCCCCTCCTATGGTGCCCTACCGAGGCTCCTATTTATTCCCGTGATGGAGAAACCCCGAAACAGAAGTCGTTTTCCCAATTCACGCCGCGGAGCTGCCGCCACCCTCTGTTCTTCTCCGGGAGGGCTAATCTGGAGGTTGTTTTGGCCTCCGGTGACGGGAGATCATCGCCATCGTCATCATCATCACCACTCCATCCTCCCTCCATGACTTCTCCATCCATGTGTGAGTAATTCCCTGCTGTAGGCAAAGGGGATGGTAGGGATTGGATGAGTTAGATCATGTAATAGTTTATCAGTTTGTTGGGGGCATGTTTCCTATCATCTAGATTGTTGTTTATCATCTTTGCTTCAACTTGTTGCTCTTAATGCTTGTCACTTTGGGCCCGAGTTCCATGATTTCAGATCTGAACTCTATGTGTTTACATGAATATATTTGTGTTCTTGATCCTATCTATGAGTTGTATGCACCTGTTATAGTCCGAAACCGGTGATCCCAAAGGTGGCAGCTTGGGACACCAAAGGGGATGGATTATAGTTTGAGGATTCCATGTATCCATTTCTTGTTAATGCTTTGTTCCGACGCTCTTTGACAGGAGGACCTTAATCTCCATAAGTTCCTTTTGGCCCCGTTCGTCGAGGGATGGTAGGACAAAAGACATTGTGCAAGTTCTTATTGCAAGAACGTACAACTACCTATGGGGTACATGCCTGATGTTTGATTTATGCCTAGATGATCATTGCTTTTCTGTGTGCCTTGCCCCAAGTTAAATACATGATGTGTCTTATCCATGCAGTGCCCAACCATCCATCTCCCTAGCCTACAGTGTTTTTAATTCTGCTGGTTACTAGTTGTTTACTTTCGTTGTTTTACTATTACTGTTTTACCACCACTATTTCCGTTGCCACCATCACGTCCATATCGCAGTTACTATTAATATCTTGTTGCAAGTAAGTGTATCTCAGGTGCGGTGGAATTGACAACTCCACTGTTAAATCTTGTGGATATTCTTTGGCTCCCCTTGAGTCGAATCTATAAATTGGGTTATTCTTACCAGCGAAGACTATCTCGATCCCCTGCAGTTATGGGTAATCACCTACTAAATCAGTGCACCTAGTGCCAGTTTCTGTCTGCTGATGTCTGTAAGTTGTAGGTTTTAATCCCAATTTTCAAAGCTCCAAAAATTCCAGAAGAATCATATAAAAAATCAGCGAGACGGAAGCTTTCGGAGCCCCGAAGGAGGACCTGGGGGCCCACCTAGCGCCCAGGCGGCAAGGTGGCGCGGGCCCCTCCCTGGCCGCGCCACCAGGGCGCCTGGGAGGTGGGGACACCCCCTGGCTTCCCCATTTTGCCTATATTACCTCCTCGTGCCGAAAACCCTCGAGGAGAACCCCGCATCGTGAATTTGCTCTTTGTTCCGCTGCCGCCGCGCTTCCAAGATCGGGAGCACCAGAAGACCTCTTCCTGGCACCCTGCCGGAGGGAGGATTGACCTCCGGGAGCTTCTCCACCACCATGGACTCTTCCCGGATGTGTCGTGAGTAGTCCTCCTTGGACCATGGGTCCATGACCAATAGCTATGTGATGTCTTCTCTCCAATCTGGTTCTTTAATTCTTAGCCCTTGTGAGCTGCCCTACATGATCAAGGCACCTATGTAATTTTCCTGTTGTTGCTATGCTGTGTTTGCTGGGATCCGATGGATTATGAGATTATGTTCAGATCGTGATGAGTTATATATTTGGTTTACCTTTTCTATTTTGTTCTTGAGTAATTCTTGCAATTATCACTATTATTTATCCTCTTGCATTTGATCCTTTGTAAACGACAAGGCCAGACTTACTGACAACCCCTCTGTACTTCGTTGGGAGCAAAGTTATTGGTTGTGTGTGCAGGTCCAGGTAACACAAGTGATTATCATCAAACGGCGCATCACTTTCCGCGCCACCCACTTGTCGACCTTGGAGTCCTACTGGTCGAACTAAACCTTGGCATCTTTGCCAAGGGAAATTTTCCGCTATCTACATCTCAACCTTCCACTTGGGGTAACCATCGAAGGGCGAGAAGTCGTTATCATCTCTCATACCATCAAGCAAATTTCTGCCGACGTTTCCGGGGACTCCAATATTCAAGATAGGGGAGTTGCACACTATCTTTTATCTTTGCTTTTTAGTCTTGTTAGTTTACCTTATTGTTTTATCTTAGTGTCCTTTATCAAAAACCACACAAAAAATTAGTTACCTTGCTTTTAGTAGTCCTTTCTATTTAGTCAAGCATGTTAGGACTTGGTGCTTTGAGGGAACCAGAGGTTCTAGATTTCCATCAAAGAGATGGAGAAAATATGAAGAAGACATGGACAGAATTTCTGATGCACATAGGAGAATTATGCCTTGGATACCTATAAAAATTGTGCTTAGAAATTTTTAACATGGTCTTTTTAGATGGTGCTAACACTCTCTTGATATTATAGCTGAAGGAGATTTCTTAGAGTGTGATGAAGCTAGAGCTATTGATATTATACATGGTCTATCTAGTTACTTTGTTTATGATCATAGTTTTGATACTGTTATAGATAGACTTGCTACTATTGAAAAAAGAATGGATGCTCTAAACTTGAGAAAAGAAGAGAAACCCAATCCCAATAAGAAAGAAGTTTTGGAGATAGATAATGATTGGGAGCCTTTTGTTGAGATTAACATCTTTAACCAAGACTTCCTTGGTTATTGTGATATTGGATCCATGGTTTCTACAATGCCAAAAGTTGTTTATGATTCTTTAAACCTTTCAAACATGGCCAATTTATTATCTTATCATGAACATGCTAATGGAGATGTTTCTAAGATCCAGGGACAGGTAAAAGATGTCTAGGTTATGTTCTTCAAAAGGAGTGCAATGGTTAACTTCTTCATTAGGGAGCCAAACCAAGGAAATATAGTGCTTGGAAGGGACTTCCCCCGAGCCATGAAGGGCTTCATTGACATAGGTAAAGGACAAATACACTTACGTGGGAAAGAAAAAGGTACGTACCTCTTCCCTAGGAAAAAGAAGAATGAACTTGTTGAGGATCAATTTGAAGGTTTTTATGACTCCGATGACTTCGGTGAGCTTTGATTGATCTTCTTTGTATCATGCCTAGCTAAAAGGCATAAAAGAAAGCGCTTTTTTGGAGGCAACCCAAGATGTTTGTACTTTCTGTTTTAATGGTCTTGATGCTTGTTACTACTTTAGCAACATCATTGTATCTTTATTTTCAAGATTTGTGCCAAGTTTTAGCCTCCGATTGCAAGAAAGTTCAAAAGTTGTGACATGTTGTCCAGAAACAGATTCTGTCTCCTTGAGGGAAAAGTTAGCCAAAAATCAACAGATCATATTTTTATCTGATTTTTTGACATCATGCTCTATACAATTAGCATTCATGCGTCTGTTCTGAGTTTTTTGATTTGATTTGCATAAGTACCACAAAAAATTATTTACTACCCCCTCCGATCCATAATAAGTGTCGCTCATTTAGTACAAAGTTTGTACTAGCTTAGTACAAAATGAGCGACACTTATTATGGATCGGAGGGAGTACCCGTTGGTCTGTTTTTCAAAGATTCTACCACGTTTTGCGTTGTCATCATTTTGAAAATCTTAATCTTGCTTTTTCTTTGCAAAAACTTTTTGGCAATCATGAGAAACAGTACCTCTTCAAGAATATCTTTATTTCCAGTGGAGAGAAATTATTTTATCATGGGTACTAACCACTCTAATCAACTTATGATGAGTTTCGTATGAAGGGAGTTTTCATGTATGCGAAGGGTGATGATGAAAGAAGATTCAGGAGTGTCAAGCGTTCAAGCTTGGGGATGCCCCCATGCATCCCCTTCTCCATCAACAATTATCAGTTCGTCCTTCTCCATCCTATATTTTTATCACTTCATATGTTATGTGCTAAACTTGGAACGTCTCGCTCTTTACTTTTTAGATTGTTTTAGTTTTGTTGTTGTTCATAACAAGTTGGATCCTAGCCTTCAATGTTTGGGAGAGAAACACGCTCCACTCCACCCTAGAACACAACATAGGCTTGCATGCTTATCTTTCTTTTTGTGTGTGTGTTCTATATATTTTCATAGCTGCTGTCATGCTTAGCTCTTAGTTTTCATGCTTACCTTTTTAAGAGCTTTTTTAGGATGTTCTAGGAACTCTCTTAGTTTTCATGCTTATCTTGTTTAGAGAGTGGTCTTGTTGAACCGAGTTGTGTGTCTTTCATGAGTAGGTAATTAAGGTTTCTATTACAAGTGTAATAGTAACATGCAATAGTTTTGAGGTATTGATTTGAGCAATGTTTGGACATTAGGGTGCCAAGAGCTTGAGCCTATTAGTGATAGGTGTCATATTTTAGGAAATCTGTGCTTATTTTCAAAAACTACAAAAATTAGTTGAGAACTCTAGCTACTAGATGGATCGCTAACCTCTGGAGGGGTTGGAATATATAGAGTACCCTCACGTACCATGGGTCGAGGATGCGCAAGGATAACCAAACCCCCATACACTCCTCCTCGGGGTACTCGTCTCTTTGTGAACCTCTCGATTAGATAGAGTTACCAATAATAAGTGCATGAGTTCTTCGGACTAATGCGAGTATTTGATTATTGGCACTTCCACCTTCCCATATTTTGCTAGCCTCTTTGGTACCGTGCATTGCCCTTTCTCACCTTGAGAGTTGGTGCATACTTCACCGGTGCATCCAAACCATTCACATGATACACTCTGTCATTATAAACCTCCTTATATCTTCCTCAAAACGACCACCATACCTACCTATCAAGGCATTTCCATAGCCTTTCCG
Organism: Bromus sterilis; assembly: GCA_950022295.1. Taxonomy (NCBI): domain Eukaryota; kingdom Viridiplantae; phylum Streptophyta; class Magnoliopsida; order Poales; family Poaceae; genus Bromus; species Bromus sterilis. The sequence continues at coordinate 21,594,508 of OX465597.1, read as the reverse complement.
AGATAAATTGCCATGCAACATTCACCATCTCATGACTTGATCTTCATTTCATACATTCTTTTGCTTGATCAAGGAGCCACATGCTAGTTGGGATTTGCCCTTATTATTGCTACATGACGCACTACTATCATTGCATATCCTGATACACTGCCAGAGACATACATTTGCATACATCATGATAGTTTTCATCTTTCTTTATATTGAGTACTTCTTATAAAGTGTGAAGATCTTCTATATTCTTGTAAAATATAGAGTGTTGCCCTTAAGTGAGGAAAGGATCCCAAAGAGGAAAAATGAGAGATAAATAGAAAGAGCCAAAGAGGCCACAAAAATAGAAAAAATAGAAAAGGAAGAAAAAAGAAATTAAAAGAGAGAAGGGGGCAACTGATGGCATTGAAGTAGTGCTCCTCGTTGGTTACCCCAAGTGGAAGGTAGAGATGTAGATAGCGGCTAATTTTACTTACACGAGGACTGTAAGGTTTATCGAATCCAGGAGGATTCCAAGGATCGACAAATAAGTGTCAACGACGCCAGAGATTATGCTTGATGACGCGAGAGTTGACATAGAAAATTCATATTAAACTTTGGAAATTCATAGAAAATTCATATTAACTCCAAATTAAACATATAATATATGAAAAATTATCAGAAAAATGCAAGGATTAAGAATATGCAATTTGTTTTGACGTTTGACCATTTTAAAATGGGTGAACAGTAGCAAACATGCATATGACTTAATTTGAATTTGAAATTGGAGTTTGAATTTGCAAATCCTTTGCAATACACTTCAATTAAATTGAATTATCAACAAACCAGTACCCTATACATCATGAACAACCTTATCATGTGCTTGTGCATTTACTCCGAAATCCCCCCCCTTTTGTTGATGATTGTTTCCGGTACCAGCTTTTCCGAGACGGTGATCACCCCCGAAGGAGAAGACCACCGTTAAGACCCGTGTATCATCAGCAAGGAAAGCAAACCCCATTGATCATGTCTATAAAATCCCACTTCCCTCTCAGTCTCTCTTATGCATGTTTAGGAGATCACCTTGTATCGATTCTACCGCATAGTTGAACCCATATCTGATGCATGACCTATCATCTTGTCACAGTAGTAAGCAAACCACAATCCTAGCTGACATAGGAGTTGATTGATATCATGTGGCCCCTGCAACTGTTACTTCTTATTGCATGCTTAGTGGTACAATGAGGTTGCTTTTGATGTGAGTCGGGATGATGGTGAACATGGTGTTGATGAAAGTGAAACTGTGTTGGTGAATCCAACCTAATACAAGGTGAACGAGGAGAGGCTGTGTAGGAGTACATAGTGGGTTGTCTCGTTGAACACCGCCTTAAGCCCGAGTTCTTGTATGGTAATCCGAGACAAAGAGTACAACCACACATTGGGCTCACTCACCCCTCTCGCCCTAGTAACTCACCCCAATCCAAGTCCAGGAGTCACAACTAGTTCCGGATTTCCATTCGGCATATGCATAGAAAGATAAAGGAAAAGAAATGTGGCATTCATGGTAGGGCTTGTAGAACATGGCTTGTCAAGCGGAGAACCATCCGTCGAGGTGGGCTTGTCAGTTGTGCCTACATGGTTTGAGTCCTGGCTGGAAGCTCGGCCGAAACTTCAGTTGGGTTTGGAACTCAGACAGTTGACTCCTTGGACTAGAACGGAGCTGTGGGCGAAGTGTTGTGGTGAACATCCTCGCTGTCACCTCTTGTATGGTGGCGAGACCTGGCGGTAACCGATGGTCATGTGTGTGTAGCGGTACACCCCTGCAGGGTTAACAAAACTATTCGAATAGCCGCGTCCGTGGTCATGGACTACTTGGAAAGCTGTGCTTGATTATTAGACAACTTGAATGGATACTCATAAAACTTGCAAGATAAGCGTGAGTGCTATGGTGTGCTTCCTCGTGGGGAAGTCGAGGAAGTAACCATAGTGGTGTATTGGTTGGAGACTTGGTAGTGGACTCGTGTACGCTTCTTACCTCAAGTCTGGTACTCGTAGTTCAGGACTAGCCATGTCAAAGTTGGCACTTTTGCATGATGAAACCCCACTTCCTTTACCTTGATACTTGAGCATGAGTAGTGTAGTTCTGATGTAAGTCTTGCTGAGTACGACTTTGTACTCACGTTTGCTTATTCTATGTTTTAGATGAGAACCCGGACCCCGATGGAGTCACCGACCTGAAGCTCGACGTTGACTAAGTTAGCATAGTCCCAGACAGCAGTCTGGTCCCTCGTGGAAGGGCGTGTATGTTACAAGGCTTCTCTAAGCCATTTGTTAAACTTGTCTGTACTCAGACCTAATTTGCTTCCGTTGTATGATGTACTGTTGATCACAGACATGTGATCTTTGTATGCTCTATATGTAAGTCAATAAATAAGTACTTTGTAGAGTTATGTGATGATACCTGCTGTTCATACTAGGCATGTGTGCTGCGTGTATGTTTATAACATGCATGTCTTAGTATGGGTTTTCGAGACCTTAGTTGTGATCTGGCTGGCGGTCTTTTATACACCAAGTGGCCCTTAGATGTGCGCAGCTTGGGGCATGGCGATGCGATTTCTCGTGACTCTGTCACGTGCACACTTTGTTGTATGATCGAGCCCGCCCTAGACCTCGACTAAATGATCGGGCTGGATTCTGTTTATGTAAGGGTTATGAACTTATGATTCAATCGATAACATGGTTGAGGCAACTTGTCTATGAGTATGGGACTTCACCACCCATAATCATTTAGACTTGTGAGCGGGCGATGAGGACCCATCTCAGTTGATCATCCGGCCTGGTTGGGATGCCCCTCACGTATGATGCTTTCCGAGAGTGTTCTGTGATTAGCCTTGTCTGCTTAGACAAGTGGGTACGGCTCTCGGCTCTCCACGTGATTGAGTTGTGACTGGAATTACATACGCATACCCCGGGTCCCGACAGACTTGGTATCAGAGCAGGACTGTCTGTAGGCTTATCAAACCCTTGGTCGAAGTCGAGTCTAGCATTCTATAATTATATAGTTACTTGGGTATAAAGGGAACAACATAAGGCTTCTTTTTCTTCTTATCCTCATCGATCTGAGTTCTGAGTCACCCTCATATTGTTCTACGGGAAGATAGGACTAGGCTCATCTATGTCTGACTAGAACATCTCGTTGATTGCCTCCTTATAGCCGTAGGATTGTTGTGGTCGTCCAGAGTCTCCGTGTTTTGAGTTCCTTGAAGAAGTTCTGTCCAATCTCTTCGAGGTTGTTTCATTTTCCATCCCGGTGTAGCCGTTATGCTGCCCGATTTATTCCGTGTTTCTTGGAATCTTTGCCTTTGCATTACAATCTTTTCCTCCTAGTCATGTCCTCTTATCTTTGTTTCCATCGTAAAACCTGTTCTGATTGATGATCTTTATCACACAGGATGTCAGGTGGAACTCGTAGTGCTGTTCTTCGCAATCGAGACCGTGATCAGAATCGGAGTGATGAAGAACCTCCACCACCGCCTTCTGCGGCGGAAATCATGATGGAAGCTGAGAAGAATCAACGTGATCAAACACGCCTTTTGGAGCTCATCGAGCAGAATACCGCTCGTCAACGCAATGTGGTTGTGAGCATTCAGGACTTCATCCTCCTCAAGCCACCAGTATTTCGATGTTCCTCCGAGCCCCTTGAAGCTGATGATTGGCTCCGTTCCATCGAGCGTAAGCTTGAGACGGCGCATGTTGCTCCCAATGATTGTGTGATGTTTGCGGTTTACTTCTTGGAAGGGCTGGTGAATGGTGGGAGAACTATGTTGCAATGCAACCTGAAGGTCACGTAGTGACTTGGCAGCAATTTCGTGATGCCTTCCGAGGGTACCACATTCTGGATGAGATGGTGGAAAGAAAGAAGGAAGAGTTTTGCAATCTAACTCAGGGAGATAGGTCCATCCACGAGTATATGACCGAGTTCAACCATCTTGCTCGTTATGCCCAAGAGGAGATATCCACTGATGCCAGAAAGCAAGCAAGATTCCGCAAGGGACTTAGCTCTGTTATTCGACATGATCTCAATCTTCATGAGTTTGTCAACTTTGAGGATTTAGTTAATAGATCCTTCAGAGATGAGTATGGCAATGAGGTGTTCGAAGAGTCTCGCAAGCATGCTCGTGAGTTTGCTCCATCTTCTAGTTCGGCCCCTTAGAAACGCCGGATTTGGATTCCAACTAGTGCCATTCCTTCACACCTTTTTGCAAGGCCATCCTGCATGGTTCCTCACCCTCCTCCACCAAACACGAATCCTAACAGCTATGGTAGTGGGCCTTCCATCCTTGCTTCACCCCCTGACACCAGAGTTTGCTACAAGTGTGGTCATCCTGGCCACATTGCACGGAAATGTTCTTGTCGGTGAAAGTTGATCCTCGTCCAAGACATGATGCTACCCCACCCAAGCCTTCCAAAGCTAAGTCTTCACAGAAATCCACCTCCAACTCCTTGCAAGCAAAGTCCTTAGCCACTGTTGCTGGTTATGTGAATCAAATCTCAGTTGACGAAGCTATTGATACTTCTGACGTCATCCTTGGTACACTCCCAGTCAATCGTGTTCCCGCCTCCGTTCTTTTCGATCCAGGAGCATCTCATTCATTCATGTCGGAGAGTTATGCACTTCGTCATGAATTCCCTTTTGAAGAAATGTTTTCTCCAATGATCATTCAAACTCCTAGTTCAAAGTGGCAAACTAATAGAGTAAGCCATGGCAATCAAATTGCAATTGAGGGTTTAGTATTCCTTGCTTCTCTTATAGCCCTCAAGTCTTCAGACATTGATGTCATCCTAGGAATGGATTGGTTGTCAAGACAGAATGCTTTCCTTGATTGTAGAGCCAAGTCAGTTAGACTTACACATCCTTCAGGCCAGACCATTGACTACACATCACCCAGCTCTAGAATCCAGATGCATACTTTGAATGTGCTTCCCCTTCCCAACCTTGAAGATATTCCGGTGGTTCGTGACTTCCCGGATGTCTTTCCTGAAGAACTGCCAGGAATGCCTCCTGACAGATGTGTAGAATTCATTGTAGATCTTGCGCCAGGAACCGCCCCAATTCTAGACGCCCATACAACATGGCCCCACGTGAGTTAGCTGAGCTAAAAATCCAACTTGAAGCTTTGTTGGAAAAAGGCTTCATCCGCCCTAGCTCATCGCCATGGGGTTGCCACGTTCTGTTCGTAACGAAGAAAGATGGAACAGAAAGGATGTGCGTAGACTATCGCCCGCTAAATCTAGCGACGATAAAGAACAAGTACCCACTGCCCAGGATCAATGATCTTTATGATCAACTTGCTGGATCCTCTGTCTTCTCCAAGATGGATTTGAGATTAGGCTATCATCAAATCAAGATCCGAAACGAGGACATTCCCAAGACGGCTTTCACTACTCGTTGCGGTCTTTACGAGTTCACCGTCATGTCCTTTGGTCTAACCAATGCCCCCGCCACTTTTTCACGCATGATGAACTCGATCTTCATGGAGTATTTGGACAAGTTCGTCGTGGTTTACCTCGATGACATCCTTATATACTCGAAGAACGAAGAAGAACATGCCGAGCATCTAAGGCTGGTATTGATGAAACTTAGAGAGCATCGCCTGTATGCTAAATTCTCCAAGTGTGAATTTTGGCTACCAGAAGTGACCTACTTAGGCCACGTGATTTCTGAAAAAGGCATTGCTGTCAATCCCGAGAGAGTTCAGGCCGTCCTTGACTGGACTCCACCTGAATCGGTTAAGCAAGTTAGGAGTTTTCTTGGCTTATCAAGCTATTGCCGTCGCTTTGTCGAGAACTTTTCTAAAGTTGCAAAGCCTCTGACTGAACTCCTCAAGAAAGATAAGAAATTCGAATGGACTCCCAAGTGCGAGGAAAGCTTTCAAGAGCTGAAAAGAAGATTGACTTCTGCACCCGTACTTGCGCCTCCAGACACCAAAAAGGATTTTGAGATCTTTTGTGACGCCTCACGGCAAGGGTTAGGATGCATACTTATGCAATATAGACATGTGGTAGCTTATGCTTCACGCCAGTTGCGGCCACATGAAGAGAACTATCCTACCCATGATCTTGAACTCGCTGCCGTAGTTCATGCCCTGACCACTTGGCGACATTACCTCCTTGGTAATCGTTGTGAGATCTATTCCGACCACCAAAGCCTCAAATATATTTTCACCCATCCAGATCTTAATCTCAGGCAAAGACGCTGGATAGAGTTGATAAAAGATTACGACGTAGGAATTTCTTACACCCCAGGCAAAGCCAACGTCATGGCTGATGCACTAAGTCGTAAGTCGTATTGTAACAACCTCATGTTACAACAGTATCAACCACTTCTTCATGAGGAATTTCGAAAGCTCAATCTCGAGATTGTTCCTCGTGGATCTCTTTTCAACTTGGTGGCGAAACCAACCCTTGAGGATCAAATCATAGTTGCCCAACAACGTGCACGAGGTGTTCGCCGGATCAAGGAGAACATTGCTAGCGGAGTTGCTAAATGTTTCTCCACAGATAGTAAAGGAACGGTATTCTTTGAAAATCGTTTGGTAGTTCCTAAGAATAGGGATCTAAGGCAACTCATCCTCAAAGTATCCCATGACACACCCCTCTCAATTCATCCCGGTAGCACAAAATTGTACCGAGATCTACGCCAGAGATTTTGGTGGACTAGGATGAAGAGAGACATTGCTCGATATGTTGCCGAATGTGATGTTTGTCGTCGCATTAAGGCCGAACACCAAAGACCTGCTGGCACACTTCAACCTTTGCCTATTCCAGAGTGGAAATGGGACAAAGTCGGTATGGACTTCATCACCGGCTTTCCAAAAACCCAGAAAGGAAACGATGCCATCTTCGTGGTCATTGATAGGCTTTCCAAAGTTGCTCACTTCCTTCCAGTTCGCGAGTCTATAACTGCTAGTCAGTTGGCGGACTTGTACGTCTCTAGAATTGTGTCTCTTCACGGTGTTCCTTTGGTAATCAATTCTGATCGTGGTAGCCTTTTCACCTCTAGATTTTGGGGAAGCTTTCAGAATGCTATGGGAACTCATCTATCCTTTAGTACAACTTTCCATCCTCAGTCTAGCGGTCAAGTTGAGAGGGTTAATCAAATCTTGGAAGACATGCTCAGAGCTTGTGTTATCTCATTCGGAAAGAATTGGGAGAAATCTCTTCCATTTGCCGAATTTGCTTATAACAACAGTTTCCAATCTAGTCTGAACATGGCTCCTTTTGAACTCCTCTATGGACGACGATGTCGAACACCCCTAAACTGGTCAGAAACCGGTGAAAGACAATTCTTTGGACCGGATATGATCAAGGAAGCAGAAGAGCAAGTTTGCATTGTCCGTGATCGATTGAAAGCCGCCCAGTCTCGTCAGAAAAGCTACTATGATCGTCATCATAGGAGAGAAAGCTACAATCTGGATGAGAAGGCTTACCTTCGGGTTACTCCTCTGAAGGGAACCCAAAGATTCGGTATCAAAGGCAAGTTGGCGCCACGTTACATCGGACCTTTCCGCATTCTTGCTAAGCGTGGAGAAGTTTCCTACCAACTTGAACTACCCCCGCACCTTTCCCGAGTACATGATGTATTCCATGTGTCACAACTCAGGCGTTGCTTCAAGGACCCCATTCGCGAAGTCGACCATGAAACGCTTGATCTCCAAGATGATCTTTCTTATCGAGAATACCCCGTTCGTATTCTTGATTCCACAGAGCGTGTCACTCGTCGTCAGAAGATCAAGTTTCTCAAAGTGCAATGGTCACATCACTCCGAGAAAGAAGCAACATGGGAAAGAGAAGACCGCCTCCGTGCCGAGTACCCCACCTTCCTCCCGACGACTTATGAATCTCACGACGAGATTATTTTGAGTGGGGGCAAGTTGTCAGAACCCCAATTAGGGTAAGTTCTAGGGTGGCTTGTGTTCTTTGCATCATGTGAAAATTTCAAAAGAAATTCAAAAATGGGGAAAAGAAAAGCCCTAGAGAATTTAATTCAAATGGCCAGACAAAAATTTCTTCCAAAAATTCCTCTGGTATTTTTGAAAAGTCTTATAAATATGCATGATCACATATAAAGTGAAGTGGGTCCCACTGCATGCACCAAGATTTGCCAAAAATTCCAAATAGGGATTGGAAATTAAATTTGACCCCTATTTGACTTAAAATTCAAATGTACTGAATTTCAAAAATGCCCAAATCCTAAAAGTGACTAGCTACTGGTCACCTAGTAATTATAAAATTAGTTGGGCATTTTTATAAAATGCTTTGGTATTTTTACCAGAGCAAAACAAAGGAAGAAAAAGAAAACAGAAAGAAATAACAAAAGAAAAGGGGAAAAGAAAACCCCAGCCCACCCCACAGGCCACGGGCCCAACTAACCAAATCCCAGCCCAAGCCCACCTGGGGCTTGTCTTCTTCCTCCCCTCGCTTCCAAGCTGCTCGGTGGCGAGCCGTGGGCGCGCCTACGCCACCGAGGCCTCTCTGGAGCCCCCTCTTCTCTCCCAAGGCTCCACGCAGACGCCCAGAACCTCCTCTCACCTTCCCCTCCACTCGCGTTCTCTGCCCACGCTCTCCCTCTCTCGTTTCTGCGCGAACCCGAGAACTCGCCGGAGTGAGCCCCGTGCGCATGCGTGGCCAATGGCGATGAGAAGCGCCACCTCCGTGTCCAACAGGTCGACCGCCGTCGTCTTCGTCTTCCCGTGCAGTGAATCGAGCCCGGAGGCCCTAGAGGAGACGCCCCCTTCATCGAGCTGTCGCCGGCCGCAGTGGAGCCCGTCGACGATTGCGCCGCCGTACTGCTTCCCCCGACTCCGCCGTCCTCACCATTCGATCCAGGGTGAGCCGCCGCCTCGAACCCCTCTTTCCGCACCTCCTCCCGTGCCCCTAATCACCGAGCCCGCCTGTGCCGTGCTCCGGCCGCCGCCGGGAAGCTTGCCGCCGTCACGTTGGGCCTCCCCGTGGTCGCCCGACCCCTCCAGTAGCTGCACGCGGGCACGGGCTACACGCTTGTGCTCTCAGCGCTGCGAACGGTGCCCGGGAACGCCACCCCGAGTGGGCGCCGCCGTGACCCGTGGTCACCGGCGGTTAGCCGCCGGCCGATTAGCCCTAATCCCAAACTTAATCCCCCCGAGTCCATGACAAGTGGGCCCTAGACCCCCTAAACCCCTCTGTTAGTTAAGCTAACAGGGAATTAACCCCCTAGACACTTACAGGTGGGCCCCTGCTGTCAGCCCCCCTGTGAAATCACCCCTACGTCACCATGATGTAGTAAATAAATTTCCAGAAATAAAACAATTCCAGAGAAATTACAGAAATTGCAAAAAAATCATATAAACTTTGGAAATTCATAGAAAATTCATATTAACTCCAAATTAAACATATAATATATGAAAAATTATCAGAAAAATTCAAGGATTAATAATATGCAATTTGTTTTGATGTTTGACCATTTTAAAATGGGTGAACAGTAGAAAACATGCATATGACTTAATTTGAATTTGAAATTGGAGTTTGAATTTGCAAATCCTTTGCAATACACTTCAATTAAATTGAATTGTCAACAAACCAGTACCCTATACATCATGAACAACCTTATCATGTGCTTGTGCATTTACTCCGAAATTGCCCCCCCCTTTTATTGATGATTGTTTCCGGTACCAGCTTTTCCGAGACGGTGACCACCCCCGAAGGAGAAGACCACCGTTAAGACCCGTGTATCGTCAGCAAGGCAAGCAAACCCCATTGATCATGTCTATAAAATCCCACTTCCCTCTCAGTCTCGCTTATGCATGTTTAGGAGATCACCTTGTATCGATTCTACCGCATAGTTGAACCCATATCTGATGCATGACCTATCATCTTGTCACAGTAGTAAGCAAACCACAATCCTAGATGACATAGGAGTTGATTGATATCATGTGGACCCTGCAACTGTTACTGATTATTGCATGCTTAGTGGTACAATGAGGTTGCTTTTAATGTGAGTCGGGATGATGGTAAACATGGTGTTGATGAAAGTGAAACTGTGTTGGTGAATCCACCCTAATACAAGGTGAACGATGAGAGGCTGTGTAGGAGTACACAGTGGGTTGTCTCGTTGAACACCGCCTTAAGCCCGAGTTCTTGTATGGTAATCCGAGACAAAGAGTACAACCACACATTGGGCTCACTGACCCCTCTCGACCTAGTAACTCACCCCGATCCAAGTCCAGGAGTCACAACTAGTTCCGGATTTCCATTCGGCATATGCATAGAAATATAAAGGAAAAGAAATGTGGCATTCATGGTAGGGCTTGTAGAACATGGCTTGTCAAGCGGAGAACCATCCGTCGAGGTGGGCTTGTCAGTTGTGCCTACATGGTTTGAGTCCTGGCTGGAAGCTCGGCCGGAACTTCAGTTGGGTTTGGAACTCAAACAGTTGACTCCTTGGACTAGAATGGAGCTGTGGGCGAAGTGTTGTGGTGAACATCCTCGCTGTCACCTCTTGAACGTGGCGAGACCTGGCGGTAACCGATGGTCATGTGTGTGTAGCGGTACACCCCTGCAGGGTTAACAAAACTATTCGAATAGCCGCGTCCGCGGTCATGGACTACTTGGAAAGTTGTGCTTGATTATTAGACAACTTGAATGGATACTCCTAAAACTCGCAAGATAAGCGTGAGTGCTATGGTGTGCTTCCTCGTGGGGAAGTCGAGGAAGTAACCATAGTGGTGTATTGGTTGGAGACTTGGTAGTGGACTCGTGTACGCTTCTTACCTCAAGTCTGGTACTCGTAGTTCAGGACTAGCCAAGTCAAAGTTGGCATTTCTACATGATGAAACCCGACCTCCTTTACCTTGATACTTGAGCATGAGTAGTGTAGTTCTGATGTAAGTCTTGCTGAGTACGACTTTGTACTCACGTTTGCTTATTCTATGTTTTAGATGAGAACCCGGACCCCGATGGAGTCACCGACCTGAAGCTCGACGTTGACTAAGTTAGCATAGTCCCAGACAGCAGTCTGGTCCCTCGTGGAAGGGCCTGTATGTTTACAAGGCTTCTCTAAGCCATTTGTGAAACTTGTCTGTACTCAGACCTAATTTGCTTTCGTTGTATGATGTACTGTTGATCACAGACATGTGATCTTTGTATGCTCTATATGTAAGTCAATAAAGAAGTACTTTGTAGAGTTATGTGATGATACCTGATGTTCATACTAGGCATGTGTGCTGCGTGTATGTTTTTAACATGCATGTCTTAGTATGGGTTTTCGAGACCTTAGTTGTGATCTGGCTGGCGGTCTTTTATACACCAAGTGGCCCTTAGATGTGCGCAGCTTGGGGCATGGCGATGCGATTGCTCGTGACTCTGTCACGTGCACACTTTGTTGTATGATCGAGCCCGCCCTAGACCTCGACTAAGGATCGGGCTGGAGTCTGTTTATGTAAGGGTTATGATTCAATCGATAACATGGTTGAGGCGACTTGTCTATGAGTATGGGACTTCACCACCCATAATCATTTAGTCTTGTGAGCGGGCGATGAGGACCCATCTCAGTTGATCATCCTGCCTGGATGGGATGCCCCTCACGTACGATGCTTTCCGAGAGTGTTCTATGCTTGGCCTTGTCTGCTTAGACAAGTGGGTACGGCTCTCGGCTCTCCACGTGATTGAGTTGTGACTGGAATTACATACGCATACCCCGGGTCCCGACACAATGGTGGTAATATGGACCGGGGTCCAATGATGTTCACTAGTGATGTCTCTCTCTCGAAAGACGATAAACAACTAAGCTGGGTGAACAAATTACAGCTGGGCAATTGACAGAATTATAAACACATCGCAATGCTATCTATGCTAGTTGAAAGTAAGAGGCTCAAAAGTATGGGCATTACGCCAAGATAAGTAGACCGAAATCCATCTTCATCTACTACTAACCATCCTCCTTGGGATATCTATCCAGAACATCTCGCTGGTATTAAGTTGCGAGCCCCACCCAAAGTGTAAACTCAAAGCGACAGACAATTGCATTAAGAATCTATGCGTAAGGTAAACAATCCTTGCAACCGCGGTTACAAGCACCATTGTTTTCTCCTTGATGGCAACAACACATCCCCTAGTATCATGTTTATGTCACTCAAGCTAGACATCGGAGGGAATGAACCCACAATCATGCATAACGCTCCCTCTTGGAGTTACTATGTACTACTTAGCCAAAGCAATAAAAAGCAACGCAGAACATGCAAGAATTACTCAAGAACAAAATATAAAAGATAAACCAAATATATAACTCATCACGATCTGAACATAATCTTATAATCAATCGGATCCCAGCCAACACATCATAGCAGCAACAGGAAAATTACATAGGTGCATTGATCATGTAGGGCAGCTCACAAGGTCTAAACATTGAAGAACAAGGATGGAGAGAAGACATCACATAGCTACTGGTCATGGACCCATGGTCCAAGGGAGACTACTCACGACACATCCAGGACGCGTCCATGGTGGTGGAGAAGCTCCCCGCAGGTCAATCCTCCCTCCGGCAGGGTGCCGAGAAGAGGTCTTCTGGTGCTCCCGATCTTGGAAGCGCGGCGGCGGCAGAACATAGAGGTATTTCGCGATGCGGGATTCTCCTCAAGGGTTTCTGCGACGAGGGGTAAAAATAGGCCGAAGGGGGCACAAGAGGTGGGACCCACCTCCCAGGCGCCCTGGTGGCGCGGACAGGAGGCGGTCCTCATAGTCAAAATGCTGAGTTGGGTAGGTGATCTTCAGTGAAGCAGACTGGGGTATCCCGGCAAGACGGACAATTCCAATCCTGAGTAACTGCTCGTGTTGACGGGCTGGGTACGCGGTCCTTTGCCCATAGAGTGAGATTTCTTTGTTGTAGGTTTCTATGGTGGTCCATAGGGCTTCAATTGACCGAGGCAAAATTTGACCCTGGGTTCTATACAATTTATCCTTTGCCTTACCCGTCGAGCTCACAAGAGTTGCATGCTTATTCTTGTAGCATATTGATACGGTGAGGAAGATAGTTCTCTCACTTCTCATTGGTTACCCCAAGTGGAAGGTGAGATGTAGCGTAGCAGCAAATTTCCCTTAGCGAAGATGCTAAGGTTTAGATTGTCTCCAATAGGACTCCAAGAGATACAAGAAGGTGGTAAAGTGAACAATGGCTCCGTTCACAATCTCAAGATTGCTTACTACACCTGGACCTGCACACACATCAAATAACTTTGCTCCCAACGAGTACAGAGGAGTTGTCACTTCCTCCGACCTTGCTGTTTACAAAGGATCAACACAAGAGGTAAAAGTGCAACTGAAAGTAAGAACTGAAAGTAAATTGAGGGTGTAAACAATGGTGGAAATATGGACCGGGGTCCCATGACGTTCACTAGTAATGTCTCTCTCCCAAAAGACGATAAAAGTGCTAGCGAGGTAAATAAATCACAGATGGGAAATTAACAGGATTATAAACGTACCGCAATGCTAACTATGCTACAAAAGAAAGGAAGAGGCTCAAAAGAAATGGGTAGTACGCCAAGGTAAGTAGACCGAAATCCATCTGCATCTACTATGAATCATACACCTTGAGATATCTATCCAGAACATCTTGCTGGTATTAAGTTGCGAATCCCACCCAAAGTGTAAACTCAAAGCAATAGACAACTGCATTAAAAGAACTTTGCGTAAAGTAAACAATCCTTGCACCCGCAGGTACAAGCACCGTTGTTTTATCCCTGGTGGCAACAACACATCCCCTAGTCTCATGTTTCTGTCACTCAAGCTAGACATCAGGGGGCTGAACCCACAATCAAGCATAACGCTCCCTCTTGGAGTTGCAACAAATCACTTGGCCAAAGTAAAATACGACAACGGAGAACATGCAAGAATTAACTCAAGAACACAAATATAAAAGAGAACCAAATATATTACTCATCACAATCTGAACATAGTCTCATAATCCATCAGATCCCAACAAACTCAGCATAGCAACACATAAAATTACAAAGGTGCCTCGATCATGTGAGGAAGCTCACGAGGTCTCGAAAGTGGAAGCACAAAGAGGGGAGGAGAACATCACATAGCTACTGGTCATGGACCGATGGTCCAAGGGGGACTACTCACATCACATCCGGGAGGCGTCCATGGCGATGGATGGTCTCCCGGAGGGGGTTGCTCCTTCCGGCCAGGTGCCGGGGCAGCTTCTCCTGGCAGCCCCGATCTTGAAACGGCGGCGGCGGTACAGAGAATTGAACGGGAATAGCAGATCCATCTTAGGGGTTTCCTCCGCGGGCACTGAATATAGGCCAAGGGGGGCACCGAGGGGGGGGGGCACAAGGCAGCCAGGAGGGTTCCCGACGCGCCCTAGGGGGGGGGGCGCCAGGGACCCTCCTGGGGCCCTGGTGTGTCCACTCCCTTCCATCCTTGGTTCTTCGGGAAGCTTCCAAGGCGCTGATTTTTTATATAATTTTCCGGAATTTATTTGGCACTTTTAATGGCCGGAAAACCTGAAATATAAAAACAGCAGAAAACAGGAACTGGCAGCTGGGTGCACTGAGTTAATAGGTTAGTGCAAATATGATCAAAAGTGTATGAAAGTTCAAGCAAAACATGGCAATGTCACACAAATCATGCATGGAGCAAGCAGAAATTATAGATACGTTTGGGACGTATCAACATCCCCAAGCTTAATTCGTGCTCGTCCTCGAGTAGGGAAATGATAAAAAGCATAATTTCTGTGGCGACATGCCACACAACCATATAAGGACTTTTAAGTCAAGCAATCAAAGCATGCAATTCAATTCAAGTCTTAACAAGCAAGAGTCTATATTAGCATTGACACAAGCAACAAAAGAACAAAGTGCGCAAGAGCTCTCGCTGTCCGTGAATCGAATGTCTGCAGATGTTGTTTGCATCCAAGCAGGGGACTGGGAAAAACAGAGAAAAAAGGTTGTCGAGAACTACTATCTACTAAAGTTTCACACTTAGTCTCCTTTGGATTCTTATCTTGACTCGTCCCCAGACCACTAGCCAGGTACAAGTCAAATTGATCCACTCTCTTTCGATATTTTGAGCAGTCATGCAATGGATGAGTGTGAGAAATAAAGTTGACACCTAAAAGGAGAAACAGAAATAAGGTGGAGGAGGAAGACAAAAAAGGTGTGAAAGGCTCACATCAGTGAGGACAACCATATGCGAGAGAAGGCCATATGATATATATGATGTGAGGAGTAGGGATTGCCATGCAACGGATGCACATGTGAGCTAAAAGCTCTCCAAGGGAACTAGTGGGGGTGCATCCAACTTGCTTGCTCAAGAAGACCTAGAGCTCATTTGAGGAGGCTCATCATTGGAATATACAAGCCAAGTTCTATAGTGCGAAGGGTCCCCACATAGCTATATGCATGTATGATGATCTCTATGGAGTACAAGGGATAGAGGATGAAGTACTAGTGTGGATCTCTCAAAAGGAATAGTAGTGTGCCCCCTTCTCTCTTTTTATTTTTTCTTTTATCTATTTTTTGTATTTTTTTGGTGGCCTCAATGGATCTTTCTATTTAACTCTCATTTGTCCTCTTTGGGATCTTTTCCTCACTTTAGGGGCAACACTCGACTAAGGCATAGCCTAGTGGTGGGAAGGGCCTGATGCCTTATCACCCACCCAAGTTCAAGGCATGGTATTTGCAATTTGGGTTTGTTGCACCTATTAACTGTAGGGGGTTCCTGATACGTCTAAAACGTATCTATAATTTCTGCTTGCTTCATGCATGCTTTGTGTGATATTGCTATGATCTAGATACACTTTCATACAATTTTGATCATATTTGGAGTCCAATGAAAAAAATAGCACGCTATAGCGTTTCGGGCAATGCCTCGCTAAATGAATCTGTGTACAATGTCTCGATAATAGCACTATAGCGCGAAATAGCACGCTAATAGCATATTTTTAGGGTCACGTTATTTTGTCATAGCACGCTATTTTTTTACATTGATTTGGACTAACCTATTAACTCAGTGCACCCCAGTGCCAGTTCCTGTTTTCTGCTGTTTTTCTATTTCAGTTTTCCCCCATATGAAAAGTGCCAGAAAAATTCCAGGAAAAATACAGGAAAATCAGCGTACAGGAAGCTTCGCGAAGAGCCCGAGTGGAGCCAGGGGGGCCCAGGCGGCCACCCGGCGCGGCCCCACCCCTGGCCGCGCCAGGGGGCGCCTGGGGCCCCTGGTCCACCTCTGGCTGCCCCCCTTCGCCTTTTTATTCTCCGTCATGGGGAAACTCCGAAGACAGAACCCTATTTCGCAAACTCGCCTCTGTTCCGCCGTCGTCGCGCTTCCGAGATCGGGAGCACCAGAAGACCTCTTCCCGGCACTCTGCCGAAGGGAGGGCCGACCTCCGGGAGTCTCCTCTCCACCATGGATGCTCCCCGGATGTATCGTGAGTAGTTTTCCTTGGACCATGGGTCCATGATCAGTAGCTATGTGATGTTCTCCTCCCCTCTTTGTTCTTCATGGTTTAGACCTCGTGAGCTGCCCTACATGATCGAGGCACTTTTGTAATCTTTCTGCTATTGCTATGCTGAGTTTGATGGGATCTAATGGATTATGAGATTATGTTCAGATTGTGATAGAGTAATATATTTGGTTTTTATCTCTTATATTTTTGTTCCTAAGTAATTCTTGCATGTTCTCCGTTGCTGTTTATTTCTTTGGCCAAGTAGTAGGTAGTGACTTCAAGAGGGAACGTTATGCTCGATTGTGGGTTCATGCCCCCCGATGACACGCTTGAGTGACAGAAACATGAGTCTAGGGGATGTGTTGTTGCCACAAGGGGGAAAACAACGGTGCTTGTAACCGCGGTTGCAAGGATTGTTTACTTTACACAAAGTTCTTTTTAATGCAGTTGTCTGTTGCTTTGAGTTTACACTTTCGGTGGGGCTCGCAACTTAATACCAGCGACATGTTCTGGATAGATATCTCAAGGTGGATGATTAGTAGTAGATGCAGTTGGATTACGGTCTACTTATTTTGGCGTACTGCCCGTGCTTTTGAGCCTCTTCCTTTCTTTTGTAGCATAGTTAGCATTGCGGTGCGTTCATAATCCTGTCAATTGCCCTTCTGTAATTTGTTTACCTCGCATAGCAGTTTTATCGTATTTTGGGAGAGAGACATCACTAGTGAACATCACATATCCCGGTCTATATCCTTATTACTGTTTCCACGCTATATTTACTTTCCTGCTTTTACTTTCAGTTGCTATCATTATCCTTTGTGTTTTACCCTTTGTGAACAACAAGACCGGAGCGATTGACAACCTCTCTGAACTTCGTTGGGAACAAAGTTATCTGTGTCTGTGTGCAGGTCCACGTCAGTTGCGCCGCTGACACCTACTTATCATCTCTGGAGTCCTACTAGAGACAAACCTTGGTATCTTCACCGAGGGAAACTTGCTGCTGCGCTACATCTCAACCTTCCACTTGGGGTAACCAACGAAGGGCGAGAAGCCATCAAGCGAATTTCTGGCGCCGTTGCCGAGGACTCCGAGTGCTAAGATAGGGGAGTTGCACACTACCCTTTACCTTTGTTTTTTTAGTCTTGTTAGTTTACCTTTCAGTTTTTATCTTTGTGTCTTTTATCAAAAATTTACAAAAAATCTGCCACACTTGCTGCTACTATGGGTTCCACTGAAAACACCAAGTTGTGTGACTTCACTAGTCACAACAACCAAGACTTTATCTGCACTCCCATTGCCACACCTGCCACTTCAGCTACCTCTTATGAAATTAAACCTGCTTTGCTAAACCTTGTTATGAGAGATCAATTCTCTGGTGCTGGAGATGATGCTGCTTTACACTTGAATAATTTTGTTGAATTATGTGATATGAAAAAGTATAAAGAAGTAGAAGGTGATGTTGTTAAGCTCAAGCTCTTTCCCTTCTCTTTAAGGGGAGACGCTAAAATCTGGTTTCAATCTTTGCCTAGGAATAGCATTGATTCTTGGGATAAGTTCAAAGATGCTTTTATAGGGAAGTACTACCCACCTGCTAAAATTATCCAATTGAGGAGCAACATTATGAATTTTAAGCAATTGGGTAATGAACACGTTGCCCAAGCTTGGGAACGAATGAAATCTCTTGTTAAGAAATGCCCTACACATGGTTTGACTACCTGGATGGTTATCCAGACTTTTTATGCAGGCTTGAACTTTACCTCGCGGAACCTGTTAGATTCGGCCGCGGGAGGAACCTTTATGTCAACTACCCTTGGTGCTGCTACGAAGCTTCTCGATGAAATGATGACCAATTATTCCCAATGGCACACCGAACGCGCTCCAACAGGTAGGAAGGTAAATTCTGTCGAGGAAATTACCTCCCTCAATGAAAAAGTTGACTTAATTATGTCTCTACTTACCAAGAAACCCTCTATTGATCCTCATGATGTCCCTTTAAATTCTTTGGTTGCTCAAGAACAAATAGATGTGAACTTTATTGCTAGAAACAATTTCAACAACAATGCTTATAGGGGAAATTTTGCTAGCAATCCTAGACCGTTTCCATCCAACTATGGGAACAACAACACCTACCCTAGCAACAAGAACCCCTCTTCTGGATTAGAAAGCATGCTTAGAGACTTTATCACTACCCAAAAAGCCTTCAACAAAAATGTAGAGGAGAAATTATCTAAAATAGATAATCTCTCTTTGAAGGTAGAAAGCTTAGCCCTTGATATTGAGATGCTTAAGATTAGAACCTCTCCCCTTGAGGAGAATAAGGCCACTCCTATTAATGCTATCCAATTACAAATTGATGAAAATATTAGGATGATGGCTAAACTTAAAGAAAGATGGGCTAGAGAAAAAGAGGAAGAAGATAGAATTAATAGCCTTCCTACACACCACACAGTTGCCACTATCCAAATTGTTGAGGACACCCAAACTATTAGCACCCAATGCACTCCTAGTCCCGTTGGACCTATTAATGGTGATGCTAATACCTCAACCAAAGATGAAGAAACTCCTATGAACATAGAGGGTTTCAAACAAGTGAGCCTAGATGACATTACTACCACCTTTGATAGTAGTGATATTGATTTTGATAGTTGTACCCTCTCAGAAGTTATTAGCTTGCTACAAAAAATGTCTAGAGACCCCCACACTAGCACACTTAATCTTGCCTTCACGGAGCATATCACAAATGCTCTCATCAAAGCTAGGGAGGATAAGCTTAGAGTAGAAGCCTCCATACCTAGGAATCTAGATGATGGTTGGGACCCTATGATCAAAATTAAATTGAATAACTTCTCTTGCTATGCTTTATGTGATGTTGGAGCTAGTACCTCCGTTATGCCCAAAAGAATATTTGATATGTTTGAATTGAAACCCTTTGAGCCTTGTTCTTTTGGTGTTCGTATTGTTGATTCTTCTATAAAGAAACCTTTGTGGAAGATCGACGATGTTCTTATCATTGTCAATGACAACTATGTTCCCGTTGATTTTATTGTTATGGATATAGAGTGTGAACCTTTGTGTCCAATTATTTTGGGACGTCCTTTTCTTCGCACCGTTGGTGCGGTTATTGACATGAAAGAGGGGAATATAAAATTCCAATTCCCATTCAAAAAGGGGATGGAACACTTCCCTAGAAAGAAAATCTAGTTACCTTTTGAGTCCGTTACACGGGCTAGTTATTCTCTTTCTCTTGATAAAACTTGATTCTTCTTTTGCATCATGCCTAGCTTAAAGGCATAAAAGAAAGCGCTTTCGGGAGGCAGACCGCAACGAATTTAGATGTTTATTTTTGCTTTTGTTGTGTCTTGATGATTGTTACTACTGTAGCAACATGATTGTATCTTTATTTTTCAGCTTTGTGCCAAGTTATAGCCTCTTACGGCAAGGGAAGTAAAAGTTGTGACATGCTGTCCAGAAAACAGATTCTGTCCTCGTGACCAGAAAAATTCCAGAAAAATCCCAGTTCATCTTTTTGAGCTGAAAGTTTTACACAGCATGCTCTATACAATTAAGAAACTTCCGTATGTTCTGAGTTTTTTTATTTGAGTTGCAGAAGTACCCCTAAAAAATTCTTTACTATCTGCTGTTCTGTTTTTCACAGATTCTGCCACGTTTTGTCTCTCCTAACTTTTGCAAACCTTAAGCTTGTTTTTTCTTTGCAAAAACTTTTTGGCACTCTTGAGAAACAGTAGATCTTCAAGAATATCTTTATATCCAGTGGGGAAAATTATTTATTAAGGGTACTAACCTCTCTAATCAGCTTATGATGAGTTATGTATGAAGGGAGTTTTCAAGTGTGCGATGGAACATGATGAAAGAAGATCCAGGAGTGTCAAGCGCTCAAGCTTGGGGATGCCCCCATGCATCCCCAATAAATATTCAAGGAGACTCAAGAGTCTAATCTTGGGGATGCCCCCATGCATCCCCTTCTCCATCAACAATCATCCGTTAGTCCTTCGTCTCACTATATTTTTATCACTTCATGCGTTATGTGCTATGCTTGGAGCGTCTCGCTCTTAGGTTTTATTTTTTTAGTTTTCTTTAGCTTTTCTTGCTGTTCATAACAATTTAGATCCCGTCTTACTTTGTGTGGGAGAGAAACACACTCCACTTTCAAATTCTAGAACACATCATAGGATTTTTCCTGCTTATCTTTTTGCTGTTGTGTGTTCTTTATCTTTTCATAGCTACTGCCATGTTTAGTTTTAGTCTTAGTTTGTCTTTAGCAAGAGCATCGGCTTTTGTTTAGTTTGTTGTTGGAACTCTTTTTAGTTTTCATGTTTATCTTGTTAAAGAGAGTTGGTTGTTGCACTGAGTTGTGTCTTGTCTTGAAAGTAGGTAATTGATGTTGCTATTTAATTTTAGTAGTAACTTGCAATGGTTTTTAGGTATTGATGTGAGTAATGTTTGAACTTTTGGTGTTAAGAGATCTAGCCTATTAGTGATAGGTGTCGTATTTTGGGCAATCTGTGTTTATTTTCAAAACCTACAAAACTAGTTGAGAACTCTAGCTACTAGATGGATCACTAATCTTTGGAGGGATCGAATATTAGAGAACACTCACGTACCATGAGTCGAGGATGCGCAAGGATAACCAAACCCCCATACACTCCTCCTCGGGGTACTTGTCTCTTTGTGAACCTCCTTATTAGATTGAGAGTTACCGATAATAAGTGCATGAGTTCTTCGGACTAATGTAAGTATTGAAAGTTGACACTTCCACCTTCCCATATTTTGCTAGCCTCTCCCGTGTCGTGCATTGCCTTCTTCTCACTCCGAGAGTTGGTGTCCACCTTCGCCGGTACATCCAAACCCTTGGCATGATACGCTCTGTCATCATAAGCCTCCTTATATCTTTCCTCAAAACATCCACCATACCTACCTATCAAGGCATTTCCATAGCCTTTCCGAGTTATATTTCCATGCAACATCCACCTCTTCATGACTTGATCTTCATGTCATACATGTTCCTGCTACACTGGCAGCGACATACATTGCATACTTCATGTTAGTTACATCTTCTTTATGATTTTGAGTACCTTGTAAAGTGTGAAAGATCTCCTTTACCTTCTTGTAAAATAGAGTGTTGCCCTTAAGTGAGGAAAAGATCCCAAAGTGGACACAATGAAAGATCCCAAAGAGGACAAATGAGAGTTAAATAGAAAGAGCCATTGAGGCCACAAAAAAATAAAAATAAAAAATAGAAAAAGAGAAAAAGAAATAAAAAGAGAGAAAGGGGCAACACTACTATCCTTTTGAGAGATCCACACTAGTACTCCCTTTTATATCCTTGTACTCCATAGAGATGATCATTACGCATATAGCTAGGTGGGGACCTTCACACTATAGAACTTGGCTTGCATATTCCAAGGATGAGCCTCCTCAAACGAGCTCTAGGTCTTCATGAGCGAGCAAGTTAGATGCACCCCCACTAGTTCCATTGGAGAGCTTCTTAGCTCGTATGTGCATCCGTTGCATGCCAATCCCTACTCCTCACATCATATCTATCATTTGGCATCTCTTGCCTATGATTGTCCTCATTGATGTGAGCCTTTCTCATCCTTTTTTTGTCTTCCTCCTCCACCATATTTCTCTCTTTTCCATCCTAAGTGTCAACTCTCGTGCTTTAGCTCATCCATTGCATGAGTGCTCGAAATATCGAAAAGGAGTGGATAAAATTGACTTGTACCTAGCTAGTGGTCACGGGATGAGTCAAGATAAGATTCCAAAGAAGACCAAGTGTGAAACTTTAGTAGATTGAGTTCTCAATACAAAAATACTTTTTTCTCATATTCCCTATCCCCCTTCTTGCACGCAAACACCATTTGGATACATTCGACTCACGAACAGCGAGAGCTCTTGCACCTAATGTTCTTTTGTTACTTGTCCCAATACTAATATAGACTCTTGCATGTTATGACTTGAATTGAATCTCTAACCTTGATTACTTTACTTTTCAAAGTTCTTTTATGGTTGCTAGCATGTCACCACAGAAATTATGCTGTTATCATTTACCTACTCGAGGACGAGCATGAATTAAGCTTGGGGATGTTGATACGTCTAAAACGTATCTATAATTTATGCTTGCTCCATGCATGTTTTGTGTGATATTGCTATGATCTAGATAGACTTTCATACACTTTTGATCATATTTGGACTAACCTATTAACTCAGTGCACCCCAGTGCCAGTTCATGTTTTCTGCTGTTTTTCTATTTCAGATTTCCCTCATATGAAAAGTGCCAGAAAAATTCCGGGAAAACTACAGGAAAAATCAGCGTACAGGAAGCTTCGCGAAGAGCCCGAGTGGGGCCAGAGGGGAGCCAGGGGGCCCAGGCGGCCACCCGGCGCGGCCCCACCCCTGGACGCACCAGGGTGGCGCCTGGGGCCCCTGGTCCACCTCTGGCTGCCCCCTTCGCCTATTTATTCTCCGTCACGGGGAAACTCCGAAGACAGAACCCTATTTCGCAAACTCGCCTCTGTTCCGCCGCCGCCGCGCTTCCGAAATTGGGAGCACCAGAAGACCTCTTCCCGGCACCCTGCCGGAGGGAGGGCCGACCTCCGGGAGTCTCCTCTCCACCATGGATGCTCCCTGGATGTCTCGTGAGTAGTTTTCCTTGGACCATGGGTCCATGATCGGTAGCTATGTGATGTTCTCCTCCCCTCTTTGTTCTTCATGGTTTAGACCTCGTGAGCTGCCCTACATGATCGAGACACTTTTGTAATCTTTTTGCTATTGCTATGCTGAGTTTGATGGGATCTGATGGATTATGAGATTATGTTCAGATTGTGATAGAGTAATATATTTGGTTTTTATCTCTTATATTTTTGTTCCTAAGTAACTCTTGCATGTTCTCCGTTGCTGTTTATTGCTTTGGACAAGTAGTAGGTAGTGACTTCAAGAGGGAACGTTATGCTCGATTGTGGGTTCATGCCCCCCGATGACACGCTTGAGTGACAGAAACATGAGTCTATGAGATGTGTTGTTGCCACAAGGGGGAAAACAACGGTGCTTGTAACTGCGGTTGCAAGGATTGTTTACTTTACGCAAAGTTATTTTTAATGCAGTTGTATGTTGCTTTGGGTTTACACTTTCGGTGGGGCTCGCAACTTAATACCAGCGAGATGTTCTTGATAGATATCTCAAGGTGGATGATTAGTAGTAGATGCAGTTGGATTACGGTCTACTTATTTTGGCGTACTGCCCGTGCTTTTGAGCCTCTTCCTTTCTTTTGTAGCATAGTTAGCATTGCGGTGCGTTCATAATCCTGTCAATTGCCCTTCTGTAATTTGTTTACCTCGCATAGCAGTTTTATCGTCTTTTGGGAGAGAGACATCACTAGTGAACATCACGGGACTGATAACCCACAACTGCAGGGGATCGAGATAGTCTTCGCGGGTAAGAATAACCCAATTTATAGATTCGACGCAAGGGGAGCCAAAGAATATCCACAAGCTTTAACAATGGAGTTGTCAATTCCACCGCACCTGAGATACACTTACTTGCAACAAAATATTAATAGCAACTGCGATATGGAGGTGATGATAGCAACGGTAATAGTGGTGGTGAAACAATAATAGCAAAACAGCGAAAGTAAACAACTATTAACCAACATAATTAAAATCATTGTAGGCTAGGGAGATGGATGGTTGGGCGCTGCATGGATAAGATACATCATGTATTTAACTTGGGGCAAGGCACACAGAAAAGCAATGATCATCTAGGCATAAATCAAACATCAGGCATGTACCCCAAAGGTAGTTGTACGTTCTTGCAATAAGAACTTGCACAACATCTTTTGTCCTACCATCCCGCTATGAACGGGGCCAAAAGGAACTTATGGAGATTAAGGTGCTCCTGTCAAAGAGCACCGGAACAAAGCGTTAACAATCAATGGATACATGGAATCCTCAAATTATATCCCATCCCCTTTGGTGTCCCAAGCTGTCACCATTGGGATCGCCGGTTCCGGACTATAACAGGTGCATACAACTCATAGATAAGATCAAGAACACAAATATAATCATGCAAACACAAAGGGTTCAGATCTGAAATCATGGCACTCGGGCCCAAAGTGACAAGCATTAAGAGCAACAAGTTGAAGCAAAGATGATAAACACCAATCTAGATGATAGGCAACATGCCCCCAACAATCTGATAAACTATTACATGATCTAACTCATCCAATCCCTACCATACCCTTTGCCTACAACAGGGAATTACTCACACATGGATGGAGAAGTCATGGAGGGAGGATGGAGTGGCGATGACGATGACGATGGCGATGATCTCCCCTCTTCGGAGGCCAAAAAAGCCTCCAGATTAGCCCTCCCGGAGAAGAACAGAGGGTGGCGGCGGCTCCGCGACGAGAATTGGGAAAACGACTTCTGTTTCGGGGTTTCTCCGTCACGGGAATAAATAGAAGCCTCGGTAAGGCACCAGATGAGGGGGGAGGCCCCAAGGCAGCCAGAGGGCGCCGCCCCACGCCTGGCCGCGCCAGGGGGGAGCCTGGGGCCCCCTTGGCTTCCCTCTGGTCCCACTTCTGGCTTCTGGGTCCTTCGGGTGCGTGGATTTTCTGGTATTTTTCTGGGAATTTTCTGAGATGTCCAAAAATCCATTTTCCTGCGCACAATAAAACCATACAGCCAGCTCTGCTGAAAACATCGTTAGTCCGGGTTAGTTTCATCCAAATCATGCAAAAATGAGGGCAAAACAATAGAAAAAGTGTTTGGAAAAGTAGATACGTTTGAGACGTATCAACTCCCCCAAGCTTAGCATATTTCTTGTCCTCAAGCAATTCAGTACAAAGAACTGAACGCGACAAAGAAAACTTTGACAAACTCTTTTGCTTCAATAGATATATATAAGCATGTACTACGAAAAGAATTTAGCAAGTATTAAAACAATGCTATGAGGACAACGCACGAAGCAATCCTTCTTTCAAGTGATCTATCACAAACAACTAAAAGTAAATAATAAGCTACTAAAAATCAAGACAGGATTACAATGCACAAAGCTTGAACATACTAGAGTGGTATTTCGCTAGCCTCCATGAGTGAAGCAAAACATAAATGCAGAAACTCCTTTGGAGTTTTAAAGGAGACTAGAACTAGGAATTTCAGAATAAATAATACCACAATCATGCAAAAGACAATGTAGTACTTTGGGACAATGCACATTACACTCAGAATGACAATTATGCTCTCCTAGTTGGTGCTCTCAAGAAAGAAGGTGGAGACTCTCGAACCGTGGAGTTTGATGGAAAAGTTCGAAAACCCGTGGTTGGAAGCAAAAATTAACTTGTACCAGAGCTCTTGGTTTTGAAAACAGAGATTAAAAGTGTTTTGGGAGGTGCATGCTTCGTCAACGAATGCTAGTAGACAACTCAATCACCTTTTACGCTAGACATGTTTCGAGGAACGGCTCCCAAGAAGGAGACGATCACATCCCCTTAATCTCCTTTGTTTATCACTGCCAAAGTTTTCTGATTTCTCATAGACAAAGCGTGAAGGAGAGTTTGTTGGTTGTGATTATCTTCTGTGAGCTGGGCGCACTCATGCCAGTCCCTCCTCGTATTAGGGGTTTGGAGATTAGACATGCAATCCCGGAATAAAACATGTCTAACATAAGACGGTCATGAATTACCTACTACTTCCTCATGAGCTAAAACAGAGGCACAAAACATGAGTGATTTTGAATAATTTCAGGATGGTACAAGAAAGTCTTCGTTAGGATGGTCGGTAAATGCCACATAGGAAGGTATGGTGGACTCATATGGAAAAACTGGTTTCAAGGATTTTGGATGCACAAGCAGAAATCCGCTTAGTGCGAGCGAAGGCTAGCAAAAGACTGGGAGGCGACCAACTAGAGAGCAATAACAGTCATAATCATGTAGAGCGACAAAGTAACATTGAATCAGGCATGAAAATGATATGACTATTCTGAAACTCAAAGATCATCAAGGCATAGCAGACTTTTCAGTCATAAACATGTGTAAGCATGTGCCAAGTCAATCCAAGAATTCTCCAAAGGGAAATACCACTTCACTATGCCAAACCATGAACAATGCAATGGATGTAAATCATTTCAACAACACATTATGTACTCTAGCTATTTGAGATTAGCCACAAGGAAAGCATGAACACTAGGAAAGCATTGTAAACATAGTATTATGTCGCTACAAGATGGTCTCTAAATCATAAGTACAAGCATATGTACAAAAGTAGAAACAAAGATAGTACATACCGGTTTTCCTTGTTGCATCCCTTTCGTCGATCTTCGTCATTACTGCCTTGTCACTTGCACGATTGAATGTAGGAAATATATAATTAATTGCAAATGCCATCACGGACTCGAGCTGAACTCTGCAACAAAGCAAACTAAAGAGAGAAAAGAAAATATTTTTGGATTTTTCAAAGGTTAGACGAAAGAAAAAGAAAATATAAACCTTTTTGTTGTTTTTGCAAAATAAAAGAACAAAGAAGAACGGGCAAAAACTTCGAAAAGATCAAAGCAAACAAAATGAAAACAGATAAAACAATGGAAAGGTGAGAAGGGAACGTACTCCCCCAAGCTTAGGCTTTTGGCCTAAGTTGGTAGCAGCTACTGCCCCCAGGAGCCTCCTGCTCCGGGGTAAGGGTAAGTCCAGGAGTCGTATGAGCCCTCCGGTGCATACACCGGAGTCCTCGGATCCTCCCATGAGGAAGGCCCTGCGCTCCAAGCAGAAGAAGATCCCTCGCCATGCTCGGTGAAGGTCTTTCCCTGGAAAGGTGGGAACTCACCGTGCTCCTCCTCATCGCGCACAACCCCCTCCATGGGGTTATGCGGCTGGCAATTAGCCATGAACTCATCGAACTGAATTTCGTTGAAGGACCATCCGTTCCTGCGAGTGTTATCAAACAAAAGAGGTGCAGGTAGAAGGATCTCACGAGTAATAGTCCTTTCAAACCTCAAAATATAATCAAGGTTACCAAACTGAGAAGTCATGCTAACAAACTTATGCCTCTTCATAGCCGCAAGATCGAGACTCGCGTATGAAAAGGGAACATCATCAGGATGCGGGGTGCGCTCAAGAGACTCAAGGATAAGTGTGGCGTAAACGCCACCATATAAATCGCCCTTGTTATTGTTCGTAACAAGGCGTCGAGCAATCATGGCACCCACATTATACTCATTCTTACCAGAGAGGGCGTTCGCATAAATAGCGAAGTCTGGTGCATAACCATTGCTCGTGTTGTCACGAGCTAACACCCCTCTTGCAAAAAAATATGCAAAATACCCGAGGTGTGGAAACAAAATGCTGGAAATCTTCTTGCTTCGAATGTCGGTCTCCTCCTGGCAGCAAAGGGATTTGAAGAGGGTCCTCATCCCGGAAGGCTGCATGGTCATCTTAGCTGTCTGACCAACGTTCGGCACACCTATTATATCACAAAACTATGCCAAAGACATGGTTATGAGATCATTATAAAGTTTGAACTCGACGGTTCCAACATCATGGTTATAACAAAAACTGTTGACAAAGCAGGAGGTAAGTTTTTCGTATTGTACCACATGGCATAAAGCTAGCCGTGTCAAACCTGTGTTGGCACAAAGGCCATAAAATTCCTCCTTAATTCCTGCAGCTGTAAGAAAATCATCGCACAGATAAATCATTGCGCATGCTGGATTTGTTTCTTCCTACAACTCGAGGGGCACATGATCTTCATTGTAGCTCACCCTAACTGCTGAGGGTGAAGCTGCAGCTCTAGTGACTCGATCGGAGCGCTCGGGCTTCTTCTTCCCAAGCCACCCCTTTGCTTTTCCAAAGAAACTCATTTATGAAATTTTTGACAATTAACAAAAAACAAGGATTTAAACAAAGTGACTTGAGGCAAACTACTCTACTCACTTACCTAAGGCATAAACTTGCATCAAAACTTGGAAAAATAAATTTCTACACATGCATGCAAGCTCATATGAACAGCACCAAGAGCTACTAAATACTCACAAATGAGGCCACCAATAAAAAATATAATTGGAGGGGTGAAGGAGTTACATACCAGGGAGTATTTGCCCAAAATCTCAGCTCAAATGATGGGTCGTAGAGAGAGATCGAAATTTTGGACGAAGAGCAGTAAGAACACAAGAACAAAGTGCAGAACTCGTGTTTTTGGAGAGAGAAGAAGGAGGAGAAAGAAGACTTACCTGGCTGGCTGCCCTTTGGGCCCCAGGCGCCCTGTGGGCGCGGCCAGGGGCCAGGCCGCGCCAGCTGGCCGCCTGGGCCACTGGTGGCCCCCCTGGTCAGCCCCAGGTACATTTGGATCACTCCCGACATGGAAATTTTTAATACTCCCTCCGATTCATATTAATTGACGCACACTTAGTATAACTCTAGTACAAAGTTGTACTAAGTGTGCGTCAATTAATTTGGATCGGAGGGAGTATAATTTTTGTGGAATTTTTCTGACAACTTCACTGTTGAATTTTTTTCGAAGTTCAAAAAGCTGTGAAACTTTCTGAAAACTTGGAGCAGTGATTAGAGTTGTGAAGTTTCAAAAACATACAAACTTGTTACAGCAAGGAGAATAAAATCTAAAAGAAATGCAAACATAGGAAGCTCCACTTTTTACCTATATAAAGCATGCTTACTAGCAGGGTTGATCAAGTCTTACCAACAAACCGGCGATATATAGAGCAAAAAGTCTCACCCCTTATGAAGTGATCATTGCACCTTTACTTTAATGGACATTGTCCCCACCATGATGGTTTTGTATTTTTGGTGCACATGTAGAGGACAATCCCATTCTCCAATCTTCACGGTCTCGATATTCTCTATAGAGTTGAGGCCATGCCTCTTGTCAATTTTCTTCGGAAAATACACCGTGTGTTCCTTGTCATTCACATTGAAAGTAACCTTTCCTTTATTGCAATCAATTATAGCACCTGCGGTGTTAAGAAAAGGTCTACCAAGAATAATAGACATACTCCCATCCTCGGGCATGTCAAGCATAACAAAATCAGTAAGGATTAAACAATTAGCAACTTCAATGGGAACATCCTAAAAAATACCTATGGGAACGGCTGTTGACTTTTCAGCCATCTGAAGAGAGATATCTGTAGGGATTAGTTTTTCTAAACATAGTCTCTTGTAAAGAGAAAAGGGCATAACAATCACTCCTGCTCCAAGATCACATAAAGCAGTCCTAACATAATTATTCTTTATGGAACAAGGAATGGTGGGTATACATGGATCACCAAGCTTCTCAGGAATCTTGCCACTAAAAGAGTAGTTAGCAAGCATAATAGATATTGCTTCATTAGGAACTTTTCTTTTATTAGTAACAATATCTTTCACATATCTCGAATAAGGAGGTAACTTAATAGCACCAGTCAAAGGAATTTGAAGAAAAAGAGGTTTCATCCACTCACAAAACTTATTGTAATGCTCTTGTCTTTAGTTTTGAGAGACTTACCTGGAAAGGGCATGGGTTTCTGTACCCATGGTTCTCGTTCCTTCCCATGTATTCTTGCGATAAAATCTTCTCTAGTGTATTTCTTGCGTTTGTTGGGTGCTTCTTCTTCTCGAACTTCGGGTGGGTCATTCTTTTCATCATCCTTTTCAGGCTCAGCACCGTCTTCAGTCTCAGCATCGGAAGTAGATATACTATTTGGATCATTGGAATTGTCAGCTTCTTTGTGCTTCTTCTTCTTCTTCGGAGAGCTAACAATTTCTTCTTCCTGTATTTGAGAATCTTGCTCAATCCTCTTAGGATGCCCCTCCGGATAGAGAGGATCTTGAGTGCTGGTTCCTCCTCGGGTTTTAATCCCGAAGGCCTGTATATCCTGTTTGGCATTATTAGCGAGCAAATCTTTTTGCACATTAAAAATTTGATCAAGCTGAGTTTGAACCAAATGAAAATGCTTCACAAGACATTTAACATCATTAACTGTTCTACCTAGAACATCAAGCAAACTTTTGATAGCAAGGGAATTATCATGCAACTGACTTTGTATACTCTCATTAAAGTGATTTTTCTTCATAATAAAATTATCAAGCTCATCTAAACATTGATCGGGAGGCTTACCATGAGGAATGTCACTTGCATTGAAATCTAAAAGAGAGTGTACCTCTACCATAGAAGGGTGAGTGGTAAGCTCACACAACTTCTCGATGGGGGGTTGATTCTTCACGTCTTTAGTTTTAATACCCTTCACTTTAATAGACTTCTTAGCTTCCTGCATATCTTCGGGGCTTAGGACAAGCATGCCCCTATTCTTTGGTGGTGGAGGTGGTTCAGGGACAGACCAATCTTCGTGGTTCTTGGCAATCTTGCCCATCAATTCTTCTGCATCGTCCGGTGTTATTTTCCTGAAAACACAAACAACACAACTGTCCTAATAGGATTTAGATTCATCAGTTAGACCAGCATAAAATATATCAATTAATTCATTCTTAGGGACTTGTAGCGACCCGGTCCCGAAGGGAACCAAGTCTACTGTGCTTCTGTGCTATCCCTGGATCAGTATGCTAGCACACACAGGTACTCGATGAAATACCATACTATCACTTGTCATAAATTAACGTAAATACATGGTATTTATTACCTTACAACCCTTAGGCTAGAATACACAGCAGAACAATCAATATATAAGTGGAGTCCCATCAACGCCAACGGCAAAGTTGATTGTAGACTTCACGACCCTTTATCATATCACTTACTCGTCGTATATAATCCTGCAACACCGAAGGTTACAACCCGACAACGGGTTAGTACATTTGAATGTACGGCAAATCATATCCCAGAAAGAAGTAAAATTTCCTAAAATACATGCAATTTGGCTGGTGGAGCTTCTACATTTATTTGTGCAAAAAGCTAATTTTCCCTATAGAATAATAATAACTAAGTTGTACAATAGCATACGATTGAGATGGAAAAATTCCACTCAATCTATCCCAAAGTGAATAAACCAATAAATTAATTAAAGATGATGAGACAAATCAATATTACCACATCTAGTCGCTCAAATTGTCCATAACCGGGGACACGGCTAATCGATTAGTTTTATACTCTGCAGAGGTTTGTGCACTTTTCCCCACAAGACTCGATCGCCTCCTTTTTAGTTCGCCACACTGTATGGTGTATGACAACTGGAAGATCGAGACATGGTCTTTCAGAAGTGTTTCCCCTTAACCGCTGGATAAACCGGTACACCTATAAAAATCTACATCTGCTAGTCTATCCCGGAAAGAGGTCACACAACCTACTCAACTAAGCCAGAGCCCATAATAACTTGTGGCTGCACACGTAAGCTTCTAGGTATGACAACACAATTAGTCCCTTTGAGCCTGGGTGGCTTTCCGCAGTCATCATTGGCCATCTCCAAGATACTCGCAACCATCCCACCCAGGTAGTTCATTAACTTTATCTTGGTCCTAATTACTACATTATCACTCATACCTCATAATGATTCACTTCCCAATCCACGTCTACTTAGCATAGAAATATCATAATATACGATGGTGACAATGATGTAAGGATCAAACCTACCTCAATGAACTACTGGGTGTAATAGCATAGCATAACCTATCATGCAATCTAAGGAAGAAGAACTAATGCATTGAAAACATAGGTAATAGGGAGTATGACCAAAGATATGACTTGCCTTGAATCTTGATGAAGTTATTCGCGCTCACAATTCCGACAATTCTAATCGTCACACTCCGAGCAATCTATCGTAACCAAGAAAACAAGGTTGCACACAATAAATCAACAATCCAAAAGAATGCAAACAATTTAAAAAAAAATTGAAACTCCAGAAGAAAAAACAAAATAAAAGATTTTGAAAAAAAGAACACAAATGCGTTCAAAGTGGGTTGCAAAGTGTCTAGAAACTAGGGTTTAACTAGGGTTTTAGTTTGCAAAAAGAATCAATCAAAATCGAGTTGTAAAACAATAGATACGATCAACTAAAGTCGAAATTTATTCTGATCAGATTTGAATATTTTCGAAATTTTAAAATAAATTTTAGGGTTGTACTGGATAGATGATTTCGAAAGAAAACCGTGGGCTTTGGAATCACGCAAAACGGATCTACGAGTAAAAGGATATTACTAGAACGGTTTTGCATAGGATTTAGGAATTGTTTTTGATCAAACGGAAAAATAATTTTCTCAAAACTTGGATCTACAGTACCTAATATGTAGAGGGTTTCAAAACAACGATTTTGCCACTGGTTTCGTTTAAAACGGAGCAACGGATAAAAAGTTACGGCGTGTTTACTAACCGCGGCGTGTAGATTTGACGCGACGAAGACGACGATTCCGGCGATCTTCGGCGTCAACGAGGACGTCTAGGATGTAGGGCTTGATTAGGAGATCACAATGGTGATGGTGATGATCTCCAACGTCGTTCGTACTGGCGTGGCGATGCGATGAACCGAGCGCGCTCCGATGAACTCCCGCGATGCGCGTACAATTTGGGGATCAATTTTGCGCAAGAATAGAAGAGGGAAAAGATGTCCATTAGATGCACCACGAAGAAAGAAGTCGGCCTACAGAATTTGGGGTCAAGGGGAGGCTCACCGGTGACGAATTCGTCCAACAATGGAGCTCCGTTGGACCTAGATCTACCTCGGAATTAGCTCGATCTAGGGCGATTTGCTGCGAAATTTTGTGAGGAATCGGTGGAAGGGGTCATGGGGTATTTACGGGACAAGTTTTCTTGGGCAAAGTGCAATCGAATCGGAGTCCATAGCTACTACGTCGCCACCGCGCATTGTACCGAGACCGTTCTGGACTCCTAGTCGTGCTCGTGTTGGAGAAGGAGGAAGAGGAGCGCACGTGCCCGCTCGCTCGGCCGCTGGACGCTCGGCCTGGCCTAGCCCGGCTGGGCCAGCCTCGGTCCGACTGGCCGACGCCCCTTTTTTTCTTTCTATTTTTCTTTTTTTCGCGAACTTTTTTTAAATATATATAGAGGTATTTTTAATATAATAAAGGTAGTCTTAAAAAATAACATATTATATTTTTAAAATAATAAAAATACGTAAAACGTAATTACGTGTTTATATATACGTACTTTTCTTAAATTTCAAAGAATTTTATAAAATAAAATATAAGTCGGAAAAATATGAAATAAATTTCTAAAATCTTAGAAAAACGTAAATAATATTTTCAATAAGTTATTTATACAAAATAAAATAATAAAGAAAAACTTCATTCAATAAATTCAAATAAACTCTCAAATAAGATCAACAAAAAAATAAAAAAACTTTTATTTGAACATTTTCCCAAATTTATTTTATTTATTGAAGGAGTCATATTACCTTCTCTTTATTTTTATTTGTTGGAGATACTTTTTTTTAATAATAATAATAATAAATGTAAAAGAACAAAAACGAATATTAGGGAAAGTCGTTTTATTCCCTCTCATTTTAATATTTATTTAAACTTCAAAAGTTTCAGATCCTAGTCTATCTCACTCAGATCAATTACACACAATTCAAGCAAGACAATCATAATTATCTAATTATTATAACATTCCAAAATTTAGAATTTTGGGATGTTACAAATCTACCACCCTTAAAATGAATCTCGTCCTCGAGATTCAAAGAGGCTAGAAAGAAAAGGTTAGGTTTGGGGTCTTCTGTCTTCAAAATGCACTGATCCTCCGACGGTCCAGGGTGCTACCACCCTTAAAAGAAAATTCCCAGGTCTTCAAGAATATCGCTTCTCTGATGACTTCCTTATTACATATACCCCTACTTCTTTGAGGTATTGAATCCTTTATTCAAATAATCGGTCTTCCATATATTGTATCTTCATGAATGACGGGTCGAACGCCAATACTAACAAATATCGGTACTGTCATGGTGGTCAACAAGAGGGTTTCCTGCAGAAAACAAGTCTTGGCTTCTACTCACCGTATCATTTAAGATTCGCAAGGGTTGGAATGTACAGGGGTCACAACATCATACCATTCTAAAGTTTAGCCTTAGCGTCGTCGTTTCTCTCTACTATAGGTAAGTCACTCTAGATCTACCATCCCACATAGCAAAGAGAATAATAAGAGTAATCGTTATGGTGGTCAATCCATTCCGCACCCAAATCATTATCTTGTATATGGTTTAGCGAATCTCGCATTCTAACACTCGGGCATCCTCACAAGCACTGCAAAAATCTTCTCCATGAACTAAGTTCGGGTAAATCCATGGTTTCTGCATGCCAAACAAAACAGCTATCGTTTTCTTCACAACTCTCAGGTTCTACGTATACTCCTATAAGATTGTCGGTTGGCAAAGTCGTAGCTTCCTCCATGGTCCTTCTTTCCGCAAGAGCGTGCTTGCTTTCTATCCGATCCTGGAGCTTGTGGGTTATGGCCCACCTCATATATTGCAAATCTTAACTCCTCCTTGGGTTGCAAATATTCTTCATCTCAAACATAAGTCTTGCTTCTCATTCTTAAAATCCGACTATACTCCTTCCTTAATATCTTAATGCAGACTATCACATCTCCAAACGGACTCACGATTTACTTGTCAAAACTCCATTATGAGGTCCGATGTAGTTAACACTTCGATCATTCTTCGGGTAATAATACAAAATACTACCACCCTTCAAATGAAAATCC
The DNA here is from genome assembly GCA_950022295.1 of Bromus sterilis. Lineage (NCBI taxonomy): Eukaryota > Viridiplantae > Streptophyta > Magnoliopsida > Poales > Poaceae > Bromus > Bromus sterilis. Next base: position 21,559,399 of record OX465597.1, on the reverse strand, counting down.
AGGGTCTCTTCCTTATCCTTACATTAGCTTCTGAATCACTTCTCCTTGCTTTGTAGTGTTACTACTCATAAACATCCAATTCACATGAGTGGTTTATTTCCTAACCAAAGGCACATTCTAGCTTCATTGATTCTCAAATTGATCATTGCAATCTCATATAATTACACATATCCATCTGACGTTTCTATTTAACATTTTCTACTACGCTTATTGCATGCTTCATACCCAATATCTCATCATAAAACTTTTATCCATTACGATATTCTCAGGCAAAGTGATCTTTCTCATTGCAGCAAAAACAGATTTCTCCTTTCCAGCCTCGAGGTCTCATTATGATTACTTAAACTCCTTGAGGCTTTGTCTTCCTTTCGGGGCATTTGGTAGAGTAGTGCCCTTCTTCTCTGCACCTAAAACAAATGACTTGACTCTGATCCTTCTTTGCAGAAATTGGGTTCTTCTAGGGATACACACTGCTTTCATCATCTCTATCCTTGGATTTCTGGGATGCATTCTTCTCCTCTATATTCCTGACGTCTTTAACATAAGAGGTGTTCTCCTCGGTGTAAGGCTTCTTCTGTGAATCTTGAGTCATCCTCTTCTTCTTGGTCTGGGTTTTTCGTTTTGTGAGCAGGTCGTAGTCTCTACAAGGGCAACCAGGTGCATGACGTCCATCCTTGCTACAATGCCAACACATGACCCTTCCAAACACCTTGTGTTTCTTTCTCAACCTTCTATGTTACTCCAATCATCTATTTCTTGTTGGTCATACTCCACTTCTATTGTCAGGAATTTACCCAGATACTCGTCCCCCTTCTTGCACTTTTTAAAATATGTCCTTCTTCTCCACATGAATAGCACAACTTGGTGCAAACTGGGTTTGATATTTCTTCAAGGGGGTCTTTAACATCTCCTTTCATCATGAGTACTTCTATGTGTTTACTAAGAGCTTCCTTCATTCCTTCCTTATGTTGTTGGATCACTTTATGTACCATGGGGTATAAGTTACACTGGGCGGGGTAATGGGTAGTTCCTTCACACAAGAAACAGGTAACCTGCCTAGTGGGACATTCTTCAGCTAGGTGACTTTCTTCACAATAAGGGCATTCAACCTGATGTTCCTCGTGGGTGTGTCCTATTTCTCCACAGATCTTACATGCGCATGGTTTTCTCAAATCGTTTACACTAAGCTTCCTTGTTTGGGAGACAAGACGAGATCTTAGCAGAGTCGGTTTGAATTCCTCCCAAGTGATTTCTTCTCTCCGTCCATTGATAGCTTGGTACATCCTCCACCAATTAGCAGCACCTTTTGCAAAGTACTGAAGAGCATATTGCACCATATCGTTTCTTCCAACACTGTTATCCTTCATGTGAACCTCCATGTCCTGAATCCATTGTTCGGTTTCCAACCGAGTCATCGCTCCGGAAAAGATGAGTTCATCTCCATACACCATCTATGGGGTCCAAGGGTTTTGGTTTAGAGGATAAGTTTGGAGGGGAGGGGGGAACAACACAAAAAAACACACAACTGACCGCATCTAACGTGAGCATATAACATGGGTTTAGTCCTCTAAAGGTCATGGGTAGTCCTGGGGTCTTCAGAGTCTTCAAAAAAACTTTGAGTCTTCGAAATCTTCAATACTTGTAGTTGGTAGCTTCCATTCTTCCAATGCATGATATAATCCTCTTTACACTTAATTGATCATGAGTCCAATAACTTGTCCTTCTCGATGTAGCGTAAGATGATCCTTTCAAGTAGTCAAGTGGCACGGGTATAGTCTAACTTGTTTGGGGTAAGAGGGAATGTTTGAAAGACAAAAAAACTCAGAAAAGACTAGAAGTAATGAAAAAAAAATCCAAAATAATATTTTTAGCAATAGAATTTCCTATGGCTTTCCAGTTTCTAGGGTCACGACCTACAGTCAACATGTGCTCTGATACCATCTTGTAGCGACCCGGTCCCGAAGGGAACCAAGTCTACTGTGCTTCTGTGTTATCCCTGGATTAGTATGCTAGCACACACAGGTACTCGATGAAATACCATAGTATCACATGTCATAAATTAACGTAAATACATGGTATTTATTACCTTACAGCCCTTAGGCTAGAATACACAGCAGAACAATCAATATATAAGTGGAGTCCCATCAACGCCAACGGCAAAGTTGAGTGTAGACTTCACGACCCTATATCATATCACTTACTCGTCGTATATAATCCTGCAACACCGAAGGTTACAGCCCGACAACGGGTCAGTACATTTGAATGTACGGCAAATCATATCCCAGAAAGAAGTAAAATTTCCTACAATACATGCAATTTGGCTGGTGGAGCTTCTACATTTATTTTTGCAAAAAGCTATTTTTCCCTATAGAATAATAATAACTAAGTTGTACAATAGCATACGATTGAGATGGAAAAATTCCACTCAATCTATCTCAAAGTGATTAAACCAATAAATTAATTAAATATGATGAGACAAATCAATATTACCACATCTAGTCGCTCAAATTCTCCATAACCGGGGACACGGCTAATCGATTAGTTTTACACTCTGCAGAGGTTTGTGCACTTTTCCCCACAAGACTCGACCGCCTCCTTTTTAGTTCGGCACACTGCATGGTGTATGACAACTGGAAGATCGAGACATGGTCTTTCAGAAGTGTTTCCCCTTAACCGCTGGATAAACCGGTACACCTATAAAAATCTACATCTGCTAGTCTATCCCGGAAAGAGGTCACACAACCTACTCAACTAAGCCAGAGCCCATAATAGCTTGTGGCTGCACACGTAAGCTTCTAGGTATGACAACACAATTAATCCCTTTGAGCCTGAGTGGCTTTCCGCAGTCATCATTGGCCATCTCCAAGATACTCGCAACCATCCCACCCAGGTAGTTCATTAACTTTATCTTGGTCCTAATTACTACATTATCACTCATACCTCATAATGATTCACTTTCCAATCCACGTCTACTTAGCATAGCAATATCATAATATACGATGGTGACAATGATCTAAGGATCAAACCTACCTCAATGAACTACTGGGTGTAATAGCATGGCATAACCTATCATGCAATCTAAGGAAGAAGAACTAATGCATTGAAAACATAGGTAATAGGGAGTATGACCAAAGATATGACTAGCCTTGAATCTTGATGAAGTTATTCGCGCTCACAATTCCGACAATTCTAATCGTCACACTCCGAGCAATCTATCGTAACCAAGAAAACAAGGTTGCACACAATAAATCAACAATCCAAAAGAAGGCAAACAATTTTAATTTTTTTGAAACTCCAGAAGAGAAAACAAAATAAAATATTTTGAAAAACAGAACACAAATGCGGTCAAAGTGGGTTGCAAAGTGTCTAGAAACTAGGGTTTAACTAGGGTTTTAGTTTGCAAAAAGAATCAATCAAAATCGAGTTGTAAAACAATAGATACGATCAACTAAAGTCGAAATTTATTCTGATTTGATCAGATTTGAATATTTTCGAAATTTAAAAATTAAATTTAGGGTTGTACTGGATAAAGGATTTCAAAAGAAAAACCGTGGGCTTTGGAATCACGCAAAACGGATCTACGAGTAAAAATATATTACTAGAACGGTTTTGCATAGGATTTAGGAATTGTTTTTGATCAAATGGAAAAATAATTTTCTCAAAACTTGGATCTACAGTACCTAATATGTAGAGGGTTTGAAAACAACGATTTTTCCACTGGTTTCGTCTAAAACGGAGCAACGGATAAAAAGTTACGGCGTGTTTACTAACCGCGGCGTGTAGATTTGACGCGACGAAGACGACGATTCCGGTGATCTTCGGCGTCAACGAGGACGTCTAGGATGTATGGCTTGATTAGGAGATCACAACGGTGATGGTGATGATCTCCAACGTCGTTCGTACGGGCGTGGCGAAGCGATGAACCGAGCGCGCTCCGATGAACTCCCGCGGTGCGCATACAATTTGGGGATCAATATTGCGCAAGAATAGAAGAGGGAAAAGATGTCCATTAGATGCACCACGAAGAAAGAAGTCGGCCTACAGAATTTGGGGTCAAGGGGAGGCTCACCGGTGACGAATTCGTCCAATAATGGAGCTCCGTTGGACCTAGATCTACCTCGGAATAAGCTCGATTTGGGGCGATTTGCTGCGAAATTTTGGGAGGAATCGGTGGAGGGGGTCGTGGGGTATTTATGGGACAAGTTTTCTTGGGCAAAGAGCAATCGAATCGGAGTCCATAGATATTACGTCGCCGCCGCGCGTTGTACCGAGTCCGTTCTGGACTCCTAGTCGTGCTCGTGTTGGAGAAGGAGGAAGACGAGCGCACGTGCCCGCTCGCTCGGCCGCTGGCCGCTCGGCCTGGCCTGCCCCGGCTAGACGGCGCCCCTTTTTTTCCTTTCTATTTTTCTTTTTTTTGCAAACATTTTTTTAATATATATAGAGAGGTATTTTTAATATAATAAAGGTAGCCTCAAAAAAATAACATCTTATATTTTTTAAATAATAAAAATACGTAAAACGTAATTACGTTTATATATATAGACGTACTTTTCTTAAATTTCAAAGAATTTTATAAAATAAAATATAAGTCGGAAAAATACGAAATAAATTTCTAAAATCTTAGAAAAAGGTAAATAATATTTTCGATAAGTTATTTATACAAAATAAAATAATCAAGAAAAAATTCATTCAATAAATTCAAATAAACTCAAAAATAAGATCAACAAAAAAAATTAAAAAACTTTTATTTGAACATTTTCCCAAAAAAAAATTATTTATTGAAGGAGTCATATTACCTTCTCTCTATTTTTATTTGTTGGTGATTCTTTTTTAAAAAAATAATAAATGTAAAAGAACAAAAATGAATATTAGGGAAAGTCCTTTTATTCCCTCTCATTTTAATATTCATTTAAACTTCAAAAGTTTCAGATCCTAGTCTATCTCACTCAGATCAATTACACACAATTCAAGCAAGCCAATCATAATTATCTAATTATTATAACAATCCAAAATTTAGAATTTTGGGATGTTACAGGACTCCATGTCCTGGTCTAGCCTGGATCAGACTACAATACCTCCCCCAAGCTTTAGGGAGGTTCTCATCCTGCAACTGTTTAAAGTTATAAATTCTTCGTAAAACAGCATGTTGCATATGAGCAGGAAAGTACTTTTCAACAAAAGAGTGAGCTAAGTCTTGAGGACTCCTAATAGAACCACATGGTAGTGCATCGTACAATGCTTTAGCATCTCCCTTCAAAGAGAAAGGAAGAAGCTTAGTAACATAGAAGTTTCGTATCTTTTCATCTGTAGTAAACAAGCCACCCAACTCAGTAAGTTTGGTCAGGTGTACAATAGCATCATCATTTTCTCTGCCATAAAAGGGGTCAGATTCAACCATAGATATAAGTGAAAGATCAACAGAGAAATTATAATCAGGATCATTGATGCATATAGGAGACGTAGAAAATTTAGGATCAGGAATGGTCTTGTTCTTCAGGGAGTGTTTTTTGAGAAGCTTCTTAATAGCATCAGGGTCAGAGTCGACAAACTCTGTTAGCTCCCTGCATAAATCATCATCAAGTATAATATAATCATCATCAAGGAGTCTCTCCTTGAGTTTACTCAAATCGGGATAAGTGTAAGTTCCATCAAAAGGATAGCAAGTATAAGGAATTTCAATTCCAGATTTTTTTGCAACAGCGGTCTGTTTCTCAAGAGCGTGAATAAGTGAACCGATATCATCAAGAGTAGTAGAAGCATCATCAAAAGTATCAGACATAGTAACAGATCCAGTAGATGCATCATGTCGTGGAGGTGAAGCAAACTTACTCATAACTGAAGGTGAATCAAGTGTAGCACTGGTGTTCAGAACAGTACCTTTTCTCGTACGGGATGGTAAGATCGGGACCTTGGGGTCTTCTTTCTTACCCATAGCGGATAAATTGCAGCAGGTAAAATACTTCAAGTAGACTTGTGAATAAATCTATGCTCCCCGGCAACGGCGCCAGAAAACAGGCTTGATAACCCACAACTGCAGGGGATCGAGATAGTCTTCGCGGGTAAGAATAACCCAATTTATAGATTCGACTCAAGGGGAGCCAAAGAATATCCAAAAGCTTAAACATTGGAGTTGTCAATTCCACCGCACCTGAGATACACTTACTTGCAACAAAATATTAATAGCAACTATGATATGGAGGTGATGATAGCAACGGTAATAGTGGTGGTGAAACAGTAATAGCAAAACAGCGAAAGTAAACAACTAGTAATCAGCAGAATTAAAAACACTGTAGGCTAGGGATATGGATGGTTGGGCGCTGCATGGATAAGATACATCATGTATTTAACTTGGGGCAAGGCACACAGAAAAACAATGATCATCTAGGCATAAATGAAACATCAGGTATGTACCCCAAAGGTAGTTGTGCGTGCTTGCAATAAGAACTTGCACAACATCTTTTTTCCTACCATCCCGCTACGAACGGGGCCAAAAGGAACTTATCGAGATTAAGGTGCTCCTGTCAAAGAGCACAGGAACAAAGCATTAACAATCAATGGATACATGGAATCCTCGAATTATAGCCTATCCCCTTTGGTGTCCCAAGCTGTCACCATTGGGATTGCCGGTTCCTGACTATAACAGGTGCATACAACTCATAGATAAGATCAAGAACACAAATATAATCATGCAAACACAAAGGGTTCAAATCTGAAATCATGGCACTCGGGCCCAAAGTGACAAGCATTAAGAGCAACAAGTTGAAGCAAAGATGATAAACACCAATCTAGATGATAGGCAACATGCCCCCAACAATCTGATAAACTATTACATGATCTAACTATCCAATCCCTACCATCCCCTTTGCCTACAACAGGGAATTACTCACACATGGATGGAGAAGTCATGGAGGGAGGATGGAGTGGCGATGACAATGACGATGGCGATGATCTCCCCTCTCCGGAGGCCAAAACATCCTCCAGATTAGCCCTCCCGGAGAAGAACAGAGGGTGGCGGCGGCTCCGCGACGAGAATTGGGAAAACAACTTCTGTTTCGTGGTTTCTCCGTCACGGGAATAAATAGGAGCCTCGGTAGGGCACCAGATGAGGGGGGAGGCCCCCAGGCAGCCAGAGGGCACCGCCCCACCCCTGGCCGCGCCAGGGGGGGCGCCTGGGGCCCCCTTGGCTGCCCTCTGGTCCCACTTCTGGCTTCTGGCTCCTTCGGGTGCGTGGATTTTCTGGTATTTTTCTGGGAATTTTCTGAGACGTCCAAAAATCCATTTTCCTGCGCACAATAAAACCATACAGCCAGCTCTGCTGAAAACATCGCTAGTACGGGTTGTTTCATCCAAATTATGCAAGAATGAGGGCAAAACAATAACAAAAGTGTTTGGAAAAGTAGATACGTTTGAGACGTATCATGGACCCCGGTCCATATTATCATCACTGTTTACACGCTCATTTACTTTTCTTCTGTTACTTTCAGTTTCTATCATTATCATTATCCCTTTTGTTTTGGTCCTTTGTAAACAACAAGACCGAAGAGATTGACAACCTCTCTGAACTTTGTTGGGAGAAAAGTTATTTGTGTCTGTGTGCAGGTCCACGTCAGTTGCGCCGCTAACACCTACTTATCATCTCCGGAGTCCTACTGGTCGATACTCTCAACCTTGGTATCTTCACCAAGGGAAACTTGCCGCTACGGTGCATCTCACCTTCCACTTGGAGTAACCAACAAAGGGCGAGAAGCAATTATCATATCTCACGTATCAGCAAGCAGAAATTATAGATACGTTTGGGACGTATCACTGGCTGCCCCCTTCGCCTATATATTTCTCTCGTCCCGAAACCCCCGAGGACAGAACCCTTTTTCGTGATCTCACCTCTATTTCGCCGCCGCCGCGCTTCCAAGATCGGGAGAACCAAAAGACCTCTTCCCAGCACCCTGCCGGAGGGAGGATTGACCTCTGGGCTTCTCCACCACCATGTACGTTTCCCTGATGATCCGTGAGTAGTCCACCTTGGACCTTGGGTCCATGATCAGTATCTATGTGATGTCCTCTCCCCCTATTTATTCTTCATGGATTAGACCTTGTGAGTTGTCCTACATGATCAAGGCACATATGTAATTCTTCCTGGTGTTGCTATGTTGAGTTTGCTGGGATCTGATGGATTATGAGACTATTCAGATTGTGATGAGTAATATATTTGGGTCTTCTCTTTTATATTTTTGTTCTTGAGTAATTCTTGCATGTTCTCTGTTGCTGTTTATTTATTTGGCCAAGTAGTAGGTAGTGATTCCAAGAGGGAGCGTTATGCATGATTGTGGGTTCATGCCCCCTGATGACTAGCTTGATTGAAAAAAACATGAGTCTAGGGGATGTGTTGTTGCCACAAGGGGGAAAAACAACGGTGCTTGTAAGCTCGGTTGCAAGGATTGTTTACTTTACGCAAAGTTCTTTTAATGCAGTTGTCTGTTGCTTTGGGTTTACACTTTGGGTGGGTCTTGCAACTTAATACCAGCGAGATATTCTGGATAGATATCTCAAGGTGGATGATTAGTAGTAGATGCAGATGGATTTCGGTCTACTTATCTTGGCGTACCGCCCATGCTTTTGAGCCTCTTCCTTTATTTTGTAGCATAGTTAGCATTGGTTTGCGCCCGTAATCCTGTCAATTGCCCAGCTGTAATTTGTTTACCTTGCATAGTTGTTTATCGTCTTTTGGGAGAGAGACATCACTAGTGAACATCATGGGACCCCGGTCCGTATTTCCACCACTGGTTACACCCTCAGTTTACTTCTTGCTTTTACTTTCTAGTTGCAATTATCACTACTATTATCTCTTGCATTGATCCTTTGTAAACGACAAGGCTGGAGAGATTGACAACCTCTCTGTACTCGTTGGGAGCAAAGTTATTTGCATTTGTGTGTAGGTCCAGGTAAAGTATGCAACTCTTTGTTGTGAACGGCGCCATTGTTCACTTTACCACCTACTTGTCGTCGTTGGAGCCCTCCTGGTTCTATCTCAACCTTGGCATCTTTGCCAAGGGAAATCTTGCTGCTACGCTACAACTCAACCTTCCACTTGGGGTAACCAACGAGGGGCGAGAAGTATTTCCTCGCTAGCATCAAGAAATTTCTGGCGCCATTGCTGGGGACTCCAATCTTCAAGATAGGGGAGTTGGACGCTATCTTTTATCTTTTTTTTTAGTCCTGTTAGTTTACCTTTCAATTTTTATCTTTGTGTCCTTTATAAAAAAAAAATCTTATCCTGGTTGCTTCTACTATGGGTACCACTGAAAACACTAAGTTGTGTGACTTCACTAGTCATAACAACAATGATTTTATCTGCACTCCTACTGCTACTCCTGCTACTTCAGCAACCTCTTATGAAATTAAACCTGCTTTGCTGAACCTTGTTATGAAAGATCAATTCTCCGGTGCTAAAGATGTTGTTTCTTTACACTTAAATAGTTTTGTTGAGATTTGTGATATGCAAAAGTATAAAGAAGTAGAAGGTGATATTGTTAAGCTTAAGGCTTTCACTTTCTCCTTGAGGGAAGGAGCTAAAATTTGGTGTCAATTCTTGCCTAGGAATAGAATAGATTCTTGGGATAAGTGCAAGGATGCTTTTATTGGGAAGTATTACCCACCTGCTAAAATTATCCAATTGAGGAGTAATATTATGAATTTTAAGCAATTAGATAATAAACACGTTGCCCAAGCTTGGGAACGTATGAAATCTCTTTTTAAGAAATGCCCTACACATGGTTTGACTACTTGGATGATTATCCAAACTTTTTATGCAGGCTTGAACTTTACCTCGCGGAACCTGTTAGATTCGGCTGCGGGAGGAACCTTTATGTCAACAACACTTGGTGCTGCCACAAAACTTCTAGATGAGATGATGACCAACTATTCCCAATGGCACACCGAACGAGATCCAACAGGTAGGAAGGTAAACTCTGTCGAGGAGATTTCCTCCCTAAATGAAAAAGTTGACTTTATTATGTCTTTACTTACCAAGAAAGCTCCTATTGATCCTCGTGATGTTCCTTTAAATTCCTTGGTTGCTCAAGAACAAGTAGATGTGAAATTTATCTCTAGAAACAATTTCAACAACAATGCTTATAGGAGTAACTTTGGTAGCAATTCTAGACCGTTTCCATGCAACAACTATGGGAACAACAACAACAACAACAACAACAACAACTCCTATGGTCAAACCTAAAAGGAAAGATATTTGCCTAGCTATGAGAAACTGGTAGAGATAGAGACGGCCACTAAGAATTATATGCACACACAGTTTGAACAAAACAAAGCCTTCTCCATACAATTAGGTGAGCACACTTCTATTTTGCAAAACATTAGCAAACAACTTGAGAGCCTGAACCGTGAGATTTCTAATCTCCAAACTAGACTTGCCGTCACTGAAACCTATGTTTCAAACATGTCTCACACCCAAGCTACTTTGATAAACCAGATGGCAGCCAAACCCGAAGTTATCCCCATGGAAGAAGATAGAATTAAGAGCCTTCCTACACACCATACTATTGCTGCTATCCAAGTTGTTGAGGATACCCAAACTTTTAGCACCCAACACACTCCTAGTCCCATTGGACCTATTAATGGTGATGCTATTACCTCAACCATAGAATAAGAAACTCCTATGAACATAGAGTCTTTCAAAAAAGTGATCCTAGATGACACCACTACCACTTTTGATAGTAGTGACATTGATTTTGATAGTTGAACCCGTTCTGAAGTTATTAGTTTACTACACAAAATGTCTAGAGACCCCCACACTAGCACACTAAATCTTGCCTTCACGGAGCATATCAGCAATGATCTCATTAAAGCTAGGTACGAGAAGCTTAGGATAGAAGCCTCCATACCTAGAAAGCTAGAAGATGGTTGGGATCCTATGATAAAAATTAAATTGAATACCTTCTCTTGCTATGCTTTATGTGATGTTGGAGCTAGTACCTCCGTTATGCCCAAAATAATGTATGATATCTTTGAATTGAGACCTTTTGATCCTTGTTCTTTTGGTGTTCGTCTCGTTGATTCTTTCGTAAATAAACCTTTGGGGAAGATTGAAGATGTTCTTATCATTGCCAATGACAATTATGTTCCCGTTGATTTTACTATTATGGACATTGGTGTGAACCCTTATGTCCAATTATTTTGGGACGCCCTTTTCTTTGCCTCGTTGGTGTTGTCATTAATATGAAAGAGGGGAATATAAAATTTAAATTCCCTCTCAAGAGGGGATGGAACACTTCCCTAGGAAGAAGATTAAGTTACCTTTTGAGTCCGTTACACAGGCTAGATATTCTCTTTCTCTTGATAAAACTCGATCTTTTTGCTTCTTGCCTAGCATAAAGGCGTAAAAGAAAGCGCTTTTTGGGAGGCAACCCAAGATGTTTTTATTTATGTTTTTAGTGGTCTTGATGATTTTTACTACTGTAGCAACATCATTGTATCTTTATTTTTAAGCTTTGTGCCAAGTTTAGCCTCCGATTGCAAGAAAGTTCAAAAGTTGTGATATGCTGTCCAGAAAACAGATTCTGTCCTTGGACGAATAAATTCACGATAAATCACCAGATCATCTTTTTGATCTTATTTTTTTTTACATCATGATCTATACAATTATTTTTGAGCTTATGTTATGAGTTTTTTTATTTGAGTTGCAGAAGTACCCAATTTTTTTTATTTACTACCTGCTGGTCTGTTTTTCACAGTTTCTGCCACGTTTTTCCTTTCCTCAGTTTTGCAAGTCTTGCGCTAGCTTTTTATTTGCAAAATACTTTTTGGCAATCTTGAGAAACAGTAGCCCTTCAAGAAAATATTTATTTCCAGTAGAGACAAATTGTTTTATTGTGGGTACTAACCTCTCTAATCAGCTTATGGTGAGTTATGTATGAAGGGAGTTTTCAAGTGTGCGAGGGACGATGATTAAAGAAGATCTGGGAGTGTCAAACGGTCAAGCTTGGGGATGACCCCATGCATCCCCTAGAAATATTCAAGGAGACTCAAGAGTCTAAGCTTGGGGATGCCCCCGTGCATCCCCTTCTTCAGCAAAAATTATCAGTTCGTCCTTCGTTACACTATATTTTTATCACTTCATGCGTTATGTGCTATGCTTGGAGCGTCTTGCTCTTTAGTTTTCTTGTTAGTTTTCTTTAGCTTTGCTTGCTGTTCATAACAAGTTAGAACCCAACTTTCTTTGTTTGGGAGAGAAACACGCTCCACTTTAAACTAGAACACATCATAGGATTTTCATGCTTATCTTTCTCTTTGTTGTGTGTTCTTTATCTGTTCGTAGCTGCCATCATGTTTAGCTCTTAGTTTTCATGCTTATCTTTTTAAGAGCTTTTTTTAGTTTGTTGCTGGAACTCTCTTGAGTTTTCATGTTTATCTTGTTTCGAGAGTTGGCTTGTTGCACTGAGTTGTGTCTTGACTTAAAGTAGGTAATTGAGGTTGCTATTTAATTGTAGTAGTAACTTGCAATATTTTTGAGGTATTATTGTGAGTAACGTTTGAACTTTTGGTGTCAAGACTCTACCTATTAGTGATAGATGTCGTATTTTGGGCAATCCGTGTTATTAGAGTACACTCACGTACCATGAGTCGAGGATGCGCAAGGATAACCAAACCCCCATACACTCCTCCTCGGGGTACTTGTCTCTTTGTGAACGTCCTGATTAGATTGAGAGTTACCTATAATAAGTGCATGAGTTCTTCAGACTAATGTAAGTATTCGAAAGTTGACACTTCCACCTTCCCATATTTGCTAGCCTCTTCGGTACCGTGCATTGCCCTCTTCTCACTCTGAGAGTTGGCGTCTACCTCGCCGGTGCATCCAAACCCTTGGCATGATACGCTCTGTCATCATAAACCTCCTTATATCTTTCCTCAAAACAACCACCATACCTACCTATCAAGGCATTTCCATAGCCTTTCCAAGATTCATTGCCATGCAACATCCACCTTCTGATGACTCGATCTTCATGTCATACATGTTCCTGCTACACTGGCAGAGGCATACATTTGCATACATCATGATAGCTTCATCTTCTTTATGTTGAGTACTTTTGTAAAGTGTGAAAGATCCTCTATACTCCTTGTAAAATAGAGCGTTCCCCTAAGTGACGTAAAGATCCCAAAGAGGACAAATTCAAAAGATCCCAAAGAGGACAAATGAGAGTTAAATAGAAAGAGCCATGGAGGCCACCAAAAAATACAAAAAAGAGAAAAAAGAGAAAAAGGAAATAAAAAGAGAGAAGGGGGCAATACTACTATTCCTTTTGAGAGATCCACACTTGTACTCCTTGTATCTTGTACTCCGTAGAGATGACCATATATGCATATAGTGATGTGGGGACCTTCACACTATAGAACTTGGCTTGTATATATTCCAATGATGAGCCTCCTCAAATGAGCTCTAGGTCTTCGTTAGCAAGCAAGTTGGATGCACCCCCACTAGTTCCATTGGAGAGCTTTCCATAGCTCATATGTGCATCTGTTGCATGGCAATCCCTACTCCTCAAATCAGATCTATCATTTGAATTTCTCTCGCCTATGATTGTCCTCTTGATGTGAACCTTTCACACCTTTTTGTCTTCCTCCTCCACCATCTGTCTCTCTCTTTGCCATCCTAGGTGTCAATTTTCTTGCTTAGTCTCATCCATTGCATGAGTGCTCAAAATATCGAAAAGAGTGGATCATTTTGACTTGTACCTGGCTAGTGGTCTGGGATGAGTCAAGATAATATTCCAAAGAAGACTAAGTGTGAATGTCAGATCTATATTTTCTTCTTGCTCCATGCATGTTTTGTGTGATATTGCTATGTTTTAGATACACTTTCATACACTTTTGATCATATTTCGACTAACCTATTAACTCAGTGCACCCCAGTGCCAGTTCCTATTTTCTTCTGACTTTTTATTTCAGGTTTTTCTATTACGTAAAATGCGAGAAAAATTCTGGGAAAATCCAATAAAAAATCAGCGTTTAGAAAGCTACCAGAGTCCCGAAGGGGGGCCGAAGGGGACCCACCAGGGCTATAGGGGCCCTCCCGACGCTCCCTAGGGTGGGGCCGCGCCAGGGGGCCGCTTGGACCCCTGGTGGCCCCCTTGGCTGCCCCCCTTCGCCTATATTTACCACTCGTCCTGAAACCCCCGAAGACAGAACCCTTTTCCGCGATCTCGCCTCTGTTCCGCCGCAGCCGCGCTTCCAAGATCGAGAGCGCCAGAAGACCTCCTCTCGGCACCCTGACGGAGGGAGGATTGACCTCCGGGAGCTTCTCCACCACCATGGACGCTTCCCGGATAATCCGTGAGTAGTCCACCTTGGACCATGGGCCAATGATCAGTAGCTATGTGATGTTCTCTTCCCCTCTGTGTTCTTCATGGATTAGACCTTGTGAGCTGCCCTACATGATCAAGGCACATATGTAATTCTTTATGTTGTTGCTATGCTGAGTTTGCTGGGATCTGATGGATTACGATACTATGTTCAGATTGTGATTGAGTAATATATTTGGTTCGTATCTTTTATATTTTTGTTCTTGAGTAATTCTTGCATGTTCTCCGTTGTTGTTTATTGCTTTGGCCAAGTAGTAGGTAGTGACTCCAAGAGGGAGCATTATACTTGATTGTGGGTTCATGCCCCCTGATGACTAGCTTGAGTGACAGAAATATGAGTCTAGGGGATGTGTTGTTGCCACAAGGGGGAAAACAACGGTGCTTGTAACCACGATTGCAAGGATTGTTTACTTTACGCAAACTTCTTTTAATGCAGTTATCTGTTGCTTTGGGTTTACACTTGGGTGGGGCTCGCAACTTAATACCAGCGAGATGTTCTGGATAGATATCTCAGGGTGGATGATTAGTAGTAGATGCAGATGGATTTTGGTCTACTTATTTTGGCGTACTTCCCATGCTTTTGAGCCTCTTCCTTTCCTTGTAGCATAGTTAGCATTGCGGTGCGTTTTTAATCCTGTCAATTGCCCTGCTGTGATTTGTTTACCTCGCATAGCAGTTTTATCGTCTTTTGGGAGAGAGGCATCACTAGTGAACATCATGGGACCCTGGTCCATATTTCCACGACTGTTTACACCCTCAATTTCCTTCCTATTTTACTTTCTAGTTGTAGCTATCACTATCCTTTATCCCTTGCGTTTGATCCTTTATAAACAACAAGGCTGAAGAGATTGACAACCTATCTGTACTTCGTTGGGAGCAAAGTTATTTGTATCTGTGTGCAGGTCCACGTCAATTGCGCCGTTGACACCTACTTGCAGCATTCGAAGTCCTACTGGAGACATAAACCTTGGTATCTTCACTGAGGAAAATTTGCCGCTACAAGACATCTCAACCTTCCACTTCGGGTAACCAACAAAGGGCGAGAAGTATTTCCTCGCTAGCATCACCATCCCTCACTTCTTGCACGCAAACACCATTTGGAGACATCCGAGTCACAGACAGCGAGAGCTCTTGCACCTTTATGTTCTTATGTTACTTGTTTCAATGCTAATTTTTGACACACGAACACGCCACATGTACCCTCGACGCCGGGGGTGATACACCGCAACTCACGTCGAAGGAGACCCGACCGGAAGCACAGTACGCAAGCAATCCGGCAGACGCTTTTGAAGACCCGAAACCCCACACTCCCGGGAGGGACCCCGTCAGGGAGAAATGCGGCTATGGGCTGCCCTAGGTCGACATAATCTCCCCTAGAGCCTCGTGGATCGTTGCCCTGCAAGAACAAGAACGAACGAAGAACGAGAAGAAAGATACAAGGGAGAGAGATAAAATTAGGGTTTGGAAGTGTAGATATGTTTGTTCGATTGTGTGTTTTTTCAATCGGCCGTCACCTCATCTATTTATGAGGGGGTTGGGCTTCCCTTGCAAGAAAATGAGTCCTTTTCGCATCCAATATGCCAAAATCCCGAGCAAAACCGGATTCCACGCGGTCATCCCGGACGGTCCGGACCATAGGCCGGACGGTCCGGATAAATAAGGCCAAAACCCTCTTCGGGTCGTAATTATCTGGACGATCCGGGCTTCATCCCGGACAGTCTGGTCTCAGCCCGGACAATCCGGCCCCAAGGCCGGACGGTTCGGATAATTATCACCGAGACCCCCTTTCGGGTCATAATTATCCAGACGGTCCAAGGTATAGCCTGGACGGTCCGGACTTACTTTTCAGTGCTGCACTGTTTTGGTCGTAACTTCTTCATACAAATTCTTATTTGGACGTTTCAAATATTAAAATCGACTGCTTTTGTAAGGCCCGATATGCGGTACTGTTCCAGATCTAGATGTTTCCATCCAGATCTGGGGACAAAGCACATATCGGTCCCACTGCGACATATGACATTGCCATATGCCCCGGATTTCCAACATGATATCACAACATTACAGCTACATGGATACAACATCTCATACAATCGGCATACAACTGCCTTAAATACAATACATCAGCGGAAGATACATGTCTGAGTACAGACTACATTCAAATGCCTAGTGGCAAAGGTAAAACACACCATTCCCGTTACCACACGGGTCTAGGCTCTCCGCCGGGATCCGCCTAACTAGTCGTCGTCGAGTCTCCACGAAGGCGTCCAGAAGAAGGGTCGAGGTAGTAATCAACTGCAGCGTCCGATCAGGCAAAACATAAAAGGGAAAAGAAAAGCAAGGGGTGAGAATATATCAAAAGTCTTGTAACTAACTTCTCACGGGTAAGATGGGGGTAGTGGTGAGGTTGTAGACGCACTAGCAATATATGAGTGGCTAACAATCTATTTTAGAGTAGTATGAGAACCAAGCATTCGAAGAGGAATCGCCTCCAACAAATCTTGCTATCAACTACTTACGCAATCATAACACCTATCCTATCCTTGTCCTCCTCTCCGCATTCTGACGAAGAAGAAGCCGTCAAGGCACACACACGTTGATCAAGTTATATTAAGATTATCTCAGTTGTTGTCTATGAACAAGTAGTAGGTCTCAAGTCGTCCATAACCATGGACACGGCTTCTCGAAAAGATTTAACCCTGCAGGGGTGTACCAAACTTCCCATTACAAGGCTCCTCACGCACGCCCATCTCTCTCAGTTTCTACCCATCACAGGCAGCCATTTTATGACTTAGTCCCGAGAGATCCGAAACGACAGGTCCCTCTAACTAACAACGCACAAATCCGGGTGGCCCCCGGTGAGTCGACATCCAACTCAAAAGCCGGCCGCGCTATCGAATTTGCCTCTACCGTCTGGACGAGGTTGGGTTAGCTACCCAAACCATGTGGGCAGCCCCCTAGCTCCCTGGGGTGGACCAACAAGAGAAACCATGTCTCAGCTGGCCCAAGTTGTTTTAAAGAATATCTGCTAGGAGCGACCCGACAAACACACACACGGTTTTCAAATGGTAAATCAGCTTGGGCCACCACTAGAAATGTTTGAAGCTAGGTAGGTAAGAAAATGGGAGACCATAAAATCCCACACGCGTTTAGGCACGCTCGTCAAGAGACATAATACCCGGAACTCCGGTCCTAGGTGACTGGAATGGAACAAAGCGTCGGGGCGGGATAGCCTAGACCTTCCATCCTTCGTCGAGTATCGTCAACATTATAATAATCATATCATCCACAACAATATAATAATGTGATAGCCCAATCCAAGGAGTAACAGGATAACAATTGATAACATCCTAGCATGCAAACTAAGCAGTGGCTGAGCAGCGAGCAAAAGTAACATAGCCGAACAAGGTTTGCTGGGATGTGGAGGGACATGGCTGTTTGGGTTTATTTGAGAGGCATAAATATGAAGTGGTAGGATCAAGAAATCGTTCTATCCTACACCTAGGCGTGAGTGAGCTGAAAGTTCTAAGCATGATATATGCTCCCCCTTACCTGATGAGAAGACGAAAATGAAGGTGAAGTCGATCGCAAGCTCGCAACGTCTCCGAGAGTACCCGCGGAAGCACACAAGAAGGAATCACTGTAAAAGGCAATCGACGAGCAAGCATATATTACTACGAAGCAAACACGAGCAAGCATCAACAAGAAGGCAACACGAGACAACGCACTATGGCAATGCATCTATCGTCGAGAGAGGTTACTAACAGGTTAAGTGGAGCACTCGTCACACACGACGATATCGCACATTTAGAATGGTTCAAGTTGTTTAGCTACACAACATGAGAAAAGGTTGTTAACATGGCATCTCACTCAAGCATGGCATAACACACAAACACGACAAGAGGTGAAGCATAAGGTAAACTATCTATGCTAGTCAATTTAAGTGAGGCACAACCTAGACATGGCATTCACTATGTACCACACGACAAATTTAAGCATTTGGTACTGTTCTTCCCTAAACCATATTTTAGGTTGGTTAACAATAGCAAACAATATCTTAAACATAAAGTACATGAAATTCTAATCAAGTTACATATAAAGAACACTCTAAACGGAGTTACGGTTAAAAAGATACAAGCAAAACAAGTTATGCACACAATCTGCCAACATCAGGTAGCACACTTTAGAGCAACAAATAAACAAGCAAAAGGTTGCAAACATGCTCAAAAATGATATGCAACTAAAGTAGACATGGCAGGTAAGGCATGGCAAAAGGAATCATGCAAAAAGGCATCATGGTTCACTAGTTATAAGCAACACAAAAATGCTATAAAACATTCCTGGTCAAGGACTTAGTGACAATCAAGAAAACATGGCAGAAATTGTTATCATCATGCTGTATATACAAGAGAAAAACTATATGCAAATATGCAGCAACATGACATAGCAATACATGGGCATGAAGTAGACATGATGGTGATAAGGTACACACAAGAATAAAATTCATAGGCATAACAGATCAAAAGATATTAAGCAAGCAACATGGCATCGGAAAGTTACAGACTTAATGAAAACAGAGGTGGCTGTCAACAACAACAGGTTAGCAACTTTGGAGCTGAACATAACTATGACCAGGAATGTAAACATGACAATGCAATACATATAATGGAAGTAGACATGGCATAGATCAAAATGACATATTGAAATGCTCAATAGGATGCATGGTTAAAAAGATATAGGGCAACAAAGTAGCAAATTTATATAAACAACAGTACACTAACAGAAATTAGTAGCAGTTAAGAGCCTGATGCCCACTTCAACAGTGATTAACAACATCAAGATGGCCTCAAATCAAAATGCTCACAAAAGATGAACTGAAGTACACACAATTCTAAACTATTTTCCTTTGGGCGCAACGTCATCCGAGCTACCGTTTACTCGTAAACTTCAACGCAAAACAACATCAGCAGCAATAAATCCTCAGACTTAGTAAAATTGAGGTCTTGGAAAAATAAAATAAATAAAATAAAAGCAGAAAAAAGGAAACGGGCCTCACCCAGATGGGCTCGGCCCAACAGCGGCTAGAGAGGCCTGGCTGGGTTCGGGGTGCGCTGGGCCACCTGGGCTGTTGCAGGCCGGCCCAGGTGGGAACGGTTGGTTGCGGCCGGCCCCGTCGTCGTCCAACTCGCCCGAGCCCGACCGGCGGCGGCGGCTGGAGCCTGCCGTCGAGCGGCTGCCGGCAAGGAGGTGCGGGGCGAGGTGAAGTTGGACGAGGCTGTAGAGGCGCGCGGATCCGGCGAGCACATCGGGGGGCGTGGCGCGGAGTTCCTCGGGGCTCCGGCTCGATTTGTGGAGGCGGAGGCTCCATGGCGGCGGGGTCGCCGGCGACCTGCGGTGCAGAGACGAGAGGGTGAGCGGGAGAGGAGAGGCGCGGAGGAGAGGGAAAGAGGAGAGGGGAAGGGAGGTGGCCGGCGGCGGGAGAGGCGAGGCCGGCGGCGAGGGACTCCACGATGCAGGCGGCGGCGCTCGAACTAGAGGAGAGAGGAGAGGAGAAAGGTGGGTGGAGGGAGCTGATGTAGCGGCCTCTGGGCCGTCGGATCTTCGGATCTGACGGTCCAGATCGGTAGGGGCTAGGGTTTGGGCGAAAATTGGGGCAGATCTGGTGGTGTGGCTGCAATTTTGGATTAGGGGAAACCCTAAAAAGGGGGTGGGAGAGTGGTGGTCTTTATATAGCCCAGGTGGCTGGCAGTTTGCAAAAACATCCCCGGATTTCCTCTCGCGCGCGGGGGGGCTTACGTTTCTGACCGTCGGGGGTCTGCGGGACCTCCGATTCAGGTAAAACTTCGAACTGCGCGATCAACGCGTCGAGCCGGCGGCGTTCACCTCGCGCTGGAACCATTCCGAGAACACTTTCCGACACGCTATAAAATATCCCGTTTACTTATTAAACGGAGTTTTTCGTTCCGTTGGCTGCGGCTGGTCTTGTGCGGGTTTTCACAACGGTGACCAGGTGAAACCCGGTGTCGCAAAGGTCGAGTGTCAAGGTGGCAAGGGTTGGTCTCCGTCCGGTACGAGATAAGAGCGGAAACAATAATCGTCGATCGATAAATCGGGGATGGAAACACCGCAAACAAATCAGACAATCAAACAATTCACGCAGAAAACAAAATTTTTATTTTTTGTGAAATCTGGGCAGTTATAATACAACACCACCAACAAGGAATCTCGTCCCGAGATCCAGGACGATCCGGGGGAGAGGAGGGGAGAGAAAAGAGAGTTGACAATCTTC
Source organism: Bromus sterilis (assembly GCA_950022295.1). Lineage (NCBI taxonomy): Eukaryota > Viridiplantae > Streptophyta > Magnoliopsida > Poales > Poaceae > Bromus > Bromus sterilis. The sequence continues at coordinate 21,538,744 of OX465597.1, read as the reverse complement.
AACACCACCTACAAGGGACTCTGCTCCATGTCGACGTCGAACTTCTGTCGAGAAACTTTCCGCAGAGAGGACGGCAACATCGGAAAACGAAACCACCGGGAGATCAAGAGGAAGAACAATAGTCCAAGCGACGATCAAGAGAAGCATTCTCACTCAAATAGCGAGGATACCGGGCAAGAGGAATGGGGTCAATGGACGACCAAGATGTTTACCCAGAGTCGGAAGAACTAAAGGTACTACAGGATTTCCCAAACCTGAGATCAGAATCGAGACAATACGCTGCAAGCAAGGCATTGTAACGGTTCGGATACTCCACACACTCGAGATCCTAGAGTTTGAAGGGGATAAGACGAGAAATTAAAACACTTACGACACTTGTCCTGACCAGAGCATGGGTAAGGAGGAAAAATAATCCTACTCTCCGATAACTAACTTAGTAACTACAAAATAGTTTTTGTCTAGACTCGACTTCGGCCAGAGAAGTGATCCTACGGTCGGTAAGGCTCTGATACCAAGTTGTAAGGCCCGATATGCGGTACTGTTCCAGATCTAGATGTTTCCATCTAGATCAGGGGATGAAGCACATATCGGTCCCACCGCGACATATGACATTGCCATATGCCCCGGATTTCCAACATGATATCACAACATTGCATCTACATGGATACAACATCTTATACAATCGGCATAAAACTGCCTTAAATACAATACATCAGCGGAAGATACATTTCTGAGTACAGACTATATTCAAATGCCTAGTGGCAAAGGTAAAACACACCATTCTCGTTACCACACGGGTCCAGGCTCTCCACCGAGATCCACCTAACTAGTCGTCGTCGAGTCTCCACGAAGGCGTCCAGAAGAAGGGTCGAGGTAGTAATCAACTGCAACGGCTGATCAGGCAAAACATAAAAGGGAAAAGAAAAGCAAGGGGTGAGAATATATCAAAAGTCTTGTAACTAACTTCTCACGGGTAAGATGGGGGTAGTGGTGAGGTTGCAGACGCACTAGCAATATATGAGTGGCTAACGGTCTATTTTAGAGTAAGATGAGAACCAAGCATTCGAAGAGGAATCGCCTCCAACAAATCTTGCTATCAACTACTTACGCAATCATAACACCTATCCTATCCTTGTCCTCCTCTCCGCACCCCGACGAAGAAGAAGCAGTCAAGGCACACACACGTTGATCAAGTTTTGTTAAGATTATCTCAGTTGTTGTTGTCTATGAACAAGGAGTAGGTCTCAAGTTGTCCATAAACGTGGACACAGCTTCTCGAAAAGATTTAACCCTGCAGGGGTGTACCAACTGCCCATTAATTACAAGGCTCCGGACGCACGACCATCTCTCTCAGTTTCTACCCATCACAAGCAGCCATTTTATGATTTAGTCCCGAGAGATCCGAAACGACAGGTCCCTCTAACTAACAACGCACAAATTCGGGTGGCCCCCGGTGAGTCGACATCCAACTCAAAAGCCGGCCGCGCTCTAGAATTGGCCTCTACCGTATGGAAGAGGTCGGGTTAGAGACCCAAACCATGTCGGCAGCCCCCTAGCTCCCTGGGGTGGACCAACAAGAGAAACCATGTCTTAGCTAGCTGTCGGGACCCGGGGTTAGCGTATGCAAGACCCGCTACAACACAATCATATGGAGAGCCGAGAACCGTACTCACTTGTCTAAGCATACAAGGCCAAGCACAGAATGTTCTCGGAAAGCATCGAACGTGAGGGGCATCCCATCCAGGCCGGATGATCAACTGAGATGGGTCCTCATCGTCCACACACAAGTCTACATGAGATGGGTGGTGAACTCCCATACTCATAGACAAGTCGCCTCAACCATACTATCGATTGTATTATAACACTTACATAGACTTACTCCAGCCCGATCACTTAGTCGGGGTCTAGGGCGGGCTCGATCATACAACAAAGTGTGCACGTGACACAGTCACGAGCAATCGCATCGCGATGCCCCAAGCTGTGCACATATAAGGGTCACTTGGTGTATAAAATATCGCCAGCCAGATCACAACTAAGGTCTCGAAAACCCATACTAAGACATGCATGTTATAATCATACATGCAACACACATGTCTAGTATGAACAGCAGGTGTCACAACCCTAGTTTTGGTATGTGCTTTTATTACTAGAAATAATTGCATCATGTTTAATTTCTATGGTTTAGGAATTGGGGATTTGGAAAAGCCTCAAAATGAAATTAAATAAAAAGGCCAGATAAAAAGTTTTTTCCAAAAATCCTCCAAACATTTTGAAAAGTCCTATAAATGAGTGTGATCATTTTAAAAATGATTTGGAGTCAAACCCATGCTCATGGATTTTTCAAATATTCAAACAGAGGCTTGGAAATTAAATAAAAATCCTATTTGAATTTAAATTCAAATTATTTGAATTTCAAAAATATCTAAAACTTGTGAGTGGTTAGCTATATGACATTTAAGGCCACATAAAACTTTTGGGCATTTTATAAAATGCCTAGATATTTTTTCCAAGACAAAACAAAAGAAACAGAAAACAAATAAAAGAAAAACAGAAAGAAGCTTACCTCCTCACCTTCAAGCCCAACTTAAGCCCCCATGGCCCAGCCAGCCCAGGCCCACCGCGGCGCTGTTGTCGTCTTCTCCCCGGGCACGAGCACACAGCTGCGTGCCCGGCATGTAGTGGCCGCCGAGGCCACGCAGCAGCTCCCCCTCGTCCCTATCCAGCGCCGAGGAGCCCCTCGAAGCCCCCCCTGTTCTTTCCCCTCCCTCGGGTTCCCTCTTCCCGTCCTCCCTCGCCGTTTCCCCCTTCCGCCCGTGAGCTCACCGGAGCACGGTCGTGCGTCCGCGCGGTCAACAATAGAAAAAGCCCCGACAAGCTTGTCCAGCGAGCGCAGCGGCGTCGTCTTCATCTTCGAGCGGAAGATCGCAAGCCCCCTCGACCCCTAGCCGCCGGATTTTTCATCGAGCCGTCGCCGGACCCGCAAGACATCCCCGTCGATTCCGTCGTCATCGCGCCACCATTGACCACGCCGTCACCTCCACTACTTTCCTGGTGACCCGGCGGTCCTTTCCCCTCATCCCGCGCTCTGCCCCGTGCCTCGTCGCCGAATCCCCGTCGTGGCCGTCTCCGGCAGCCATCCCCGCCGCAAGCAGTCGTCGCCCTAGACAACGCCGGTGACGCCCGACTCGCCAGGAAGACGCGCGCGTGCGTTCTCTATCTCCTGGTGGTCGCGACGCCACGAACCGTGGCCGGAGCCGCCTTCTCCAGTGGGCGTCGCCGCGTCCAATGCCATCTGCGGCTAAACGCCGGCTGGCCTGGTTAATTAGGGAGCTAACCCCCTGTTCATTTGACCCAAGGTCAATGACAGGTGGGCCCAGGGCCCCCCTCTAATTAACCAGAGGCTAATTAAAACGGGGATTAACCCCTGGGCCACTGACCAGTGGGCCCCGCTGGTCGCCCCCCCCCCCCCACACACACACACGTCAGCATTGCGTCAGCCTGGCGCAATAAATCAATTTCTTTAATTAAAAGAAATTCCAGAAAATGTTTAAATCTTTGAAATTCCATAACTTTTAAACCATAACTCCAAATCAAAAGTGTAATATATGAAAAATCATTAGAAAAATGCAAGGATTCCAAATATCATATTTTCATAGATGAAAACACATCTATGATGATGGACCAGTAGCATTTAGCTATTTGGGTTATTTGGAATAATTCAAAATAAATGTTTAAATCATTTCAAATTAAATGTTTGCAACGCCAACCTTATCACATGAAAATCAGAGGCATATCATACACATGACAACATGGTTTACCATATCCAAACATTAGCAAATGCAACTTGGGATAATTTGAACAACATTTGGAGTTTGAATTTGAATTCCTTTTTCAAATCAACTTCAATTAACATGTGACAAATTGAACCTAGGTGTAACACCCTCAGATCCAGTACAGTAATCACTACAGTGATTCCACTGTTAGTGATCATTACTGTTGATGGTCAAGCCATGATCACCTTTGATCATAGCTCTGTCAATTTCCAACCCGGATAAATTTTTCAAATTGGGTAAATGATAAAACTTTACTCCAAGAGATGTGGATGTCAGTCAATCAACAATGATCATGGTTAAACCAAGTCAACTCCTAGCCATTTGAATAATCACAAGTCAATGCTAATGATGGAACCAATGTTGTGAGGTTATCACACTTGTTTTAAAATGAAATAAAATAAATGCTTGGAATTTATTAGATTGCCATGATAATCTTAATAAACAAGTGGGAATTTTAGGTGCACTAAAAATTGTGGAACCTATTTTATAAAATGTCAAGTAACCAGTAGGTGTTAGTAAAATGGAGTTGGGAATTTATTAAATTGTTTAAATAGTATAAATAAATTAAAACAATAGAAAATTAGCCTATTTTAATTATTAAATAATTATAGAAAATACAAATGATTTTATACTTGAGCCAAACTTTTTGTGGCCTCTCTATAATGTTTAACACCAATAATAAAAATGTTTTCATAGATAACAAAATTCACATGGCACTTAAATAAAATAGAAATAGAAAGAATAAATAAAATAAATAAATAAAAAACTATCCTACGCGTGGGGCGAGGCCCACCCCAGGCCCAGCCCCCTCTCCCCTCCCCTCCCCTGTACCCCCCGCTCCCTTCCCCCCCCCCCCACCCCACTGTTCGCCATGAACAGGGGAGCAGAGGACGCCTTGCCCCCCTCCACCTGCCCGGCCCCCTACCTGCTCCCCCCTCACCTTCCCCGTAGGGGATAAGGCCCCTGCCCCCCTGCAAACCTAGATCGAGTCCCCATCTTTCCCCCCTCGACTCCTCTGCCTCCTCCATGCTCGCCCAATGGAGGCCGCCGCCGCGCTTCGTCGCTGTCACGGCTTTGGTCGTCCCCAAGCCGCGTCTTGTTGTCCAGGGGGTGCGCCAGGAGTCCCTCGTGCTCTCCATCGATCCACGCGGGCGCCGGAGCTCTCAAACACCGCTAATGTCGTCGTCTTCAACCTCCGGCACCGCCGGGCCCTTCGTCGATTCACACCGCTCCGAGCTCCTCCAGGCCCACTGCCCCCCCTACGCCTTCGACGTGAGATCCTCCTCCCATTTTCCCCTTTCCCCCTCGGGTCCGTAGCCTTGGTGGCTGCCCTGTACTCCGGCCGCCATGGCCAGAGGCCGTGCCCACCAGGCCACGCGCCCTGCCCCGGTGCGCCCCATGGCCACTCCCCCCCCCCCCTCGCCGCTCTCTGGGAAGCACCAGCCGGCCGGCCTCGCCGTGCTGCGGTTGATGTTGTCGCCGGCCGGCCCGGCTGTGTCGGCTGGGGGATTAACCCCTAACCACCGTCAACCCCCACCCCCCTCCTAACCCAATGACAGATGGGGACCCCCCCTGTAGAGTTTAGTCCCTAACCCCCTCTAACTAAAACGGTTTAGCACTAACAGGTAACACTACTGTTAGACTTACAAGTAGGCCCAGCCCCTTAATTATCTCTCTGGATTAATTAAAATGATAATTAACACATGAGTCTATTACAGCTAGGCCCCACTTGTCAGGTTTAATATTTGGATGAGTTTACTTTAATATGAGAGTATGACATGTGGGCCCTGGCTTTGTTTTAATTTTAATAAAATGTATTATAAATACTGTAAGGCTGACATGTGGGACCCCATGTCAGGTTTGACCAGTCAACAGAACTTGTGGATAATGTTGCTATTTAAATAATAAAAATAATTCAGAAAAGGTTTTAAAATTGATTAAACTTATAAAATCAATATCTTTTAATCCGTATATCGGATCGAAAAACTTTATACATCAAAATTGATCAGAAAAATATAACGAATACGGATACGATATCTGTATGTCTACCCCACCCCCCTAACACACCGATCATCGACATTCCCCCCCTCCGGGCCGTCTGTCGATAATTCCCGGTACCGATATAAGTTGTCCGGATGAAAAACTTTTGTATACGAAAGTTACTCAGAACGGATCCACGATTACGAATACGTTACTCATACTCCCACCACACCCCTCTAACACAACGAACATCGAACCGCCCCCCTTCGGACCGTCTGTCCGATAAACTGTCCGGTACTGTTAGAGTGCCCGGATGAATTTATTCTGAACACGAAAGTTGTTCGGAATAGATCAACTAACCCGGATACACCACCCACACGTGTGTCGGATGTCCACGACACCTCCGGCATGATATCTCCCCCCCTCAGGACACCTTGTCCGATAATCACCCGGAGCCGGTATTTCATCCCCGGATGAATTCCCGCTCCGAGCAACGTGCATCGTACTGCGTTAGAGCACCGTTAACATTTCATCTGTCATGTCATGCATCTGTTTGTATATGCTTGCTGTGTATTTACTGTTTCTTCCCCCCTTAATCTCCAGTAGACCCCGCTGCTGCCGTCGACTACACCGCTGCTGAGTACGACTACTTCGTCGACGACCCTACTACTACCGTCGAGCTTGCAGGCAAGCAGAGCCATTCTCTTCCCCAGATATCTCCTATCTTTCCGTACATTTCTTGCACTAGGCATTGTTACTGCTGCTGCTACGATTACAATCCTATTCAATTGCATAGCCTGTTTTTTTCCGCCCCTTGATGTACCTCGTTTATCCTATGTTGCCTATTATTATTATGCATTATTCAGCAGTGAGCCCTGCGCATTGTTAGCTAGGATTAGATAGCGGGCCGTGATCACTCTGGGGGTGATCGCGGGAACGATATATTACAACTGCAACAGGTACGGATCAATGCAGACGCCCTAGGGAACCTACAACGGCGAGACTCTGTCGAGTCGCTTCGAGTTTGGCTTACGAGTGGAATGGACTCGTATTTCACTCTCGTCGGCTCAGTAGCGTAGCATCACCGGGATGATATGAGGTTTACCTCTTTAGTTCATTCCGCTAATGTCTCAGTCGAGCCAGCTCAAGTGTACCATCGAGGGTGATTCCTCCTGGTTTCACTTAATGGTAGGGACTCGAACCAACTGGTGTCCTTAAAGGTAAGAAGTCGGGCGACCCAACGGTGCCCGCGAGAGGTATTGCGACGGGACGACAGGGAGGGCACGACCAGTGTACCGGTGTGCTTGGCCCCTGATCGTTGGCCGCGAGAGTTACCAAACCACGAAAGTCGAGCTCCCCCAGGAGCACACGCGAGACAAGGTAAGGAGACGGTTCACCTTGTTGGTAACCGCAGTGACTTGGTGGGACGACGGGGCAGGCACCGATGTACTGGTGGTCCTGGCTGCTGTCGTTGTCCGCGGGTCAGTTAAGTCGAGGCAACGATAACGGTTGTCACGTAGGTTAATTAAAATGCTAAATGGTTCAGTGAATGTCTTGAGTTGGCTATATGCCATGTATGCACTACCTACCCGTGGGAATTACGAGTTATGGGCTCCTCTGCTTCGTAGTGTCGTCCGAGGACTCTTCAGACGTCAGCAGTACCGCGGCCTGCGTCGGGAAGTGGTGTTGTCTTATTTGCTCGCGCGGTGGTGTCTTATTTGGATTTGCTTCAACTTCACCGGCCAGCCACGCACCGTGCAGGAGTACGTTCGGGTTGGGGTCCAAGGCCCGACGTACTTAGGATTTAGACCGGCGGATGGCCTCTCTGTTGAGTTTGAAAGATGGGCTATGAAGTGTCGGATAGCCTCGTTGGAGCATTCCCTAACAAGGTTCCCGCCACCCTAGAGATCCGTGCGTGTAGCGTAACACAAGTGCACCCCTGCAGGGAAGATTAATCTATTCGAATAGCCGTGTCCACGTTAACAGGATGCTTTATGCTGAAGCTGGATCTTACCACTAGAAACTATTATTATTAAATTGTATGGTTCCGGGTTTTCTTCCTCGAGGGGATGTCGAGGAGGTGAACTCGGAGGCATTGCTAATTATTACAACTTATTATTATACAATGCTGCAGCAACTTCTGCTGCATTGTTACTTTATGCTTTATATAAACTGTTGGCTGATTCTTACCTCATCCTGCAAGACATCGTCGGAAGATGCTAGTCTTCGATAGGCCTAGCTTCTTACCATTGCTCTGGATTTCTGTCTTTCAGTCCACTATATACAGCCTCTTATTTCCGTTGATACAATGCATAATGCTTAGTAGCGGACGTAAGACTCGCGGGTATACTAGATACTCACCTGCTTTATTTCCTTTACTGTTTTGCCTGATCGGCCGCTGCAGTCGACGTTGGAGTCCAGGAGCAGGAGATCCCTGATGCCTTCTACGACATCGAGTTCCCCTTTAGCCAGGAGTAGTTTGGAGGTTCCCAGGAAGGAGGCCTCGCCTTTTCGATCTGTTGTTATTTGTGCTAGCCTTCTTAAGGCAACCTTGTATCCTTGTGTCTGTACTCAGATACTATTTCTTCCGCTGACTTGTGCTCTCGAGTTGTTGTATTCGAGCCCTCGTGGCCCCTGGCTTGTATTAAACAGCTTGTATTATTTTATTTGTAGAGTTGTGTTGTGATATCTCACCGTGAGTCCCTAATCTCGGTCGTGTACCTTGCGTGTATGATTACTGTACACGGTCTGATTTTGGGGGCGTCACACTAGGTCACATCAGTACCATGCCATGATTCATTCTTGAATGTGCATTGCAATGTGATGTTTATACTTTGTTGTCTCGGTGTTTGCTTCTTCTCGATAGATCCATCGCCGGACGTAGTTCCTGTTTTCTCCGAAGAGTGGCACCCCCGAGTCTCGACAATAAGGCAAGACAACCCCCTTTGATCATATCTATAAAAACCCAGTTTCCCTTTTTTTCTCTTATGCATGATTAGGTGATTCACATGTTATCGTTCTATCGCTAGTTGAACCCATCCTTTGCATGACCTATCATTGCTGCCACAGTATTAAGCAAACCTCAACCTAGCAGATACAAGATTTTTTGTGTTCATCATGTGGCCCTTCATCCATGATATGCTATGCCATGCTAGAGTTGTTTGCAATGAAGTTGATCCATCTGGGTGATGTATCGGGATGGTAGTGAACACATGCAACAAGGTGGTAACGTGTTGGTGAAGTCACCCTAATATAAGTGAACAATGAGAGGCTGTGTAGGAGTACACAGTGGGTTGTCTCATTTACACTGCCCTAGGCCCCGAGTTCTTGTGTTGTGATCCAAGACACAGATTACTACCACATGTTGGGCTCATTGACCCCTCTCGACCTATTAACTCACCCCGACTATGGTCCAGGATTCGCATGGGTTAATTGTTCTTCTATTTGATTTCGTAACGTAGCACGGTTTTAGGCAAGCGCAGCACCATCCGTCGAGGTGGGCTTGTCGGACCGTCCATACATCGTCTGGGTCCTGAACGGAAACCCCGGCCGGATTCCCGATTGGGGTACATACTCAGATAGGCGATCCCTTGGACTAGAGTTGGAGCCGTGAGGTAAGTGTCGTGGTACTATCCTCGCCGACACCGCTTGAAGGTGACGAGTTCTAGGCGGTAAGTGGTAGCTACGTATGTGAAGAAGTACACCCCTGCAGGGTTAATGAACTATTCGAATAGTCGTGTCCGCGGTTATGGACTACTTGGAGATCTTTACTTGATTATTAGACAACTCAAATGGATACTCTAAAAATCGCAAGATAAGTGTGAGTGCTTTGGGTTGCTTCCTCGTGGGGAAGTCGAGGAAGGATCCATGGTAGTGTATTGATGTGGTGATCAAGATTAGATGGACTCGTGTGCGCCTCTCATCTCAACTCTATGTAGTCGTAGTACAGGATAGCCAAGTCAACGCTTTCTGCATTACAACCCCACTTGCCTCTACCTTGATATCTGAGCATGAGTAGTATAGTTCTGACGTAAGTCTTGCTGAGTATGACTTTGTACTCACGTTTGCTTCTTCTATGTTTTAGAGACGAGACCACTGACCCTGATGGTGGCCTCCCCCTCAAGCTCGACGCCGACGAAGTAATGTAGTCCCAGACAGCAGCCTGGTCCCTCTGGAGGGTCGTTGTGCTTTCTTAAAGGCTTCTTAAGCCATTTGTTAATCTTTTCTTTACTAAGACATAATTTGCTTCCGTTATTGTATGATGTAATGTTGGGTCACAGTTATGTGATCTCTGCTTGTAACACTACTATATCTGCTCTGTATAGCAGATGCAATAAAACTATGAGTTTGTAGAGTTCATGTTGTGTTACCTGCTGTTTATACTAGACATGTATGATGCGTGTATGATTATAACGTGCATGTCTTAGTGTGGGATTCGATAGCTTAGTTGAGTTCTTGTCGGCGGTCTTTTATACACCAAGTGGCCCTTAGATGTGCGCAGCTTGGGGCATCGCGATGCGATTGCTCGTGACTCTGTCACGTGGCACACTTTGTTGTATGATTGAGCCCGCCCGAGATCCCGACTAGGTGATCGGGATGGAGTCTGTTTATGTACGTGTTATAACTTAATCAATAATATGGTTGAGGCGACTTGTCTATGAGTATGGTATTTCACCACCCATAATCATTTAGACTTGTGAGCGGGTGATGAGGACCCATCTCAGTTGATCATCCGGCCTGGATGGGATGCCCCTCACGTTCGATGCTTTCCGAAAGTGTTCTGTGCTTGGCCTTGTCTGCTTAGACAAGTGGGTACGAATCTCGGCTCTCCATATGATTGAGCTGTGACTGGAATTACATATGCAAACCCCGGGTCCCGACAGCAGGTATCATTGCAATTCTCTACAATGTTTACAACTTTATTGATAACTCTTACAGAGTGCACACAGAGATCACAAGTCTGTGATCCAACATTACATCAAGCATGCGGAAGCAAAGTAGGTCTGAGTACAGACAAGTTTAACAAATGGCTTAGAGAAGCCTTATTTATAAACACCTTCTCAGTTCAATGAGTCACAGTAGTTCGGAGTTCTGGTAGGTTTGTGGCCTGGCTTCAAAGTGAGAGAACGGCTCAACCGAGACCGGCTTATGCACCATGCACAGATCTTCTGGGACCACTTCGGTAAACCGGCCGGGTTACGAATGTGGAAACCATCCCAGATAGGCGTATTCATTGAACCTGAGTTGGCTGTGAGGTAAAAGTTGTGGAGATTATCCTCGCCGACACCCGCTTGAAGGGTGACGAGATCCCGACGCTAACTGATAGTTTCATGTGTGTATTAGTACACCCCTGCAGGATTAATAAACTATTCGAATAGCCGCGTCCGCGGTAAGGGACTACTTGGAAAGTTGTGCCTGATTATTAGATAACTTGAACCGGATACTTCTAAAACACACCAAGATAAGTGTGAGTGCTATGGCGTGCTTCCTCGTGGGGAAGTCGAGGAAGGCACCATAGTGGTGTATTGGTTGGAGAAAGTAGTGGACTCGTGTACGCTTCTTACCTCAAAAGTCTAGTACTCGTAGTTCAGGATTAGCCAAGTCAAAGTTGGCACTTCTGCAAGTGAACCCCACCTCCCTTTACCTTGATACAGATGCATGAGTAGTATAGTTCCTATGTAAGTCTTGCTGAGTACGACTTTGTACTCACGTTTGCTTAATCTATGTTTTAGATGATGCCACTGACCCCGAAGGTGGCTTCTTCATCGAGCTGGACGACTGAAGACCAACTAGTCTAGTCCCAGTCAGACGACTGGTTCCCTCGTGGAGGGCTTTGTGTTTAAATAAGGCTTCTTAAGCCATTTGTTAAACTTGTCTGTACTCAGACATAATTTGCTTCCGCTTGTAATGTAATGTTGGATCACATGTATGTGATCTCTGTGTGCACTCTATATGAGTTATAAATAAAATGTACACTTTGTAGAGAATCGCAATGGTACCTGCTGTTCATACAAGGCATGTGTGCTGCGTGTATGTTTATAACATGCATGTCCTTGTATGGGTTTTCGAGACCTTAGTTGTGTTCTGGCTGGCGGTCTTTCATACACCAAGTGGCCCTTAGATGTGCGCAGCTTGGGGCATCGCGATGCGATTGTTCGAGACTCCGTCTCGTGCACACTTTGTGGTATGATCGAGCCCGCCCTAGACCCCGACTAAGTGATCGGGCTGGAGTAAGTCTATTTAAGAGTTTTGAGATAGTCGATAGTATGGTTGAGGCGACTTGTCTTTGAATATGGGAGTTCACCACCCATATCACTAGACTTGTGTGCGGACGATGAGGACCCATCTCAGTTGATCATCCGGCCTGGATGGGATGCCCCTCACGTACGATGCTTTCCGAGAATGTTTAGTGCTTGGCCTTGTCTGCTTAGACAAGTGGGTGCGGTTCTCGGCTCTCCATATGACTATATCTTAACTGGACTTGCATACGCTAACCCCGGGTCCCGACAGACTTGGTACCAGAGCAGGACTGACTGTAGGACTAGTAGCCTTGGCCGAAGTCGAGTCTAGCCTTCTATAGTTATATAGTTACTCTGAGTATATAAGGGAACAACGTAAGGCTTCTTTTTTCTCCTTACCCCCTTCGTTTTGAGTTCTGAGTTCTGAGTCACCCTCATCTTATTCTACGGGAAGATAGGACTAGGCTCTCCTCTGTCTGATTAGAACATCTCGTTGTTTGCTTCCTTGTAGCCGTAGGAAAGTTGTGACCGGTTTGTTGGAGTGGTTATGCTCCCTGTTTTATTACATCGTATGTAAGTGTTGTTTCCATGTTGTAAGAAATTGTCTTTTCTTGCAATTACAGCCATTATGCTGTCCGAGTCATTCAAGGTTTATCTCATAATCTGATGCATTTGCAAACTCCTTTCTGTTTCAGATGGCAGATCTTCCCCCTCGGCAGATTGTTCGTTTGACCAGGTGCCTCGGTGTGCGTGGCCATCCCGCCACGTTGATCGAGATGATGTCCTATGTGGGATATCGGTGGTACCCTGAGTACACCGTCGAAGAGCAGTTTCACGACTTCAACCAGACGCAGTTCCACTGTATCGTCAGGATCTATCCGCACCACGTTGGAGTCACTCAGCCTATCCACTTTGGACATGGCATTGGCGTTACCGAGAACATGGCTGTGCAGGATGCTGCATACTCATGTATGACACTGCTGAGAGAGGAGCACACTTTGCTGAGAGAGACTTCTTTCCGCTATATCCCTGCTGCACTTCCAGGAGAAGAGGGATATTACACCGGACTCTACTCAGATCACTCTGCAGAGGATCCAGCACTCCAGGTGACTGCTAGGTTTGCTAGTGACAGAGATCGTGATGCACGCGCTCTCCGTTTTGAGCTCCACGCCACCCGTGTTCGTCTGTATCGAGCACTGACACTTTTGGCTCCCTTTGTGAGAGTGGGATCAGTTGAGCATGATGCGATCTATCCAGTGAGGACCCAGATGCCTTCTCGAGTTGCTTGGCCCGAGATTGGAGGAATTTTTCCACCCCGTGGTCCTTTGCTTCCACCCTACACTGGACCTAGGCCCCATCCTTGCCCAAATGGATATCAGGGTCCACAAGCTTCCGTGTTTTCCGATGGTCACCTCCAGCTACCGGGATACGCGGGTAACTTTTACGAGGACTACTATGGAGATGAGATGAGTGAGACCGCCTGTGGTCTTACTTAGTGATGATGCAGTAGTATCTTAGTATATTGTAAACAAGGTGTCTAAGTCCCAGAGGCTTAGATAAATAATGTATAGAAAGTCAGAGTGCCTCTGAAGGATGTATCATCTTCATCACGTTTGTATTAGCTTAGTGCTTGTACTAAAATGATGTATGGTTTGTATGACAGCTTGTGAATATATGGCTTGTATGCTTTATCACCATGTTGTCAAGATGATTACTTCCTTTGCTCTGTAATCCTTCCAGTACTTCAATACCTTGTTTAGACTCTTCCAATCAACTCTGTTTGACTTTGGTTTTCCCTTCAGGATGTCTCAAGGAACCCGTGGCCAGGTTGGTCGGAATCAAGGTCGTGGAAATGACCAGGAGGAAGACAACCTTCCACCCCCACCCACGATGGCACAAGTTCGGATGGAGGTCGAGAGGAACCGCCGTGACTCTCACCACCTGTTGGAAGTCATCGCACGCAACACCACTCAGCAGCGCAATGAGTTGGTGTCCCTGAACGACTTCATCCGACTTCATCCCCCAGTTTTCAGTTACTCCACCGAGCCCCTTGACGCCGATGACTGGCTTCGCAGCATCGAGAGGAAGCTCCAAGCAGGCCGTGTTGCAACTGGTGACAAGGTCAGCTATGCCACCTATCACCTTGAAGGTGCAACTAGTTCTTGGTGGGAGAACTTTCTGAATATGCGTCCCGTTGGACCACCTGCATCTTGGGAGGAGTTCTGCACGTCCTTCCGGGAGCACCACATTCCCAAAGGTCTCATGGACCGCAAGCGTGAGGAGTTCTGCAACCTCACTCAAGGCAGAAGGGCCGTTGATGAGTTTAGTCGTGAGTTCAACCGACTGGCTCGTTATGCTACCGAAGAAGTCTCCACCGACTCCAAGAAGCAAGATAGGTTCCGTCGTGGCCTCAACACTGGACTCCGTCGTGAGCTCAATCTTCATGACTTTGCCACATTCCAGGTCCTTGTCAACAAGGCCATCAAAGCAGAGGACATGAACACCCCCAACGACTTTCGCAAACACCCCAGAGATGATGGTTCATCCAGTTCTGGCTCCCAGAAGCGCAAGATCTGGATTCCAAACAGCATGTTCCGCCAGAACAACCCCCCGAGGCCATCCTATGTGGCGCCTCGTCCACCAACCCAGTTCCACCCAGCTCCACGCACTGTTTTTGGAGCCTATTACAAGTGTGGTCAGGCAGGCCACTATTCTCGTGAGTGTCCCCAGAACCAGCTTCAGCACCAGAATGCTCCACCACGTGCCGGAGGCAACAACAGCAGCAATAATGGTCGTGGCAAGCCACCCCAGAAGGTCTACACCGCCAAAACCGCTCCTCCCGCCACTCGTGGACGTGTGAACCAGATTGCCGCCGAAGAGACTGACGACACCACTGACGTCATTCTTGGTACGCTCCCAGTCAATTTTGTTCCTACTTCCGTTCTTTTCGACCCAGGAGCATCTCATTCATTCATGTCGGAAAGTTATGCACTTCGTCATGAGTTATCTTTTGTTGAATTGTCCACCCCAATGATTATTTAAACTCCAGGGTCAAGATGGCAAACTAATAGAGTAAGCCATAGTAATCAAATTGCAATTGAGGGTTTAGTATTCCTTGCTTCACTCATAGCCCTCAAGTCTTCAGATATTGATGTCATCCTTGGCATGGATTGGCTATCAAGACAGAATGCCTACCTAGATTGCAAAGGCAAATCCGTGAAACTCACCCACCCTTCAGGCCAAACAGTCAACTACACCTCACCCAGAACAAGAATCCAAGTGCATTCTTTGAATGTACTTCCCCTTCCCGAACTTGAAGATATTCCGGTGGTTCGTGACTTCCCGGATGTCTTTCCTGAAGAGCTGCCGGGCATGCCACCCGACAGATGTGTAGAGTTTATAGTGGATCTTGCCCCAGGAACCGCACCAATTTCTAGACGCCCATACAAAATGGCCCCACGTGAGTTAGCTGAGCTTAAAACCCAACTGGAAGCTTTGTTGGAGAAGGGCTTCATCCGCCCTAGCTCATCGCCATGGGGTTGCCCTGTTCTGTTCGTAACGAAGAAAGATGGAACAGAAAGGATGTGCGTAGACTATCGCCCGCTAAATTTAGCGACGATCAAGAACAAATACCCACTGCCCAGGATCAATGATCTTTATGATCAACTTGCAGGATCCTCCATCTTCTCTAAGATGGATTTGAGATTAGGTTATCATCAAATCAAGATCCGAAACGAGGACATTCCCAAAACGGCTTTTACTACTCGTTATGGTCTTTACGAGTATACCGTCATGTCCTTTGGTTTAACCAATGCCCCCGCCACTTTCTCACGCATGATGAACTCGATCTTCATGGAGTATTTGGACCAGCTCGTCGTGGTTTACCTCGATGACATCCTTATATACTCGAAGAACGAAGAAGAACATGCCGAACACTTAAGGCTGGTATTGATGAAACTTAGAGAGCATCGCCTGTATGCTAAATTCTCCAAGTGTGAATTTTGGCTACCAGAAGTGACCTACTTAGGCCACGTGATTTCTGCAAAAGGCATTGCTGTCAATCCCGAGAGAGTTCAGGCCATCCTTGACTGGACTCCACCTGAATCGGTTAAGCAAGTTAGGAGTTTTCTTGGCCTAGCCAGCTATTGCCGTCGCTTCGTTGAGAACTTCTCCAAAGTTGCAAAGCCTCTGACTGAACTCCTCAAGAAAGATAAGAAATTCCTATGGACTCCCAAGTGCGAGGAAAGCTTTCAAGAGCTAAAAAGAAGATTGACTTCTGCACCTGTACTTGCACCTCCAGACACTAAAAAGGATTTCGAAATCTATTGTGACGCATCACGGCAAGGGTTAGGATGCATACTTCTGCAAGATCGACATGTGGTAGCTTATGCTTCACGCCAGTTGCGGCCACATGAAGAGAACTATCCTACCCATGACCTTGAACTCGCTGCCGTAGTTCATGCCCTAACAACTTGGCGACATTACCTCCTTGGTAATCGTTGTGAGATTTATTCCGACCACCAAAGCCTCAAATACATTTTCACCCAGCCAGATCTTAATCTCAGGAAAAGATGCTGGATTGAGTTGATAAAAGATTACGACGTAGTAATTTCTTACACCCCAGGCAAAGCCAATTTCATGGCTGATGCACTAAGTCGTAAGTCGTACTGTAACAACCTCATGTTACAGCAGTATCAACCACTTCTTGATGAGGACTTTCGCAAGCTCAATCTTGAGATTGTTCGTCATGGCTATCTTTCTACCTTGGTGGCGAAACCAACTCTTGAGGATCAAATCATAGTTGCCCAAAGGCGTGCACGAGGTGTTCGCCGGATCAAGGAGAACATTGCTAGCGGAGTTGCTAACTGTTTCTCCACAGATAGCAAGGGAACGGTACTCTTTGAAAATCGTTTGGTAGTACCTAAGAATAAGGAACTAAGGCAACTCCTCAAGGAAGCCCATGACACACCCCTCTCAATTCATCCCGGTAGCACAAAAATGTACCGAGATCTACGCCAGAGATTTTGGTGGACTAGGATGAAAAGATACATTGCTCAATTTGTTGCCGAATGTGATGTTTGTCGTCGCATTAAGGCAGAACATCAAAGACCTGCTGGTACACTTCAACCTTTGTCTATTCCCGAGTGGAAATGGGACAAAGTCGGTATGGACTTCATCACCGGCTTTCCAAGAACCCAGAAAGGAAACAATGCCATCTTCGTTGTCATAGATAGGCTTTCCAAAGTTGCTCACTTCCTTCCGGTTCGCGAGTCTATAACTGCTAGCCAGTTAGCAGACTTGTACATCTCTAGAATTGTATCCCTTCATGGTGTTCCTTTGGAAATCAATTCTGATCGTGGTAGCCTTTTTACCTCTAGATTTTGGGGAAGCTTTCAGAATGCTATGGGAACTCATCTCTCCTTTAGTACAGCTTTCCATCCTCAGTCTAGCGGTCAAGTCGAAAGGGTTAACCAAATTCTTGAAGACATGCTCAGAGCTTGCGTTATCTCATTCGAAAAGAATTGGGAGAAGTCTCTTCCATTCGCCGAATTTTCTTATAACAATAGTTTTCAATCTAGTCTGAACATGGCTCCTTTTGAACTCCTATATGGACGACGATGTCGAACACCACTAAACTGGTCTGAAACCGGTGAAAGAAAATTCTTTGGACCGGATATGATCAAGGAAGCATAAAAGCAAGTTCGCATTGTTCGTGATCAATTGAAAGCAGCCCAGTCTCGTCAGAAAAGCTACTATGATCGTCATCATAGGCAAGAGAGCTACAAAATGGATGAGAAGGCTTACCTTCGGGTTACTCCTCTGAAGGGAACCCAACGTTTCGGTATCAAAGGCAAGTTGGCCCCACGTTACATCGGACCTTTCCGCATTATTGCTAAACGTGGAGAAGTTGCCTACCAACTTGAACTACCTCCGCACCTCTCCCGAGTACATGATGTATTCCATGTGTCCCAACTCAGGCGTTGCTTCAAGGACCCCATCCGCGAAGTCGACCATGAAACGCTTGATCTCCAAGATGACCTTTCTTATCGAGAATACCCCGTTCGTATTCTTGATTTCGCAGAGCGTGTCACTCGTCGTCAGAAGATTAGGTTTACGAAAGTGCAATGGTCACACCACTCTGAAAGAGAAGCTACGTGGGAAAGAGAAGACCGCCTCAGTGCCGAGTACCCCTCCTTCCTTCCGCAGAATTCTGAATCTCGGGACGAGATTCTGTTGAGTGGGGGCGAGTTGTCAGAACCCTCTGTTAGGTAATGTGCTAGGGTCAAGTAACCTTGCATCATGTCAAATTTTTCAAAGGAAATCAACTTCAAAATCCAAATGGGAGAAGGAACACCCCCCAGATGAATTAATTCAAAAGGCCAGATAAAAATCTTCTCCAAAAATTCATGTTAGATTTTTGAAAAGTCTTATAAATGAGTGTGATCACATATCAAGTGATGTGGGACCCATCCCATGCTCATAGATTTTTCCAATATTCAAACATTGCCTTGGAATTAAAGAAATACCCCTATTTGATTTAAGATTCAAATTATTTGAATTTTAAAAATGTTGAAACTTTATGAGTGGCTATTATTTATTATTATGAGGCCACATAAAAATTT
The DNA here is from genome assembly GCA_950022295.1 of Bromus sterilis. Lineage (NCBI taxonomy): Eukaryota > Viridiplantae > Streptophyta > Magnoliopsida > Poales > Poaceae > Bromus > Bromus sterilis. The sequence goes on along the minus strand of OX465597.1, from coordinate 21,520,069 downwards.
TCAGCATTTAATAAAATGTTTAGCTATTTTATTTAGCCAAACAGAACAAATGACAGAAAGAAAATTAGAAAAGAAAACAGAAACCACTTACCTGGCGCCTAGGCGAAGTCGGCCCACCCAGCCTAGCCGGCCCACAGGGGCAGGGGCGTCTTCTTCCCCCTCCCGCGCCTCCAAGCTACTCGGTGGAATGCCACCGAGCTAGCTGGGGACGACACGTCGTCGCCGACGAGCTTCCAGGCCGCCCCGTGCCTCTTCTCGCGTCCTGGAGACGTCTCGCAGCCGCCACGTCCATTCCCCCCCCCCTCCACGAGCTCCCTCCTCTCCTCTCTCGCCCGTTTCATCGCCGCCCGAGGAACACGCCGGAGCGCCGTTGAGCACACGCGTGGCCATTGACGCCGAGAAGCCCCAAGAACGTGTCCAAGCTCTTCGTCGTCATCGTCTTCGTCGAACTGCAGAAGGAATCGAGCCCGGAGCCCGCGTAGAAGCCGGATTCTTCCTCAAGTTCCCGCCGGCCGCCGTGAAGGACTTCATCGATTCCGCCGCCGTTGAACCACCCTAGCCCTTGCCACCACCTCTACTGAGTTCAGGGTGAGCTTGCAAGCGAAACCCCTCTGTCTCCCCCCTGGATTACTCGCTCTAGCCGGATCCGCCATGGTTGCCGAAGCATGTCGCCGCCATGGATGAGCTCGAGGTCGCCCCTGTGCCCCTTCGTCTCAGCCAGAGCGTGCGTTTGACTCCTGAGCATGCCAGCGTTCAAACGCACGCGAGATCATCCCGAACCGTGCGCTACAACGTCGACTACGACCTCGCCGTGGTTCTGCTTCCGCCGGAGTCGTCGCCGTCGTCGCTCCCGACCTCCCCGCGACCCCCTGTTGCCTCCAGAAGACGCGGACGACCTCCAGAAGCAAGCCGGTGCCCTCCGTTTGCCCTCCCGTGGCCCCTAGCTCACTCCGGCGAGTCGCCGCCGTGGCTCCAGTCGCCGGCGTCAAGCCGCCGGTGGGTTAGCCATTAATCACCCAGTTAGTGACCCCCTGGGTCACTGACCAGTGGGCCCAGTGGCTTAATTAAGCCACTGGATTAATTTAACCCACGGGTTAAGTTAACCCAGCCACTGACAGGTGGGACCCCCTTGTCAGCCCCCTCCCTGACGTCAGCTTTGCTCAATAAATCATTTAAATGAATTTCCAGAGATTATTTGAATTAAAAGAATTCCAGAAAATCCAGAAAATACCCCAAACTTTGGAAATTCATAGAAAATTCATATTAACTCCAAATTGGACAAATAATATATGAAAAATGATCAGGAGAAAATTATCTTTCCAAATATGCAACTTTCAACTCTGTTTGAGTTGAATTTAAAATGTGATCAGTAGCATTTGCTATTTGATTTAAATGGAATTAAATCAAATTCAAATCAAATAATTTTGCACCTTGAACCATGGCAACATACTACATTTCAATCACACATCAGAGGCATATCTTATACAATTGAAGATAATTCAAAATGATCAAACTATATCACTTACAACTTGGTTAATGTTGAATTCAAATGTGGAGTTTGAATTTGCAATTCAATTTGCAATATACTCCATTTAAATGGAATGCTCAACACATCAGTACCATGAACATCAACCTTTCAATCTTATTCATGTGTTCGTGCATTGTACATTATGTTGATCCTATGTTTGTCATGTTGCTGATAGACGTGGAGCCGGAGCCCGAGGTCACCCCCTACGTTGAAGACCCCGTACCCGAACCTCGTCAGCAAGGCAAGCAAACCCCCATTGATCATGTCGATAAAATCCCACTTCCCTCTCATGTCTCGCTTATGCATTGTTTAGGATGATCACCATGCTTCGTTTTTACCGCATAGATGAACCCATTCCTTTGCATGACCTATCATGTTGTCACAGTAGTAAGCAAACCACAATCCTAGCAAATGCAGCAGTTGTTTGATATCATGTGGCCCCTGCAATGTTACTGCTTATTGCATGCTTAGTATGATACCATGTTGTTACTGTGATGTGAGTCGGGATGGGAGTGATCATGTTGATGATGGTAGAAAAGTGTTGGTGAATCGACCCTAATACAAGGTGAACGATGAGAGGCTGTGTAGGAGTACACAGTGGGTTGTCTCGTTGAACACCGCCCTAGTACGAGTTCTTGTGTGGTGATCCAAGATAAAGAGTACAACCACACATTGGGCTCACTGACCCCTCTCAACCTATTAACTCATCCCTTTCGATGTCCAGATGTCGCAATAGTTCGGAGTTCTGGTAGGTCTGTGGCCTGGATGCTAAGTGAGAGAACGGCTCATCCGAGACCGGCTTATGCACCACGCACACATCACTTGGGTCCACTTCGGTAAACCGGCCGGGTTCACGATTGTGGTAACCAACCCAAGTAGGCAGCTTTCTCGGACTAGATCGGCTATGAGGTAACAGTTGTCGTGAGCATCCTCGCTGGCACCCCTTGAATGGTGTCGAGATCAAAGGCGGTAAATGATGGTCATGTGTGTGTAGCGGTACACCCTTGCAAGGTTAACAAAACTATTCGAATAGCCGCGTCCGCGGTTATGGACTTCTTGGAAAGCTTAGCTTGATTATTAGATAACTTGAACCGGATACTTCTAAAACACACCAAGATAAGTGTGAGTGCTATGGCGTGCTTCCTCGTGGGGAAGTCGAGGAAGGCACCATAGTGGTGTATTGGTTGGAGAAAGTAGTGGACTCGTGTACGCTTCTTACCTCAAAAGTCTGGTACTCGTAGTTCAGGATTAGCCAAGTCAAAGCTGGCACTTCTGCAAGTGAACCCCACCTCCCTTTACCTTGATACAGATGCATGAGTAGTATAGTTCCTATGTAAGTCTTGCTGAGTACGACTTTGTACTCACGTTTGCTTAATCTATGTTTTAGATGATGCCACTGACCCCGAAGGTGGCTTCTTCATCGAGCTGGACGACTGAAGACCAACTAGTCTAGTCCCAGTCAGACGACTGGTTCCCTCGTGGAGGGCTTTGTGTTTAAATAAGGCTTCTGAAGACATTTGTTAAACTTGTATGTACTCAGACATAATTTGCTTCCGCTTGTAATGTAATGTTGGATCACATGTATGTGATCTCTGTGTGCACTCTATAAGAGTTATAAATAAAATGTACACTTTGTAGAGAATCGCAATGGTACCTGCTGTTCATACAAGGCATGTGTGCTGCGTGTATGTTTATAACATGCATGTCCTTGTATGGGTTTTCGAGACCTTAGTTGTGTTCTGGCTGGCGGTCTTTCATACACCAAGTGGCCCTTAGATGTGCGCAGCTTGGGGCATCGCGATGCGATTGTTCGAGACTCCGTCTCGTGCACACTTTGTGGTATGATCGAGCCCGCCCTAGACCCCGACTAAGTGATCGGGCTGGAGTAAGTCTATGTAAGAGTTTTGAGATAGTCGATAGTATGGTTGAGGCGACTTGTCTTTGAATATGGGAGTTCACCACCCATATCACTAGACTTGTGTGCGGACGATGAGGACCCATCTCAGTTGATCATCCGGCCTGGATGGGATGCCCCTCACGTACGATGCTTTCCGAGAATGTTTAGTGCTTGGCCTTGTCTGCTTAGACAAGTGGGTGCGGTTCTCGGCTCTCCATATGACTATATCTTAACTGGACTTGCATACGCTAACCCCGGGTCCCGACAGACTTGGTACCAGAGCAGGACTGACTGTAGGACTAGTAGCCTTGGCCGAAGTCGAGTCTAGCCTTCTATAGTTATATAGTTACTCTGAGTATATAAGGGAACAACGTAAGGCTTCTTTTTTCTCCTTACCCCCTTCGTTTTGAGTTCTGAGTTCTGAGTCACCCTCATCTTATTCTACGGGAAGATAGGACTAGGCTCTCCTCTGTCTGATTAGAACATCTCGTTGTTTGCTTCCTTGTAGCCGTAGGAAAGTTGTGACCGGTTTGTTGGAGTGGTTATGCTCCCTGTTTTATTACATCGTATGTAAGTGTTGTTTCCATGTTGTAAGAAATTGTCTTTTCTTGCAATTACAGCCATTATGC